>JAQQAC010002172.1:2354219-2418281 GCA_029783875.1 Phataginus tricuspis
CAGGCCTCCCGGGGGACGAGGAGGAAGCGGACCTGGCCCCGGGAGGCAGGACGGAAGCGCATCGCTTTCCAGTCCCCTCATTTATTCTTGATTCTCTTGTGGGACTGCTTTTAAAGGGTTCATTTCTGCTCAGTCTGTTTGGACACGCATGAGGTGCTGGGGCGTTTCCTATGTTTCTGGTAGCAGGCCTGGCGGCACGGGGGGGGGCGAGGCCGGGGTGCTTTGGCCCCAGCCCCTGTGACGGCCCGCCGCAGGGAGCTGGCTCACCTTCATCTTCCTGCAAATCCAGCAAAAGTGGGGCTGAGCTCAGGGCTTGGGGAGTGGGTAGCATGAAGAGCATTTGAGAAACTACCTATCCATCAAAACCCCAGGAGAAGCCAAGGTGCTGAAACAGCCCCTTGGGGCAGGTCCAAGTGACTCACCTTTGTCCCTTCTTTCCCGGCAAGGCCCGGGAGCCCCTGCTCACCAGGTGGACCCGGAGGCCCGGGGTGGCCACGCTCTCCTATTGGACCAGTTTCTCCGGTGGGACCCTGCGGGGAAAATCAGCACCAGCCACCAGACTTTTCGAGGGACGTGCAAGTAGCTGAACTTCTTTTCCTAAATCTAAGGACAGCCCAGGCCATGGACGCAAAGGCCCACAGGGAGGCCCACCGGACCTCCGTGTTCCTCTGCAAGGCTTCTGCTTCCAGTGTGAAACCAGCAAGGAGATCAGAGAAGCCTGGGAGGGTGCTGCGCACAGCCCCACACCGTGGTCGGCCCTTCCTCTGAGGAGGCAGGGCCTGTGCCTCCCGGGGTGTGCGGGGAGGAGCGCGCAGCGGGGACTGGCCGAATCAGCACCGGGTATGGGGCGCCCACGCTTCCTGCAGTCCCTGGCTTATTTACCGCTCATCAGGTGTGAAGAACCTTCCCAGAAACAAGGTGGCGGCTGCTCTAAGCCACCACCCGTTCACCTGCCAGCCGGTGCGACAGCAGGCCAGGGCCAGAGGACCTGCTGTGGACGCCAGCCAGGGAAGGCGGGCACAGCTGGGCCCTGCCCTGGGGCGGAAACCAGCCTGCTGAGCCACCTGGTCTGGCTCCAGCCTGGTTCTGCCTGCTGGTTTGTGCTGGCTGTTCAGCGGCTCACGCCCTCCCTCCCCCCAGCTGTCCTGTATGCAGCGTGTCTCCAAAGGCTCACAAGCCCTGTGGGACTCAGGCTTGCCCACTAGCGCGGACCCCATGCCACAATCCTGTCTCCTGTGTGGGTGGGAGGCACAGGTGACCATGGGAGCAAGGGGTGGTGCTGCGTCTCACCTGCGGGCCGACCACTCCCGGGGGGCCTGGGGGGCCAGTCTTGCCTTGGAAACCCTGTGGAGAGAGAGTGGTCACACCAAGGTGGCCGAGGGCCCAAGGGGGGCACAGCGGCTCTCGGTGGAAGGCTCGCGCCCCCACCCACCCCAGCCCCAAACAGGCAATGTTCAGGGTTCAGTGGAGGGGCCCGTTTCTCCCATTTCCTTTGCGCGTTAATCCAGAAGATAATGAAGCGAGATAAGGTAGTTTCACTAGCTGCTTCCCATCGCCATGTCTCTGTGCTAAGAAACCGTTTTCTCTTCTTAAAGCTGTTCATCTTTGGGACGTCACTACGTGTTTGTTTTCCCAGCGGTCTCGGGACCATTTCTCCGCTGCTGGAAGCCAGACGTGGGAGCTGCCTCCGGGCTGTACCTCATTAGCCACTTTGCGGAGATGGTCCTGCTGGTGTCCGGGTCCCACTGTGGCACGGCAGGGAGGTCACCGGCGCGGTCCCCTGCCCTGAGGTCAGGAAGCCGCGAGGCCTTGATGCTTTCACGACCCAGCAGCTCGAGGGTATCCCTACTGCGATCCAATGGGAACTTCTCATTTCTGCTCTGTACCCTGGTGCATATGTAACGATCCTGGCTCTCTCTGGGTACTGGCTGAGCAGTACACACTCTCCTTCCAGGACAGAGCCGAGTGTAAGGCAATGCAAGCTTAATTTCCTGGAGCATCTAGAGAGCACGGTGCACGCCGAGATGCCACCTGCAGGTGCCATGGGACGCTGGGGGGTGCACAGATGCTGCACGCAGAAGGAAGCTCTAGAGTCTGAAGAGGAAAGTGGCTGGCTTCAAGACCACAGCAGACCTGGGGGCGAGCAGACCTGCCTGGCTGATGGGCGAGGGCAGCTCAGGGCTTCCCTGTTAGGGTGGCTGACACGCAGGCCTTGGAGGCTTTCCCCGTAGCTGCTGGGCCATGTAAGCACAGCAGGTTCAGCTTCTGTGCAGATTCTAGGAGGGCTCTCTTTAGGCCCAGCTGACTTGCAAGCTATGAACTAAAATGGTCATTTTTATTGCAGTATTCTCTGCAGGCAGCATTTACAGGGAGAGAAACAAGGGGTAGTGGGCAGGTGGATGGCACCTTGCTTGGTGGGCCGTGGTGGAAGTGCCCAAGTGGAGGCAGAAGCCTGGGGGTCAGGTAGGAAAGACTCTGCTTGACCCATGGTTGGGCACCATACTTGGCTGCCGAGGGTGGAGCCCACCCCTAGCCCTTGCTGAGAAGGGCTTTGGGCTCATATTTAGAAAGACTGCACTCCTGTGCTTCCAATTTCTAAAGAAAGAACAGTGTTGTGACCCCCCACGGTGGGGACATCTGTGCCAGGCGGGGCTGGGGTGCCCAGGTCTGAGGGCCGCCAGGCATGGCAGAGGCAGTTGGAAAGGACCTCTGTTACCTTCCCAGCGAAGATGAGCAGCTTAATTATTTTACCAGCCTCTTTCCAAAGTTAGAGGGAGAAAAGCACACTGCCAGACCTTCTATCTCGCCTTCTCAGGATGGCAGCAGAGAGAAATGTGCAGTGCTCATGAAAGGTTTTAATTTTTCTCTGTAAACAAAAGAGCGAAGTAATCTCCATTTATCAGCCACCATGTTCTTCGCAGCAGAACACTGGGAGGGTATAATTAAAGAGGTTTCATTGCAATGAACCAGAGACACACAGGGATTTTTTTTTTTTAAATCTGGCACCAAGAGTGTATTAACTCTGGCATCTGAATCCTCCATCCACGAGGACCCTGCAGGGACCTTTGCCCACAAGGAATCCAGCTGCAGAGACTAAGAGGCCTTTCCATCAACCTTCACCAGTCTGCTGGCAAGGAGGTCACCAGGCACGGCATGCCCCCAGTTCCCTGGAGCCACAGGGTCACAGGGGCCCACACCCTGCCCCAGGATGCCTCTACAGTACCACGGCGTGGAGCTGAGCCAATCTCACATGGCACATGGGGCCAGGAAATGACCACATTTCTGATGAAGGTATTTCTTCTAGATAAAAATGTTGGAGTCCTTAGTGTCCAGCTGACAAAGCCCATAGTGGGCACTTCCAAAGGGAAGGGCGACTCCAAGGTGAGCCCTTGATGGCAGAGACCATGACCATGATGACCATGAGCACAGCCGAGTGCCCAAATTTGAATCCAGCTGGCCGCCCACCTCCCTTACCATAGAGAAGAAGTCGAAGGAGCCCTAGACCCCCAGCATCAACCCTGACACCGGAAGGACCTGGACAGACAAGGCTGGGGTCTGTGCAAGGCCCACGTCCCTCCTCCTGAGGTTCTACAGCATGAAACAACTGAATGACCAGCTGGAAATGAAGAACCTTGCAGCCACTTCCACAGTTAGAGTGCAGGCTGTTCAAGCTGGGCTGCACTCAGAACTATTCTGCAGGTAGGAAAGGCCGGCTGCCGGAGGGGCCAGCGTGCCTGTGGCGTTTTGTTTGCATGACGGTGGTTTTAAACGTGACTTGGACAAGTTGCTAGGACAAGTTTGAAGCCGGCGCCTGACTTTTGCACAGAGTTGTTACAGGGGCCAGTGGCCTGCTCGGGACTCTTCCCAAGGGAGGAAGACGGCCTGGACCTCGGGGGCCTTTCTGAAGCCAACCACGCTCTCCCAAGCCAAATGGGCAGCTGTGGGACAGGCCGGGCTGCGCGCATCCCCATGTCCGCCAGCACTGCCCATACTCACCGTCTCTCCTCTTTGTCCTGGGTGTCCTGGGAGCCCGTCCTTGCCCGGAGGGCCCTGCAGAAGCAATGGAAAGAAGTTTCAGTCCTGAGAAGCACCTTCGGGACTGAATGCCACACCAGGTGACAGAAACCACAGTTCAGTTGTGGGGACAAAGTACCACGCGGGAGCTGGCCCCTGGCATCATGTCCTGAACACTCACGCCCAGCCTGAGGGCACCCTGCTGGCACCCTCGTCTCCCGCGGGAGAAATGGAGGCACAGGGAGGTCAGCCAGCTCCCCAAGCTCTGGCTGCAGGAGGTGTGGTGGCATGGGGACCAGGTCGGCCCAGTTTGGGCTCAGGCGCTCCGGAACTGCTGCCCTCTAGGGCATCCCGCTAGGCAACAGTTCCCAGCGTTAGACGGGTTTTCCTTCTAGAGAGTATGGGAGGAAGTATATCGTACCTGGGGGAGGGGGGCTGCACTGTGTCCCCAGAAAAGAAAGGTTGGAACCCTAACCCCCAGAACCCAGGAATGAGGCCACATTCAGAAACTGGGTCTGTGCAGATGTAATCAAAGCAACATGAGGTCTGACGGGATCAGGGTGGGCCCACATCCAAGGAGTGGTGTCCTTATAAAAAAATAGAGATTGAGGACACAGAGACCCAGAGAGGAGCAGGCCGCAGGAAGGTGGGACAGAGGTGGGCGCAAAGGCGCTAAGCCAAGGATGGCCGGCAACTGCCAGGAGCTGTGGACCGGATTCTCTCCCAGAGCCTCCAAATGGAACCAGCCCCGTGACACCTTGAGTTTGGACGTGTGGCCTCCGGATGTGAGAGGATGAATTCTTGCTGTTTTGAGCAGCTAAGTCAGTGGTGTTTGTTATGGCAGCCCTAGCAGACTCATACCCACCTAGAAAACCACCCCAACCTTCAAAAAGCAGCTCCCCAGCCGGTTTCCCGCCCACCTCCCTGCCCCACCTGCAGTGGAGGCTGCGTGGCCCCAGGGCAGGCGAGCGCTCCAGGAGCCCCCACGCCAGGCTAGGCCAGCCCAACAAGGGAAACACGGTACTTACAGGGGGGCCCTTAGGTCCAGGAAACCCTGTGGGTCCTTGGGGTCCGTTGGGTCCCTGGGGACAGAGAATGACCAGCCTGAGGACAGATGTCCCTCCCCAGCGTGTGGGGCCAGCAGCTCCTACAGGACTCTTCCTGCGTCACTGGTTCTCTGAGCAGTTTCCTGCCCCCGGGCCCTTTGCTCCATTTGTTCCAGCCACTGCCTCCATCACCAGCGTGAAACAGGGGGTCCACAGGGGAGCCAGGGAAGCCAACTCGGGGCCCCTCCCGGCAGCTGCCTCCTGAACCCCAAGGCCAGGGCCAAGTGATGGGGTCTCTGTCTTCAACTGGCCTTAGACCCTATTCCCAGGGAAGGCTACCTGTGCCCCCCTCTCCTTCGGGCGTCCCGGGCATGCCCCGCCCATCCCACCTCGGTAAGACACGTGAAGGGATGGTGGAGGCTCCTGCCTCCGCGGGGCCCTTACCCGTTCCCCCGGAGGGCCTGCCGGGCCGTCACCTCCAGAGTTGCCCTGGGGACGAGGGAGAGAGCAAACAAGGCTTATTGTTTTTATTAGCGCTGTTCCTGAAGCCAAGACTCTGACCCGCGACATCCCCAGACCTTCAGTCACAGACTGCTTCTGTGCACTTCCGTGGGTCACTCAAGGTTCGGTAGTGAGCAGAGAGCGTTAGCCACTGATCTATGGCTCCCAAAGGTCACCTGTCCCCTCATCTCTATGCACACACGTGACAATGGGCAGTTACCAACAGGCTGTGGCATTTCCAGGAGGACAATCTGCAGCAGCAGGACGGAGGCTATGCTCCAGCCGAGATGCATCAAAAACTCCCCCAGGCAGGACCCAGGTGTCTATTCCAGGCCCACCCAGCAGGGGACAACAGCTGCTCTGTGACGTTAAGTCAGCTTATGGGTGACAAGCAAGGCACCCCAGAGCATACTGTGGGGGATGTACTGTAACCTCCAGGCGGGTGCATCTGGTTAGCTGAGGGGCAGGCCAGCTGGAAGGCCTGTCTTCTTGCTGGGAATGCTTCGGAGCCATGTCCTGGACAGGACAGGACAGGAAGGGCCTGTCTGGTGGACGTTTGTTTCCACACTGACAGGAGGAGGAGGAGAGGATGCGAAAGACAGATTCCGGCTCTCACCGCAGGCTTGCTTTAGATTTCTAGGAAAGATCTCTGCAGCTTTCAGGCCCTTTCAAGGACAGCAATAAGGCTGCCCCACCAGAACCGGGTGGGCCTCTCTCCAAAGCCCACTGGGCCTGCCGCCTAGGGATGCTCCACTGTGGGACAGCCTGTCCAGCCTCTGCTGTGCACTGGAGCCTTAGCCACGGGAGGTCAGTTGGTCCAACTCACCCGAAGGCTATTGGAGGGGACCAGCTCCTTCCTAAACACCCCGTGAGAAAGCTTTTTTCCAAACGTAAAAGGCCGAGGGCCACCCTCAAGCACTCTGTGTCAGTGGCCTTTGACTTTGGTTCACGTGCCGCCACATGGGAGACTGAACACATACATACCTTGGGACCAGGCTTCCCAGTGATGCCCCGGGGGCCTCTTTCACCCCGTGGGCCCTGGATACAGGGGAGAGAAGAAAGGTCAGCTTCAGTCCTCCAGTCCTAGAGGTTCCCCCAGCTCCCCAGGCATGCTCCCTACAACGTGCTCCCATTTCTGGAAGGCAGCCCTCAGCCCAAAGGGTGGTTACCGTTGGACCTCGCTGCCCCCGTGGTCCTGGCTTCCCAGGGGTACCCTAGAATCAGAGAAGAAGGGGGTTGGTCAGTCCCTCGAGACACGTGCCATTGCCTGGAGGGTGGCCCTGTCCTGAGTCGTGGAGAGACTGCTCGAAATCAGAAGTTGGGCAGGCCCACTCTCCTTATCTTTGTTTGAATAGGATTTTCAGTGTGAGGGAATTCACTGCACATTCCATGCACAGAGCTTTGTATTTCTGCACACGGCCTGTTGAAATCCAATTTTCTTCCTGTATTCTGATGGATGTTTACCACTGTTCTCCGGTTTTCTCTCCACAAAGCATCTACACCACCCTCCTTCCCCCGGCCCTCCCTCATCTCTCTCACTCTTAGCAGGAGGGGGGAATCATTATTGCAAGAAGAGAGAAGAAAGTCGACCCCTTTCATACATAATTTACTTCTGCTATAGTTAAGAATATTAGCCATTAAATTTTCAACAGGCTCTGCAGACAAGCAAACTTGCAATTTAATGTATAAATCATTTTTCCGAGAGTCATTTGCTTCTCTTCTAACAGAATTTAGACTCCTTTCTCTGTTGTTGCTTTGCATTTGCCAAACCACAGAAAACAAATGAACTACATTTTTTTCCAAAGCAGACGTAATAGCCGGTAAGTGCAGTTTACCTCCAGCCCGTGGAAGTAACGGATTACACGGCCCCTATATCTCCACTGCGTCTCAATTCATATTTTGGAATTTTATTCTGGTTTCTAATGATAAAACCCAAGCCAGGTCTGTACTGCTAAAGGCCACCTGATAAACTGCCTCCCACCAGCTCCATTCATTCAAAACCAAAATCAAAACGGCTTTCTAGAGTCTCCCGTTTTGAAATGACTTTCATAAAACCATTTGTGATGATGAGGTAATTATGTCGCCTTTTAACAATGCTCTTGGTTTCACTGCTTTAATTATATGGCAATATCCTTTGGCTTCAAATAAATATTTGCATACAAAAATTAATGAAACATCTGCTTTCTTCAAGCAACAGACCTTTACCAGCGCAGATGCCGTGACGGGCCCTGGGCACCTCTCGGAGTCTCTGGATGAGCATGGCTGCTGAATTTTCTTACACCCACCCCCACCCAAAGGTGGAGCCACCAGTCGGTCGGGTGGTTTTCATCCTGCCTCATGAATGGCTCGCAGTCCTAACCTACAGGTGCCCAAGGCACTGGGAAAGAGCCCCAGCCACCAATCCCCCAGGCCTCCCAGTAGCCCCCACCCATCAGTTTCTCTGAAAACTAACCCCAGCCAGAGGGTTTTGGTCCCGCGGACCAGCACTTTGAACAAAAAGGGGCCGGTGCACAGCCTCCTTAGTGAGCTGCCCACAGTGCCTGTCCTGTGTCCTCAAGGGCGGGTACAGCAGTCCAGAAACGGCCTTGTTCCAACCAAGAGGCCAGACACAAGCAGAAGGGGCCTCCCGGTTGCCAGTGATGCAAGGGGGTTCGCTCTGCCCCTGTACAGCCAGCTGTACATAGACGCTCACATCCCGGATACTTGTACCGAACCCACAGACGGTGACGCACAGAGCTGAGCCAGCGCCCCTGCAGGAGCCAGGACAGGCCGCCAGAGAGCACCTGCTGGCGCACAGGCAGCCCTCAGACGGGAGAGGCACACACGCGTGAGCGCAGACACGCATCGATCATGCCTGGTACCCGGGCACCCAGAAGCATACATCTGCCCGGAGTATATGAAAGCAGATTAGAAAGACCTTTCCAGAGGAGCACAGCACATCCACTCCTTTCCTGTCCATCCCACACACAGCGACCAGCTCTTCTTTAAAAATCTCCTGTTGTCACTCCCCTGACGAGCTTGGCTGGGCGCCCGCACGGCTTCAGGGTGCAGAGCTGACCGTGAGGGGCACAGGGCCAATGCCAGCCCAGGCCTGCCCTCCTCTCCGCCCTGTCCTCATCCCACAGCCCCGCCCACCTCCTGGCCCTCCTTCCCGTGGAATGTCACAGCCTCCGGGAAGCCTCCCCGACTGCCCAGGTTGGGCTCTGGCTCCTGTGAAAGCTGTCCTGGTTCACACTGTCCCTCCTCACGCTCGCTGCTCACTGGATGCCCCGTCTGGATGGGCGTTTTCCGCAGGGGTGAAGATCTCCAAATGGAACCCCAGTCTCTCCGATGCCTAAACCAAGGGCAGGAAGAGGCCAGTCCCACCAGCGGCACCGGGGGCCCATCAGTCCACTGAGGCTCAGAAGACAGACAGGAGGCTCCACGTGGGGGACAGAGGACAGGCCCTCTGCAGACCCCACGTGCTGTTGATCCCCAGACCTGGCACGCAGCCATGTCATCGAGGAAGCTGTTATTTCACATGTTGTGCATGTGCGGTTGCACTGGGCCCGGCTCAGAGGGCACAGGTGAATCGAGGGGAGGTAAAGGCAGGCCCCCCCTCTGGGCTCTGCACTGAAGCCCGTTGCCTGCACAGGAGGGGAAGGAGCCCCCACCCCCTGGCTTGAAGTGCACACTGGGTGTTGGGCGAGGAGCCTGAAGCAGGGCGCGCTGAATTCCAAGCCAGGCCAGATACCCCGTCACCAGCGGGGGGCTCCCACCCGTGGTCAGGCACTGGGTGCTTGCCTGGCAGGTGCGTGTGGATCTAGACTAGACTCGAGTTTTGCCTCCAGGCTTTGTCTAGAAGTGCCCGTGGGCGGAGCAGCAGGGTGATCCAGTGCGGGCAGCCTGGGTGAGTACCGCTTCCGGCTCTAGACTCCAGATCCGGCTCTCCCGGTCCTCAGCCCAGCCAGGCCCCCTCCCCGCCGCCAGGGGGACGGGGCAGCGAGAAGCAGCTCCGACAGCACAAGGCCTCAGAGCGTCGGTTTCTTATCCCACTGTTTCTGCCTAACTTTCCACAATTTCCATTTAAAGTTTTCAGGGATGACGTTTTCAATGGGGCTAGAGGCTTCAGTCAAGTGGCGAGACCCACCAGGCCCCATGGGGATGGCTTTGAATCCTGGGGACGCGACCCTGGTCACCATCCCTGTGCCCTGAGATGGCCCATGTGCCCTGGCCTGCCCCATCCCTGTGCCGACCCGTCACTCAGGCCTCTGCACGGCCCAGCCCACCTCGTCCCCCCAGGCCATCTCCGGCCCCCACCTAAAATCAGTCCCCCGAGACCCCCTGCCCACCTGCTCTATGTAAGCCTCGCACACCACGTCCGCTGCCAAGCCCGGGGTGCTCACACGGTGTGTTCACCGTCCCCGCCTCTGCAAGGAAAGCTCCGCCGGGTGGGGGGTAGGTTTTGCTGCTGTGTCCCCAAGGCTCAAAGCACCCGGGGACATGGGGGCAGAGTGGGCGCTGAGTAGCAGCGTTTGAGGGCATGGATGGGCATGGCCACATGACTCTAAGAGAAACCCGGAAACGCGGTGTGAAGGGATAGCCAGAGGGAGCAGGACTGTGCGTCTCGGGACAGTCCAAACCACGGGGCACGACCGGGGAGGCCGCTGTCACTGGGGACAACTCCCTAGGATTCTGCCTCCTTCCGTGGGGAAGGTTCCAGAATAAAGGTGTCTTCCTCAGAAGGGGGAAGCTCAGAGCCCTCCGGGTCTTCCTGCGCAGGGGCCTGGCTCTCGCTCAGTCGCCCTGGGGGCACTGGGTGTGGGGGGCCCACAGGCCGAGGAACGAACAGCCTGGGTCTCAGACCCGGGGCCTTGTTCTTCAGTAGGACGAGCACACAAAGCTGCAGCCGTCGGTCACATGTGACCAGGAGGACCTCGGGCGCTTCCCAGGGATGGGCTGGGCCTCCCCAGACTCCAGGTCCTCCTCCACTGGCTCGGTGGCCCCAGTCGCAGGGATGACCCTGGCCCTGGGCACGTTTCTCCCACAGTGAGTGGCATGCGTGCCAGTCCCGTCTGGCCATGCCGGAACCATTCCCCTCGTGAAAGTCGGCATTGGTGTCGCTCCCCCACCCCGTGCCCCCAACAAGTGTGGCCCTCCACCCAGCCAGGTGTCCACCAGGTACATGATGCAGCCACATGTACCTCAGAAGATCCCTGAAATCCCCAAAGTAGGCTGTTTCCTCGGGGTGTCCACACTGCCAGTCTGGAACCCTGGGTCACACCCCACATCCAAAGCCAGGCCCTGGTCCCACGCTCCTTGCATTCCAACCTCCTAGGTTTTTGGCGAAGCCCCTGGTGACCCACAGTTCTGAAACATGGGCACATGGGTTCAACCTTCTCAGCTCAGGGGTGTGGAGGCTGAGAAGCACGAGGGGCACAGATGGGGGACAGAGCTGGGACCAGAGCACCGGCCTCTAGGGCCACCACCAGGCTCTGCTGCTCCTCGGGGCCCCAGACCCCTCCTTGGGCCTGGATGGGGTCAGCTCGCATGGCCAGATGCTAGCCACCCTGACCCCTCTCGGAGATTCCTACTACAGTGTGGGGGGCTGCCCATCCTTGCCATCCCATGCTCACCAGACCCCCACTTTTCACAAATGGCACCTGCATTTTCCAGAGGACGGCCTTCCCCAAAGACAACAGACTGTCTATAAGGAAGACTATGCAGACGGGCAGGCAGATAGACGGGTAGAGACAGATGATAGGTAGACAGATACATAGACTGACAGATACAGACATAGAAATGACATAGATACAGATACGTGTACACACAGACCTTGTACAGACACAGAAGGACAGATAACCATCTCTCTGTGTTTATGCTGCCCATGTGCACAAAGAGCAGGTCCCCCTTTCTCTGCTTGGCGAATCTGGCCCACTTGTTTGCTTACAGGGGTTCAGGCTCCCTGAAGTCTCTGTCCACACTTCCTTCCTCCAACCCTGCCTAACGAGGGTAACCTGAGGTCGGAGCATGCGCTCCGAGCTGGAGCAGCCGGTCCGCCCGGATGGGAGAGCCAGTGCGGGCCGAGAACAGGGGTCCCGCGGGCTGGGAGAGCGAGCACGGGCTGAGGAAGGCTGCTTCTGCCACAGCTGTGCAAAAACCGCTGCCCCGCAGGGCCCCAGGTCCTCCCAGGCCTGCTCTGCGGACGCTGTCCTGCATGCCCCGCGTGGGCCTGGGGACAAGCCCGGCTTAGAGTGAAGGCCCCGCTTGCCTGTCTTGGTCCCATTTCCCTGGGTGCCGTCACATGACTCCCTAGTCAAGGGCACCTAGGGCGGCTCCTGCCAGAAGGCCTGGGCCAGCGGGGCCTCAGGATGGCGGGTGGCATGGCCCCCCCAGCCCGCTCCTCAGAATGCTCTCGCTCGGGGGACGACAGAGGGCGTCACAGCGCACCACACTCTGGCAGGCATTCTGTGACAGTGGCGGCCTGGAACAGCCAGGGAGGGCGCTTCTCAAATCTAGGTTAGCAGTCAGTGAGATACAAAATAAATTCCTTTCCCCTTCCTTTTAAAACGAGCCTGGAAAAGCCGGTGGGTTGGGAGAGAAGAATCTGCGTTTTGCCGATGACCAGCAGAGCTGTCGCTCGGTGTTGATTGGAAAGCCTCTTTCCTCCACATTTTCCTCTAACACCTCCTCTGCTGCCTGCCACCCCCTCCCGCATCCCGCCCGCCCGCATGCGGAAGACTCCAGGGCTCGGTGTAAAGGCTCCGAGCTCAAGGGTGGCTGTTCTGGACAGCACAGTGAGTGAGAGATAAACAGGGCACGCTGGAAAGGTACCCACTAGAACAAGGCAGAGGCCAGGCTTCCTTACCCTGCCGCCCTTCTCTCCGTTGGCACCGGGAAAGCCAGGGAATCCAATGGACCCCTGAAAGAGAGGCGATAAGGAGGAGCTGAGAGCTGGACCAGAGCAGCTGGGAGCGGTGTGCTGCGGCCCACGGCCCTGACACAGACCCCACCCACCCCTCTGCCCACTCACCACCCCCCCCCCCACCCACCCACTCAACAGATCTTTTCCTGGCACCTCACAGACTCCAAAAGTCTTACCCGTGCTCCCCTCACCCTTCTCCCACCCTCCCCTTCCACACCCGTGTCTTCAAAACACTGCTGGTTTAAAGGAAAGGGAACGTGCACTAAGATTAAGTGGAGGTGGCGTGCGAGTCCCACGCTTGTGACAGTCTGTTTACTGTGCCTTCTCGTCAGGTTTTGTTATCTTCCCAGAACACCTCTAAATAAAGAAGCCTGTAAAGTCAGAAAGCTTGCAAATGTATGCATCACAGCTAATTCTAGAAATCTACAGGTGCACATGCACAAAAAATAAACTTGAGGGCTTGGGTCTGGCGACCATCCCAGTACCTACTATGTGACCCCGGGACATGGGGAGGTGAGGGCTGCCCTGAGGTGTGGGGGAGGGTCTCCACTCTCTACATGGCCTTAAAACCTTGACCTGCACATATTCTTAGACCACAAAAAGTTTACAAATTTCCAAATGTGGCACTTCTCACACAGGGCTGAGCTCGGCCAGCCCCCTGGTGCACCCACCTGCCAACCCAGGCAGGAGGCTGTGTCAGTGCAGGAACCGGGTCTGTGGTCATGTCTTGTTTCCAGACTGCCCCAGCAGCTTCAGTGGGCTTCCCTCATCTTATAGAAAGCTGCCTGAACCTGGTCCAGACACCTGCCCTTTTCTCCCAAATTCTCGCCTGTCCTCCCCTCCCACAAGGGACACGTACTCTGAGAAACCGTGTCCAGCAGCCCCTCTTGGCCCACTGTGCATGGACGGCACCATGGCTGGCAGCTGCATCACGTCCATGTTCAAAGCAGGACAGTTGGACACTAAATAAAACACCCGTTTCAGAGCGAACCACCTCCCCTGCGTACGGGTGAGGTCACGCGCCGAGGGTGGACTTGGCTTCCACAGGGAGGGCCACCAGGAGTATTTCCTTAACCAGACGGAGTGCCTGGTGTGCCGGCAGGCAGCTCACCGCACCTGCCTCTGCTGACAAGACAGAGCATGTGGGGCTGAGAGGCGCTGGAGCCTGAGGACAGTGGCAACAGCGCAGATGCAGGCCTGAGAGAGACAGGGCTTCTCTTTTGCTGTTAATTATGTCTCTGGTGCAGGCAGCTGGTTATTTTTTAAGAAAGAACCATGAATAATAAAAGGTGAGATTTGGAAAAAAAAAGTTTTAAATGATTTCCAAAGCCTTAAGGAGCTGTTTCACTTAGAGGAGAACATGATTTCATCTGAGAAGGCCTTCATCTGTCTTTTACACTCAGTTAAGCAAAGAACCCTCAAACCTCCAGGGTGAATCAGCAGAGAGGCTTCTGGAGCTCCGGGTGTGGGGAAATCAGCAGACTAAGCCCCCACAGGGCCGCAGGCGCTGAGGACCCTGAGGGGCAGACTCCCCACGGCTCGGGCTGGGTTTGCCCCCTTCTCTGAAAGGCCTAACTGTCTAAGTGCCTTTGTCCCCAGAAGGCTATGAAAAGAGCAGCGCTGGACAGATCCAGCAGATGCGATGTTCCGTGCTGCCAGAGCAGCTCCCCAGGGACACCAGCAGATGACAGTGTGCGGGGCCAGCAGGGGCCGGGAAGTGTCCTGGTGTAAAACCCAACATGCGTGGAACTTACCTTTGGCCCTTGTCTTCCTGGGTAACCAGGCAATCCTGGGACTCCGAGCTTTCCCTGGGGAGAAAACAGGAGGGGCACTGAATGGTCAGCAGTCTTTCCCCACCCAAGTTCTCAGAGCAGAGTGAAAGCCGGTGCGTGCGGGATGTGGTTCCCAAAGGCTGCGGGATGAGGAGGCCCCCGGTGTCTGTCCTGCCAGTGATGCCCCAGAATCCCTGCCCGATTTAAAAGCAAGAAACCAATACCACTGCTGGAGCAAAAGTGGTTGGAGACACATGCCCCAAATGAATGCATTTTTATCTGTGAGGGTCCATCCAACCCTTTTGTAAGCATTTTAGCTTTGGAGCAAGACCAGTGGGAGGAGCCGGTTCCTGTGGGGGGCGGGCAGCCTCCTGCAGCCAGAATGCACACCGAGGGGAGATGCATGTGGTCGTGGGGCTCAGACCCCCCAGGCTTTGTGAACCCCTGGAGGAGGGCATCTTCCAGGGTCTGGCCATGCGCTCAGAGAGACCCAAGTCTGAGCAGGAAAAGGACTCATTTGCCAGCACACAATTCGCTGGGACGGTGGCAAGAGGGCCAGGCTGGGGCAGAAGGGGCTGCAACCCTGTCAGACCATACGCACCCCACGTGGAGGCCTCAGCCTCCCTGAGCCACTGGCCTGGACACCCTGGGCCATCAGGAAGGGTGCGGCATCCTGTGTCACGTACCTTCTCCCCTGAGGGTCCCAGAGGACCAGGGTCGCCATTCGGACCTCCACGACCCTTGGGGCCCTCCGGGCCGTCTTCTCCTCTGGGACCAGGCGGGCCTATCTCCCCCTGCAAGCCAGAAAACAGAAGGTGAAGGAGACCTCAGCAGTCTCACCTGCCACAGTCCTGGGGGCGGTTCCCTGGGAAGGCCTGCCGTGAGAGCCCCTTGGCCCGCTTAGGGGAAACGCAGATGAACCTCTCAGAGCCACTGACCAGACGTGAGTACCGTGCAGCAAATTACAGGGCTCTGCTGACCAGCCTCGCCGCCCCCTGCACCGAGGAGGGTCAGCTAGTTTCCAGCTAGTTTCCCGAGGCTACACAAATCTGCTTCCCAATTACCTCTTGGCTGGTTAGCAATAGCAGGTCAGAATTGCTGCTTCCCCAGATGGAGCAGAATAACCCGCTGGGACAGGGCGGGGCTGCCTTCTTTCCCCAAAGCCCCAGGAGGCATGGAAATGGACCACAGCCCCTGGGGGACAGTTGCCTGGGCATAACTGGCACTCGGGAGACCCACAGAGTGTGTCCCCAATGGAAGGGGCCTACATATGGCCTCATCCAACTCCCCCCATGCAGATGGGGGGGCCTGGGCCCCAGCAAGGAAGAGGGCCCTGGGGGCTTGGCAAGTCAGCAGTACCCACCCTGGCCGTCCCCCGACCACTGGTTTTCAGGAGCAGCTACAGGACATCGGTACAACCCACAACAGAAGCAAGCAAGCACGGATAAAGACAGACCACCAAGCTCCCATTTGCCTGTGGGTCGAGAACTCTCTGTCCCTAAGAAGTGATTTCCTCAGTCAATGGAACAGTTCTGCACATCTTTAGTGAGCGCTTAGGAAAGGCCCAGAGCTGGGCAGAAACCTGCCTGCAAGAATCAAGGCTGACAACACTTGCTCGCTGGCTGAGGGGGCGTCCCAGCTCCCCATCCTGTCCCCATCCAGTTCCAGCAAGGGGCCACCTCACGTCTGCGAATGTCTTTTGTGCAATCTCTTTTGAAAATGTACCCTGGCAATGTGGACCCCAAATGTGTTGTCAGAGAAACCCCTTCGTGGGGAGTCAGGATCCTGCCACCGCAGAGAAACTTCTGGAATGGCTGTCTTTAAGCAGCAGCCTAACTGGGACATGATTGTGAAATGAATCCCTCTTTTATTCCTCCCCCATTGATGCAGGCACACATTGCCTCTGCCTTTTTAGTCTGGGACAAAGCACCAAGGGTTCAGGGCTCTGGTTCTGGCATGTTCTGAAAAGGCCCCTGCAGGCCTGCTTTGTAGAGGAAGGATTACAGCCGCCGCACGACAGCTGTGCGAGCCACAGCCTGCTGCCCAGGTGTGCACACAGCTGCTGCCCCGGTGCGGCCCGGACGTGCAGGTGTCTCATCTCTGACTCACTGGCAAGTTATCAGGGAAACGTCAAAGTGCTCAGACGGTGGTGGGTAGTCGACCCATTACCCAGAAACTTCCTCCAGCGTCATCTGCGTCACCCTGTCCTCATTTACAGAGAAACACAGACAGTGGCTTCTTGCTGGGTGCTTGCCCCGTGAGCGAGCAAACCCGTCCTCCCAGCACCACCAGCCAGCGTTCTCTGGAGCTGAGATGAGTTATTCATTACAAACAACAGGTTGTTGCGACTTCTGATAGCCCAGCAGGGGCCCACACGCCCTGGGACTGCATAGGGCTAAAAAGCAGCCGAGGAGCTGTTTGGGGAACCAAGATGCGAGGACAGGTGGGGGCCCAACTCGCTGGGAGGCTGCCCTGCCGGAGACAGGCCGGGTGGCCTCGGGCAGGCAGGCTGCTGCCCTCCCTGGCTTGAATGATCGTTTTGGTAGCCCCTTCCTCCCATGCACAGGCAACTCTCCTCAACCCTGAGACAAAGGAATCGCTCTGCAACCCAGGGTGTCAGCCAAAAAAAGCCGAGTCCCCCTGCTGAAGCAGAGCCAGGCCAGAGGGGCCAGGTGACTACGAGTTGACCCCAGTCCCCAGGGGGTTAATACCAGGTGGGGATGCTGAGGAGGGGCCAGGGGGCCAGGCCCGTGGGCGTCCTGCTGCCCACAGGTGTCCCTCCACTCCGAGAGGCTGCCCTGCGCCCCAAACACCCTACCCCCTCCTACAAACTCCTCCCTGACTTTCTCTCCCCAAAAACACTCACCCGATCGCCCTTGATGCCCATGTCTCCTTTAAACCCAGGAAAGCCGTCTTCACCCTGAACAAGGGACCAGAGAGCCATGAGTCACACGAAGGGGCCACCTCCCTGGGGTGGCTTGCCTGCCCCCCACTCAGCACATGGCCCCCAACCCCGGGCTTCTGAGCGCCCTTCTCTTGTGAGCACGCTCCTGTTAGCCCTTGGCTTCTGCAGACGTAAAGGCCCCTGGTTCTGGCCCGCCCGTGCCCTGCCCAGCCTGTGCGGCCCTGCCCAGTGAGCAGCCAGCGTCTGTTTCTTAGAGCCGCTCACTGGGTTCGCCCAGCCACAGGTGGGGCCACGGTGCAGGCGAACATTGCAGGAGGGGAGCTGCTGGAAAGTACGCAGGAGACGTCGGTCTGCTGCAGCGGCCCTGGTGGGCGGGGCCGGAGGGGCCAGGCGTGCCGCCCGTACCCCCTAATCCACCTGTCTCAGCATCCAGAGCTCCGAGTCTCAGTCACCCACCACGAGGGCGCGGGGTGGAGGGGGCCTGAAAATCTCAGCTGGCTCGTGAGCCCCAAGGCCGGCCGGGACCTCACACATGGAGGCGGCAACTTTCTGGGACCTGATGAGAATTCCATCCCCTCAGTCAGCTGCTGGCCCCCAGTTCTTATCCATGGTGTTCAGTTAATGCCGTCAGCTCATCAGCGGCGGTCAAGGGTGATGCTGGAGTCTGGGGCAGGTTCCTCACCCCAACCCGCTGCCTCTGTGGCCCCTTGGGGACAGTGCGGACGTCTTCTGGAGAGGAGGTGTCCCCTTGGCGATCAGTATCCCTGGCCAATATTCCCTCAAGCAGCCCTGTGTTTGGCTAAAGACCAATGTGACAAGATAGATGTACCAAACCTGGGAGGCCACCTTGACAGGAGAGGGGCCTGGGACCAGGGGTTGGGACTCCAGGGATGCGAGGCCTGCAGATAGCCTGCCCGTGGGAACACCTGCTCCGTAAGGGAAGGAGGGCTGGACGGTCCAGAAGCTGGGCTTAGAGTTCCGCCTCGTGCAGGCCCAGCTCCACAGGAACTCTGACCCGTGTGTCTGTTTCCTCCCAGAAGCAGCTGCTGAGGACGCAGCCCAGACAGGGGCGCTGAGCCAATGCTGTGCGCAGGGCCAGTGCGGCTTCCTTCCACACCGCCGGGTCCAGCATGGCCGCTCGGTAAGCCCCACTGGGGATGGCCGTTTCCGCAGGAGAGGATCCGTGTCTGACACTGCGGGTCCTCTTGGCAGGCCAGTGCCCTCTGCCCGGGGCACCTCTCGCCCTCCTTCCTGGCCCTGCTGAAGCTTGAAGGGCTGCCTGGGAAGAGCATCTAACTACCAGGGGGCCTGTCGGCAGCTGCCTTGTGATGCGCCCGCCTGGGCGGGCAGCGTGGGCGTCCACTGGCCTCTGCAGGAGAGGGAGCAGGGCACTGTACCTCGGCAGGGGGCACGGAGCCCCGGACCCTCAGGACGCCTGCTGGGAGACGCGCCCAGTGGCCGGGGGGCCTGTCCTGACTTGCAGTGTCTCCGCTGCAAATGGTCTGTCCTGCGGGGTGGTACCGAGCCCTCCAAGCCCAGAGCTGACATCAACCTCAGCTGTGTTACAGGAGGGCTGCCACCGAAGGGGCCAGTGGCCGGCATCCGGCTCTGGGCCGGGCTGGCCAGCACCATGGAAAGGAAGGGACACTCACCTTCTCGCCCTTAGTGCCCTTCAGGCCACGGATGCCATCTGCCCCCTGTGCAAACACAAGGGAGAAGGTGAGCAGTCTCAAGTCTGAGACCCAAACACCGTGGGCAGCCAAGCACCCAGCAGCTAGCACATGTCCCCACCCTACCCCAACGCCAGACAAGCTCCCACGCGTGTCCCCAGCCTCAGAGGGAGCAGGTGGGACACGGGGCCTGTACGTGGGCTCTAGAATCAGGATCCAGCCCCACTCTGTGGCCTCTGACAGCATCCCAGACTGCTGTGTGCCTCGGTTTCCTCATTTGGGGAGTGGGGGTGATGACAACCCTCACCTCAGGGGGGGAGCCCAGCACACCCAGGTGCTCAGTAAACAGTAGCTCTGTGCCGCCTGATTATTCCCATTCTCCTTTACTATTCTTTCCATACAATGATGTAATATTATTAATTACCAATTAGTACCAATAGTATCCCCGCCGACAATAACTTTTATGGTCATCCGCTTGGGAGTCTCTCCTCTCCACGCTGAACGAGGAGCACAAGGGGGCGAGTCCTCTTTCGGTGGCTTGTGGGCCAGCACCTCGCCGGCCCAGGTGACCGAGCGGAGCAGCCGTGCTCTCAGTCAGCGAGCAGGGCACAGACCCACACCGACAGCCGGCAGCTTTCTCGAGCTACCTCCCATGGGACCCCAGAGAGGCCGGGCCCCTGGACTGGGTCCGCTGAGGCTGCCCCAGGGTGGAGGACTACCTCCCAGGACCCCCAGGCTGCCAGCTGTCCTCTGAACGGCGCACAGACTCCACGGCTCTGAGCCTTTTCCCAGGGAGCGAGAGGGGGGCCTGAGGAACTCTGAGACAGGATGGAGACACAGAGCAGCTGAGAGCTGGGGCCCAGCCTGGGCTCAGCGGCCACTCTGGATGCCCCTGGGCTCTGTCAGCCCCAGGCAGTGGGACGCCTGGGGGCAGAGGAGGGATGCGGTTCTCTGAAACCCTGTACTGCGGGGTCAGCGCCGGCTCTCCTCCCTCCTGCAGGCTGTCAGAGGGCTTCCCCTGTCCATGCCCGTCTGCAGGCAAGAGCGTAAGACAGAGACCACTGGGACCTGTCCCAGACCTAAGGTTCTACCCCTTTGGGACCATGTCAGAGGCCAGGCAATAGGGCCACGTGGACAGCAGACCTGGGGTTTCAGCCTCAGCTCTGCTGCCGTTGGGGCTGCGTCTTCTCCCCGCCCCACATCGCGGGGCTGCCCTGTGTGCTGCGGGATTATAGCCACACCCCGACCTCTCCCCAGTCAATGACAGCAGCCCCCCAAGTCCTGACAATCAAAAATGTCTTCAGATGTCCCTCAGGGCAGGCAGGCATCAGCCGTGGTTGAGAGCCCTGGACCAGAGCACCCACCCTGGGCCTAGCGGGCCGGCGCTCTGGGAAGGAGGATGGTGTTAAACCCGGCACGGGAGGCGCTGCCCCGCCGCCCGGATCAGACCTGTGGGGTGGGTCCGACTCTGCTGACTGTCAAGCCCAACCGCACTCCCGGGTGGAGGGAAGCCCGGGGGAGACTTAAAGGGCAGGAAACCAAAGGACACGCAGGGCTCTGTTCCACAGAGCAGAGAAGCCGGGCTCCCTGACTGAGGGCCCTCGCGGCAGTCGGCCACCCCTCCCGCCCCTGCGGTCGCCGTCCTCTGGGGCCTGCTGCTCCCCAGGCTGCAGGTTCAGCTTACATTTCAAACACCGGGGAGGCTGAGGATTTATTTTCCCAATGAAAGAGTGTTCAGCCTTGCTTTCCCTTCCCCTCTCTGCTTCCAAGTCTAACCGGACTGCTCATGTCATGAATGAATTTTAATCAGATAGACAGGATAAGAGCATTCTCCATAAATATCTTAAAGCAAACACCTTCCTCGCTCGCAGAAGCAGCATCATGCGATCAGCCACATACGGCGGCTGGCGGAAGCTTTTGCTGTGCGACAAGAATTTGTACAATAAACGCGAACAGAGCTCACGTAATCAGTGTTTCTGTAAACTTCTCATCCTTAGAAAACTCACTAGGCATGCTGGGAAAAGCCTGCTTCAGAGAAAAGCCTGGCCCGCCTGAGGCACCCGACCTTTGGGCAGCCTCTGAGGTGGCCCTTGTACCAGGCACAACCTGATGCCTGGGGAATGGAAGTTGGGGTCCCCGTAGGGGTCAACGATGGGGCACTTGATCGGGGAGCAAGTTTGGGTTTGAGTCTAAATGTGGCATCAACTTAAGGGTCGTCTGGAAGTGGGGGTCTGGGGGTCACAGCCGGCGTGGTGCCCTCCGACACACAGGAGCCAGGGGTGTCTCTAGGCAAAGGCCTCAGGCTAAACCAGTTGCTTTTCATATACATATTTATGTTTTCCTTCACATCAAATTAAAGTCATTTTGAATGTGAGAATCACCAAAAGCTTCTTTAAAGCCCCAGAGTCACTCAAGCCTAACACGCTGCAACATCACAGTTCTCAGATAAAGAGCAGGTCCCAGCACACACTCCTGGGGGAATGCCCCTCCGCCCATGAGCCTCCCCGCACAGGTGCCCGGAATGCCCGAGAGCAGCAGAGCCAGACACTAAATCACGCAGCTCAGAGCAGACGCGGTCAGCTCCCGGGGACCATCAGACCGTGACCTGGGTGCCAGCCTGGAGTTCCGCATCCCCCTTAACAAGCTTCCAGGAGCCTTCCCGCCACAGAACCACGACTGACTAAACAGACATCTCCCACAAACCACCTCCCAGCAACTTGGTCTGCCCGGATGCTGTCGGGGACAGACTCTCGCTCTGAGTGTGCAAATGGCCCGGAAGAGATGTTTCTGGGCTTTCCCAGCAGACGGTGCCAAGCTCTGGCCACGTCTGGGATCTGCGGTCAGTGAGGGGCTTGGCGAGCAGACATGGAGAGGGAAAGGGCGAGATCCTGCCCGGACAGATGGCAGAGCCGTCACAGACGCATGGGGACTGTCCCTATCCAGATCAGCCCTTCCAGGCCACAGCTGGTCACCCTTTCTCCTGCTCAGGCCCACTGTCTGGGACCCGACCTCCCACACCCAAGACCGGGAAGACCACGGGGGAATTCCCCCAAACCGACCAAGCGGTGCCCCTGCAGGAAGACGCAAGCTGCAAGTCTCTCACCTTGACTCCCCGAGGACCTGGATAGCCGATGGGGCCCTGGGGGCCGGGCGGACCCTGAAACCACAGGGAAGACCATTAGCTTCATCTCAGGCGGGCACTGCATGGCTGTGTCTGGGCCACCCCTGCATCCTTCCGGCTTTTAGCCAAGCCAGAAAGCTGGCCCTCCATGAGCGTATTGTCCTTGCTGTGAGCACGGCACACATCCAGGGCAGTCCCTTGGAAGAGACTCCAGAAATGCCTCCCGGCCTAGGGACCTTGGGAAAATGGGAGAGCTTCCATTTGGGAGAAGAGGACAAGGGCTGGCTGTCCAGGGAAGGGACGGCCTTTGACAGCCAAAGGGCCTTGCTGACGGCTGTCCACAGCTCACCAGGGCAGCTCTGGGCCTGCTGAGGCTGCGAGTGGGAAGGGAGAAAAGTGGGCTTTTGTTGCAATGGTGCAGCGGGCAAGGCCCCAGGGGGTCAGGCCACCCGGAAACTCCAAGCACCCGTGAATCCCCACATCTGGGCCCCAAACAAACAGCGATGGGTCAGGACCCTGCATGATCACCCAGTTTGTGGTGGTTACAGTCAGGGCCGCACCCACATCCCCAAGGAGTAACCAAGGACGGGGTGGGGCTGCAGGGGCCCAGATGGGAGGAGGACCTGGCTCCTCTCGGGGAGGTCCCGGCCCCCCCTGGCTGGGTCCCCTCGGTGCAGATGCTTCAGGAAGGAGGCAGCTGCCCTGCTGGGCCCTTTGTGACGGGGTTTCCCAGAGCAGGCCAGCCCCACAGGAGATACCGGAGCAGCCGAGGGCGCAGCCTGCACCCACCTGACCTCCTTTCTCTCCTGGAGGACCTTCTTTGCCAGGGTGCCCCTGTCAGGAAAGAAAAGGCGGGGTCAGTGGCCGCCCCAGAAGGCAGCTCTTGACTTCTCACCCACCCCTGCGGGCTAAGATGGGGGAGCAAGGGCCAGGCCCTCCCGACCCCTTCCCTCCCCAGGGAAACAAAGGCAGAGTGCGGGCCGCCACAGGACAGGCAGCTGGGGGCCCCCTCCCAGCCCAAGCCCCTGGCCGCGTCCTCTGTGAAATGGGGGCAAGGCCAGGCGGGCTCCAGGCTCCACTGGGCATCAGTGTGACCGGCACAGCCTACACCCCAGCCTACCCTCGTGAGCCGGTGAGCCAGGATGGCAACAGGGTCATTTGCTCAAGGTCACGCAGCAAAACAAACCCCTGGCTGAACGAGGAATAACAAAGCAGGGCCAGAGCTCCGGGCATTCCTGCTTCTTGGACTTGTGCTGACCACAGATGTACCCATGGCCGAGGGACCAGGAAGAAGGGCAGGGACCTCGGCCATCCCCACAGGTGACACAGATGGGGCGGGAGCAGGGGTAAGGTGAGGACATCCCCCCCACACACACACACCAAGGAGGCAGAGCTGAGGCCCAGCGGAAATGGTTATGGCCCCTGCATCGCTGGCCCGCCCACCCCAGCCCTAATTCCTTCCTCGGGCCGCAACTCCGACTTCCCAAGCAAGGCCGGTCACTAGGTTCAGTGCCTTTGAGTTCATGAGCCAAACACAGGTGATAAAAGCAGAAAGATAAATACAGTTCCATCCCCAAGGATTCCAGCAAAAAGAAGCCCTGTGGTGTGATGAGGACACCAGCAGGCGGTGTCTGGCAGCCTGACCCCACTCCTGGCCACGCCTGCCCTGCTCTGTGATCTTGGGTGTATTGCTTGCCCTCCCTGGGTCTCCCTTTCCTCGTGTGTGAAAAGAGAGGGTGGCCTAGTGCTCTTTCATCTTAAGTGTTCTACAGAGCTAGCTAGGATTCTGTTTTTAGAGCATGGCAACATTGTGGAGACCCACATCTCTTTGAAGGAATGATCTGTGGGTGTTCTGTTCTGTTTTTATTAGCTGTGTGATTGGATCTGACCTACTGCAAAGGGCCTGTCAGGGTGGAGCGGGTTGGAGACCACAGAAGTTCCCTGCAGGGTGGGGCGCCGTCAGGGAGCCAGCGGGCCCAGGGTGGGGAGGTCCTGGGGACACCTGCCTCTGAGGAAAATCAGGCCCTGGCTGGACCACGCCCGCTGCTCTGGCCCATCACACTGCCTTCCAGAAACAAGGCCATGGGACCAGCACCTCACGGGGGCAGGAGGGTGAGGGCTGCTGCTCCCTCTCTGCCACGTGGGGTTTGGGGACGTTTCCTGCAGTTTCCCTCAACCACAGACATTTTCCGTTAAGGAACTGGGGCATCTTAGAGGTCGGGGGCAGACCTCTGGTCACTGGGGGAAGCGAGCTACCGCCCCCATGGCGATGTCCTCATGTCGTGGGCTGAGAAGCTGCCTGCACCCCTGGGTGGGGAGGGGATTGAAAGGAGCCTGTTCAGGCAGCACTCAGGACTGCGCCCTGTACAGGGACCGACGAATGTTACCAACTATCCTATTGTTATTACTGTTATTTGTAATAATAGTTATTACTATTATTTGAATTGAGGCCGAATTTCCTTACATACATTTTAAGTTGCAGTGACAAAATGAGAGGACCCATGTGGGGGAAGGCACCAAGTTCACTTATAAAAAAGACATTAGAACAGAAAGAGACAGAAAGGAAATACGCCCAAAGAACAGTGGTGGATTGTCCCCTAATGAAAAGCCAGCCTGTTTCCCTCTCCCCCTTCTACCAGTTTGCATTTTTCCAATATTCTACAATGAGCATTGCTTTTATCATGGAAAAATAATAAAGCTTACATTATTTGTATTTGATATTTTCCTCATTAAAAAGGTAATATATGCTTATTGTAGGCAATTAGGCAAGCCGAAAGGAAAATTAAAATCCTTCATAACCTTGCTGCTCACAGTAACTACGGCTAATTGTGGGATATAATTCCCCTAATCTATTTTCTCTGCAAATATGCATGCAAAATTGGCATCAGGTGATGTATTTTTAATTTAATATTGTATCGTGAGCCTTTTCTCATGTCACCGAGTACTCGCGGAAATTCGATTTTTGCAGGCTCTGTAATATTCCTTCGAGCCATAACTCATTCACGCATTCCCGGCCGTGTGCCATCCGGAATGATTTAATACATCCGCTGGCACATCCGGGCTGCTCTGCAACATCCCAGACCTCCGGAAAGGTTTTAAATCCATCTTCCTTTAGTTCTTAATCAAAACCAGACCAAAGCAAGAAGAGAAACAAAACCCTCTCTGTAAGGCTGACCAGCAGTGTGCTGCCTCTAAGGGAGAAAGAACCTTTTTAAATCGCTCTTTTCCTGAAAATTCACGTGAGACCATGGGCTGTTTCTTTAGGCCTCCAGTGAGTGTGAAACTGCCTTTTTTCATCTTTTACTTTAAGCATGTTCCGGGCTGAGCACCACCGTCCTGCTACGTATATCTGCCCGGGTCCACTGTACACCACATCTTAGAGTATAACGTTGGTTGGGGAAGAGAGATGGGAGAGTCTCTGAGAAGCAGCCTACCGGCTCCTGGAGACCCCTCTTTCCCCATACAGTCTGGAAGAAAAGTGGTGACTCTTCAGGGACCCCAGTGCCTGGGAGGCCCCAGTATGGGGAGGTGGATTCCAGGGCAGAACTGGTAAGATAGGGATGGGGCGGGGAGCGGGGGGCGCTGTGCCGCAGGGCCTCGGGCCTGGCCGCTGACATGACACGCTGCAGGGAACGCTCCATTTACACTACATCCTCCCAAGAGCGGTGGGAAGAAGCGACACGAAGGACAGACATTCACCTGCAATCAGGGGGTTAACCCACAGGGACGGGGTCAAGGGTCGCTTTCCCTTGTTGCCATTTCATTTTCCTTATTTTCCATGGCAAGATGTGTTATTTCGTCATCAGATGATGCAATTAGGTGAAAATGTAAATTACAGGACATAATGACCTACTGCGAAGTATTCATGGTTTGGTATCCGAACTCCCAGCAGGCTGGGAGACCGAGGGCCCCCAGAGAGCTCACGGGCAGCACACGTGCTGGTGACCTGCCGCTGCCAAGAGAGACGGGACAACCGGCGGCCTGTGGTTCTCAGCCAGAGACGGGAATAGACGGTCGTGTTTCAGCAAGCCATCGACCAACTGCTGACCCATTTACCTTTCTTGCTTAGTCTTTAATGGCGTTATTCAACAATACGTTCATCTGAGATAACAAACCCAGCTCGTCTTTGTTTTCTGAAGCAGGCTCTCTACACCACGTCAACAGAGCACTAAAAAGCCCCCCGAAAAACAAAGAACCTGCAAAGCAGCCTACAAGGAGGGCGGTGGGTGCAGATAGACTCGCGCAGGCACGCTCACTGTCCGTCTCGCCGCCACCGGTCGCCCCGCTGAGCCGCACTGGATGTGTCACTGACTCGTTATTTCTAGGCGGTGCCCGATTCGGCTCCACAGCTGTGCGCTCGCACATTCAAACGCGTTTGCTCACCCGCCTTCCCAGTGTGTGATCGCTAAAAATACACTCGCCGCGCACGCTGCCCCTCCTTTCAAATGCTGGTGACACGTGAGATCGTTTGGAGCCCAGCCCAGCCCTCCTTATGGGTAAAAATGCAAGGCCGACTTCCGATAATTAAGCAGCGTACTCTAATAAATAACCGGTTTCCTGTTCCTGCAACCGCCACCCTCTGATTGAAGGATGTTATGAAAAAGCGTGTCCCGAACCTGATAATTACTGAGCAATCAGGCTCGCCATCAAAGGGGTCTTCATCAACAGAGCCGGAAGACACACGCAGCCCCGGCCGGAGGGGGGGGGGGCAGGAGGCAGTGGGCAGTCTGCCTGGGTTCCCCATCCCCATCCTGAGGGCACACAGGGCAGGCTTGTGTGGAGGAGTGCAGTACGGAGGGGTACTCACCGGGGGTCCATCAGCACCAGGCATTCCTGGGAGGCCCGGTTTGCCCAGGGGACCCTAAAACAAACCAGAGACTCCGTTAGCCTTTGGGGTTCATCTCCCCAGGCAGCCCACCCACTCTGCATGCCCCCAAGGTCACTGCTCGACATTTCTGCTCAAAGTACATCATCTGTAAAGGATGCTCAGAGGTACTCAGGTGCCACTGGCTTCAAAGCTTCAGTGACCTGTAGCACACGGAAGGGGGACCTTTGCCCTTTGCTGTTTCCTGCAAGTTTTGCTATTGGAACAAAGTCCCCCACCGAGTGAAGGCAGGAGCAGCTCTCAGACGGCGGCCCAGGCCCCACAGGGCGCAGCGTTACATTTTAACAAGCCCCCCAGGGGACCGTGATGTGCTGGCCCCAGGCTCTGCCGGTGCTGGGGTGTCTGGGTCCCTCCTCAGCATTCAGAACTCAGCGGGTGCCGAGAAGCATTAGGGTCGCCAAATTCAGCAAAACCCAAACCAGAACAACCACAAAGCAAGATGCCCAGTTAAGCCTGGATTTCAGACAAACCACCGAGAGTTGAAATATAACTAGGTGTCTGTATTTTTTTTTTCTCCTAAATCTGGCAGCCCTCTGCGTGGCTAGTGACCGAATGAACAATTGAATCTATCATCAGTGAAAGACAAAGATCTGTGGCCTTCCCCAGCTGATGTGACCAGCGCATCACGGTCGGAGCTCCCCACCTTGGGAGGAGGGTGAAAGCACACACCCCCAGCTGGCGACAGCACGCGCTTCCCTGGGGCCCCGCACCCTGCAGGAGCCCAGCTTTCCCTGGGCAGAGACGCGCCCAGCTCAGCCACTCACCTTTTCTCCTGGAGGACCGATTGCTCCCTGGGGACCAGGAAGACCCTAGGAAGGGGACGAGCAGGGCAGGGAAGGTCAGGGAGCCCACTGGTTCAGAAGCCCTCCCTGCCCTGCCCTGCGCCCTCTCCCTTATGCGGGTACTGACTTGGGTTCCAAGTCACCTCCAGGCCCCAGGCCCCTTTGGGCCAGACCACCAGCAGACCTGGGCCTCCCACTGCCCGCAGCCCCCCAGCCTGCCCCCAGCCCACTCACCTGGGCACCTGGATTACCCTGCTGTCCCGGGGGGCCGGGCTCTCCTTGGGGACCCTACAGGAAAGGAAACAAAGGCACTGGAGGGGGTTCTGGAGGGCAGCTGGTTTACAATGTGCTCTGAAGCCTGACGCGAGCACGGGACGGTGCCCAGACGGGACACGGCAGGCAGCCCCGCAGCAGAGAGGGGAGCCTTGGCACCTGTAATACTTTCAATGTTGACCCTGGTGCAAGGAGCAGTCATTTGCTTCTCGAACACACCCCAGACACTGCCGAGAGGAAGAGACCAGGAAATACTCTATCTGGCAGAAAATTCCCAGACCACAGTGCCACGTAGTCTCCCAGTGCCTGCAGAATGGATGTGGGCCGGGAGACCTTCCCCTCGGCCGGTGCTCCCAGCACATGCTCACCCCAGCAGGCAGGGGGGAAGCGAGGGGACTTCCCGCCACACCTGCACTGCGTGGTCTGGCTTTGGATGCAACAAGCAGACACCAGGCTGCATGGGCTCCCTCTGCTGCAGGGCGCCTGCCGGCCTGGCCCGGGGCCTGCGCCCGCCTCACAGTCTGATGTGGTTTTGACAGCAGCGTATCTCCCCAACCCGGATGGGGGTGTGCTCGGGGCGACCACCACGAGGCCAAGTTGCAAGGACCCCCGAGACTTACCACATTTCCTTTGGGGCCTGTCTGGCCATCCATACCCGTCACACCCTGGATGAAATAGGGAAAAGGAAGATGGAATGCTGAAGAACACCCAAGAGGAAAACCCCACTCAGCAAGCTTGGGCCCCTGCCCAGCGTCAGGATGGCACATCCTCTGGGGACTGGGAAAGGCTCTTTCCCCTTTAAATAAACACTAAAGGCTCGATCGGCTAGGGGTAGACGGAGCTGCGGGGACCAGATCACGGGGCAGGCCAAGGTCCATGAAAGTGGGGTGGACAGCCAGGTCCAGCCCTGGCTCAGCCACCCCCGGGACACAGCCCCCCGTAACTTGGGCTTCTGCTTCCTTCAGGAGCTGTCACAGAAGTGGCTGGAAATCCCTTCCAGGGAGGCAATGTAGCCTCTGGTTACTGTATGTGACAGCACATGCTGTATACGGGAAAGGCTCCCAGCCAACACCAAAGGGGAGAGTGGTAACGCAGCGGGCCTCCACCCGCAGGCCCACACTGGCTGGAGAGCTCTGTTTGAGCATCACAGCCCTGCAGAGACCTGGCACCAGCGCCAGGCGAGTGTGCGCAGCTGCCAGTGTGATATACCGTCTGAAGGCCCGAGCGGGTCACGGGCTGGGTTGGGGGGATTCTTGAGGGCAGTGATGGGGCAGGCATGCGACACGGTGACAGGACTTACAGGAGGTCCTGGAGGGCCGGGCGGCCCCTTTGGCCCCAGCAGACCACGTGGCCCCTGCACGAGGAAAGAGCAAGGACAGTTCAGACCTGAATCCCATCCCGCTGCCCGGTCCCCAGGCCAGTCTGCAGCCCGGCTTGGCCCCCATTCCGCCCAGGTCTTTGCTGAGACACAGGCCTCCGCAGCCCCCGGGGAGCAAGCCGACAGTCCTCTGCGTCTGCTTCATCTCCGTGCCCCACCCCGCGCCGCCCCACCTCCCCACCTTGGCCCTGGCGGTACAGGCGGGTGCCTGGGGTGACGGGGGGCTCAGATGAGGGACAGTGGGCACCCACGGGGACAGGGGAGCCTTTCCAGTCAACTGTGCTTTTCACGCTGGCTCGGGGCAGGCGCACAAAAGCTGTCCCAGATGAGGCACAATTATGCTCTGCCACGTGGAGCACTTCTAAGGCTTTGTCATGACCGCCCTCCAATCCCTTGGGGCAGTGATACGCCACTGTACTTCTGACGTCAGAGCCTGACGGTGTGCGGCGGGCGAGGTCCCTGATGGGCCATCATGACCAAGTGTGCAGGAATGGAGAGCGGAGCTCAGGCCCTTTCCGGGATGGCCACTGTGGCAGAGCTCAGTCCTTCTGCCCCTGGCAGTGAGGGGCAGGTGTGTGGGCACAGACAGAAGGCGGCCCTGCCTGCCACGGGGAGGGGCCTGCAGCCCAAATGCTCACACCCACCCTGCCCGCCGGGGCTGAGCCTGAAGCCGAGGCACCTGATTTCAAGGGCCCTTGACTTTGGCAGAAGCTCTTCACATGCAGCAGAGAAGAAACCCTTCCCACATTCATTGCCACTTAAACATCCCTCATTATGTTAATACCTAGTCACATAAATGTTTTTTAGAAGTTAATAACCCAGAAGGTATCGCTTAGACATGTGTTAAGGAGAGGGCTGTGCTGATGAATCCTTAGCAGCCCATCAAACATCTAGGGTGTAATTTAGTCCTGAACGAGCGGGCAGAGCCCGACCCCAGGCTCTCCTCCACGCAGCCTCCTTATTTCTCCTCAATTAACACCACCAGGCGTGCATGGCGGTGTGGACGTGGGTAACAACTGTGAGGCATTTGAAAATGTCCTTTGCACTTGCTTTGGCCCTAAACAGAGGTCAGCGTGTGGAAAAGAGCTTTCTGACCCCAGCAGGGCCGCTGTTGGACGGCAGTTTTTGGAAAGCATGGCCATCCGAAACGGTGGCTTACTCCAGTGGGTTCAGGCCCTGGAGTGCCTCTGGATGCCTGCCATTGAACCTGACTCCCCCATGCTGACCCTGGACACCCACCACGGTGGACCTGGACACCCCCATACTGACCCTGGACACCCCCATGCTGACCCTAGACACCCCCATACATGCTGACCCTGGACACCCCCATGCAGACCCTAGACACCCCCATGGTGACTCTGGACACCCCCATACTGACCCTGGACAGCCCCAAACTGACCCTAGACACCCACATACATGCTGACCCTGGACACCCCCATACATGCTGACCCTGGACACCCCCATACATGCTGACCCTGGACACCCCCATGCAGACCCTAGACACCCCCATGGTGACTCTGGACACCCCCATACTGACCCTGGACAGCCCCAAACTGACCCTAGACACCCACATACATGCTGACCCTGGACACCCCCATACATGCTGACCCTGGACACCCCCATGCTGACCCTGGACACCCCCATACATGCTGACCCTGGACACCCCCATACATGCTGACCCTAGACACCCCCATACATGCTGACCCTGGACACCCCCATGCTGACCCTGTACACCCCCACGCTGACCCTGGACACCCCCATACTGACCCTGGACACCCCCATGCTGACCCTGGACAGCCCCAAACTGACCCTGGACACCCCCATGCTGACCCTGGACACCCCCATGCTGACCCTGGACACCCCCATGCTGCCTGAGGTCACCCAATGTGATAGTGGCCTGGAGCCCCAACCACAGCCCTGGCCTGAGCTGATCCTTGGGGAAGGCTCAGACCCATTCTGCCAGCACCCCGCGTGCCCTCTTCTGTCCCGGGGGAGTTCCTGGGCGGTGCGTCCCTGATCTGTGCTGCCGGCCCGGCCCAGGGCAAAGGAGACACAGTCCCACCCGGCCAGCAGACTTACCGGCTCCCCGGGCAGCCCTCTGGGCCCGACTTCTCCATCATCACCCTGTGGGGAAGAAAACAGGCAGGATTTCAGGGACAAACTCCAAAGCCGGACAGACAGGTTTTCCCTTAGCTGCAGGCAGCCCCGGGGGCTGCTTCAGTGTGTGCCAGCCGGACAGCTGGAATGTCTCATCCCCGGAAGCTGCAGGTGACAGGCCCAGGCCTCTGGTACTCTCTGCTCAGGGGCTCACGAGCCACAGGTCCAAAGGGGAGAGCCGGGCAGAAGGGATCACGGGGTCAAGGACTTGCTCACCTCACTAGGTAATGAGATGAATGATAGAACAGGACAGAGACTAGACAGAGACAGACGGTAGACGACAGGAACATGAGCGACAGAGCAGCACGGAGAGGAGTCGAGAGAATCACCAGACCCCTGGGCCAACCCCAGGGGCCTGAGGCGTCCATGAGCGTCCCAGACACAGCGGGGAGCAAACCAAGAGGGGGGCTTTCCTTCTGGCTCTGGGAGGCAGTGCAGCCCTGGCCGACTGGGTCACGACTCACAACCTGGAACCGGGCACAGAGGCCGTCTAAGGAGCCCGCCTCCAGCCAGGCTCCCACACTGGGACAGCGGCGTCGGTCCCCTGCCTGCCCCCCCAGCCATTCCGGGCTCTCGCCACCACCCCCCCGAATCCTGAGCTCCACCACCTGCTGCCTCCGCCACCCTCGTTGGGATGAGACCATCCAAGACACAGACTGCAGAACTCCCCGGCACCCCCCCTCCCAGGGCGGTCTGGGCACGGTCTCCTGGAGTCAGAGGTGCTCTTTCTGAGGCCTGGGGCAGGGGCCCACCTCTCCTGGACGCGTCCACAACACCGATGACGTCCAGCACGGCGGGGGTGTACACGTGCCGGCCACCCCCGCCATGCTCTCCTCCCAAGTCCCATGCAGCCTGCATGTCCAGACCCAGGGCTTTGCCCACCCGCAGCCCCTCCCTTCCCACCCTCCACGCCAGGCGGCCAGTCTCATGGCCACCCATGTTCCCCATACAATTTTCCTGCCCAAACCCTTTAAGGAAACAGACAGGCAGGTGCAGCCAGGGGCCCACACAACACATACCCTTTCTCCGTCATCTCCCGGAAGTCCTGGTGGGCCAGAGGGACCAGGGTCGCCCTAGGAAGTCAACCAGGTCAGTGCCAGCCACTTGGGCGCAGGCCACGCACGGCTGTACCAAGTGCCCCATTCCTCTTTAATTCTAGACTCAACGCGCAGAGTGTCTGAAAATTTCCCCGGAGTCACAGAAGATCCCTGTGGATGGTGCACGCTGGCGCGGCTGGGCTAGCAGCTGGGGAAGCTCTCACCCGGGGTACTGGGTCCTGGAGGTGGGTTTCTAGACCAGGCACACAGCGGGGCTGGGCTGGGGCCCCAGGGCACTGAGGCGGGGTCTGACCCTGCCCACCTCCCCACCTGAGGCAGGGCCCCCCCACCCCCAGAGGGCCGCCGCCCTGGAAGCTGAGTGCCCTGAGGTCAGCCCTGCAGGGGCAGACCCGCATGCCTCAGTCAACAGAGGCCCTGCCCCTGCCCCAGGGGGCTGCCCTCATCCGTTTTCAAGCGATGGACAGAGCAGCTTTGACTAAATTGCAACAGACATTTCTCAATGCATCATGGAAAGGGACAGATGAACCTTAGTACAGGATCGGCACGTGAGCGTGCGTGTGCGTGTCTGTGTGCGCATGTATGTACACGTGTCTGCACGTCCAGAATGTGCCAAAATATAAGAAGCACTGTCTGCTTCAAAGAAAATGGGGGAGGGAGAAAACGTCCAGCAAGCTGTGAAGGCTGTCAGGTGCTGACCACCTCAAGGGGATGGGGACTACGGGGGAGGCCCCCGGCACACCCACCCAGCCTTCTTAGTGGGGTCCAGCCACTGGGGACTGTCCCCACCTACTAGAATCCCCACTTTATTGGCGCACGGGTCGGCAGCTACCAAGTAAGCCCGCTGTATTTCCCGAAGGCACGAGGGGGCCCATTAAATAGGAAGTGCGTTCCTAAAGGGAAGGGCTCGTCCTCCAGCTTGGATGTCCTTCTGCTGAGTGGACCCAACTGGCTCCTTCCTCATAAGCTGCAGAGACGATGCCCGCTCGCTTGGGCTGACTTCCCACGAACAGAGACGTCACCGTGGCGTTCACGGCCACCCCCTACTCCATGCGTTTTGTTTAGTGACTACTTTGGAATCAAGGGGACCCAACCCCACACATGAGATCGAAGGCTCTGGAAGGGCCTCCAAAAAGTGTGTCTGCTGCACAGAACACGTTGGACCTTCATGCCTGCAACTCTCAGACAGGGATGACTCACCCTGTGGCCCTTCTCTCCCGGCAGCCCCGCCAGGCCATCGAAGCCGCGGTCGCCCTGCAAGGACAAGAGGCTGCTCAGAGACGGGCCCGCACCCAGCAGGGCCGCCCTTCCTCGGCTCAGGCATCGACACCTGCACCTGGGGCCCCAGGAAACCCGCCCTGCAGCGCTCATTGTGCCGCCTGGGTCTGTATCTCCGGCTTCCCTCCCAGACAGCACAGCTGCCAGGAGGGATTTCCTCCTGGAGCCACGGACTTGGAGCTGCGATGGTACAGAGACGTGGGTGTTCGGGGCGGCTGTAACACTGGGGGGGTGCCATCTGCTGGTCTTGCTCTGTCATTACATCCTCAGTGCCGGGAGCCCTGCCTGGCACACAGTAGGGATGTGTGGCAGATGGACTGGTGCCAGCTGGCCCTCGGGCGCCCTGGCTCCTGGTCACCGCAGGCTGCCCCCTGGAGCGCAGGCTGAGCCCCGTCTCAGGGACGCTGCTCACCCAGGGGTGAGGTCAAGGGCAGGAAGCTCAGGCCTTCCAGACTGATGTCAGAGACCATGGTCTGCGGAGAGGGACTCGGGGGACCCTTCCTCTCCTCCTTTCCTCGCAGCCAGTCCCTGAAGCCCAGAGACCCCCATCAGCTTGGGATGCCCGGGAACCCCTGGGCACTCATCCGTGCAGACATGTGCAGTGCACACCCTTTCCAGTGACCAGCTGTAGTCCTCACTGCAGGCCACCTTCCCTCTGGCGCCTCGCGTGGCCTTGGACAGACCCTTCCAGAGCTGAGAGGGAAGGGTGGGCCGAGGATGGGGGAGGCTTCAGGGGGCAGAGGAATGGTAGACTGGCCCACGGCAGCCGGGAGGGCTCCGGCTGCACAGCTCGTGTCCGGGCATGCGTGGGGGCCTGCAGTCCCGGGGGGCACAGGTGCCCGACGCTGGACAAGAAGACGCACCACCCAAGCACTGTGATCTCGCCGCTTCAAGGCCGCATGTTCCCTGCGTCGGCCCGTGTGAGCCTCTCAGAACACACACCCGTGGGTGCCTCCATGGCCACGCCTCTACCCACTCCGTGCTCAACACCCACAGATGGCAAACCTGCCCCTCCAAGCACACCGGCTGCAAGGGCCACACCTACTGGTGAAATTCGCCCCACCCCCCATCGTCCTGTCAACACACCAGAGAGATGGATCCTGACCCACCTTCCTCAGCCGCCCAGGGCCTACCCCTAATGGGCGTAGACATCACGAGAATGACTTGTCATCGTAGACATTCTCATCACATGACCTACACGTTGGCTGCATCACCAGTGTGGTGACAGTGATGGCCGTGGACGGGGACACCAGGATGCAGTGAGTGTGGCCTACCTTGGGGCCAGTCTGTCCAGGCATCCCTCTTGCTCCGTCACTCCCAGCTCGCCCCTGGAATAGAGGTACAGCGTCAACACAAAGGCACGGCCAGTTTACCGAGACCCTCGCGCGGTGGCTTCCTGTGGGCCCCGGTGGAGCGCCACAGCCCCGGGTGCTCAGGCCGGTGCAGGAGACCGAGACAGGGGCCTGGCTACCGCATGCCTCACATGGGGCCTAGTCCTTCCAGCCTCACCGCCTTAGGTGCCAGATGGAGATAATGACACACACCTCTCTGTCTGGAGATGGTGGCATGACGGGGCAGGCGAGGCCGCTCTGCGGCAGAGCAAGGGAGGAGCTGGCTGGTCTGCAGGCTGCAGGTCTATGACCCAGGAGAGACCACGCCTCGGACATCAGTACAGAACACACTTCCTTCCCCGCGTGGGGAAGTCAAAGACCGGAGAGGCACAGGGCGAGAGAGAGTGGGCACCTGGTGGGAGTGCGGCTGGCCAAGGAGGACACAAGCCCCTGGGTGGGGGCCTGTCTCACTAAGGCCACACAGCTGCCCGAGGCAGAGTCTGCACTATACGCAACACGTCCACCCAAGAGGGCCACTCCCACTGCCATTCTTTCCAGCTATGGAAATAGCTGAGGACAAGTCCACGGTCCCCACCTGAGTGGCCATGGGGCTGAAGGGCAGGGCCCGGGCCTCCCAGAGCCCACTCTGCAGGCCCTGCTGGGCTTGAGGCCACCAGGACGGGGAGAGGCGTCCACGCAGTAATGAGAAACGTGAGCAGCCGAGGGTGAGGAGCTGGCCCAGACCGGCAGCCTCCCTCTTCTCCGCATCCTGTGTGCCCTGATCGCCCGGGGCTCAGGGCCAAGCTGAGAACGTGTAGACAGCAGCAGCTTTGGGTCTCACAGCACAAGAAGGACAGGGAGGGCAGCAGAGAACCCCAGAGAGAAAGAAGCCTGGAGCCCGGGCGGCCAGGGCATGGCCTGTGCCCCCCAGGGTACAGACGGCAGGGGGCTGCCAGGGATGACACCCCACCTCACAAAGGGCACCCACGGCACACAGCTCCGGGCAAAATGCAGAAGCAACACCAGGAAGGAGGCACCAACAGGGAGCCTGTCCCCAAATTTCCAAATACAGCTCCAGGGAAGCTCACCAGCAAGTTCACACGGCTGCCCTGCAAAGAGCCGGTGAGCCTGCCCCAGGGTCTGCGCCCTCCCGCCGCCTGCGCCCCCCCAGATCCCCCTCCGCCTGTACTCACGGGCCTGACCAGGCGGCTCTGGGACTAGTCCCACTCTCAAACACCCCTCCTGTCTTTTCTTTTTTACCTCACCCTGACACAAAAGCTATTTTTAATGAAACAACAGTACTGGCAGAGATACACAAAAAACTTAATGAAATAAAACCCTTCCCAGAAGCAGGTCCAGGATAGACCACCTAACCGTCCACCACGCGTCGCCGAGTTCCGGCCCTGGTGGCCCTTGCGGAGCTGACTCGTCCAACCCTGTGCCTTCTGCCTGGATCCACTCCCCAGGTGCACCCGCCGCCTTGGCGGGCAGCGAGAGAAAGCGTGCCCCATGGTGCCAAGGCCACTTCACTTACTAACCACAGGCAACTCCCAGCCGCGAGGAACCCTAACCACCAAGGAATTACTCACATTGCCATGTATGCTCTGAAACCAGAGCGGGAACGCATGGCTGAAATGGCCCAGAGCCCTCGAAGAGGTTCATATCTAAACAAATGCTGTGTGGGGCAAATTTTTTTCCCCTCAGTAGAAACATTTGCTGGTTGAAAAGATCCAGTGGTTAGTAAATGATGGGAGTTAATGAGGATATCCCTAGCTCATCAGGACGGTGTTCATGAATTTGTGTGAATGTATAAATGCACGCCCTCATTCCAGAACCATGATTATATGGAAACAGACTAGTACCATCCTCTGGGAGCACATTCCAGAGAGCCCCAGGCGGCCAGGAGCCAGGAGAACAGGTGGGACACAGGGGACGGCCTGAGCACCTGCCCAGACGTGTCCCTCAAACAGTGGCCATTTCTGGAGAAGCAAGGCTGCCTCAAGAAAATGAGGCCAGATGAAAATTCTGTCTTCTCAATGCTCACTCACAAAGGGCCCGGGAAATTGCTTTAACTAAAAATGTTTCTTCAAATTAACACCCAAAAAACAAATAACCCTGATCAAAAAATGAGTGGAGGACCTGAACAGACACTTCTCCAAAGAAGAAATACCAATGGCCAACAGGCACTTGACAAGATGCTCCACATCACTGGTCATCAGGGAAATGCAAATCAAATCCACAATGAGATGTCACCTCACACCGATCAGAATGGCCACCATCCAAAAGACAAGAAATAACAAAGGCTGGCAAGGATGCGGAGAAAAGGGAACCTGCTGATGGGAATATAAATTGGTGCAGCTACTGTGGGAACAGTACGGACATTTCTCAAAAACTAAAAACAGAAATACCATTTGACCCAGTGATTTCACTCCTAGGAATTTACCCGAAGAAAACAAGACCCCCTGATTCAAAAAGATATATGCGCCCCTATGTTTTTCACTGCACTGTTTGTGATAGCCAAGATATGGAAGCAACCTAAGTGTCCGTCAGTAGATGAATGGATAAAGAAGAGGTGGTACACATACACAATGGAATATTATTCAGTCATAAAAAAGAAGAAATCCTGCCATTTGCAACAATGTGGATGGAGCTAGAGGCTGTTATGCTCAGTGAAATGTCAGGCAGACAAAGACAAATACCATATGATTTCACTTATTTGTGGAGCATAAAAACAAAGCAAAACAGAGGAGCAAAACAGCAGCAGACTCACAGACACTGAAAAGTGATTAGTGCACCAAGGGGGAGGGGATTAGGCGGGGACAGAGGACGGGGAGGGGGACAAAGGGACACAATAATTTGCAATCACAATATAAGCTGATCACAAGAGACTGTTGAACCACTGTGATGTACATTCGAAACCAATATAAGACTGTAATTAACGGTACTTTAATAATAAGAAAAAAAAATGTTTCTTAAGCTAAATCCACAAGCTCCAGACAGTGGCCAGGACGGCAGAGGCAGGTGAGCTGTATCTGTCCCAGGACACAGAGCACCGGCCGGTGCACCCCGGGCAGTGCGACCCAGCCTCGGAGACAGACTTGCCCTCTGGAGGCAGGGGAACAACCGAGCTTTCCACAGCCAAACTGGCCTGCAAGGCATCGTGTTGGGGACGGGGCAAACCCCGTGTGGATTCCCACCCCGTCAGTGATGCAGCCGCTGTCCCGGAGCCAGACAGCACTCACCCGTCTTCCAGGCTTTCCCGAAGGGCCAGGCGGCCCCTGCACACCTCGGGGACCCTGTCCGGAATCAGAGGGCAGACGGTCAGCAGCATGTCCGTGTTTTTCAGAGGCAAAAGCAAAGCCTTGCCCCGTGCTTTTCACCCGGGACTGTGGCTGGCCATCTTGGCCCATGCGTGGGCAGCGCCCAGACAGGGCACAGGGTCTGCTGCCCGGGTGAGGGGCGGGGACGGGAGACACCAGCTCGCCCCCTCTGCAGACATCAGGGCTGTTTCTGGGCTGCTTCCAGCTTCTGATAAAGCCGCAACAATCGCCAGCAGCTCCTCTGAGGAAACAGCCTCTGGGGCACTACAGACACGGCCTCCCATACCCAGGAGCTGCCCCTTCACAGAGCGAGGGTGACATGCCTACATACCTGCGGACCCATGTCTCCCGGCTCACCCTTCAAACCACCGCTCCCGGGAGGGCCCTAGGAGACAAGCTCTTGGTTAAGGGAAGCGCAGCAGGTGAAGGCTGGCTGGGTGGCCGGGGAAGGGGTGGCAGGAACTACCAGGCTTGCCCAGTCCCCTGAGAGCCACAGAGCCCTCTGCCCCACAGCCCAGCCAGCCGGCCTTGGACAGAGCCCGAGAGATGAGCTGTAACTTTTCAGTTGTCTTGATCTCCTAGGTTTTAGGAAATTCTGGGCAATGGCGTGCACAAGGGCCCCAAAGCTCACAGCAGTGTCTGTTTCCGCCCAAGCCCGCAGCTCAGCTCAGCTCACGGCACACGTTCCCATCCCCCGGCCGCGGCGAGGCCTGATCACGGGTGGAAGAGAACAGCCCGGAGCCAAGGAGGGGCTGGTGGTCACGTCCACCCCTCCCAGGAAAAGCGGTGGGGAAACCGTGGAGCTTAAACCCTCCGCTTTCTTGCAAAGTGCAAGGCCACTCGCACTGCCTAGACCCCCCGAGCCAGCCCCGAGTGTGTCCAGGCACACTGCACACTTGTGCAGCGGGGGGCGGCGGGGGAGCAGGGGTCCTGGCTCTGCCCCCACACTGAGGCGCTCTTGACTTTGGAAACATGGCCCCAGAAGAAACAGGCCAGGAGCCCCTGGGTCATGAGGCCTGATACAGCCAGGGAGAGTCTGGACCCCCAGACCCCCAGGCCGTGGCAGGCCACCACCGTGCATGGGAACCTCGCCCACTGACTGCCAGTGCTAGAATTAGAAATGCCAGGTGAGCTGGGAGCCTAGAAGGCAGGGGTGACAGGGGACACCCACCCCCCACCACACACCCTGCAGGACCCCACCAACGACTTACCATGGGGCCCGGTCTCCCAGTAAGCCCCATCGGGCCAGCTGGCCCCCTCAACGCCAACTGCAAGACAGAATGGGATGCACTGAGAAGCAGCTGGTTCACTGGTACTGAGGGGTGAGACACGGCGGGCAGGAGCCCCAGAGGGCAGACGGGCCCCAGACACCCGGCCCCCGGCTCCCCTGGGGCCCTAACTGGGGGTGGGTGCTCCATGCACTCGGGGTGCTCACAGCCTTTGCTGGCCTTCCTCGCGCCCGGCCCACGCCATGCAGAGGACCCACCCCTGGCCCTCTGCCCTCACCCCTCAGAGGGGGCAGGAAGTGGCCTCCCCTCCCATCTGCGATGGGGGACTCTGCTTTCCTTGGGAAATCACACTGAATAACATTTATTTCCCACCAGGGCACTTCCAGCACCTTCTAGCAACCGCAGAGGCATTTCGGAGCCTTCTTAGGGTGAACTAAACGGGTCCCAGAGGCGGCGGCTGCTGGAACACAGCCCCCCTCCAACCTGCCCAGGCACCTGCCCGGGGCTCTCGCCCACTGGCCGGCCACACAGCTCAACCCACTTTCTTCAAGAGCCCCTCTTGCTCCCTTTATGTCGCTTGGTTCCCCCCCACCACAACACCATTTTCATTTTGGAAGGTTTTTTCACATTATAAAATCTTAGAAGCCCAACACCCACTTGGCTTCGATTGAAATATGTGCAGATTAAAAGGCGGGCCAGGGAGGCCCCGGCCATAATCCAGTCGCTGGTCACGGGCTGGCTCCCGACCGTGCTGTGCCACACAGGACAGTAGCTCCGTGGCAGCGACTCAATACGGAAACCGCCCTGTCATCATCCACGCATTCGGTCATTAGCCTCCGCCCCACTGCACCAGAGCCACAGAAATACTGCCCAAACAAGGGGCTGTTTAGCGGCCTCTTGAGACGCCCCCTCTCGGGCACCCCACGGAAGGGCCGCCTGTCCAGCCCACCTGGCCCACCAGGGTCTGCTCTTATCACAGCCAGTCAGCAGTCTGGGCCTCGGAGTCAAAAGCTCAGCTCCCTGACCAACCAGCTCACAGAGCAGTAACAAGGCAATGCTCCTGGGCCCCCAGGCCACAGGAGGGGCTTCAGCGCTCCCGGGGTTTCCCGCGGGGTGTCCAGAGCAGCCTGGCCGCACCACGGGGAGTCCCTTCCAGCAGCACTGAGGGGCCCCACTCTGTCCCCAGGCCCCAGCAGACGGCGGCCGCCAGCCAGAAGTGGGCCACGGGGCCAGCATGTGCTGGAGGGGCCCAGGAGTCCCTCACAAGGCTCTGCTGCCAGGTCCTTATCCGGGAACCCGGCCCTCAGTGTGGGCAAGGCACCTGAGGATGCCCTTTGGCCTTCCCTGGCGTTCACCTGGCCCCCCAGCTGGACACTAGCAATGGATGTTCCCACAGTCGTCCTGAGGGCCCGATAGGCAAAGCACACTCAAGCCAGGAGAAGGCAGTGCCCCTCCACGCCAGGCTGTTCCCGCACTTACCCGGGCCTGCTGCAGAATGGCTTGAGCCTGGGACTCCTGGGCCGAGACCATGGGGCCTTTGGAGCCCGCATCACCACCCCCTCCAAAGCGGAACTGCAGGGGTAAGACAGAGGGTCATGAGGGCACCGTCCTGGGTGCCTGCGCCGGACCCCGGGGCCGAGGTGGTGCCCATCGGCCTCTCGGGTGACAGGGGGGCTCCCAGTCCTAGCCCCGCTCCCTGTGCACCCGCCCTCTCTCCCAGCAGGGCTGCCCCGGCCCCACCTGCCGATTTCAGCCCTGGGGCCACGCTGAGGGGCCCCTGTGCCCAGGAGCTTTCTCTCCCTGAGACCCCACCACCCTATTTATTGCAAGGCCACTGCAAGCGCCCACATTGAGAGGCTCAGTGAGGGTGCTCCCGGGTCCACACAGGGTCTCCCTGCACTGTGCCGGCCTCCTGGGCAGCATGGGGTCAGGGAGAAGTGACATCAGCCAGAAGACTGCCATCCGGGCCAGTGTCCTCCCAGACCTGGGCTCCCTGTAAAGATGGCCCCGTCTCCTCGGCAGACCCACGAGGTCTGAGGCAGGTCAGGCCTAAGGAGGGACCGGCTAGCAGCATGCCTACTTGGAGGCCCGAGAGGTGCCAGAGGCAGATGCCATACAGCCTCCCTTCAGAGAGCCAGACTCTTCTCCCTCCGAGATGGGCCAGCCCTGGGCACCCGTGGGGAGGCGAGGCCTTGACTGCTGGTGTCCACTCTGCCATGTGAGTGGGAACACCCCAGAGGAGCCTACTTCCATTAGACCGTCGCCCAGGGTGGTGTGAGTCTGCGGCCCAGACTATCCCCTTAGGAAAAGGAGCCCGGGGCCGCACGCCCCCACGAATGAGGGTACTCACAGGCAGCATGAGCGTGGTTCCGGGGGGCCCGGGCAGTCCGTCTGCCCCAGGAAGGCCTGGACGTCCAGGGGGGCCCTGTGGACACAGGGCAAGAGAGCCGGGTCAGCTGCAACAGGGGCGGAGGGGGGCTGCATCAAGGTGAGGGGTCAGAGCCATGGCCTGTCGGGAAATACACTGGACAGGCACAGAAGGTTCCGGAACCAAAGCCCAGAGAAAGCAGGGGCTCACTGCGGGCTGAGGACGAGTAAAGCCTTCTGCGGGGAGGGGTTCCGAGGGAGGGGGTCCAAGCCGACCCAGAGGACTTTGGAGAGACACAAGGTGGGAGAACTGCAATCCGGAGGGGAGAGGCGGCACTCCGGGTGGTGGGCACCCTTCCAGGTGTCCACACTGAGCCTGGAGACCCATGTGGGCTGACCGTCAGGGGGTGCCCCTCCGTGGGGACTAGAATAAACCCGAGGATGTCACCACGGCCACCATAGAGTCTGCCGATCCAGACGGACGCCTCTACGGATTCTCCACGTGGATTCTGGCCTGTTTCAGGGCTACACGATGTAAAACTAATGGGAGAGTTTATTCTCAAAAAGAGATGTTTTCTCAGGATTGACTCCCAATTCCCAGCCAAGAAGATCAAGAACCTGGGGAACCATTGGGAGGGTGCGAACCACCTGGGCTGAAAGGACTCCGGCGCGCCACCTCTCCGGAAGTGACTTCACTACAGTGACCTCTGTTCCGCGAAATGCTGTGTAGCGTGCGTTTACACGGGGTGGAAAGTGAGCGCCGCTCTGCTCCCCAAGAAGTCCCGGTGCTGGAGGGCGAGCTGGACACCCCCCACCCCCGTGACAAAGAGGCCGTCCACAGGCTGGGTGGCTCCAGAGACGGTTTTCATCCTTTATGAGATGATCTTCCACCCCCTGTCCTAACATTTGCTATTTCTCCTCGCTGCACATCACAGCCTATCACGAGCTCAGCTTCATTCTTTTTAACAGCCGCAGAGTTTCCACGTGGGATGGGCTCTGCTCGCCGAACCCGTCCCCTCTCGATGCACGTGCGGGTCCCTCCCAGCTGTCAGGAGCACACGTGCTGCCGTGATGGATAGGCAGGCATCTTTCCTAGGAAAGTCCCTAGAAGCAGAATCGTTGGGTCGGGGACCACACTTTTTTATTACTAATGGACACAGCCAGATGGCCCTGGCCACTTTGGAGAAACATCTCAGAAGATTTTTTAAAAAGCTTGTTTAAAAAAAAAAAAGCCAGAGTATGTTTTGCTGGCCAGGTTTCCTTCTGGAAATCTGGTACCGACAGCTGCTTACAGCTGAGCTTTCTGCCTCAGAGTGAATCCCAAGTCAAACCCTCGGTATAAACGCAGGGTCCCGGGGAAGAGATGCCGTCTACGTACACGGCGTGCATGGCTGTGAGGCGCTGGAGGCCAGGCAGTGCCCTGGGGCAGCCCTCACCTGCTGTTCCCATTTCCAAAGACCCTTATCTCAGTTTCCTTCCTGCCCTTTCTGAGCCTGCATGCTGAGAGCTCAAGGACTGTGCGAACAATTTCACTCTAGCCACGGATGCTTCCTCTCAGCTAAGCAGACCCACAGCGGGGCCAAAGAACACAAGGGCAGGGGCACGAGGATAACCCGGGAACCCCAGGAGAAAGCGGCGCTTTGGAAGGAAGACAGTAACGCTAACCCCACGCCTGTGGGTCCTTCCGGAGCTTGAAAAGTCTGAGTCCTGCCCAGCCACTCACCTGAACCTGCATCTGCCACTGCCTGGGAACGTGGCGAGCCACCCTCTGCCCAGGACCGAGCCATGTGACATACCAGCTGTCCCCGAGCAGGAAGGCGGCTCCCACTTTCAGGACACGAACTCGGGCTGACGATGACGTGCTCTCTGCTACACCCTGTGTCGGACACCCCAGGACAACCCAGCAAGCAGATGGGGAGGTCGTGGGGACCTTCCTCGGCTCCAGCCACCAGGTGAAAGGTGAAGAAATGTCACCTGGCCTTTGTGCATTTCTCTGTGTCACTTGATGGGGGGCCTTCAGACCAGTGCCCTAACTTGGTCGAATAGCAATGTTGTAAAGCCCTGGTACGGAGGGGCTCTGTGCACACTGAGATGTGGCAGAGAAATGTGGGGCCACTCGCACACCAAGAAGTCACTGCTGGCTGATGGGGTTTCCTGAGACTGTCCTGGCACCACTCCTGCTCGGAGACAGAGGGACAGAGAGCTCAGACCCCCTGCAACGCAGCTCTCTGCTGACGCTGCACCTTCAGGCTGAAGCTGAACCCATGAGCCCTCAGCTCGGCACCGGGGGAGCCCCGTGGGGCCTGGGTCCAGGCTGTGATGTGGGCCGAGCAGCGAGCAGACGCCTGAGTGTGCCATGATAAAGGCAGGGGATGTGGGGAGAGCCCCAAGGACCAGTAGCCTTTATTCTGAGGTATTTTTGCTTCCACTCTTAGAAAGACCCTGAAAAGGAGGGGATGCGGCATGAACCCTCCAGGCCCCGTGGGGCAGCCTTTCCCTTCCAGGCCAGCTCCTGCCTGGTCACAGCTTAGGAACAGCCTGTGAAGAGTTCAGCGGTCACTTCCCACTGGAGGTCTGCAGACTGGGCTCGGGGGGAGCTGGCAGCATATCCCCGCACACCACCCCCACCCTGCCAATCTCGGCCACCCCAGAGCAGAGGCCGGCTGGAAAGCTGGGCTCCACGAGGTCCCCAAGCCCTGGAGCCTTTGGACCTGGAGGGTGACACCGAGACACGCCCAAGGCCTGCTTCTGTTCTCAGCCTTGTCCCCTCTCAGGATGACCCCCCCTGCCATGGGCGCCCTAAGATGAAAGAGGCTTCCAGGGGTTCAGGGATTAACAGAAGACTCGATGATGTCTCACGACGGGGGGACGCAGTCACAGAGCACAATGGCTCCACCAGCCAGGGGACGGCTGTGTCACTGGGCTTAAGGCCTGTGGCTTGTCCCCAGGACACCACAGATACCTGGCATTGCAGAGCATGAGAGTGACCAGGTGTCATGGATTGGAGCCGCAGCCCCACAGAGATAAGTCCCCAACACCAGGAGCACCTCGCAGAGAGCACAGCCTTCCCAAGGGCAGGGAGACCTGAAGCCGAGCCTGGCATGGCTGGCAGGCAAAAGCGGCCACACACGGTGGCCTTCTGTACAGCCAAAAGCTCCGTGTGGTCCTCGGCAGACTCTGCGCCCCTGTCAGCTGCCGGGGACCCAGTCCGTGTCCATTCCTGTGGCCCTGGGTGTGAACCTAGCCAGCAGGGAGGGAAAGTGGGGGCTGCGGGCTGCTGTTCCCAGGCTGGCGTGCCTCACACTTTCTTGTGCACGGAGCCTTAACTACTGCTCCTCGGGGCGTGGTTTGCAGGCCTCTCAAGGCACAGGAAACGCACTCAGGCAAAATCCCACGGGCAGCCTAACCCTTGGAACCCAGAAGAGGTGCAGGGTGGCAGGGGAGCCCCCGCACAGGAGGGATGGCACAGCAGTGTCCCCTGGGCATGCAGGGGCTGATAGGTGTGGGCCAGCCATTTGCTCTTCCTGGAGGGTATTAATGCCTCTCCATTCTGCACGGAGGGAGGCACCTCTGTGGGGGTCTCCATTTTGGTCAGGAGGCATCTTGGAAGGAAACCTGCATGTGACTCCCCAAGGCTCCAGGGCAGTGCCCAGCCCTGCACAGCGTCTCGCAGCTCCTTCGCCTTTGGTTTGCTTCTGAGCCTCAGTAGGAAGTGGGATCCTCCCGACCTGAGCCTGGGAAAGCAGCCCCAGGGCCACCTCACAGCCCCGGCTCCCAGCCGGCCCTAAGCCTGCCCATCTGTCCATGAAGGGAGTGGATGGGGTGATGGCTCAGGCCCCTTCTTAACTGACGCTGCCTGACAGCAAGAAAGGATCTGAGGGCAAGAAGCTCTGCTGCAGTCCAAGACAGAGAGAGAGTGCCCAGGGCGCAGGGGTCCCAGGGCGCAAGAGGGAGAGAAGACAGTGGCCACTGTGTCCAGCCCAGCAAACGCCTGGGGCTGGGCTGGAGCAGGCTGGCCAGGGCAGGAAATTGGACGTCTGCCCTGATGGGAAGCCTATAGGCACAGGGCTGCAGGCAGGCTCATGGCCACCGTCCACAGCTGTCCATGGCCTGCCTGTTGGGTGCGTGGCATGGGGAGGGAGACCCAAGGAGAAATACAGGTGTGGGACTTGTCATCAAGGACCTCATGGTCACTTAGGAAAAAAGTCTCAAACAAGTTAAGGTTAGATGACAAGAAATAAGTAGTAACCAGTAATAGGAAGGCCTCCAGAACCCCAGAATGGTGGGGCAGGGAAGGGGGTGGCAGGGCCTTACAGATCACCCAGTGAAAAGCTCTCATGTGCAGACAGGCAAATGAGGCCAAGCAGGTGAGGGGATCCGAATATGCTCCCCCAAAATACGCCACTTGGGCATAAGGATTATTCTGAGCTGAATGCAAATAAGAATCAACAGATGCAGTTCTCTGTCCTCCCCTTATCTGCCTGCAGCAAGGCAAGGATTTCCCTTTGTGATGGTAGCATGCATTACCCCCCACCCCCCCGGATCAGGAGGAGAGCGACCCCTACCACTGCAGATGGAGAGCCAGCACTGAGATGAGTCTGCGTAAACAGACTCCCCTTCTCTTCCAGGAACTCCCCCCACGTATTTCCTAGTCACTGCTCCACAATCTACTGCCCTTTGTGAGAATGGTGTACAAGCTCCCAAGTCGGACTGCTTCTCTGAGTGTTCATTTCTTTTCCGTGAAGCCCTGGTACATGTAAAATTTAAAACAGTAACACAACTGTATGCTTTTTCTCTTGTTAATCTGTCTTTTGTCCGTTTAATTTGCAGGCCCCAATCACTAAATCTAAGAGGGTGGAGGTAAGTTTTTCCTTCCCTATACAGGGAATCTGAGGTGGTTGCACTGGCAGGTAGCAGAGCAGGATCCTGGCTCTGCCTCCAGTGCCCTTTCTAGCTAACTAGCAGACATCCAAATCTGGGCACAGAGAAGGCACTGAGCTGTGAGCAGGGATGGATGACCTCCTGGGCAAGGCTAGCTTAAGCAGGGCCCAAAGAGGTGGGCGGTACTCGGCTCCTAGCATGTGCCCCCTCCTCACTTGAAGGCCCTGTGCAGGCCAGTGGGCTGCACATTTCCCCTCCAACTCCAGGGTCAGAGGCTCTGGAGGAGTTGGTTTTTAGGCTGACCCCATCCCCAGTCCCCTGGCTTGAATTCAAAGATACTAGTTGCTTAAATTGACCGTGTTATACTGTCAGGGCCCTTGGCTCCGACAGAGCAGCTGGGTGGGGACTCTGTGCACGAGGCAGCCGCAGGACCACGCGCCACTGGCCCAGGGCCAGGCTCAGCCCAGAGGCAGGGCCCAAGTGGGGAGCATGCCCCTCTGGTTCGGGGGCACTTAGATCCTCAGCCCCAGCTCTGTGGGCACTCAGCGACTGTCTGTGGGAGGGGTGGACAGACGGATGGACGGCCGGATGCTCAGGGTAGCACCGAGGCTGAGGAGGCCAGTCAGTATGGGTGCCCACGCTGCAGATGGCATCCTATCCTACGTGCACAGGGGAAGCTATGCCCCGCGGTCCTCTCTCATTGACATTTGACTCAGTCACTCGTGGGTCCATCTGGTGATGGCCGTGGGGGGGGGACTTGGCTGTCACCCCACCTCACACACACCTTTGGGAAAAGGGTCCCCTGGGAGAGCTGGGTTACAGACCCCAGAACTCCAGTCGTGCTGGTCCTGGGATGAGGTGGGGGCCTCTCCTTCACCTGCTCGTATGGAATGTGGACCGTGTGGCAGAGGCGGGAGTAGCGGGCTGCTGAGATGGGCAGTGAGGGAAGGCCAAGCATTCCAGAAGCCGGCCGAGTCCCCCTGCCACAGAGAAACAGCCGCCTACTCTGGGACCCTGGGGCCAGTCACAGAGAAACAACAGAATCTCATTTGATGTGCAGTCTGACCTGGATGTTCTCAGAGGTCACCCGGCCACACCAGACGACACGAAGGGGGCGCCCCGCCTGACGCAGCCTAGTCAGCCTGGGAGGCCAGCCTCAACGCACAGCCGCTTCCCGAGGGCCACCCCACAGCCCTCAGTGCCTTGCAGCCAGGAGCCCCCATGGGACGCCGCGCTGTACTGCACCACCTTCCCCTGTGACCCGGTCCATCCATACGCCCACCCAAAACCAGTGTGCCAGGCCCTCAGGACGAACGCCCATGAGGACGCCCACACGCCCCCGGTTTCTCTCATCTACAGCTTAGCCATCTGGTCATCAGCTCTTAATCTGATAGTGTCACATGACCTTCAGTAGACCAGCAGGGAAAACAAGAAAGGAAAGAAAAGCCACCGTGGACAAGGACCCACGGGCTGCCGCACCCCAAAGTACCATGAGGTGTCAGAACAAAATTGTGGCATCTGGGCTGGGCCTCCTCCTCTCCTGCAGCACCAGGAGGAGACCCTTTCACCTGGGTGACCCCAAGATGCGACCCTTTGACCCAGGAAAAGCGCGCCTAGGTCTGTGGTTTGATTCCCGACAAGGGAGGTGGAGTGCTGGGGAACTGGGACCAGAGAAGTCCTTGCACCGGGGGTGATCAGCGCAGATTCTGGGGTGCAGACGTCCCCACTCACTTTAGCCACTGTAGCTGTTGCATGTCAGCTAACGCAGGCCGTGCAGCCGCCCCCCTGTGAGCTGGCTCCGTGGGACCCCCCAGCCCAGCTGGGTCCTATGCCTGTGGGTGCCGCCGGCCCCTAGCCCGGGGCCGGGCAACGGTGGGCCTCCCTAAATACCTGAACAGACTGGGCCGGTAGGGGTGGGCTGGGATGTAAGGGGCGGGGGCAGTGTGAAGGGAGTGATGTCCCGGCTGTCCTCTGCACACCGGAGGCAGTCGGCTCACAGAGCAGGGAGGACGCACGGACGAGGCCGAGGGACTGAGTCACCCTTACCCTTTCTCCAGGGTCACCCACTTGGCCAGTGGGACCCATCGTTCCTGGAGGTCCTGGGAAGCCCTAGAATTAAAAACAAAATCAATACAGAGTTCAAAGCTGCAGCAACAGGCAATACCCTGTTCCCACCTGGCTAGGAGAGGTAGGGGCCAGGCTTGGAAGTGCTGGGCTCCAGGGTGTCTGCAAAAGGTGGCGAGCACCCCCTCTTTCCCATCTAGGGGCTTTAAGGGGTGTCCCTGGCCCCCCAAGCCCCAAGCATCTCCCATACATCATGCAAAAATAAAGCCTGACACTCACTGCGGGGCCCTCTGGGCCGGGCGGCCCCTCCATGAGCATGCCCTGGAAGAGACGGGAGAGAACATCTGAGAGCCGGGCCCCACAGTGAGGGTGCCCCACAGAGCACCCGCGGTCCTGGAAGGGCCCCCAGCAGCAGTCTATAGTGGGGGCTGTGGTGGGGGCCACGGTCACCATGCTAGTGTTTCCAGGTACAGGGCAAGGCCTGGACAGTAACCGCCTGCCGAGGGAAGCGCCTTCCGATGCCAAGGAAAAGGGGGACCCAGGCTCCTGGGCTCTCCTGCTCCCGAACAGGGGCACCGCACAGGCCTGGGCGGGGGGCTGGGGGAAGGCCCACCACGAGGGCAGTCAGGGTGGTGGGACGGCTGCCCGGTGGATTCGGGGGGGATGAGAGGAAAGAAGCCCTGCAGGCCGAGGCCCAGCCCAGGAACTGTCAGGCCTGACTGCTCACAGAGGCCACCCGCAGCCTCTAGCCTCTTCCCTCCAGGTGGGAAATGCTCCCCACATCTGGCAGCCCAGAGCAATGGGGTGCACTGCCGAGTCACCGGACACTTGGCCACCCTCCAGGCTTGTCCTCGTGTGGGGGTAAAGACAGTGAGGTCCAGGAGACCAAGGGCTACCCTGCCTCTGGGTCCCCCTGGATTTCACCATCTTTATCCCCACATGGGGACAAGCCTCCTACCCCCTCTGTCCACCCGGGCCCAGAGGGATGGGGCAGCGGAGGGGAGAGGGGCTTCAGTCCTCTGCTGGGTGGCGCTCCCTGCCCAGGGTGCTTCCCTCTCGGGCCTCCACATCCAGTCCCCTTCTTCTCCCGACTTCTGTCAGGTCAACGCCAGGGTCAGGAATCCCCCATGTCCTCTGCATTTCATGCCAACTTCAGGGGGTCTGAGGAACGCACAGCCTTCCGGGGGGGAAGGGTCCCCTGCCCCTGTGGGATGCGCACCTGAGAACCCCCCGGGAGTCTGGGGACCAGGCAGGTGCCCTCCCATCCCACTGGATGGCTTCAGCTGCATGTGGGGCCAGTGGGCGTGGGGACAGCCCTCTCCCTGTTAATCCTGTGACGGCCAGGTCAGCAGTCATCCTCGGCCCCGGGGCAGACCTCTGCCCCCATTCCACCAAACCGAAGAAAGCACGACTGCTTCTCTAGGCTAGTCAATGCCACTGCGTCCTGGACTTTTTTCCAAAAGTAAACGGTCCTCTCGTGAAGCCAGGAGTGGCGTCCCAGGAGTAAGAGGCCGTGCTCCATCAAGGCACGCGGGTCAGCACAGGTGTCTGGCACCAGGCTGGCGGGAGGCACCCAGCCAGGGGGAAGCAAGAACCTTCACCCCCCTCAACCTCCCCAACAGGGCTCCCCAGTCGCTGGGAACATATCCACTGTGTTTACACAGGTGTGCGCTCAGAGCAATATCCATCCACAAGATGCACACCGACTCCCCCCAAACGGCTCTGGGAACCCAGCGTTCCTATGTCCTCTGACAGGCAGCAGAGAAGGCTCAGAAACCCAGTTGGGATTTAGAGGGAAGCCCTGGCACTGAGGCCAGGGGATCCCAGCTGTCCTCCTGGACACACGGACCATTGTCAGGATCTGGGCCATACTGGGCAGGGACCTTGCAGAGGGCCACCCGGCGCCTTCAGGTCAGCATGGGAAGGAAGCTGAAAACTGCTGGATGCAGCAGCCTGGCAGAGGGGATGCCAGGAAGCGTCCCATGGCCACCACCAAGGACCATGCCTGGGACAGCACAGTACCCTTTCACACCCCATCAGGGCGTAGACGCCAGCCTCAAAATTCAGCCGGGAACAGTAACTGTAAGTAAAGGTCACACTGAGCTCAGAACAACGCTTGGAGGAGGGTCCCCTAACAGCACACTCAAAATAAGTTTTAACCCCAGTGGAGGTAGAGTTGGTGAATTGTATGCCTCTGATGGACATTCACCAGGTGATGTAAGACCCTGAATCTGGGGACATCCTGGTCCCCGAGGTTCAGGACAGCCATCGGCACCTGGACGCTGATAAAGCTGAACCCTCCCAGCTGAGTGGATTCCTGTCCTTTCAAGGAGCCACTGGTACTGCTGACAAATCACAGAAGGTGCCAGAGCCAAGAGGGAAATGGCTGGCATGCATGTCCCTGGTGTGGACAGAGGGCAGGAGCTGATTCCGAGAACTCAGCAGACAGCGCGTCACATCTCCCAGAAGGAGGTTCCTGGAGCAGGTGGGGGACAGGAAGCAAGGCCACTCCAACCTCCAGGGGCCGGGATGCCACACGGCTCGCAGCAACCCCCGCGCCAGTCTCCCAGGCCTCGGCCATCTGTCTGTGGGCAGCTTAGACTCTGAGGACATCTGGCGATGCTCCAAGTGGAGAATTCCAACTGTTTACGTGCTGTCTCCAGGGGACACTCTGAATGGGCTGCGGGTTGGGCAGGAATGCGGCCAGAGCAGGAGGGGACCGTCCCTAATAGCATCCAGATGGCTCTTTTTCCCCCGGCAAAGATGAAACGGATTTCTGGAGGCACACTATTTGTGCTGGGTGGCGACTGTCTCCTCGGCCTTGTCCTCGGGCCGGCCCTCGCCAGCGCAGCCCTCCCGAGATGGACGCCGCAGCCCCCCTTACAAGGCCAGCTCGGGCTGGGGGATGGGAAGCTGGTCCTGACAGAGGGGCTGGCCGAGCCCCTCCCAGAGCCAGGGGGCCGAGCCTGGGACTCCCTGGAGCCCAGGCACCCACCCGCCCTGGGGCCACAGTTTCTTCCCAGACAGGACACGTTTTCGCTAACATGACAGAGGCACCACGAAAGGTGCCCCAAGTCACTAGCAAGTCCACCTGGGGACCAGGACCGTCTGGAGAGAGGTCACAACCCAGATGTTCCCAGGAGATGAGGAAGGCTCGGGCCACTGGAAACCATACTGGGGGCACGCACCCTCAGCCAGACACCCCACCGATGGGCACAGGCTGGCACCCTCCCTGGCCTGCCCCACTCCTTCCCCATGGGCCTCCCCTCCCTGCATCTGGCCTTGGCGTCAGGACTTCTCGTGCTGCTGCCTGGCACTGGTGCCCCCTCAGCATGGTGGCTTCCTGCCCCTGCCGGCCCCCCTCCACGCTCCGAGGAGCCCAGCTTTCCTTGGACCCAGAGAGCGCCGGACAGGAGCGCTCTCAGCCCGAGAGGAGGTTGTGGGTCCAGAGGCTGCAGCCCAGTGCGAGCTGACGGTCCTGTCCCTGGCACAGGCCTGGAGGGAGAGCAGAGCCATGCAGGCCACACTGCGATCAGGTAGATGTTTCCATGGGCTGGGAATGGGCCAGGTGGGAAGAGCTCTGCTGGGCCCCTGCTGCTGGGAGACCGCCCCCCCCCGGGATGGGACATGTCCTGCCAGCCCCGGCCGCGAGCTTGCAGTCCCTCTGGGGGCAGAAAGGGCTTGCCTTGTGTCATCGCTCAAGGTTCTGAAAGAAACTTCCCACCGAAATTCCCCATCCCAGGAATCCCAGACCAGAAGGAAGCCCCAAAGTCTTATCGTGACCTCAGCCATCAGGAATAGTCCCGGTGGCGGGAGCCCCAGCCCAGCCCCAGCCCAGCGCCCGGCCACAGCGCAGGACACGGGTCTCCTCCCTTCGGTGCTTGGACGACGTGGCAGGGGTGGACTTTGGCAGCCAGCCCCTCCACACTCTCGTGCCAGAGCCACCTCCTGGATCACGTGGCCATGCCCACCACATGCAGCCGCTGTGACCCCGCCTGGCTGGTCACGTGGCACCTCGCCTTCCGGGGGACAGGGCCTGACCTTGGCAGCTTTCAGGTCACAGGCAGGCCTGGGGCTCCCAGCCAGGCACGGCTCCCCGAGGCAGAGGACACAGCAGCAGGAGCAGGGCCGCCCCAACACCACAGGCTCCGAGGGCACCCAGTCTTCCCCGTGAGCTCCACGCCCAAGACACACGGCTGCTGCTGCCGTTCAGCCACCATCCCGTCCCCCAGCAAGGCCGAGATTCACTCAACTGGAATCGCAGCTCGGCTGCTTTACTGATCTCCCCGGACGGTGTGAGGACAGCCTCTGTGTTTCAAGGCCTCGGCAAACTTCCGTGGCCCAGAGGTGTGACCGGCATGGGGAGCAGATCGGCAGCCCTGTGGCAATGGCCTGCTGACCCCCCTCTGACCCCTTCGCCGGACCCACTCCTGCTTCTCGGAGGCTACGAGTCTCTTCCAGGTAAAACTGGCCACAGTGACCCACACAGATCTTCACTGCACAGTGCAGAGCTCTGGCCAGTTCCAAACCCAGGCAGCCGCCACCTTACGACAGTCTAGAGCGTCCCCCCGAGGGCCCTGGCCCGGTGTCAGCCATAAGCAATATGTGGAGTCCACGAGGGGTCACGGTTCCTCGCAGTGGCCCAGGGCACAGAGGCACGAGGGCTCCCCGCTCTGGCCACGTCCTCCATAACCCCCAACACAGGTTTCAGAGAGAGGATAAGAGGTCCTTACCGGCTCGATGATCGCAGGCTCTCCCTTCTGACCTTTCTCTCCCCGCGGTCCTTCAATCTGGGGTTCGCAAAGCAGAAAGAAGGTCCGGCTTACACCAGATCTAGTGGCTTACAAAGCAGGGGGCGCTCACGGCCAGGCCCTCCGCAGGTCCAGGAGAGTAAGGGTCAAGACCACGGCCACTGCTGCTGCCCGGAAGGAGCCCCACCAGGCCCCGGGGCGCCCCCAGCCCTCACCCCTTCGTAGATGGTGTCCTGGTTGGCAGGCATGCCCGGCCCAATCTCCGACGGGGAGATGGTGGGGTCATAGTAGGGATCATAGTAGTTCTCATCCAGGTTCCTGATGGTTTCTTCGGTGAACTCCCCCTCCAAGTCACCCTCTGGAGGCGGGGCCGGCTGCAGGGAGAGGCGGCAGCAGGGGTCACAGAGGCCGCCAGGAAATGGGACAGTCACATCCCTCCCTTCTCGGGCTCCGGGCCCCACAGTCTCGGGGCAGCAGGGACAGATCTCCCAGGAGTCTGCCGTCTACCTTGTTGAGGGAGCTCCTGGGGCCCCGAGTGGCCTCTGCACACAGATTCCTCTCTCTCACAGTGGGAAAGTGTCACCCCAGATTGTCCAGGGCCCCATGGCAAGCAAGGCCTGCACCATGAACCTAGGAATGTCGGTACCATCGGGGTCTCCACCCCAGGGCCCCAGGGTCTTGGGAACATGCCCCTAATCCCATGCCTGCCGATGGGGTTTGGGCCATAAGAATCTGGAAACTCTGTGACCGTAGAGAATTTGGCATCACACAAAGGCCATTTTTAAGCGTTCACTGCGTGCTGTGGGCTGGGCTAAAACCCTAAGCTGGAGAGGGACAACCCAAGAGGCGGGCAGAGCACCCTGCAGTGCACGAGAACACAGACGGAGAAGGGCCATGCCACTGGCCGAGGTCACGGGTGGGGACTCAGCCCGTGGCCGTGCCGGGGACCACCGGCCTCACGTCTCCTGCGTTTGCCCCGCTCAGTGGCTCATGCACCTGTCCAGCCTGACCACTCCCTGGACACAGAGAGGGACACTGTCTGCAAACACATATGACCCCAGGCATCTCCACCTGAACCCTGAGCCACCTGGAGGGTGGGGCTCATTCTACTCATTTTGCAGATGAAAACTGACCACAGAGATGACCCAGCGAGTCGCACACTCCAAACTTGCTCGGCATCCCTAGGGGGCATTTAAAAAACCTCAGGGGCCGGGGAGCGGGGAGTCACCCAGGACACCCCTCAGGTGAGAAGCAGAGAACGGGGGTGCTGCCCGTTGCCCTGGCCCAGCCCGTGCAGAAGGAAAGCAGTTACCCTGGAGGAGTTGGAGATGCTGACGGTGCTGGTGGGAACTTCGGCCTCGCCGTGCTCGGGGAGCTGGTCAGGGCTCCCGACGCCCTCGTGGTAGTTGAGATCGTCGTAGGGGGGCGGTGTGTAGTAATCTTCGCTGGGCACGTAGTCATAGTCCTCTATGCCTATGCCAGGGTCCTCGTCCTCCTTCCCAGCGCCTTCACTGGGGTCAGGCTCTGGGGGGGCTGCCGTGGTGGTCGGGGCCCGCTCCTGAGGGTGGGGCCGGGGCGGGCGGGCTTAGGGAGTGTGCCCAGCCCCGGTCCCCTCTTCACAGAGCACAGATCCTGGCCGCACCTCGCGGTGGAAAGCCCTCTGCCCAACTCCCCGTGGGCATGGAGCACACATGGTAACTCGGCCACCCAGTCACTGGTTTCCCGCCGGCTCCCACCCAACGCCTCCCGGTCTCCCAGCATCACCAGCCGGCCCCCTGTGCTGGCCAAGCTCCCTCCCACCCTCCCCACCACACTGTGGCCTCCAGCCCAGACCTCTGCTATCTCTGTGGTCTCTCTGGCAGCTTCCACGGGCCTCTTGGTGGGGGTGGGCTCCTTGCCCGGGTCCTCTGTGTCCTCATAGTAGGGATATTCGTAGTAATAGGTCTCGCCTTCCCCTTCTCCTTCTGGGTACTGAAAGTGATCGGGCCACGTGAGGAAGGGCAGACCCCAGCAACAGCCAAGCCCGCTTCCTTTTCCATCTGGGTCCAGCCCGGCAGAGTGGACACCACAGAGTCAGGCCCAGTGCCAGGCACGAGCCCTGTGCAGCTCCTGGGGAGGCTGAGCCAGCCCCACGGAAGGGCAGGAAAGGGGCACCCCAGGTGCCCTTCAAAGGAAGTTGAGTCCAAAAAGGTTCAGACATCTGCCCTTTAGAACCTAAGGGCCAGGAGACCCAGCCCAAGTGCGGCTCCTGCCAGCAAGACCACTGCCACGGGCCCCCGAAGCCTTCCCCAGAGGCCCCACCACCACGGAGGGACTTGGGAGCCACAGGGGGGCCCCGCCCAGAGCGCCACTCCGGTCAGAAGCCTCAGCTGCAGGACCTCAGAGTTCCTAAGATGCACCTGCACCCTCAGGAGGGCCACCCTTCCTTCTGTCCCAACAGGTCATGAAAGAGCAGAGGCCAGAGGGGTGAGAAATGGCACGACTGAAGGACTGAGTCACATCTGACTAAGGTGGGGAGGGGACTTGCATTTGGAAGTGGTAGGAGTGACTGCAAATAAAACAGACCAAAGTGGCTGCTGGGACGCGGGGGCAGGTAGATGAGAAAGGCTGGCCAGAGACCACAGCAGGCCCCTGGCAGCGCGCTCCCGAAACTCTCGGGACGAGGCCACTGCCATAGCTGCTGCCACTCGGGGTCAGAGGACCCCCAGCTCTCAGCCGACAGCCCTGGCCCCGCAGCACGTCTGCTCACAGACACCCCACCCAGGTGGTGAGCCGGTAAGGACGCCTCGCCTTCTGCCTGGAAACATGTGTGAAAGGTCCTCTACAACCAGCCGTGGTGACGGCTGCTTTGGGGCCCCAAACTGTGGGTGCAGTGAGGGAGGCACCCCACGGCTGTCCCTGGGTCAGTTCACATCCCCGCCCAGGCGTTTATTTTAGGTGGGGTCCCATGGCTTCTGGGTGCCTCCACCCCTGCCCTGCCTGACCCGCCCCTCCCAGGGGCCCTGCCCCTGGCGCCCACTGTAAATGCGGAGGGGCCGACTCACATATTCATCTGGATTGGGGTCCTGGGACTGGGGGGTGTCGGGGACCGAGGTGTCACAGTCAGGGCTGTAGTGCTCACAGTAATCATAAGCCGCCCGGTGGTCTGAGATGAAGAGCAGCTGCTGGATGTCACCCTGGAAAAGGACAAAAGCTCTTGACCAAGGGCCCCACAGGGGACCCACATGGGAAACCAAGAGACCTGCCTGGTGCCTTGCGGCAGAGGGCAGCCGAGGGACATCTTCAGGGTCAGCCTTCCACTCAGGGAGCTGCTGCCTCTAGGAATCACATGAGCCAGGATGGCCCGCCACCCATCTGTCCATCCAGCTGTCCGTCCACCTGTCGGCCCGCCACCCATCTGTCCATCCAGCCGTCCGTCCACCTGTCGGCCTGCCACCCATCTGTCCATCCAGCCGTCCGTCCACCTGTCGGCCCGCCACCCATCTGTCCATCCAGCCGTCCGTCCACCTGTCAGCCCACCCGTCCATCTATCCGTCCATTCACCCACCCATCCATCCACTCACCCATTCACCCACCTGCCCACCCACCTATCCATCCATCCATCCAGACACCTGTTGAGCATCTGTCAGGTGCCCAGAGCTCATGCACTATGGGTGAGAAATACAGCCCATAAACTCCTCCACCCTAAACGGGAAGAGCTTAGAAGTGCCCTACCTCCTTCTCCATCACCCCAACCCCAGAAGTTGAGGTTTATTTTTAAAGAGGCAGAATACCATATAATCTAACATTCTAATCCTAAGAACTAAGACAGGTACATAAACCGTTTGCCCAAATCAGTTCACCCAAGTAAGAATGGCAAACAGGGATTCAAACAAAAGCATGTACACCTGTGTTCATGGCGGCACGATTCACAATAGCCAGGAGGCGGGAAAAGCCCAAATGCCCACCAACACATGAATGGATAACAGACTCTGGCTCATCCATGCACTGGAATACCATTCAGCCCTACAAAGGAAATGACAGACACACGCAGCTATATGGACAAGCCCCCACCAGCAGCCCCTGGACTTTCTGGTTCACGAAGAGGCACGCTCCTGGCAGCCGACAGTCCCCTGCGTCGGCTAGGAAAAGCATGCCACCAAGTTTATTCCATGTCACTCTCGTCAAGCTGTGTGGATGACAGGAAAACGAGGGGTCTGCTACTGGGTCTGCCATGTGCAGATTTCGTGCCTGGCACTGAACATTCCCCATCTCCTGGGCCCAGCCAGGTGGGTATAAACGGGCTGTATGGTGACACTTCTGAATGACTAGACTAGTGCTTCAATGGCACTCACGGCAGACCAGGCAGTGCGCGAAGAAACGGCCGCCAGGCCCTTTGTGCCCAGGAGATGTATGTCCTATGAGCTCCCCTTCTGAAGCGAGGCCCTGAGAGGTCACCTGCCCTGCAGCACAGTCCCACAGCAGGGGGGGCGGGACGCGCCTCGATGCAGCCGGGATGGCGCCAACCACTGCCCACCCACCACCACCGCCGGGCTCAGCACAGGGAACAGAACGTGGAAGAACATGCCAAATGCTCGAACCATGAGGCTGGAGACGGTGCCCCACGCAGGGCCAATCAGGGGCCCTTCCTCGGCCCGGAGCCTGTCCAGCCACATGGCTGTTTTGCAACTGCTCGTCCTCAGGGCACTTTTCCCAGAAAACATGATGTATGACAGTAAAGGACGGGCCCTGAGGCCACTGTGAACTCAGCAGCCATCACCTGCCCTCTGCCTCTCTCTCCCTCTCCTCTGTGGGTGTCAAGGGCTCCTGGAGCACATTTTAAACTCTCTAGCAGACAAGAACCATATGACAGGACAATGAATCAAAACCACACGTTTTTATTAAGCAACATGACTTCTAGTTCAAATCTCATCCAATTCAAATACCGTATTTTCCCGGTTCAGCTGGCTGCGTGACATCTGGATATATGTTCTCCAAACACAGTTCACTGGAAGGAAGGGGGGGCTCGGGGGCCCGAGGGAGGGCAGCCGTGGCTGCTGGCACTTGCTGCACCCCTTGACCGAGAAGCCAGCACGCTGCATGTCCACCATCTGGTAAAGGGCCTGTTTCCCAGGACAGCCCAGGTCCTCAGGCCACGGACGTGCCTGGCACATCTGTGTTCCTGTATCCCAGGGCACCCGGTCCAGCACCCGGCTTCCTGGGCCTGCACATGCCACCCAGGTGAGGAGCCTGGTTAAAGGCTAGGCCACAAACACCCCTGAACAGGCACAGGACGGGAGCTGTCTCCAAGGACTCACCCCCAGGGTCTGGAATCCAAGCTCACTTTTGTGCTGTCCCAGCCTCGGGCAGCCCTGCCTCCCCGCTGCCCATTTTCCGTAGTGCAGCAGTGAGCACGTCATCCACAAGGGCCGGGCTACAGCCGCTCTGCGAGTACGAAGCGCCCTCATTCCCAGCTATCCCCACTCACAGACCTGTACTAGTTTAGTCATTTTTCCCACCAAACCCATGAGTGGGTTTTCACCCCAAAGATCATGCCGGTCCGCTCTGTGGAGTGCCCTCCGAGGGCAACGGTCTATCTGTCCCCCAGCCTGCGGCAGAGAAGGGAAACAGAGGCACCGGTGTTGAGGCTCACGCTCAGAGCTGCCGCAAGCTGGGTCAGCTCTGAACCTGCATCCCTGCCAGGGCTCCTTCCAGCCCACCCACCACCTCTTCCCTGCCCACAGGAGGGGGTCCTTACAACCCCAGGCACGGCTTCAGGGGCAGGGAGCTTCGAGGCAGGACTCTGGGGAGACTGGCATGGCATGAGATCTGCCCCCAGGCTCCTGGAAGGAGCAGGTGTCTCCCCCCTGCCCCCAAACAGCAGAGCCGGGGGGCTGCTTCTGTGTGACCTCCCAGAGGGGCAGGGAGGGGGGCTCCATGGCATCAGGGGCCCCCCGGGGCCTGGACGAGGAGGAGCTGGGGCCCCCTGAACAACGCCACAGAAACTACTGCCCTCTGCCCTCCTCATGCTGGGGACCCCTGGTCACCATGGAGACAGCCAGCCAGGTAGGACTCGGGCCCTTGAGGCTGTGGGCCCGGGAGCTTCTCACTCTCTCACCTTGGGTGGTTCTGAGCAGACAGGGTGGTTACTGTACCCCAAAGTACTAATGAGGTGCTGTGGGACACTACGCAGCCCTGGCTGAGGGGTCAGGGGGTACTACATTCAAGTGTGCCCAAGTCCCTGAGCCCTGGGACCCTCACTGACCCTGTGAAGACCGTGCTGGGCACAGGGCAGAGAGAGGTCCTGTCCCCTCGGCCCCATGCCCAGTAGGGACCCCAGGGAGCCGGGCCCCCTCTCAGACACCTGACTTAGTGGGCTCTGGGGCGGGGCCTGGGATTCGGGGTGCAGGAAGCTCAGGTCATCCTAAAGTGCAGCCCAGACTGAGCTCGGCTCTCCCAGACTTCAGACAACTCCGACCTTGCATTTTGAGCCAAAGGCAATGCCCCGGGAGAATGCCCCTCCTTCTGTCCCCAGGGAGACCTCAGGAATTCCCTCTGTTCCTTCTGGAACATCAAGGCAGAGCCGATACATTTCCCTCTGGAGCAAGGGGGCCACAGGCAAAACTGGCAGCCGGGCCAGCCACCAGCCAGGCTACCCCAGACTGGACGCAGCCTCTGGGAGCCTGGGCCCGGCCCGGCCCTCCTCCACCCTCTGCGGCCAGGCAGAGAGCTCTGCCGGCGGCTCAGGAGAGCAAAGGACGCCCTGCTCCTGAGAGGGCTTCGCTGTTTCTCGGGTCAGGGACGCCGAAGAGCTTGTGCACCTTTTACAGAATCTCATCTCCCACTGGGCTTTTCCTTGCTGAGACCAGACTGGGTGCAACTTCAGAATCCTTCTCCACCCAGGGCTCCCAGCACCCCCCACCCAGTGACGGGACATGGCATGCCCCTTGGCTGGCCCTCATCAGGTACATGTGGCCTTTCAACTAGGAATCAAGTGACCCAGCGTTACGACTGTGTTTGGAGAGCCTGTCACAAAGCCTTATGTGACGGGAAACCAAACTCCAGACTCCAGACCCTGACACCCCAAGTGCCCTCCTGGCAAAGCCTTTCACAGCAGCTGCTGAGGGAGGGTGCTGGGGCTGGAAGCCCAGGCCCCGCTGCCCACAGCCGGCAGCCCCCTCTCTGAGCCCTGGGTCCACGGTCGGTAGGACATCCCTGGGCCCAGGGCAGAAGGCTGGAGCCCGGTGCTGGGCTGGGATGCTCGTCTGTGGCTACCAGGGCCACACCCCAAGACTTCTCCATGCCAGCTGCCCCCTCGGAGACAGGAGGGGCTCTGACCCCCAGAACCCCTCCATCAGCCTGGCCTTGACCTTGGAAGAGGCTGCGTCCTCCTCCCCCGGAGGCAGCCTAGCAACCCCCAGACCCGCAAGGCTCACTGGGCATCCCCGGGCTCTGCTGAGCTGATCCTTCTGCCCTGAAACCGCTGACTGCCATCACCGGCCTGTGACATGGGGGTGTCACCAGCCCCACACAGATGCCTCTGCGCCTCACCACCCCCACTCCCACACGGGCCACCCAGGACACCGCCCTCCATCCTCCCCACATGGCCGGGCAACCCCACACACACACACAGCCTCCCCTGGCTTCCTCCCTTCACCCCATCAAGCCCTAGGCGGTGGGCAGCGTGTGTGAGCTCCGGGCCCGATCCCTGGGCACCCAGCCCCACACAGGGCACATGCAGGGCCCACCCCAGGTCGCTGGTCTGAGGGCTGCTGGGATCGACCCTGAGCCCCTCGCAGCCCCACTGTGTGGGCTCTCCCCACATGCACTGCCCCACAGGCCTCGCCTCCCGCTCCCCGCCCATGGGACATCTCGGGAGAGCCATTCCCCTCTGTGCTCACACCCCAGCCGCCCTCACAGCCTCTTCGGTAGAGCCCGAGCCTGGTCTCCCCCCTCTCACCTCCATCCACAGATGCACCAACCGAGGCTCAGAGGGGGGGCCGCCCTCACAAGGCACAGAGCAGGGACCCCCAGTTGCCACTCCACTGTTCCCACCTCAAGGCTGCCTCGTCTCCCTGGAGTTCGACTGGTGTGTCCTGAACATCCGGCAGCCAGGAGCTTCCAGTCCCTATAAATACCACCACCACCGCCTCCAGGCCGCCCTCCACGTGGGGGCAGGTGCCAGCCCCCCGGCCAGGCTGAGCCCTTAAATCCCTCAGTTAGGCGGAAACGCCCGGCCCACCCCGGCAGCCCTGCCCCGCCTGCCCTGTGAGCCCCTCACCACCCAGAGGAGCAGGCACCCGCTGTTTTAACTCCATCTCTTGTTCTGACGATGGCCACAGTTCTCTCCTCTTGTGCACCTTCTTTTTGAGGCCTCCCAGGTTCATAGAGCTCTGCTGAGCCCCCAGAAGCTCCTGCCCCCACGTCCGGTGGCCACCCAAGGACAGGCCGGCCGCCACTGGACGCAGCAGGGAGCGTGTTGTCATTGGCTCTCCCTGCGCTGGGAACATTTTTGCTGAGGGAATCAGCTCTGCCTTCTCTGATAATGAGGTTTTTGTCAGGCTGTATTTCTGCTGTGAGCTGAGGAAACTGCAAAGTTTTCATTGGAGGGCTTTGCACCCTTGGGGGCTCTGAGGTCGGAAAACGTGGTGTTTGACTAAACGAGGGAGGCTCTTGCGGCTGGCACGCCGGGCCGGGGGTTTGCACTACTACTCCCTCCAACAGGCTGGCTTTTTCTTTCCTCTCCTGGGCCATTCTAGCCTGCATTCCTCCTTTCAACAAAAGTCCCACAGTCCCCAAGGAAGCTAGTCCACCTCTACTGTCCTGCACCACAGCCCTGCCTGGTCCAACCCAAACAGGCCCCTCAGGGGTCCCGCTGCACACCTGGCCTTTCCTACAGATTCTGTGCTCCAGTTTCAGCCAGAGCACCTCATGCTTGCAAAGCCCACACATAATTTGAGAAGACAAATGTGTCTTGCTCAAGGCCACAGGAGGAGCGGATGGGAAGCATGCAGTCCGTGGAGCAAAAACAAGAGGGAAGCATTGGCTTTCCTGCCACAGTGAGCTCCGGCCAGATTTGCAAAAGGCAGCCCAGTCCAAGTCGATGTGCCCACCAACATGGGCACGAGCGCCTGCAGCTCAGACAGGGCGCGGGGGCTCCCAGCTCAGCTCACGCGGGGCAGACAGAGGAAGGCACTGGGGAGCGCCAGGGCTCTGCAGGCTGGCACACCTGGGCTTCCACCCGGCCTCGGGAACTGCTGGGCAGGTGGAGCCCCCCCCAGTCTCCGTGATCAGGACGGCACTTCCCAGTAACACACGGCACGGAGTCAGCGCCTGTGCCCCAGGGACACGAGCAGGGACCACGACCGCTGGCCACCCTGGCAAAGCTCTCCCCAGGGAGCCTGGAAGATGCTGGCAGGCGTGACCAGCACACGGGCTGGGAGATGGGGCGGGGCAGGAAGGCGCCCATCTATGATCCAATTCCCTGGTGTCTTGGGACAATTCACACCTAAAAGCCACCCAATTCCCCTGACAAGCTCTTGTGCCCAAACAAATCACATTTATAATCTATGATATTTTTCACCTATGAGTCACTCCATGGAAAGGAAAGGCCCCAAGCCAGATGTCTAAATAGTATTTTCCATGCTTTGTGGAGTACCCGTGCAGTCTGAGAGTGAGTTTACCACTATTTAGGTGACGGTTACAGAGGTATTTCCATGTGGTCGGAAACCACTTACTGCCACCCCCAAGGTCCCACCTTGCCGGTTCCTGTCTGTGACCGTCCCCCCACCTGGCTGCCTCTGGTCCTGGTCCAATTCTCACCGGGGCCACGAGTCAGGTGCTGCTCCCGGGTGTCTGGGGCCGTCCACTCACACCCGTGCTGCCGCTGAATCTCCAGGGCTGGAGGCACCGGGGCCAGGGGGTGGTCAAGCCCAGCCTCATCGGACCCTGAAACTAGCTACAGGGCTAGCTTGGTGAATTCAGAGAAGGGACACCTTGTCCTCAGACCAAGGGGCAAGGGGCGCCCAGCAGACAGACCCACCCCCTCAAGAACTCACCAGACTCTAGAAACGCCAAGCTCTCACATCCTCCCCCTGCTGGCTGTGCAACCCTAGATATTTCACTCTGGACATTTAGATGACCGACGCAGACAATTACAAAGGCCCACACTTGTCACCTGGTGGCACACGAGTGGCGCTGTCCCTTCCTTCTGCCCTCTGGACTCTCAGGACAGTTATGGACACTGGACTGACCATGGAGCAGGGGGCTTGCTGGGCACAGAGATGCACACTTTGTGACAAGCTCCACAGAACAAGAATAGACCTTGAGTACCACTGCACTGGGCAAGGCCCTGACCTCCCAGCACAGGGGGAAGGCGCTGACCTCCCAGCACAGGGGG
>JAQQAC010002172.1:2418291-2496631 GCA_029783875.1 Phataginus tricuspis
CCCAGCACAGGGGGGAAGGCCCTGACCTCCCAGCACAGGGGGAAGGCGCTGACCCCCAGAGCCCTGGGCCCTGGGCCCTCCCCCACCAGCTGTGCGGACATAGGCACACTGTTCGAACTCTCCAGGCTTCTGGGTGCTCATCTGTAGATGAGGACACAGAGACCTACTCACAAAGGACCCGAAGACTGTAACGCACGTGCCGAGCACTTAGTGGGCCTGGCACACAGCCACACGGCCAACCACCACCCCCACCGCCGTTACCGCCACCCCCAGCCCTCGTCCCTGACGGAGGCTCACCGGCTTCTCTTGCAGGAGGCAAGCAGCTCTGTTACTCATTCTCTCACTCATTCAACCAGCCTTTTTAGCACCTCTAAGATGAGCCTTATGGACACAAAGATGAATAAATCAGTGTCTCTGAGCCCAAGTCTCCAGCTCAAGCCGAGTGCATCCTTGGGAGGCAGCCCAGAAGACGGAGCGACTAACTGCCTGGGGAGGTCGAGGAAGCATTTGGAGGGTCGGCCTCAGAGGTGGTCCTGGTGCAGGAGGCGGGCGCTGCAGCTTCCTCCCTGTGAGCACCCTGTCCACGGCCCTTTCTCCGGCCCCACCTCATCCCCGTGGCCTGGGGAGACTCTCCCCTCTGGGATGCTACCTCCCTCTCCATCCTGCCTTCCCCACCCTGGGCTCAGACCCCAGGTCTTAACGCAGCCTCTGAGCACGGTCCAGACCCTCGATCATCCTGGCCTGTTCTGAATGTGGCCACGAACAGCTTGACGTCCGCAACCCACACGTGCACCACAGGAACCACCGCCACGTCGCCTCCCCACCCGCTTGCACGAGTGATCGCTGTGAACCCCACTGCGGATGTTCACTTGTCACCTGACTGCATTTCATTTCTGTGGTTCCAGGACATGGTCTCAGCCTGAAAAGGCCTTCCTGAGTCTTACTCCGTCGGTCAAGGGAGGAACTTGGCCCGTCTGTGACAGCCAGCCCCAACGTGGGGTCTGTGCGGATCCACAGTCACTACAGGACCCTCACTGCAGGCAGAGCATGCGGCCCCTGCCCCAGAGGCTGGGCTGGGGCGACGGGGAGGGGTTGAACTTCCAGGCCAGGGCTGCTCCGCAGGGCCCACGCCCGCTCGCCCATTCACCCACGCGAGCAGACTCTGCGCCACGACCTGTGCTCACGTCAGCACGGAGCAGACTGGGGGCGGGGCAGACCCGCAGAGGCACAGCCCCTGCCCCCCGCAGGCTGCGCCAGGCTCCTCGGGGAACCGAGGCCACAGGGCACAGCTCCACAGCGCCCGTCCTTCCGACACATCCGGGGCGCAGCAGGGAACTGAGTCGGAGATGGACTCAGAGCCAGACCATCAAAGCCCTCCAACGAAAGTCCTGCACAAAGTCAGCGGGCCCACCGGCGCCCCAGCCCTGGGGAAACACACTCAGGGTCGGGGCACCGAGAAGCGCATGAGCTGACCCTCGGGGACCACAGGCCCTGCCTCCCAAGCCATGGGAGGGCTCCCGGGGCCACCTACACCCCACAGGCGTGGCGCCAAAGACCAGCGGCCAGCCACGGGAGCCCCGCACCCTGCCTCCCGGTACAGCCTGCCCCTTAGAAGGGGCCCCAGGCACCCCAGCCCTCCCCCCGCGGCCCGAGAGAAGGCCCTCTGCAGGGAGGCCTGGATGGCTGCTCCTCTGCTTCCCAGCTGAGAGTGCAGACCTTTCCCGCACCCTCCAGTCCCCCATTTGTAAGGCAACAGGAAAGATAATGATCTAATTATGTCGTTGTAACTGTAACAATGAGCAACTCCTTGCTCCAAGTGTCCTCCTGGAGCCTGAGATGGCACCCTGGGGCCCTTGGACGCTGTCACAGAACGTACAGGGTCACCCAGCGCTGGCTGGCTGGTCAGGAAGAAGCCCCATGCACATGGCAGGCCCCCCGCCCCCTAGCGGCCCACACTGGCAGCTGCCAGGCTCAGGCAGACGGGCTCCCCTCAGCCACCGTCCCCCAGCGCTGCGGAAGCTTCGGCTTCTGTGGCCTACCAGCCTCCTCCAGGCCCCCCGGGGCACTGCAGGTCACAGCACAGGGACAATCCCCTCCCAGAGCCCCAGGCACCATCTTTCCAGGGGACCCACAGAGCAGAAAGTTGCTGTAGGCCGGCTTCCAGCCTCACAACAGCCCCCCGGGGCCGGGACACAGCCCTGGTGCTCAGTTCCCACAGAACAAGCCTGAAGCCCTCCTGGGCCAGGCAGCAGCAGGTCCCAGGTCCCAGGTTCCGCGGGCTGTGGGCAGAAGCGAGGCCTCCTCGCTGGACCCCCAGGCAGAGAGGGCCCGCCCCCACCCCCAAAACCCTCCAACCACTCACAGTGCGACTCCAGATGAAAGCCCCTGGGTGGGGACATCGGCGAGGGCCGTGCTATTCCCCACAGCCGCCCTGCGCCTCCCGGCCCTTCCCTGATGCCCGCTGCTCCCCGGCCCTCAGGGCACAGGCTGCCAGCCCCGGGCAGCTTGCCCACGGCCCAGCCCTTCCCGAACCCGAACCAGAGACAAAAACATGCCCCAAATTGTCCTCATTGGCCAGTCAGCCGTCCACCCGAGCCAGGAGGTGTGCACAGGCCTGTCCCTGACCGGCCCCTCTGCTGGGAAGCACTGCCCCTCCTGCTCCTGGGCCAGACACAATCCAGCGGCCTGAGAAAGGCTCGATATAAATTCAACCAAATATTTACGTCCAGAGACTTGTTTTTAATTAACCTCATGCTAATGATGCCCCACCAGCACTGACAAGAGAAAACCCCTTCCCTGCTGGTCTGAGCAGCGGCCTAAACAGTGAGCCCAGAACAGAGCCCTCTGCGCCCACCCCTGCAGCCTGCAAATGCGACATCATTTTGAAACAGTATTCGCAGATATAATCAAGTTAAAGGTCTTGAGATGAGACCGTCTTGAATCAGACAGGGCCCTGCATCCAATAGTAAGTGGCCTGCCAAGAGACATGCACTGGGGAGACGCTGGGGCAGAGGAGAGGCCGTGTGGAGACGGAGGCTGACACTGGAGGGACGTAGCCAGGAGCTGGGAGAGACGGGACGGACCCCTCCCCTCCAGCCTCTGGAGGGCACACAGCTGGTGGACACCTGGATGTCAGACTTCTGGCCTCCAAAACTGGGAGGAAACAAATTTCTATCTTTTTAAGCCACCAAATTGGGGGCATGTGTTGCAGCAGCTCCAGGGAGCTCATGGAAACAGGCACGTCCCTGTCCTTCCCAGAAATTAGGGGAGGTCCCTGCGAAGCGGGCAGAGCTGAGACTGGCGAGAGGCCCCCCTTGGCCCACTCAGGTCCCCCTGCGTCTGCAGGGGTCTCCTCTGCACCGCCGCCTGACATGGCAGGGAGGTCCTGCTGGGGGAAGCGCACAGAGCTGGAAGCAGGGGCTGGACTGGATGTAGGTCTTGGAACAGAACCAGAAGCCCAGGCCCTTCCAGGTGTGTCCACCTGAGGCTGTACCCACTGCCCGTCCCGGGGTCCCCACCCAGGACTGCAGCTCGAAGCTAGAAACCCTGGGCCTGAGCTGCCCCCTGCCCTGGGCCAGGTGTTGGGCCCATGTCTCAGCCCTGGGAGCTTCCATGTCCCCATCGGAGGTCAGGGAACATGGGTCCGCACACACGGCCATGCTGGCCTGGGCGGAACAGGGACCGGGCCCAGGGCACAGCACGGCCCACCCAGGGAACCCCATCATGCTGAGAGCTCCAGTCGGGACACGGCAGTATGGGGCCTCCCAGGCCGGTGCCAACCCGGGCACTGTAGGCAGACAGCAGCAGGCCCACCCGGCTGCAGGGGATGGGAGGTGTTGGCTGGTTTTCCAGGTGGTACCGGGGCTCCTGCCTGGTCCGGTTCCAGAGCCTTGTCCTTCTGTTCCCAGAGTGGGTCTGACCGTCACCATCGTGGGAAAAGCACCCATGGAGCCCAGGAGGGACACCCGGCCTGTGAGCCACCAGCTGGTGGGGAGAGGTGGTGCACAGACACCACCGGTCGAGCCCCCTGAGCCACGGGCCCTGATTCCCCCCCCCACTGGATCCACGTGCATCCCCGTCTGCCCACGACGCCACGGGAGCGCAGGACCGGCCCTGCCAGCCCTCCCCCGGCCCCGCTCAGCCGCCTTCCAAGGACAGAGCAGCTCGCCCTAGAAGGGCCTGCAGGTCCTCTCAGCAGAGAAAGGGGGGTCAAGCTGACAAAGCCGCGGGGAGACTGCCAAACGGCGCGAGCAGCCGTGTGGACAAGGGGTGCAGGATTTGGACCCTGCACAGCCACGCCCCTCCCACCACAGCGAACGTGTGTCACGCAGAGTCCCTGCTGTCACAGGGCACGCGGGTTGTGTGTCTGCACGCAGCTCAGCCCACCACACCCCACGTGGTCTGCACCCTGCTGTCTGTGGCTTCTTCACACTCCAGCAGCCCCGCCGCCCAGGGGCGCATCTGTCGGCTCAGCCCACTAGACTGCGGCTCCCTGAGCACTGTGCCATCCCCCAAGCGTCCTCAGCCCGGGCTGTCCCGGGAGGCCCTTGGCAAGTGGCAGGTGCTGAGCTGGTCCTGCAGGGCTCCAGGGGCCAGAGGTCACCCTGGGCAGCGGACAGACGGATGTGGACCCAGGCCCCAGATGCCAAGCCCGCTGCCTCTTGCCCTGGAGACCTTGACACAGTCACCATTCACGTCTTGGAAGGGTGGCTCCGCACTCCCGAGGGGGACCCCGGGCCACCTCCGTGATCCCTAAGCAAGCTTCCTCAGCAGAGGCCCCACGCCTGCCCTGGGAAAGCTAAATTCCAGGAAAGAAGGTGTCAGTGCAAAAGCCAGGCCTGGAAAAAGGGCGTCAGGGATGAGTTCAACCCCTGGCCTTCCAAAGGGCCGACACGGCCGGCGGGCGGGAGCGCCGTCACTTGGATGCGATGCTGTGTTTTCCTGCTGGCACCCGGGATTTTGCAGAAAAAGCTCCAGTTTATAGAGTGTTTGCTTTTGCTGCCCCTTGCAACAGTCAACAGCTTGAAAGCAGATTTGGGTCCTGGCCCAGAGCTCCCAGTTCCCAGCTCCTGAGGTCTCCTCCTCTCCCGCTCACCCCACCAGGAGGGTCCCTGCCCTGCAGGGGCCCTCCCATGGCCAAGCACCAGGCCCTGACTTGCCCTCAGTCCCCACTAGGCCCCTCCATTTGGCTCCAGGCCCACAGATAAGCCGACGGCACAGCAGGGGTGTGTGGGGTCCACTGGGTCACCCCACGTTCCAGAGCCTGGGCCGGGGGAGGGTGCTCGGCAGGCCGAGGTCAGCGGTCACAGAGCGAAGGCCAACTCTGGCAGCCAGCGCCCCTGGAGATAGCTGGTCCTGGCCTTCCTGGAAGGTTCCAGGGCTTCCAGACCCCACAGATCAGGGGTCTCTGCAGTCCTCGGGCCTGTGCAGGACCAGCCTGGAACAAGGCCCGGCACCCACTGGTTCTTTAGGGGACAGCGGGATCCACCCTGGCTGGGGAAGCTCACGGCCCGGTTTCCAAGGCCCTGGTTTCCTTGGTCAGCTGGGCAGAGGCGGGGGCTGCTGGGACTGTCTCGCCTGCTCTCTCTGTCATGACATCACGGCAGGACCATCAGGCTGTGGGCAACATCAGATCCAGGAGCAGCCCTTCTCTGCTACCGTTTTGCTGGGTGACCTTCTACGGGTCACTCAGCCTCTCTGGCGCTGGCTTCTGGGCACAGGGAGGGTTGACAGGAGGGCAGAACACACAGGCAGTGAGTGGTCACGGGGCCCTGTTGGCCAGTGATTACCCTGAACAGCCGCCCAGTCAGCTCTGCCCCTGAAGAAAACCACCCTCCCACCTCCTGCCAGACACGCTGGCTCTCCCGGTGTTTCCAAAAACACAAAGCTCATCCCTAAGCCCTGGGTGGGAACAGGACTGTCCCGCAAGGGGAGGCCCACAGGGCCCCTCTTCACAGGGGCCTGAGTAACAGCCCCCGCCCTCTCCGCAGTGGGCCCTCGTCCTGCCCAGCACCTGCTCCACCTTGGGGGACGGGATCACTGCCCTGGGACTCCAGCTGCTTGCTGGCCCCAGGGCACAGGCACATCCCAGGAGAAGGGACAGGACATGCGACACACGCAGCTTCCCAGGAACGTGGCAGCAGATGGCGCCCCTAAGTAGCCCCACAGAACCCTCCCCGCCTGAGGACACAGCAGCAGGGAAAGCGTTCGGCCAAACCCACAAGGTGGGCAGCAAGGCAGTGACCAGGTGAGCCGCCCATGCGCCTCCCAGCTCTTACCAGCCCACCCTAGGGGCAGTCAGTGCCGCCTGGGGGGCCCTGCCCGGGACGGGGGCAGCAGCTCTCCAGCTCACACCTCTTGAGGACCGAGACGGTAGCACTCAGGCTGGGCCAGGGCACCCAGGGCCCCGATGCCGGCTCGGGCCTGCAGGGCCTCTCGCCAGTCCTGCCCCCGCGGGCCTCTCTGCACACGTGGGCTGGTGGGCCAGCAGCTCCATCACCTCACAGCTCAAGGCCCAGCTTTAAGACAGGGGTTCCAGCACCTAACTAAAAAGATGAGTCTGGAAAAGCAGAGATAATGGACAGCTGGAAACCCCAAGCCACCAGGATGGAGCACACATGTCCCAGCCATCCTGGGCGGGCGAAGGCTGACAGCAGGCCAGAGGGCCTCATGATGGCCCCGGTCCTGACCGCCAAGGGTCTGGGTCAGGGTGGCTCACTGAGACCCTCAGGGGCACAGACATTTCACTCAGATCCCGTCTGACCACCCTAAAATCCCACAGCGCTGGCCTCGCTGTACAGATGAAGATGCTGGGCTTGGAGAGGTTTGGCAATGGGCTCCAGGCCGTTGGCTGGAAGGAAGAGCAGGAACCCACGGCCCACGAGACACAGCCACGCGCCTCCCTTCCCCCTGAGCTGCCCTGGGAGGCACAGGCATGGCCCCCACTCTGCAGGGTAGACCCATCAAAACCAGGTTCACACCGGGGCTAGGGAGGCCAAGGGAGCAGGGGGCGGCCGACAACACACACCCAGGCCCAGTGTCCACACCCGGGCCTGGCCTCTGCACCAGACTTGGTGTCCACACACAGGCCTGCCATCTGCACGTGGGCCCAGCATCTGGCCCACAGAGGCCCCGGGCACGACACCGGGTGGCTACAGCTGGGCACCCACCGCAGAAGCGTTGATCATGGTTCAGGCAGTCTCCATCCCAGGCCATGCCCCTCAACGGCACTCGACCCTGGACATAGGGGTTCTCTGCGGGGCCATGCACTTCCCAGGGAAAGCCCCAGTGCCCCCAACAAGCTCTCTAGAGTTTGGTAGATCCCTGCCTGGAAACTGCTAAGGATAAAACTCAGTTTGCATGACCCTCCAGCTCCCCCAGAGCTTCTTGGAGCTGCGACCGACTGGCTTTTAAATGGGGGGACGTCATCCTTCCGGGGGAAGAATGTGGCTGCTGGAAAACCACTTTTCACCAGTGCTGCGCGCCGCCCCCTCCCTTCCAAAAGGCCCTAAAGACGCCACATGGTTAAACTGGAAAGGGCCATGACTCAGGATCTGCTGGAAAGAAAGAGCTACAGCACTTTTATGTCAAAAGCTGAAGCGCTTCACTCACGATCCCATTGTACAGAAGGGGAAGCTGAGACTTAGGAACGTCAGAGCGACTTGCCCGAGGTCCCAAAGCCAGCAGCCCGGGCAAGGAGACCGTCTGGCCCCGGCGGTCTGCGCCAAGGCTGCTGCCCTCCACAGCGCTCCCCACCGGCAGACCCTGGAGTCTGTGGCAGACGTCACCGCCGATCAAGTAGATACGGAGTGACAGGCGGGTGCTGTCTCCCTCCCAGGGGCTCTGTCAGGGTCCAGCTGACACTGTCCGGCTTGGCAGGTCCCAACTCCCTGAGCAGATGCACAGACCGAGACCCCCCTTCAGGCACCGGTGCTGGTGAAACAGGCTGGCCAGGCCCAGTGCAGGCCGTTCCCACATGGCCACCCATGCGAGCGGGTCCAGGGAGCTCACACCGGCTCTTGGGGATTTGGGGAGGAAATGCTGGCCTATCTCATCCTCTGTCTCTGGGGGCCCCACAGGTGACATCCAAGAGCCGGGGCAGCCCTCGGGGACCATCTAGCCTGGTGGCTTCCAAACGCACCTTAGATTAGGCAAGAGTAAAGGAAACCCAGCAGGGACACCCGGGCGTCCCCTAGCCTGAGAGAGAGACAGCACCGGTCACCCGAAGTGCTCCTCAGACGCAGGTCCTGGGGCCCCGACGCCGGCCCACTGCCCCAGCAGCCCAGGACGGGGCTAAGGGATCACAGGTCAGCAGCAATGGTGACCCACGGCTGGTGACCCACGTGCGGGGGTAGGACAGGCTCTCTGACAGTGTCTCAGGATAACCGTGATCCGTGAGGGAGAAGGATGTAGTTCTCCATGGGCTGAAGTGGGGGCTCCGGGGCCCCTTCTGCTCGGCCCCAGCCCCGTCTCTGGGGCATCTCCCAGGAAAGCTGCCCACACTGGCAGGGGGTGTGAGCATCTCTGAGCCACGGTGGCCTTTGCCTTTCTGCAGCTCCACACGCCGGCCGAGCTCTGCCTTCCACGTACACCGGGAAGGTAGCTGCCCCTCCTCCCAGGATGGCCCTTGGATGTCAGAAGGCAGGACTCCGCATGTCTCCGTAAGGCTTGGGTCATGGCCCATCAGAGCCCAAGTCCTTCCCTAGCTGTTCTCTGGGAGACACATATATGTTAGCGCCCCTTCTGCCAGCCACAAGCATCCCTGCAGACAGCAGCAGAAGCTTCAGATTGACAGCAGCCGTGTCCGTGTGAGAGCACCCGCCCGCCCCCGAGGAGCAGGCAGGAGCCGACGGCAGGTGCGCCGGCTCTGGCCGAGGAATGACGGCTGCCAGTGTCTGTCCCAGGCAGTGTGTGGGGCGGCCTGCCTCTCCCTGCTCACCTCAAACACTTCCTCATCCAGAATCCGGGTGCCGAACACAATGATGCCGTTGGCGTCTATCACGGGGTGGTCGCTGCGGTCGAGGAGCTTGGTCGTCTTCTTCTTACAATCCAGAATCAAGGTGACATTTTTCTTGTGGATGCTGAGAGCGATTCTGTGCCACCTGCAAGAAACAGAAAGTCCGGGAGGGTGAAGGGGGTGCATGCGCCCCACAATGCCAGGACAGGGACCTGCTGCCGACAGAGGAAGAAGTGCTGGTCCTACACATCACGATGGGGTGAGCGGCTCAGAGCCGAGCCCCTGCATCCAGTCTGCGGCCCCCAGTGTACCCCTGCCAGGCCCAGCCCTCCTCAAAGCCTCGGTCTTCCCATGGCTCAGAGGAGGCCCACTGTCTGCACCTGTGAGGTCAGCAGGCGCCCCGCACACAGCTCTGAAAGCTTGTCAGCAAGTCTTGGCAAGTCGCTGCCTTGCGTGTACCATCTGAACCCCCAACGGCAAACCGCAGGGGCTGGAGAAGACGGATTCTGATGGGAAACAGTGGAATCCATGGATCTACATGAAACACTCAGTGGCAAATACAGGAATCACACCCTGCAGGTCTTCAACAATCATTGCACGTGGCCAGAGACACGTTAGCCACGAAAGAGGTGGCTTTCGAACTACAATAAACAGAGAATTCTGTAAAGACTTGCCTTCCTTTCGTTAAATCATTCACTCCCACTTCTAATGTGTCTGTATCCTTAAGGGTACTTTAAATCGGTTCTGGGACAAGTTGGGTATGCACACACCTTCTCCTGCGTCCCTCCAAGATTAAGAGGCTAGCATTTGACGTACATTAGCGTAATTAGTAAAGGAGACATGGCGGCCCAAGGAGCAGAAGGGGCTCCCCAAAGCCACAGGGGATGACCTGGGACCAGGACCCAGCTCTGAGGACTCCAAGCCCAGCACTCTCTGCCAGGTGCCCTCCTGGGCACGCGTTGGCATCACTCTGCCATGACATCCCTGTCCAGCCAGCCGGCTTTGGGTGGCCTTTCCTGACCGTCCAGCAGCAGGCCTGCAGTGCTGAGTTGGGCCCACTTACTTGCCGTCCGACAGGTTGATGCCCCTGAACAGGGGGTAGTCCTCCGGCCCCGGTTTCCCTGTGTGGTCCTCGTACAGGAAGACCGGAGAGCGGCCCATCTCCAGGCCAATCTGCTGGATGCCCTGCTCATTGTAGATGGAGACCAGGAAGGCCTGGCTGCCCTTCTTGGCTTTCACAGTGGTCAGAATGGAGAAGTCCTCAGGAAATGCAGACGCTGGGACAGAGGACAGAGAGGAGAAGGCGGTCAGGAAGCCCCCGACCAGGCCCAGCCACAGCTCTCTGCAAACAAGCCAGCCTGAGGACCCGGCGACCTCTGCAGCACACGGAGGCGCACAGCCATCTGCTGCACACCTGCCCCTTGGTCAAACTGTTCCTGCAGGCCTTCCTCATCAACACACAGCAAAGCCTACTTACTTGGAGGCTCAGTTCAAATGCAAATGTGATTGGTCCTTCCAGCTGTGAGCCCAGGAGGCTGTCATTCTGGGCTCCTAGAGCTGTGCATACATCTGTGTATAAAGCTTCATTGGAACTTCCTAGACTGGGAGCTTCCTCTGGGCAGAGGCTGTGTTGGACGTGTTTGTACCCCCCCCCCCACCTTCTGTAGTACCTAACACTAAGCCTAGCAGCGGTCTTCTCCTCTGGAGGGAGGGGAGAGGAGAGAGGAGAGAGGAAGGAGGTGGGAGGCGGGAGGTCATGCTAGAAAAGCACCTTTTGCCGTTTCCTGGTTGGTATGCAAAACAGAAAAAGTAGAAAGAAATCAAAAGAGGGAGGGAGGGAGGAAGAAAGGAAGGAAGGGGAGAGAAGGAGAAGGAAGGAAGGAAGGAAGGGAGGGAGGGAGGGAGGGAGGAGGAACCCTCCATGTGGGTGTGAGGGAATGCCCCTTACGGCGCAGACCAAAGACAATTTGGTCATTAAAAGCAAGACCCAAGCTGGCCCTGCCCAGTGCACCCAGGCTGCTCTGCAGGCCCAGGTTTCACCCAGGCCCTTTCATCAGGGCGACAGGAAACCTAGGCCCTCCTCCCCATGGATATGGCGGTGAAGTCAGCAATTCTCACTTCCGTGTGCGACTGGCAATTCTGCTGAGAGCCTGGGGACTGATGGAAACTGTGGGCAGATCAATGCACAGTCAAGGTAGCCAGAAAGGCTCACCCCAAGCCGGTGTGCCTCTCAGAACCAGCCGGAGGGAGCAGTGCCCAGGGAAGTGTCCGCAGGGACATGCCGTGGTCGGCCAGAGGGCAGGAGCAGAGGAGCAGAGGGCTGCGAGCCTGGCTCACCGGCCCAGATGAGGAAAGACCCCATCATCAGAGCCCCGCTGCTTCAGGAGTGGAACAAAGCCAGCCAGATGGCCCAGAAGCCCACCAGCCCCATTAGGTGGCAGAGCCGGGATCAGCAGCTTCTGGCGAGTAAGCTATCCACGGGCGCCCTCTGCTGACGGACTGCCGCAGCTGCAGCTGGCCAGGAGGTGGGAGCAGAGCATGGCAGGGGGCCCTGCGGGAGACGTGGCCTCCAAGTGCCAGGCCACCGGCGTCCCGGGACCTCTGATAGGGTGGGGGGCCACCAGCTATGTCTCAGCGTCCTTTGTGGGCCCCGAGATGGAGGGATCTCGCAAGGGAGAGGGCAAGAGAGGCCACGGCTGCTCCAGAGGAATGAGGACAAGTCGGAGAAACCTCTTGGTGTGGGCTTCATGCTGCGATGGGGCAGGTTGAAAGCGCCATCCCCTGGGCCCTGGCTAAAGTGCCCCTGGGAGAGGCCCAAGGCCCCCAGCCTGGGGTCAGCCATTGGGTCAGTGAGCTGGACACCGGTCTGTTCTATGCGCACCGTGACCTGGCCTCCCCCAGGGGACCATGTAACGCCCCATTCTCCAGCGTGGGGACAGCTCCAGGTGGAATATGACTGGGGTCGGCACAGTCACCTGCCCAAGACTCGGGCTGCCCTGCCCCTCCTAACGGGAAGTCTTTGGGAAGAGGTTTGTTAAGGGCACTATAGTCACACTGTCCCCCCAACTAAGGGAAGGGGGGAGTGGGGGTCCCGGCCTGCTGTCCCACACAGAAGGGAGGCGATCTGCTGTGCATGTCCCAGCAGGAGGCCCTTGGTGGCCCTGCTTGGTCCCAAGGGTGACGAGGCACCGAGGTCTGACCTGAAGCGCCTCAGAGCTCCCTGCCTGCCCGGGGACTGCACACGTGTCCTCTAAGGGCACCTGTCCTGTTCCCGCCATGACCACTCTGTGCCACTTACGGCCAGCGTCCTGTCTTAAATAATGAAAAGGACGGGAAACAAGGGAGCTCGCTTCCTCCTCGTGACAGGTCACCCAGGAACTGAACCCCATCTCCCCCAGGCCATCAAGAGACTGCTTCCCAATTTTTAAATCTCTGTGGTCACAGATTTTGTCCACTCAGATAACCTGAAAAGATAAATTAGATTTAACATTAATCTCTCCCCTGACAAAATAACAATGGATTTCGAGCTGGTCCATTCCCGTCTTGTGGGGAGCCAGAGGGCACACGCTGGATCGTCTGCGACGTCTGGGCAGCCGAGGGGAATGAGTGAGCCGCCACCACCTCTTACCTTGTTTCTCGGAGAAGCGTCACAGCGGAGGGGTGGGCTCACTAAGATGCCGAATGGCTGACTTCCTTATATCATTCCGTTTTGCTTTGGCTTAGGCCCAGGGTGCCAGAGCACCTTGGGTAGACAGTAGGAGTTTAATAAGTGCGTTTGCTATTAAACTGAATCCCACTAGGCCAACAGTTACCAGACAGGATGTTCTGCCGGATGGGATCTGATCTGGAGACCCCGGCTCACGATGGAGGGAAGGCTGAAGGCGACAGGGCAGGGGCACATGGCCACATCCAGCCCCCGTGGTAATCACAGTACCACAGGGTAGGGCAAATGGAGAGAGGACCCCACCCCGAGGCAGGGGAACAGAGGAAGAGGCCGGGCGGTGGCCAGCATGGCCGTGGGTGACGCCGCAGGTCCCGGTTCAATGCGCACAGAAGCACCGCGTCCCTGGGGCTGCTGCAGAAGAGAGCCTCCAGCAGTCAGGGTGGCCCGGGGGGACACACAGGCCTCCTGCTCTCAAGGACAACCCGTGATGGCTTCTTCAAGGTCTGTCTTGCCCTGCCAGCATGCCCCCCCACAGGCAGAGGGTGGTGACGCCTGGAGAGCCAAGCCCCCCAGCAAGCAGGGCAACCCTCTCCGGTTTGTCTCCCCAGAGCATCACAGCTCTGGGCCCTGCCTACGGCCTGGTTTGTCCTTATGGCCCAGCGGACATGGTAGCTGGGCTGCCCAGCACCAGCTGTCAGGAAAAGCCCGAGGCTTGGAGTCCAGCTCCTGGGTCCCACTGAGCTCAGAATGCAGGTGACGAGAAAGATGTCTCAGGACCAGGAAGGCTGCTGGTCCCTATCTTGCTCAGGAGTGCTGAGAACCCTAAACTGCATACCCTCACCTGCTGGGAAGGAGGTGGGCCCACTGAGGAACCCCAGCCGGGGGCCCTGGCTTCCTACACCCCCCATCAAGGGGTTAACTTGTGTCTGGCCTGAGCTGGGGGAAGGGACGTGTGCAAAGGTTCCCAAGTACCTCTTCTGCCTTGGCCACCATGCGCCACTCATGACCTGGACCCGCCCCACCCAGCCTGTGAGGGGGGCCCACGTCCTCAGAAGCCAGGCGGCCTGCTCAGGAGGATTCCAGGGGATCTTCTTGTTATAGGAATAAGTCACCTGGACGTGGACTTCCCTTCACACTAAGAGACACTTAAAGACATTTGCACTCACTCAGGCCACCGCGCCCTGAGTCTTGCTGCAGCCACCTGACCCACACCACCCCTTCCTCCGCAGCCACCCTGCAGACAGGGCACCTGGAATGCAGCCGGACATGGCCGCTCCCTGGGAGGCGGGCACCAGAGCAAACAGGGCAGCCGGCCAGCTCATTGCGGTTTGCAGGAGAGAAGGGGAGAGACACACCGTGTCGTCTCATCAGTCCTGGGGGCAGAGTCACCGCACTCATCTGTAAGCACGTCCTTGGACGGCTTCGGCTGCCCCGCCACCTCGGGGTTGCAGAAGGAACCCCACGGAAATTCCTGCTTAAATCATTCCTGAGCGACCTCACTTGTATTTGGGGTTCACGAAGCGATTGTTATGTATGCACCAATCCTACTAATTATGACCAGAGGCCCCGCAAGAGCATGTAAACTCTGAGTGTCTAATTGGTTACTAATTTCAGAGCTTAGGAAAATGTGAGCTTTAGAAAAATTCCCTTTCTTACTGTTCAGGAATTCATACTAGAGCCCCAATAATCAGCCTGCATTCTAAGGTCCTCTGATACTTCTTGCCTTGAGATACCGCAAGGGGAACAGGACCTAAGGACACAGGTCCCAGAGAGCTGGCTGTGCGGACGATCCTCAGCCGGGTGACCTGGATCAGACTGAACTGTCAGAGGATTCACTACCGATCACCCCCAAGGCGGGACGCCTTGTGCCCATGGTGCGGCCCTTTAACGTGACAGCATCATACATGCGCTGTGCACCGGGTGTTAACTCTAGAACCACAATCCCTGAGGACTTGGAGGTCAGCTCCCTCGAGCCTTTCCCTGGATTCACCTGTCTGTCTCCCGAGACAGGAATTCTAAACTGGGGGCCTGGGGCGGAAAAGCAGGTAACTTCTGGACAAACGCGGAAGGGAGCATTGAGCAATCCTAAAGGACGCGTTCACCCCAAAAGTGTTAAGAAATGCCCCTCTGGGTCTAGGGAAGCAAGCCCCTGTGACTGTCCGTGGGAGCAACGCAGGTCACCCTCCCAGCAACCTCCATCCGAAGGGACCCACCGACCTTCTCGACACTGGCCGCCCAAAGGTGGGCTCCTCGAGAGACCTGAAGGGACCTGGGGCCTGGAGGGCCTCACCAATGCCAGGCAGCATTCGTGGGAAGAGCTGACCCAGGCCCTCAGACTCAAATCTTAAAAGCCCCCATGAAGGTACGGGAAGGTTGGCAAGACAGGTGGGAGTGCCCAGAGCTGAGGGACAGAAATGCAGCTGCAGCCCCACAGAGACAGTGGGACACAGAGAACAGAGACACCATCAGCTTGTCAAAATATGGCCTGAGGCCGGCATGTCCATGTAGGGGTCATGCCCAGGTCACCCCAAAGGTGGTGCAGGGTCTTCTGCCAATCATGAAACGTCTCCCAAGGGGGCTCATGTACCCAGTCCCCAGTTGCTTTCTGACCCAAATCGGAAAGAGGAGCTCATTTAAGGCCAGGGGGAGGCTACCCACTGTGACTATTTACCCGTGTCCAGAGGACCTGAGGGTTTAGCTGACTCTGGGGTTGAGGAGAGGAGGTGCGCACACCCCACAGCCGGGGGACAGGGACAACTCAGATGCTATATCTCGGCAGCCACCATTGCTCCCTACTCTGGGTCTGTAATGAGAAGCAAGGATGCGACACCCGGCGATGGATTCTCCTAAGCATGCAGCACCTTGCTGGGATCCGTGATGTCTGAGTCATGCGTGTCCTAATGTCATTGCCCCAGTTAAGCTTCTGTCTGGAAGCACTTCCTTTCCCATGACCCTGGGGCTTCTCTTAACCTCATCACCTGAGGAAACATCCCTCCCATTTTGCATTTGGGGTCCTGGCAGCCAGTCCACAGCTGGAGACACACGTGCCAGGTACAGCAACAGGGACAGATGTGGCCCTGCGCACCCACCTTTGCTGGTGACAATGAGGCGGTGGGACTGTTTTCACTAAAATGAGATCAAAGCCAGCTCACTACAGAGGGCTTCCCAGAAAACCAAGCGGGTTGCTCCCACCACTCAGCTTCGGGCTCCGCTTCCTGGCCGAGGCTGCAGAGAGAGCTGTGCCCACACCCAGGGCACACGCACGCCCCTTACCAGGATACAGCTGCTTGGTGGGGGCACTGAGCTGGGCATCCTTGGTGACTCTGTAAGCAACGTCTGGGCCTTTGGACGATCGCCGTGTTGCACAAAAACCTGTCGTCTTGGTTATTCCATCAGGCAAGTTGTGGAAATCTAGAACCTTCAGGAGATCTGCTGGCTGAGCTGAAATGACAGAGGGAGGTGTGGGGTTAGCCAAGGAAGAAAGGCACAGCGCCTGGGCAGGCCACCCTGGAGGGTCGGGGGAATCGGAGACCAACCAGCCAGGGAAGCCTGAGCTCGGTGGAGGCCGGGTGTCCCACTGGGAAGAAATGCACGCACAGGTGGGTGGAACCGTGCTGCCGGCCCCACTCCTGCAGGCAGCCACCGCGGGAGCGGATCCCTGCCGGCGCCCCTGAGGGCCTCACCCCAGTTCGCATGGATGTGACCCTCAAGCCCAGCCGGCCAGCGCAGTCCACCCGGCTTCCAGACACCCCTTCTCTTCAGTGTCATGGGAAGCCCACCCCAAACATTAGCCGGCAGGCCGTGCAAGACCCCCCTGCCGATGGAAGAGGCTTAGCAGGCGGTGGTGTCACAGGGGAGGGTACAGTTTCTGGAGTGCTCGCACCTCCCGGGGGATCAGGGCATGTGCTGGCATACTGACCCCCATCACTGTCCAATTAAAATGTATTTCTCCCATTACAGCCTACAGAAATACCCAGTTTGCATTTGCCCCCAGAAGACCGATGTCTACAGGGCCTACAGGTGCGGAACAGAGGGCATGGGGTGAGTGGGTCCCTGCATCCCCTCCAGAAAGTTCCTGACCCTCAGTCCAGGGGCTCCTCCTCAGAGAAAGGCAGCGCCTGAGGACAGGGGACGAGCTGGCATACTGACAGAGGCCCCAGCACTTAGCAGAGAGCTCACCCTTCCACCTACCACGAAAGATGGCCTCCTGGGCTCCCAGCTGCCCCTCACCTCAGGGCTGCGATGCCCACAGGCTAGGGATCCATATGCCTGCCCTTGACAGAGCCAGGTTCTTGGGGAAAGTTCAGCTCATGTTCCTACAAACAAGAGGCCCCTGGGAGTCCAGGCAGAGAAAATAAACTCACACTTGAGTCAAAGTGACAGGACAGGTGAGCAGCCCGGTGCCCCCAGCTGGTGTGGGTGGGGCTGGTCACGCCCCTCCCTGGGCATGTGAGCCCCGCCTGGCCAATCACAGCACACCACCGCCCTGTCCCAGGTGGTTGCTCAGGAATGGGTTTGCACAAGCAGGCCAGCAGGCCTCCATCCTGGGGCTCCTTCCTTTGGGAAAGAGGGTTCCTCTCTGCTCCTCGGGCTCCACACATGGACTATGACTTGAGAGCTGCAGGTGGCCATCTACTAGAGGTGAGGGCATAGACAGACTCCTGCCACACAGGCTGGGCGCCTGGATCATGCCATGCCTGAAGAAGGCTCATCTACATGCGCCAGTAAGTTTGTCCTTATGCTCGTGCCGATTTGGGTTGATTCTGACGCATGCTACTGAAAAGTCAGTGCCTGGTGCCAGGCACAACGGCAGGACAGACACAAGCTTGCCCTCCTGGACTACGTAGTTTGCTGGCTCAGGGCCCCCCTCCCCAGAAGGGTTATTACATGCCCGAGATTCGCTCAAGAGTAAAACCCCACTTTTCTAAAAGATGGACGGCTTGGAGGTGAATAAGAGGCACCGTGCTGTTTTTGCCTTTGCTGGCTTCTGAGGAACCTGCAACCCCTGCACGGGAGTCCAGCCTAACCACCGGGGTGTGCAGCCCCTGCCGAGAGGCTCAGCAAGTGAGGCCGTGTCCCTGGAGGGCCAGGGCGTTCAGGGCGGACACTGTGGACGGTGCCCTAGAGAAGAGGGGCCCTGCAGCACCCCCTGCGATGGGCTGGGGCGGAGGCCCAAGGAGACGGGCAGGAGGGAGGAGAGGCTGCCCTTCATCACGAAGCACACGCCCACCCCAGGTCACTGCCAGGCACCCTGTTACCCAGATTCCAGAGTTCTGAGGTCCCGCCTCCAGGGGTGTCATTTCTACCCCTCGTGTTGCTGCAGCCCTCGCCACTTTAATCAAAGGACCAAAAACACGGGGGATAAGGATTTCCCACCTCTGCATGGAAACCCTTAAGAGGGGCAGAGGAAGGGGCCGTGTGGGACCCAACCCAGGACCCTTGGGCCCTCCACATACAGAGCTGCCACCTCCCGGGGCCTCTTTGATTTTCCTGGGTGGCTCTCGGCTCCTACCCAGAGCCCAGTCCCCATACGGCACGGCCAGTCCCTCAACATCGGTGGTACGCCTCAAGTCCTCGGCACTGCGACCCCTCCCACCAGGGCCCCTTATCCCTTGCTGACACCAGAAGCAGTGCCCCGCGCAGCCCCGGGCCTGGACTCGGCCGTGGGAACCGGCGACCTGGGCCAGCCGCTGGCCCACCTGCCGTGGTGACAGGGCACCGTCTCATGGTGACGTGAGCTCTGGCTCATCTGTGGGATCGGTTCCAAGGTTGGTGGTGGCCAGGGCAGGGACCAAAGATCCCGGCTGGGGTTTCTGGACACATATCCCAATAGCCTGTGATGCTCTTTCCAGATGCGAGGCACGCAAACCTGTTTTCTCGATCGCTGGTGGGGAGAGCTGTTTTCCAGAAGCCTCCAGGGCGTGTTTATAGACCTCAGCTGCAACAAGCTAAAAAGGCCACCAGGCCACTCCAGGCCCCGTGCCACCCCTCCTGTGGGCCACGGGGCTCCCTGTGCCAAAGCTAAAAAAATACTTTTAAGTTTTATAAAAGGTGAGGAAAGGGCCGAGGGGGATCTGGCAGGACAGGACAGGGCAGGCCACACAGCCCTCCTGCTCCGACAGCAGATTCTTGAGAAACCAGTGTCTCGGTCAGGACGAGAACACCCCTGGGAGGCAGCTTTGGGGACAGGTGCCCACGGGTTTGAGGCCAGCGTCACCCCAACGGGGGAGGAAATGGTGGGACTTCCTCTCTGAGGCCAGTAAGAAAAGCTAGGGCAGCCGGAGCCCCCAGCCCAGGCCCGGGGCGTGCAGCCCGGCGAGTGTGGTTTCCTGCATTCGATCTCCTCCTGGAACAGCCGGCCCCCCCTCTGCTCTGCCCTGCACCACGAGCCGGCCTGAGGAGCCCCCCGAGTGGGGAGGGGCCCAGCATGGGGCCCCTGGAACCACAGGAGGGCTCACCCCCAGTCAGGAGCGCCCTGTGCAGCTTCATGGAGCGCATGTCTCCTGGAACACGCCCAAGGAAGGGTCCTGGCCCGTCCCCCCGCTGGCCAGACCTAAAGACACAGCTGTGCCACGGACGCAGGGGCACCAGGTGTGATCTGCAGACCCGCAAAGGGATGGACGCAGGGGACGTCAGGGCAGCCGAGACAGGAGTGGAAGCGTGTGGCTGAGTCCTGGCGCCGTGTGCCCAAAGGCGGATGAGGACCCCAGAAAGCAGCACGGGGTGACAGTGGCGACACACGGGAGGCCCACAGACCGAGTGTAGGGTGGAGAGACGGGCGGGCCGATGAGCCAACGCCTGCGGGGACGGCGTCAGGAGGTAGAGGCACCAGAGACGGACTCCACAACTGGCTCGGCAAGGAGCCCGAGGCCCCAAGGCCCGTGGCCCCACGAGGACCTGCCCCCTCCTCCCATGTGTCTGGAAGTCGGCTGTCCCGGGCCCCTCCAGACCCGGAATAATGGGGCGCCACGTCGCCTGGGGGCCTGCCACCCCTCACTGCTCAGCTGCGGGACACAAGACATCAAAGCAGCCCCCCAGCATGACAGCCGGCACAGCACGCCCGGCCACTCACCGCCCGGCCGCCAGCAGGCCAGTGTCACCAGTGGGGGGGTCACACCAAAACCGAGCCAGTGAGCCCCGAGGACGTGGCACGCCGCCCTCCCAGGAGGACCCACGTGGGCAGACATGGGCACACAGGGACCCAGCCACTGCCCACACCGCTCCACCTTCCTCCGCGCCAGGATTTCTGCGGGGTTGGCCGCGGGCACCTGGCGCCCGGGAGAGCACGTGGAATGGGGAGCTGCTTTGAGCAGGAATTCAAGTTGGTTCCTGGGGGTCCACTGGCATCTGGACACCCCTCTCCAGGGCCAAGAGCAAGGAAGCAGTGCCAGCTTCCCCTGGCTGGAGGGCCATCGCAGGCTCGGCACCCCTCCTTTCAAAAGCCCCCTCTGGGAAGAATGCTTCTCCGCTGACAGTGCAAAGCCACAGAAGACAGCCTGCTTCGGGGGGCGCGGAGGTGGGGAAGCAGTGACCCCTGGAGCCACAGAGGATGGCTGTGGTCCGGATGCAATCGGAATGCACCACCCCTGCTGACCAACGCCACCATGTCCTGCCGGCCCCAGGAACACTCAGGGCACCCTCGCTAAGGGTTGGCATTGTGCCTCACCCCCCCTGCCCACCCCAGCCATCAGAGCCGGGGCAGGAGGGATCCTCAAAGCAAAAGTGATTCAGGCAGAAAGACACCTGTGTGCAGAGGCCCCCAGAGGCACTTTCAGGGCTAAATTATGCACCCCCAGGCCCGAGCAGGAACTGACGGAGAAGGGACACCAAACAGCAGCAGGACAGTGGGGCGGGGTTTCGCCACCAGCCTGCCCAGAGCCCACACACATAGGGCCCACAGCCATGTTTGTTGAATGACTGAGTGAGCAGACCCACAGCTCTCAGGTGTCCCGGAAGGGCCAGGTAGAGGGGGCCAGCACCCTGATTACAGGCACAACTCAGAGACACAGGGGGTTTGGTTCCAGACCACCACAATAAAGCGAGTCAAATGAATTTTTTGGTTTCCCAGTGGGTGTTAAAGTCACGATTATACTATAGTCTATTAAGTGTGCAATAGCATGGTGTCTGAAAAAAATGATGCACGTACTTTAAAAAGTTTGAAATACTGAGAGAATTGCCAAAATGTGACAGAGACACACGGTGAGCAGGGTCGGGCTGGTAGACGCGCTCGGCGTGGGTGGCCACAGACCTTCACTTCGTAGGAAACGCATCGTCTGCGAAGTACGGGGAAGTGAGACGCAACAAGCCACGGGCCTGTCCTGGCGCTTCTTCTGTAGGAGGGAAAACCCGGTCGCCCTGGCGCACCACCCCACGGGCACGCTGTCACGGGGGACGACGCCTCAGCATGCCATGCTGTGCACACGGGAGGACGGCCCTCCTCCTGCCGCGAGGTCCTGGTGGGGGCCCTGACTTGGTCAGTCCTCCCGCAGGCTGGGGCTTCTCTGGGTCTTTCGTTCAAGTTCCACTATTTTTTGCTTTTCTCTAAGTAGGCTCGGCATATTCTCGACTGTTGGGAAAGGCTACCTATGAGGTCCAGGCCGCCTGCCCCACCAGGCCAGACAGCGGATGGGGCGGGCTAGTGTTCTCGCTTCCCCGCAGGTCTGGGTCCGGAGGCCGAGGTCCATCAGAGCCTGCTCTCCAGGCCTGGGACCCACAGCATGGCCGTGGACTCCCCCAGGTGACTCACGACCAGGGCCCCAGCGCGAGGTGAGCTTTCCCTCAGTCCCCCGAGTCCTGGTGTCCGCCTAAGCCGGGCAGTGCTGGGGGCTGCCCTACACCCCTGAGGAGCTCTCGTGAAGCCGCTTCATCTGGGCCCCAGCCCCTGGAGGGAGGCCATGGGGATACGCCACCACCTTCCTCTCATTATAAGGTGACTGCCAGCCCTGGGCTCAGGGTCTCTGGGGAGCCCTACATGTTACTTATGATCCTTGTAGCTCTGAAACTGGACCATTTGAGAATTTTGAAGACTTCAACCTGATGGCTATTTAGAGGGCTCTGAAATGTTGTCATGCAGATAATGGCGTGGGCCCTGGAGCATGCAAAAGGCGTCCCTCCACTTCTTCCGGCACCCGTCAGCTCAGCCCACCACCAAGCCGCCCGGCAGGAGTGGCCCATCTCAGCGGGCGTGGCGCTGTGGCGGTCATCTGTGACCTTTGGACGATGAGCCACGGAGGTCAGGGTTGGGGGAGCCCGGGGAGCCCAGCACAGTGGCGAGTCCCTGAAGGAGGGTCAGCATCTTTCCTGCTGGGGTGCTGGGGACTCCAGCCATGTGTCTCAGCTTACCCAGCAGTGCTGCCTGGAGCCTGGGCCCCTGGGCGTCCTGTGCGTGTGTCACAAGAGGGCCAAGGCCGTGCTTTGCCAGGGCAGATGGGTCTGTCTGCCGACCTGGCCCCAATCGGCACGTTTCCTCAGAGACCCCGAGCCCAGGGCTGACAGCCACCTTGTAATGGGATGAAGGTGATGTGTCCCCATGGCATCCCTCCCAGGCAGTGACAGTGCCCACCCCGGATACACAGCCTGCACCTCACTGTTCTCCTTGGTTTGCATAACTCTCCTTCCAGGCACAGGACTGTTCCCTTTGGCTGTGACGCCCATCTGCTTTGCTGGGTTGTAAACCTCCGGGGCATGTCCATGCCAAACCCCCAGGCTCAGCACAGGCCTGGCACCCACCGTCACCAGGGCTGCGTCTGCTGTGTTTGCAGAGTGCCCGGCACAGTCCCTGTGGAGGCACACCTGCTCGCACAGCACCCTTCCCAGAAGCAAAGCGCCACGGCTCATTCCTACAGGACAGAGGGCCGGGCCAGCGAGGCCAGGCTGGGAGCAGGGGTGGGGCAAGGCTCTCCCAGCCCAGGGCCGAGGCCCCCCGCACCAGCCTTCCCTGCTCCATCACGCAGCCCTGTCAACGAGGTCAGCAGAGGTCAGCCCAGAAGGTTGAGTGCCTAGGAGGCGGCTCCAGAGGCCCCAGCTGTGGGGACAAAGGCAAGGGGCAGTGGGGGGAAATGTGCTGAGGGTCCCAGAGGCTGTCCTGGGAGGGGGGCAGTCCCTCCCCTCCACTACTCGCCCAGGGCCGTCAGGGGGCTGAGTCCTGAGCCCGGGCTCCCTGCACACTGGGAAACCAGGCTCCCTTGCCTCCCACTAGCTCTGCCTGTCATCAAGGCCCCACCCTCAGCAGCCCCACTGCCCCGTCCTTCCCAGGAGCCCTGGCTCTCATCAAAGCCGCAGCGGCGTGGCCTCCACCATGGTGCATAAGAAGAGTGTCTAGGAGTGTGCAGTGCACAGCATGACCACCCGAAGCCCAGGGAGCCACATGGCCCAGGCAGCCCTGCGCCCCAACTCAGGCCGTGGGTTGGGGAGAGCTGGACTCCAGCCTGGCTCCCAGAGGGCTGCTCATGGGAAGATGTGTGAGGGGCCTGCCTGCGGGGAGCCTGAACCTGGCAGGGCTTGCTGTCCCCCCACCACCTGCACTCCGCCTATGGCATCCCCGACCACCTGTCAGTCTGGCATTTCACAGGGATGAGGAAACCTCCACCACCAGCCCAGCTCGGGGCCACCGTGCCAGGAACGCTGTGCTCGCCAGCTGCTTCCTTGTTAGAACCCTTGTTTCTAACGAGGAGCTGAGGCCCCACCAACACCTTCCTGGGGCAGGGGGTTACCAAAAGAGATGCTTCCTCGTATGCATTTGTGCAAATCATTTGCATACACCTGTCTTGGTGACTAGACCGCCTGGGCAAGCCCACCAACTTGGCCACTGCCACATGTGTGGGGGTGCTGGAAAGCACCAGGGCTGGGGGTTCAGTGCCTGTGGCTTTGTCCCCAGATCCCCCAGTTATGAGCCCTGTGGCCCTGGGCAAACTGGGTTCCATCCCAGAGCCTCCCTGTCCCCTCTGTGAAAGAGAAGGGACCCTCTGCAAGGGGTAGCCAGCACCGGGGATGTGGCTGTTGTGAGTCCTGGGCACCGCCTGGCATGTGGGCTGCATTAGCTCACCTGCCCAGGCCTGAGATCTGACCACCAGACTACGCCCCAGGGCCACCCCCCAGGGCCCCCGCGACCTCCCCACAGTGTGGGGGGTATGGGATGCGGTCCCAGGGGTTGCTCCTCCCATGGGAACAGGGGGGCCGGGAGGGAAGCAGAATGGCCAGACCACGCCCCTCCTGGCTGTGATGACACGGGGGTGACACGCTGGCAAGGTGGGGAGTGAGCTAAGATGTGATTGAATGGAAGCCTGGAGGAAAGCTGGGTGACAGTGAGCCCGGCAGAGCCAGTTAGCGAGAATTGGCACCAGAACGCAGGCTCCCCCAGCCCACCTGCTCAGCCTCTGGCCCCACAGGCCACACGCCCCACCCACCCAGCCAGTGGGCGATGCTGCACACCCACACCCCTGCTCCTCCGGACTCCAAGTCCCCAGGAGCTGGACGCCACCTCAGGAAAGGAGGCCTTTCCGGCCACCCGGCAACCACGCTGTGCACCAGTGCCCCCCACGGCTGCCTCCGGCCAGCAGCACCAACTCCATGTGGCTCTGTCGCACATCCCTCTGCCCTCGAGTGGAGTGCATTCCACCGGACAACTCGAGCTGTCATCATGGGCCGTCCAGCTGCCCAGCAACACAGAGGAAATGGGGAATCTGTCACTGTCCACAGGAGTAAGCACCAGTTAGGGGGCCATGGCGGCCAGGCTCTGAAAAGGCCACATGGGGTGGGGGGCGGCAAGTGGAGAGAGGGGGGCACCGCCAGGGATGGGGGCGGCCTCACCGGGCGGGCGCGGCCGACAGCCCAGCCTGCCCCAAGGGCTCGCCCAGCAGATGGCGCTGTGGCTGCAGGAAGCGCAAAGAGCCTGGGGGCCAGCAGACCCCTAACATCCGCTGGGCCCCACGCGCCCCGGGCTCTGCGCCCCGCTACTTCCCCTCCCTTATCCATCCCGGCAGCTCACACATTCGGCATCTTCATTTGTAGGTAAGGAAAGATAGAAAAGGCTGAGTGAGCCAGGCATGTCCCCCGAGGCCCTACTGGGATACAAACAGCTGTCTGGCCCCACGGGCTTCCTGCGCCCCACACCTGAGACAGACTGATGGCAGAGCAGCTCCCACACACGGCGATGAATCACTGCAGAGCTCGCTTTCAGCCACGTTCTCCCCGGAAAGGCTGGGCTGTTCTGTCTAGACGTTGAAAACCTGGGGAAGGCCTGGGGTGGAAGGAAGATTCTCGGCATCTGAGCTACAGGGACCAGAGAAGAATGGACAGCGAGGGCGTGACAGGCCCACAGGGGCCGCCACCTTACTTTCTACATCAAAATACCACTCTGAACAACGGAGAAAGCATCCGTAAGACAGCACTCTCTCATTTTCACCATGTCTCTTCAAAGTGCCACACAGGATGCGCAGCAGAACCCCACCAAAGGATGGACAGACATACGGACACATGCATGAAGTGAATGGAAGACCAGAGAGATGGATGGATGGAAAGGTGGAGGGAAGGATAGAGATGAATGGAAGAAGGAGAGAGAAAGATGGATGAGGAAGGGAAGGATGGCTGGAAGGATGGAGGGAAGGATGGAGGAAGGATAGATTCATAGATGCATGGAAGGAAGGATGGATAAAGAATGACTCCCTGGATGGAGGGACAGGTGGCTGTGGGTGCACCACCCTACTTAGGAACAGTATTCCCAGGGAGGGAAACTCTCCCTGTTCACACATCCAGAGGCAGGGCAAATGTCACTGCCCACTTTTCATGACTTGTTGGGCTGCCCTGAGGCTCTGGACCCCTGGCCCACCCATCCACGTGAGCCCTGCCCTATGGCCAGACAGTGGCCAGTGCCCCCTTGCAGGACTCGGACACACGCATGTGCCACCGCCTAGCCCGAGGGCTCCCACAGCCCAGCCTGGCAGCCCACCCAAGTGAGAGGGGAACCCTCAACACACACACACGCCCTTGAGAGTGAGTCACGGCGCCCCCGGGGGCCCACGCGAGGCAGGCTGACGCAGCAGAGCCCTGGGAGGGAGCCGGCAGCAGGGGTGGAGAGGGAGACAGGGAGGTGGGATGGGAGCTGACGAAGCCCAGTGGGTTGTCTGGGGCCACACAGGTAACACTCTGGGCTCAGACAATCACCCCCAGCAAGATGGCACGGGGGGTCCCAGCCAGGGTGCCGCCAGGCCACACAGAGGAGGCTTGGCTCCCACCGCCCCAAAGACCCCGAGAATCAGAGCAAACGCCACCACGGAGGGACGACAGGAGCTTCCCCACCGGCCTGCCGAGTGCGGGGCACCCAGCTTCCCGCAGCGCCTCTCGGCACTGTCTCCCTCCAGCTGGTTGTCACTGCCTGCCATCGGTCCACAGCAACAGTGAGCGTACATGTGTCTCCCCCATCCTCTTTCAAAGGGTTACGAGCGCAGCAGAACGTGGCCACGGACACCGATCCCGCAGCCGACTGCCAAAGTGCAGGGCAGAGAGGCAGGCTGGGCTGTGCACGCAGGCGCTGGGCCAGGGCAGAGCCGTGCCAGGGCAGAGCCTGCAAGCGGGGTGTGGAGCCAGAGGGTGAAGCTTAGTTTCCTCAGAGGTAATTTATCTCCTTGTTCTGGAGAAAAGGGGTGGGGATGGCAGCAGGTGCCAGATTCCACCGTGCTGGGCTGGCTGCGTCTGCACAGGCAGGCTCCTCGGGCCCCGCCCGTGTCCAGGAGGCTCAGGGGGTGGGAGGGGGGGCTGCCTGCCATCGGGACAGCTGGGGTCACACTGGCAGAGGGCCCCCTGCATCCAGGGCCTCACCCAGGGAGGGTTAAAGAGGGAGGGTGGGCACGGGACGATCACAGAAGGGGACCAGCTTCAGGGCAGGCTCCCAGGGGCCTCTGGACACACTGGCCTATGAGGGCAGGCCTGAGCGTCCACAGGGGCTGCTTTCACTGCAGGGGCCGCTTCTGCTGAGACCACTGGGCACCCAGCATGTGTGGAAGGTCCACACTGTTTCTGGGGGACCCCCCCGGGTAAGGCACCAGCTGCACTGACCTGAGCCCCGCCCGCTGACCAGTCTCCAGGGGCGGGGGCCCCCCGCATGCCCTTGCGGTATCTGTGGGACTCAGCAGACTGAGGTGCTTAGCAGACCCCAAAGCCGCAGCAGCGCCACCACGCTGGGCCTCAGTTTCCCTCTCCTGGGAAGCCACATGTGGCGGCTGCAGAGAGCGGCACGAGCGACACCGGACCTCAGGCTCCTTCGCCACCGCAGGGGTCACTACGAGAAGCCGGGTGGCGCCCACAAGAGACCCCTTTGCTCAGCAAAGGTCAAGGAGAGCAAGAGGCCCTCCATACATGGGCCCCTCGGCCCGCACACACCACGCCTCCCCTGCGCCGGGCCGGCAGGAGGTGCTCCTGGGGACCCGCCGTCTCCCCGACTGTGAGCTCCTCGGGAGGGACAAGTAGTACCTCATTCACAGAGCGATCGGAACAGTGAGCGAAGGAGTCCGTCAGTGCAGATGAAGGAGACGTGTGCTCTGGGAGTTCAGGATCCATGCCGGTGGGAGAAGAAGCCTTTTCTGGGGAGGCGGGTGGCGATTTTGAAGCCCCCCAGTTAGGGTGTGCACACACGCAGTGACCTGGTATCCCCCCTTCAGGGCTGGATCCTGAAGAAAGGGCTTGTAGGCGTGCAAGGAAGTAAGCACCCACCCATCAGGAGCTGGTCAAATAAACGAACCACATATGAGATGCTCTGCAAAGGCCAGATGGGCAGGCAGGGGTCGATGTAGACGGCCTGGCACAGAGACAGCCGAGACCCGTCATCAAGTCCCAGGGACACTCATGGAGGGCCTTCCCTTTCATGTTAAAATAAATGAAAGACGTCTATGGGCCCTGAGGCCGCATCGTGTAAATGCACACAGACACGCCCCACGCCAGCCCAGCAGGGAAGCTTTGGGTGAGGGAAGGGTTGGGGTTGGGCAGAAGGGCGAAGGGGGATGTCTGCTCAACACTCCTACGTCTCCTCCAAAAAACGTTGTAACTGTAAATCCACATATTAACAAACAAAAACAACCACAGTTTTTAAGTATGGCAGTTGAAAAATGGCCACAAATTCTCTATGTCAAGTGCCTCCCAAGAGGTGACGCCTGTGTCCTGTCCCTTTAGTCATGGTGGGCTCTGTGACTTTGTGACCGACGGCGGCGACGCGGTCTGGCTGAGGGGATGGAGGCTCCGAGAAACGGGCAGGCTCTCCTGCTGAGAGCCCGGCACCACGCAGGGCGGCAGCCTGAGCTCCCTGAGAGGGCTGCTGGGGAAATATTTTTTTTTATGTACCAAGTTTCGGCAAGGCCACAAATTCCCCCCCATTACAAATGGGGTCTAGATGGACACCTTTTTAGGAGACAATGTGACACGTGGCTCTGGAAGTCTTAAAAGCATTTGCTCCCTCCGCCCACCCATGGGAATTTACCTCTAACACGGGGTTACAGGTAAGTATAAATACTTAATCAAAGACACTCACCACAAAACTACGTACAACGCCAAAAACTTTGAAAGAAAGTGAATGTTCCAACCTGGGGACATCATACCTGCCATGGCCCATCTGTATAACAGAAGGCCGTACAGCCATCAATCTTATTTCACATTTTATTCATGGTAACTCATGTTATCAACATTTCAGGTTTGAAGTGATCCTTAATATTGATAAAGGGATATTTAACCACATAAGGAAAAGCTTATGGCTTTTTGTTTATTTTAGGTCAGCTTTTTGAAGGTATGATTTCAGCTCAATGAGTTGCGCCGAATGTATAACCCCTGACCACCACCACAGTCAAGATAAGAGTGCATGTCCATGACCTCAAAAGCCCCCTCATGACCCTGTCCCCACCCCCCGGACTCTGGCAACCTTTGATCTTTTGTCTGTTGGGAATAGTTTCACCATTTCTCAAATTTCACATGCATCTGATCACGCCCCATGTAGTCTTCTGTGTCTGTTTCCTCCATCTAGCTTCTGTACCGACCATTTCACGCATTCGTGACTTCTGTGCTGAGCGGTGTTCCACTGTGCAGATGTACAGCACAATCTGTTTATCCATCTGCCAGTTTGGGGTGATAAAAGTGCCATCTGAACACTCGAATACATGTCTTTGTATAGACCTCTCGTAAGTATATGCTTAACTTTACAAAAACCCTCCTGTTTTCCAACGTGGCCGCATCGGTTTGCATTCCCACCACCGATGCATGACAATCTCTCCACACCCTCACCAATGCGTGTGTGGGTCCTGGTATTTCCCTGTGGCTTTAATGTGTATTTCCCTAATGACTACAGCTGGTGAGCACCTTTCCATATGCATATGAGCCATTCATACATCTTTTTCGTTGAAATGTCTATTCAGCTCTTTTGCCCAGTTTTAAACTGGGTCATCTACTTTCTCACTGTTGAGCATAACATTAACCTTCTATTCTATATTCTATATGTAAGTACTTATCAGATATGTGTTTTGCAAGTATTTTATTTCAGTCCACGGCTTACCTTTCCATCTTCTTAACAGTGTCTTTTGAAGAGTAGAAGTTTTTAATTTGATGAAGGCCAATTTATCAATTTTTTTTATGGTTCATAGTTTTCATGGACTTTCTAAGAAATTTTTGCCTAAAACAAGATCATAAGAAGGGTTTCCTTTTTTGTTGTTGTTTTATTCTTTCTAGTTTTAAATCCTACCTTTAGCTCTATAATCCATCTTAATTTGTATATATGATTTGAAGTAAGGGTCCAGGGTTTATTTTTTTTATTTTTTTGCAAGTGGATGTCTAGTTGTTCCAGCACCAGAATTTTCTGAGCACCACTACTAAAAATCAAACCATCAAATATGTGTGAGCCGATGTATGGCTTCTATTCTGCTCTCTTGGTCCTTAGGTCTAGCTTTCTGGCAACACCATAATGATCACCGTAACTTCGCAGAAAGTCCTAAACGCACAGCATGAGTCCTCCAATATCCTTTTCAAAGTTGTTTTGGTTATTTCAGGTCCTTTGCAATTCCATATAAATTTCAGAATCACCTTGTCAAGATCTATTTTAATTGGCATTGCCCTGAATCTGTAGCTCACTTTTGGGAGAAATCGATCTCTTAATGAGATTATGGCTTATCCATGAGAATGGTATATCTCTCCGCTTCTTTAGATCCTCTTTACTAACTCTAACCCACCTTTTATAATTTTCAGTGCACAGGTATTTGGTCAAATATATCTCTAAGTAGTTTGTATTTTTGATGCTACTGCAATGGCTGTTTAAACTTCTACTTACAATCGTTCATTTCTACTATCCAAACAGACAACTGATTTTTGTTTATTGAGTTTGACTCCTATGACCAGGCTTAACTTACTTATTAGTTCTAGAACCTTTTGTTGTAAATTCCTTAGAATTTTTGACACAGACAATCATGTGGCCTGCTAATAAAGACAATTTACTTCTTTCTTTCCAATCTACACGCCTCCTATTTCCTTTTCTTGCCTTATTGCACTGGCTGGGATTGCCATACTGTTGAAAAGGCATGGTGACAGCAGACATCCTTGCCTCAGTCCTGATCTTAGAAAGGAAGGCATTCAGTACATACATTTTACATAGATGTCCCTTATCAGTTGAGGAAGTTCCTTTTTACTCTTTATTCACTGAGATTTACTCATCATATTTAAAGTTTAAAATGATTACAAAGTAGCATGTAACCTCGATTTTCTAAGTGCAGCCATAAACAAATACTGAAAAATGGAATACATCAAAATGTTCAATTATTCCTTGATTTGCCAGTACTTACTAGAAGCCATCATCAGCCTAGCAACATGGTTTAAACAAGGATTACGATTAACTTTTATTTTCTTCTTTATACGTTTTTAGTAGCTTTTAACATTTCAATGACAGACTGCTTATATAACAAATCAATGAGATAATACTTGTCAGTTAATGCCCAGCAGGGGCATTATAATAATTATATACATAATTAAATAACTGTCTTCTCTCCAAGTCTGCCTAAAACAACATAGTCACAAATCTTTTGATCTTTGCCTTGTTAGTAGCAATTGTTAATGGGTCTTTATAAAACAAACTCATATTTGCACCTCTCAGGAATGTTGACATTTTCCAGTCTGACATTTAAAGTGGGCCGCCCCACACCATGAGCCCTCAGAGGTCCCCAGTAAGGAATGAGCCCAGTTCACCCCTGCCCTTCCGGACTGAAATGTGGGCAAAAGGCAAGTGTGTCTGCTGGATCATGGTTTTCCAGCACCGACATCAGCTGGTATTTGCCTTGAAATTCTCATTAGAAAAGACAGCTTCAGAAATAGACGGAAATTGGCTCCCGGAGATGGCTTAACACATATTAAATGTCACAAAGCAAACAACACGATAGATGAAATTGAAAGGAATCTTTCCTATTACAAATTAAAGACACTGTCCAATCCACCCCTTCGCACACCCGTCCGAATGCACAGTGCCTCCTACACCCCAAATGGAACTGCTTTCAGAACACAGGCCACAGAATGATCGTGGCAATGTTTTTTTGTTCCATATAGTCAACTCTGAAATTACTGTATTCAGTTATGTGATTCAAGTAAAAGAATATTGTCCTGGGTCCCTCTGACCTTTGGAGGATATGTTACATTACTTCCCCCAGGACCAAAGGCATTTTTCAATTACAAGAACTATGCAAGATTTCTGAACACTCTATGACTCAAAACCAACTACACAGACTCAAAATGAGCACATAGCCGCGCAATGACTATAGAAACTCCCCCAAGGAGGCCACACACACATTGGCTGCACTCAGAACTGGCTTCCACAGTCATCACCTATGTGTCGACATCGCCAGCCCAGACTAATTCCCTGGGCCCCATACTCAGTGGATTAATGAAGTCAAGTGGCAAGTGTCCCCAGGGGTAGCCAGCCGTGGGCTCTCCAGGTTCACGTTCACAGGCTGAGAAGCCTTGGCCAGCCCTGCTGGAAGCTGGCGAAGTCCAAGAGCATGCAGGACTCCATCTTTACTCCAGGAAAATTCACCAAAAGAGTCCCTGCTGCTGCCCCAGACTAGCTGGCGGGCTGCTGCCTGCAGGTGAAGGCAGGCCCTTCCCTCCACGCCTCAGCCTCCACCCTGGCCCAGCTGCCTCTGAAGCATCCAGACACCAGATGCACCACCAACTCTCACTGGTGCTTCCAGGTAGGCTCCAAGCACCCCTGTTCCATGTGACTCCCTTGGTGGGGAAAAGACACCACAGCCAGCAGGATCCTGATAGCACTGCGCACTCAGCCGGCCACGGCAGGGACACAGTGGAAAGAGCAAGGGAGACAATTAACAGCTACTGATCGTCAATTAGGTTCTAGAAGATTCCCTCATGTTCTCTGACTTAATGGGAGAAGGGATCCAACGTCCTGAATACATGTTAGTTGTAATTATTATTGATAGTCCAGCTTCTGACCCACGGGGTAGGGAGGGCCGCTCCTCCAGATGAGGAAGCTGATGTGGCCCTGAAGGCGTGAGGGCCCTGGGACAAGCTAGTGTCCAGTGATGGCCAAGCTCGTTCCCAGACATGACATGACAGCTCCCTGCTCCCTCCCAGGAGCAGGGGGAGCAGACTGGCTTGCAGCAGGGGGGGCAGCCCCAGTTCCACTCCGCGGCGCCCACCTGGGGTCAGGCCCTGCAGGCAGTGCTGGCCAGGGCACGGTAGCCCAGCTGACCCCCACTGTGGGCTGGAATGGAATTCTGCAATGAAAGGGCTTAAAAATGCTCCCGTTGGCTGACGCAGTGAGTCAGTGTCTAGGAATCCAACCTAAGGAAACCATCAGAGGGGCAGAAAGGGTTTACCAGGAAGGTGTTCATCCACGTGTTATTTATAACAGCAAACAACTGGAAACAGCCCAAATCCAGGGAGAGAGTGACAGTTATGGAAACAGCAGCGCACGCCTCCGGCGCAGGGTTTGGCAGCCACGCAGGCATTTACAGTGTCCGTGCACGGGAAGCGTCTGTGACCACGGCAACACACTACACAGGAGCTCATCCACCAGCAGGGAAAACGAGGAAGTGCTGTGGTCTGAATGCCTGCGGCCCCCTCAAGATCATGTGATGAAGTCCTAACCCCCCAAAGACGGTGGCCCCCGAGAGTTTCCCCACGTGAGCACCCAGCGGGACAGCGCCGCTGTGAGCCAGGAAGCCTGTGCCCCTCCACCTGCACTGGCATCTCCATCTCAAGACGTCCAGCCTCCAGCACTATGAGAAATACATTTCTGTCCATCACAAGCCACCAAGCCTGTGACATTTTGTTACAGCCACCCAAACAGACTAAGACAGAAAGGAAAGAGATTTTTGTTTCCCAAATTTGCTGTGAATATGCTTTATTTTTATAATCAAGAGAAGTTCGTAAAGGCATTTGGAAAATTAGGAGAATCTCTGAATCTGTAACCCAACATCCTGAAACATGGACTCTCCACCTCCCAGCTCCCAAGACAGCATCAACCTTCTATTTTAGCCCTCTGGAACACTCTGGAATGCTCCCCTTGGCCCCCTCACCTGTCCATGCCCACCTGCGCTGAGAGCCCCGCTCTGCCTTCCTCGCCCCCAGCTACTCCAGAACCACAGCCCTCCATTCTCTGTCAACAACCAAGAAGCAATCAGCAGGTCACTATCATCCTGACTGCACAGCCGGCCACTGCCCCCGGGCCAGATTCACCCCACCACTCAGCTCAGGCCAGCAAACAGCTGCAGAATCCACACGCTGTGGAAGCCAAAGCAGCTCGGCCATCCAGGGCCCTCACAGAGTTCTAGCTCAGAGATGGGAGTCTGGGCCCGGCATATGCACCCCAGTGCAAAACGCGAAGTGGCGCAGAGGGGCCCAGCCCAGGACTGTGATGGAAGGATGGGTGGCAGCTGGATGGATGGGTGGGTTAATGGTGTGGATAAACAGGTGGCCAGGTGGGTGTGTGGACGGCAGTACACCTTTGCTAGTTTAAGCTGAATGAATGCGGCCTTACCTCTCCTACTGCTCGATCACGCTGCGCTCTAGTGAAGCCAAACCCAGATTCAAACACCAGAGCGCAAGGTGTCCAGGTGTCTGCACACCCTGTGCCTCAGTCTGCCCTCCCAGTGAAGCCCACACATTCTGCAGACCTCGGCTTAGGCATTGCTGCCCCTGGGACCATGTCCCTAAGCCCTACGCTGGACCAGGGGCCCTCTGGGCTCACTCACAGCATCAGGTCGGACCACTCTGAGCAATGGCTGCCGACCACTTTGGCCCACGGGTGGCGGTTTCACATGGCTCAACCAAACAGGCCTACCACACACTGCGGTGACTGTCCCACACACCAGGCCATGGGGCTCCAGGGCAGGGCGCCAATCCATTCTCTAGTTTCTGGCATTTGCTGGTACAATTAACCTGGTGCACCTGGCACACCACTAAGAGCGTGGCTGAGTGAACAAATGGACCTCAGCTCCCTCCCACACACCTCCCAGCTCCGAGCCTGGCTGAGACAGAGCCAAGCCATGGCAGGAGGGACAGCGGCTGAAGAGTTGGTGAAAGTTCACATTCCAGCAGGAAGCTGTGGAAGCAAGACACGGAGGACCCTAGAGAGCAAGTGGGACTTCAGCTCCTTTTCTAGGATGGAGGGATCTCTGGGGTCCCTTAACCCTGTAAAGCCCCCTCCCCTGACTGTCAACACCAGAGGTCCTCCAGGTGAAGGACCTTCAAAGCCTCATGTCTGGGCTGGACGTCAAGGTGAGACCTGCCCAGCTGGAGCCAGCATCCAAGATGACGCAGACAGCCTTGGAAAGACTGTGCTGCCCCGGCGAGGGGGCACAGGGAGACGATGCGGAGTCGTGAGTAACCACTGAGCCAGGACGCTGCTTACGGGGTCAGAGGTCACAGGGCCATGCCCACCATGTGCGGAGTCCCAGCGCCCCAGGACAGAACCTTCCCACAGTTGTTGTGTCCATGGTCCTCTTGTTATTTCCCACTGACACCTGAAGCGCCCAGGTGCAAACATTTCCACGACCCCTGACCCCAGGCGGTTGGGCGCCCAGCCTCAGAGCATCTGCAGGATGGGCAGACGCCATTCACCCCCTGGACCTGCCACCTGAGCAGAGGTACGGCACGTGCACATTCAGGCCACACGTGAGCATCAGACAGCAGGCAGGGCACACCCCTCGGTGCGCTCCACTGGGCAAGTCATGCAAGCCGGGCTGAATCTGCAACCCCTGCTCTCAGCCCTGTGATTCTGGGCAATTTCCTTTATGTTTCTTGTAGATAAACAGACTCATTATCAGCACCTACTTCAGAGGATTAAAATAGAGAGTTTCGATGGAGCTCCACCCCCAGTCTGCTAGTGGCTCTAGTCATGGACCAGCCTCAGTTTCCCTATCTATAAAATGAGTGGATGGGTCATTGAGGACAATCTCAGTTCTGAAAATCTATACATGCGTGTTCCCATTTTCAAAGGATCACTGAATGATACGGGCCCAATCAGTCCGGTTGGTCTCTTCCTGAATCAATCATGTTTCTCTTCCTTTTTCGGGGGCCACAAACATTTTTAATTGACGAAGTCATCCCAGCCAAAAGCAGCTCCCTGCCAGCAGGAAAGGCATGCCATCCCCAGAGCATCCAGCTCACTTCCTTATCTCACCTCTCTGTTCTCTACATGCCTGCCCACCTTTCAGCCAACCCACATGTTCCAGTGAGCCACTCACCCAACTGAAAAGAAGCCGGAGAGAACAGGGCCTCCAGGCAGCAGCTGTCCCCTCTAGAGAAAACACAAGCCCCAGGGTCTGTGTGTCCTTCCTTATCATCCATGCACTTACAAGCCTACATGTATGTGTCACTTCTCTTCTCATACACATGGATTCATACCATGATAGCTTGGAAATGGATCCATTTCCAGCAAATGTAAAGCCATATAAATCCCATTCTCAGCTGCCACACTGTATTCTGTTCCATGGCTGTACCGTGACTCATCTAAACAGCTCTCGTGATGGGCACTTGGTTATTTCCATCCTTCGCTCTTCTAGACAGCCCTCCGTGGCTGTTCTTGTACACAGGTGTCTGCACACGTGTGCATGCGGCAAAAGGAAACATGCCAAGATGCAGAGATGCCTAGTCAAAGAATATGTGAGTTTTGATATTTTGATGGTATCGCAAATGCCTTTCCATCTGTGCCCACTTCCCCTCCCTGCAGCCGACAGCATTTGCTCCCGGGGATTGTTCTTTGTCCACCCGGCCAGGTGAGAAGTGGGGTCTCCCTGCAGTTTCTACCTGCATTCCTTTCTGGTGAGTAAGTGAAGCCTCTTCCAATGAGCTTAAATTCATTGGTATTTCCTTTTCTAGGAACTAGTCATGTCGCGTGTCCATTTCTTTGGTTTGGTTCCTGGCCTTTTCATACTGATTTGTAGGAGTTCTTTGATATGATGGCATATCAATCCCTTTTCTGGGATATAGTTTCATATTCCTTTTTTATGATGATCGGTTGTTTTTTTGGTTTTGTTTTGGCCAGGGAAAAACATCTTGATTTTCATGGAGTCCATTTTTTTTTCTTTTATAACTTACAGGGTTTATGTCATACTGAGCATGGAGTTCCCATCCTGAGATTGTAAAACCCAGTCTCCCATGTTTTCTTCTAGTAGTTTTATGGTTTCGTTTTTAAAGCTCACATCTTTGAACCATCTGGAATGCATTTTGGTGCAAGAGGGAGGCAGGATCCAACTTCCTTTTCCCAGATGGCTTCTTCCAGCCCATTTCAGTGACTCATCCTTTCTTTGTCAGCCAACATGAAATGCTGCCTTTATCAAACCCTAAATTCCTGCAGGTGCCATGCCTCAAAAGCCACAGAGCAATGGCTATGAAGCATGCACCCCACTTCGTGTCCCACTTGGGGAGGGGCTTCCGCTCACCCAGTCCCCAGAATACGCTTCTCCCCCAAGTGCAGCCCGAGAGAAGCCCCCGTGTCCAGGGTGGAAGCAGCCCAGGTAAAATCTGGGACGGCATGTTTTGTTAACGCGTGGCCACACACAATAAAAAAATGGGAAATGACCCAATGTCCAACAACAGGAAACACTTAAGTGAATTAGGCTTTCTACAGTGGTCACGAACAGGAACAGAATGGCTTCCTTATAAAGCGAGGAACTCCAAACCACCTGTGTGGGACTCCAAGGCCTTCGCCATCAAGGAGGGGGTGCCCAGTGGGGACAAGGCCCCTGGCTGAGTGGCACGGAGCCACTCCATTCTTTATTCTTGGTTCCCAGACCCAGTGGGGTTTGAGTTTGGGGATTTTCTTTGTTATGCTTTTTTGTATTTTCCAAAATGATTATAATGAAAATGTATCCTTTTCATTAAAAAAACACAAAGTAGAAGGAGGAAGATGCTCAAGCAGAGGGCACACCCCCTCCCCAGGTGGCAGCGGCCCCCTCAGAGGGGTGCAGCCGGCATTCTCACCCGCCCCCCGCCCCCCAGCCCTGGCGTCTGCCCTGTGTTCACTCGGACACCTGAGCAGCTTGGGCTCACTCCCAAGCCCGCTCCAGGCAAACCACCCCCGTGGCCCTGTATGCACACCCTCCAAGCCCCTGGGCATGGACTCTGGAGGACGCGGGGAAAACATTGATGAGGGACATGGAGCCAGACAGGCCAGAGGCCAGCCTGGTCCTGGATGGGCCCCTGCCATCAGCAGGGTTCTCCAACTGACCTCTGACCCCTGGTGTCCCCAGCACTCAAGAGGCACTGCTCTCCCCTCTTCAGGGGACTGTCATGGGAATGGGCCACCGTGGGGAAGGTGAGATTTGCTTGGACGGGGGACAGCCAGGGGCCATGGTATAGACTCCAGGAAGGGGAGCCTAGACTTCCAAGGCGTCCGGGTCAACCCAGGTTGGGCAGCGCCCTCCACCCTGGGGGGCCGGGCCCTGTGCTCCTCCAGCCGGCTGCATCCAATCCACAGGCACAGCCATGGGCAGAGAGCAGGTGCTCAGGAAATGCTGAGTTGTGTTTAGGAAGGTGGGCTCTTTAGCCACCCCCCTTGGCAAAGCCACATGCAGTACCTTCAGGATCGCAGTGTCCACAGAGCGTTCGCTGGGTTTTCTTCGGACAGTGTTTCCAGCACGTTTCCACCAGAAGCCTAGCAGAGCAGGCCGGGCACCCAGCAGGTGTGCAGCTCACATACAAGCAGACCCTTGGTGAGCTGCTTCTGGCACTAACAGCTCCCCAGGTTAGAGTTACAGACTTGGGCACAGAATTTGCGGCCTAGCAAAGACATGATTAACATCAGATCCAGGGCGCCGTTTCCCAAGCCAAAGCATTTCGGGAGAGTTCTCTCCTTCCCATGCAAACTGGCGGCCGCCCACCTCTCCTCTCCGAGCCCTGAGAGCTGAACAGGGAACAAGCCGCCCATAGCCCTGGGGTGCGAGCGTCCTGTAGAGAGGCCTGAGAGGCCCTCGGCAGGGCCCGCTGTGCACTGGGCCCGCGCCAGGAAGGACTCTGAGAGGGTACTCAGCCTGCCCAGCTGGCCCCAGCTGGGTGCAAATATCAACTCGGAGCTTCCCAGGGCGCTGGGAAGTCCAACTGGGAAGGAGGGGCAGCCAGAGGGAGAAAGCAGTGAGTAGGCAGAAAAAAATGTGCTAGGCGTTAAGCCTGACATACCCCCAGAGAGGGGCGCTGCTCGGACATCAGGGCCATTCTCGGGCACAGCTGCTAGCTGGCTGTTTACACTACTGCAGAAATCAGATCAGGAAGTATTTTAATAAGGGACAGGACAGAGACCAGACTCCCCCTCTTTGGGAGATTTTTTTCTTTCGGCCAAGAGACTGACCAGGCATTCAAGTTTCCAGAGAGAGGCAGATGCCCGGGGCCCAGCTTTCACTGGGACTGAAATGCGGCCCAGAGGGGGCGCTTCCATCCGGGCACCGGGTGGAGGGGCAGAGGGGCGTCCCAGGAGGAGCCACTGGTCACCCACCTGAAAGTCCTGACAGCAGAGGTAAGGGATCGGACAGGACAAGGCAGCTGAAAATGTGCGGGCAAGCCGACAGTAGTTAAGGATTTCAGGACAGCGGGCAGAGTTTCTGGACGTGATTTACAGGGTGAGATGACTCATCAAAGTTAAAGGGGCCTGAGGGGAAGGGGTCTGGGGAAATTCACTGGGAGACTCTGCAGCCAAGGAGCCAGTGACAGCTGGGAAAGTGTCAGGAGGAGGAAGGGGTTGGGAGACCAGCAGGAGGAGGCGGTCTGGGGGGCTGCATAGCCACATTCAGATCTCAGGTCTGCTCCTTGTCCACCAAGTCACCTGGACAGCTCACCACCAAATTGCCCTCACAGGGCCGTTGGGTGGAATGACCGTCACACAGGAAGCACCAGTGCACCAGCCAGCTACCCACCCAGGAAGACGGGGCTCATGCCTGCTCAGACACACACACATATTATACACACGCCCTGCCACAGATGGGGCATTTGCTTGGGGACCCCTGGAGAGATCTGGGGTGGTTCAGACCGCTGTGTGAGACACGGCACATCGCTGAGTCCAGGGTGATGTCAGCGTAGACGCTGGGGAAAGGCGCTCTGCCCACGTGCCCGACCCAGTTCCAGCACCACCTCCCAGGCACGCCCTCAGCTCCCCACCTCCCCACACTCTCCAGGGCACCAAGCCAGAAGAGTCGCCTCTGCCCGACAACAGGGAACCCTCCAGCCTCCCCCAGAACAGCCCAGGCCTCCTTGAGGCTGCTACCCTGCCTTAGACAGCCGGCCAACGCCGCAGAGTCCGCAAAGCATTTCAGTTCAGTCCCACAAGGATGTACTGGGCCCCTCGTAAGCTGCAGGCACCGTGAGGGGCAGTGCAGACCCAGAGAGACCCCCTCACTGTCATGGGGCTCTAAACTGTACCTCTATGAACCCTCACCACAAATCATGAGGCAGACATCACAGCTCCTTTTCACACATGGGGAAACTGAGGTTCAGAGGGAAGATGGGTGACTGTGCCGTCCACCTGCAGCCGGAGCTTGCTGGGGTCTCATCATGCCCAGGATGGCGGGGGTGCAATTGCCTCGAGGGGAGCCACTCCCATACTTGGTCTAGAAACTTGAGGCTCCTGCATTACAGTGAATGAGGGCCTTGCGAATCCAGCCCACGGACGTGACCTACAACTAGAAATATGCAGGGTAAGCCCTCTTCCCTTGGGTTCAAAATAATTGACATTCTCTAGCTTTTCCCAGCACAATCTGCCTGGGCCCTGCAGCAGGGTGGGGGGCCATCAAAGCAGCAAAGTTTCTGAGGGGACGATTCTCTAGGACTCATAACCCATTTTTAAGGGAAACCCAAGAACAGAATGGTTTTGAGCCTGGTCCTTGGCAAGCTGGCAGAGTCTCTGGCTTTTCAGACACGTCAAGGCATTTTGCTAATAAGATAAAGGGCGGGCTCGGAAATGAAGGCCTCGGGGGCCTTGCTTCTCTCTGGGTTTTTTTCCTTTTCCTGAAGTGGTGATGGTTTAAAGATGTCCCACTTCCCTGACCCAGGGGGTTATGGTGCTAAACTATACCAGCTTAACTCTTGGAGCATCTGATGGATCGCCCAACCTCACCCTGCCCTCTGAGGGGGTCGCTGTGCAAAGCCTCCCGGCCCCCATGTTACAACACCCGGCCTGCGGGCAGATCCCCACAGGCTCTTTCATCGCGTGTCAGCTGATATTAAACAGGCAGGACCTACCTGGCTACGATCCTCTCCCCTCTTGCCTTCCCACTAAAATGGAAAAAATGACTCAGACCAGGGCAGCTCACCCCTTATCCAAACACTGTACGCGCAGCTGAGCACAGGGCTCAAGACTGAGCCCCACATACCCCATCTGAGAAGCATGAGGTGGACACTGCGGGGCCCAGGGCTCGGGTGGCTCTGGAAAGTGGGTGCTGAGTGCCAGGGAGCAAACGCACCGCTTCCTCCTGAACCAGCCCGGCATCCCCACCAGTCAGGCCCGGGAGACAGGCAGAGGGCGGGGGTCACCCGCCTCCTCCCCCTCCAGCGCCCTGCTACCGGGACGAAGACCCCAGAGGGGGAAAAACGGCGTCCACCTCACCGTGATGGATGTTCTCCCCTCAAGTCAGACTTTAAGCATTGGGCCCGTTCCCAAGGAAAGCTGGACAAAATGAAATTCCCATCACTCAAGCGCTATTTTAAAGGCTCCAGCTCTGCCTCCCACTCGCTAGGCAGCTTCTGGGGACCTCGGTTCTCTTGTGTATAAAACAGGGCTGGTGGCTCTTTTTGGAAAAAAGGTGACCAGCATAAAACAGTGTGTGAAAGCGCTTAGGAGGAGGTGACGAAGAAAGACAGGGAAGCCCCAGGGAATCCTGTTCTTTACCGTCAAGAGAAAATTCTCAAAGACACACCCCCTGTGTCCCATGTCTTTCTACCTCAATTCACATGTCCCTTGTTCAACTCTGGAGGGGTCTCGGTGAGTCCTGGGAACCCAGGGCCAGCTTGGAGCTCAGCTGCCCCGCACCCTCCAGGCCCAGAGGCTGACCGCCTGCCTCTCGGTCAGAGCGGTGGGTGGATCCAAGAGTCTGCAGGACAGCCGAGTCCGCGCCTGCCCCCCTTGTCCCAGCTCCCGGAGTGCGGAAGAACTCCCACCCCCATGCGCCTCCCTGCCTTGGACGGCAGCCCTCCCCAGGGCCTGGAATCCGGCTCGCGGGCCAGGCAGCTGCTTGTAATCGGACAGGCCTTGGCCCAGGAAGAGGAGGTGGGAGACTGGCCACATGGAGGGGCCCTTGGCGCTGCAGGCAGGGTGAGGACCGGCTGACCCCAAGCCAGGGGACCCAGGTGAGGCCTGGCGTTCCCTGCCCCCAGAGCACGCCTCCTCCCTGTGACAGTCCTGGTGGTACTGAAGACACAGGAGGGTGTGAAAAGGAAGAAAAATGGGGGCATCTCCACTTTGGACAGGTTCTCATTTTGCTTCTGGTGAGCAAGGAAGCTTTAAGCAGTCCAAAGCCCGGTGTTTGCTGGCGTAAAGGTTAAACCCATGGGCCTCTGGGTCCGGTCTGGGCACTGTTCCCCTGCATGGGGCTGAGCACCCCACACACGGGTGCTTGGCTAACAGTGGTCATCACATCCACACTGGACAAAAGGAACCTGGACACAACAGGCCTGAGACCCTCCTTGGCCCTAGGGATCTCAGGACACTGCAAGGCTCAAACACTGCTCCTGATGGTGGAGACCACCGGCCTCCCTTCCCAGCTGCAGGACACAGGGCACAGCCCCCCAGTGGGCAAGGAAGCCCCTCCCAGGACCCAGACACCAGGGTCTGGAACCCTGTCTCTCAGCAGCCTGAGACCCCAGGAGCCCCCAGGTCCTCTAGGTCTGAGCTTATTCACCTATAAAATGATGCCAAGGCCAGAGGCCAGAGCACTGGCTCTGTGTGCCCTCCAGTAAGACTTGCAGTTCCTTCCAGGAGCCTGGGCATGCCCACTGTCAGGGCCTGGCACTCCTGGCCAAGCAGTGGCCTGCGGTAACTCCCTGGACTTAAAGGCAGGGGAAGTTTCGGCAGCGCTCCTGCTCCGGGCATGACCAGTAAGCTGCAGCCCCGCAGTCATGCGCTGGGCCCTCGCACTGAGTGCCCCTCCGGGCCCGGCTGGGGCCCTGAACTCGCAAGTGGCATCTTTGTTCCCGCTTTACAGACACTTTGGGAACTAAGATGTCCCTGAGCTCTGCCAGCAGTGACAGAAGAAAAGAAAAAGGACACATCGTGAGGATGTGGTGGCGATGACAAGACAGCAAGAGCGGTTACCCTGTGCACACAGAGGCTCTATGGCCACACGCGGGCACCTCCTTCCCTACCTGCAGCCGCCCCTCCAGGTGTGCCTCTGGTTTGGAGGCGGGTTAACTCAGCTCGGAGAGATGGAAGAAAGCCTTAGGTCACTCGGCAGGGCCCATCCCGCGCTACTGGCCCCCAAGGCCGCCATCCCCGTCCTGGGGCACCTCATCTCCTGGGCGTCCTTTCAAACATCAGTGTGAGAGCTGTGAGCTGGGATGGGGCGGGCCCCGCACAGGGCGAGGTGGCCAGGAGGGGGCCCGCCCCTCCCATGCTCTGTGCCTGCGGTTTCCCGAAGTATGGCCCCTGCTCACTGGCATTGGAAGTGGGGGGCTGGCCCCTGGCTCCCCACCAGGCCCCAGAAAACCCATCTGAGCAGGGCTCTCCAGCTACAGAAGCTCACGGGTGCACCTTTAGGGTCCCTTGCGGAGTCCCCCAAGCCCCCCAGAGCCCAACCCGGCAGGAAAGGGGACCTACTCCCCCACCACCTTTACACCCAGTCAACCCCAGGCCAGGGTTCAGACTCAGGACTCCCGCCCTGGGCAAAATGCCAGCAAAGCTGCTGCCTTGGGACCAGACCTCCGAGCTGGGACATTTGGGGGCCAGGGGCTCCCCTGCACAGCTGCAGTGACAGCGCACAGCCTGACGGGGGCACCCCACAGTCCCCCTCACCCTGTGGTCCTCACCCACAGCCTCGTCCGCTGCCGTGTGGCCCCAGCCAGCTCTCAGCCACGTGTGGAGCCCGGGACCTGGCGCCCGGGGAGAGGGCCTCCTCAGGGCGGTCAGGCTGCACCTGGGCGGCCCACCCTCCCGACAGCAGGCTGAGGGCTGCTCTCCCGTCTCAGGAGCGCCCCAGTCTGGCTACAGCTGACTGAGGAGCTGGGAGCCTGCACCGCGAGCCCAGCCCACGTTGTCCTCGGGCCTAAAGAGGACAAACAGGTGGTCCCTGAGTCCTCTCTGATGGGAAGCCCCAAGCATCCCAGCGACGTGGCGTGAGTGAGGTCCCCTGCACAGAGGCCACACACGGACACCATGCGTTTAACACGTGGCACAGAAACTGCAAGGGCCAGCGCTGTGAACCAGGTAAGAGGCGGGGCCCCGCTGTGCAGGCCCCGCTGACAGCCTGGGGGTCGCACACCCCACCCTCCCGGCGCAGGGCACCGCTTCCCTGAGCTCTGCCTCCACGTCCCTCCCACACTGACACGTCACAAAGCCGGGAGTCCCCGAGCCGGACAGCCTGCAGGCACTCTCCAGCCGGATGAGGCGGGGATGTGGGTGCTGGATTGGCTTCGGATCGGGGCACAGGGGAGGGCTGGGTAGTCGCCTAGGGTGGCCGGGCTGCTCCTGGTCAGACCCGCCCTGTGGACTGTGGGCACTTGCTGTGCTGTTTAAAATCTCCCCTCAGAACAACGACGACAGTAACAGTAACGCCCTTGGAGCCGAGCCTGTGGGGAGCCCTCCTCCCGAGGCCCACCTCCCCGTCCAGTCTCTCTGCCCTCCTGTCCATGTGCTGCAGAGCAAAGCAGCCAGCTCTCCTCCAGGCCCGGAAGGAAGGCGCAGCAGTGGGGGACAGCGGCGGTCCCCACAGGGCCCCCCACTGACGATGCTGAAGCCTGCAGCCGACCGGCGCCCATGACGGAGGCCCATCCCTTCCACGCCCGTTGGCAGCTCCAGCTCCGCCCCCGGGCACGGTGACCACCTGCAGGGCCCCCTGTGCAAGCCCCGTACCCACCGTGTCCCCTCCCGAAAGCTGGTGCCCTGGCATGGGGCTCCCAGGGCCCACACAAAACCCAGCCACTGCCCCAGGAGGCTTTTTGAGCTAAAGGCCATTATTTAAACTAATGAACCTAAATAACATTGATAATATTATTTTGTATAATATAAATTGCATGAATAATAATTCCCAGGAAAACAATTACGTTCAGAAATCCCGTCTCCCACCCTTCCACCCAAGGAAGTACTCCCGCCCTCTGCCTCCTCCACGTGAACCCTCTCCAGTCTAACAGGGAGGGATTGGATGTCCCTTTCTCCTTCGCATAAAACCGCTGGCACGCTGCTTCCCCCTCTCCGCAGATACAGCAGGCACAAGGACCCCTGATGCAGGGCCCGGCTCCTTTACCTCCTGTCCCCAGGAGGGGAGCTCAGCGAGGGCACAGACGGTGGAGCACGAGCCGCCCCTCAGCCCGGGGCTGTAAGGCAGCCAGCTTTCCTGCACCCACCTGTCTCCGCTGCACCCTTCCTCTGCGAGGCTCTAGGCACAGCCAGCTCTCCCCATGCCCACATCTACCACCCCCAAAGGGCTCCAGGAACTGACCCAACTGGGCCTGGCCCCAGCTGGGCACTTGGGGCACAGCTGCGCCCCCGTCCTCTCAAAGGAGGCCTGGGCGCTTGGCAAGATGCATGTACAACCAGAAAGCCGAGCTCACCACACACCTTAATGTTTCAGCATCAAAGGTGAAATAGGTCTGAGGCCCTGATGCTAATTCCGTGAGCAGGGCCATGGACCTGTTTCCAATGCACTAGACCCCTGGCTGCCCAGGATTCTCCCACAGCAAACAAAAGCTGGAGCTGCCCAAGGGCCCCCCTCACTCAGCGCTGGGAAGGGCGGCTCATGTCAGGATATGTGAGGCTAACAACCTCCAACCCACGGGACATGCTTACCCTGGGAGGCATCAGGCAACGGGCACTCCTTCATGCCAGCTGGGCTCACAGGGCCACCACCTGCCATCTACAGGATGGGACAAGCCCCACCGGCCCAGGGCTGTACTGAAGATCATGGGTGCTCCCCAGGTGACGCCGCACAGCAAGGCCTGGCTAAATATGACCCGGAGCCAGAGAAAGGATGCACAAGGGAAAGTGCCATCTGCATCCACAAAGGAGCCCCGTCCAGCTGGCCCAGGGGTGAACCCCAAACCTGCAGAGCAGGCTGGCGTCTGAGAGTCTCTGATTGGTCAATGCCCCATTGGGGCTTGCAGATGCCTCCCTCTGATTGGCTGGTGGCCCTGGAGCTGGCAGGTGGCTCCCTCTGACTGGCCGGGGCACACCCTGCCTGCTACTGGGCTATCATTAGCCACTTTGCACTTCACCGGATACAGCCCTGGTCAGGGGTCTGCTGCCGCCACAGCTCTGGAAGCTCCATGGGGCAGGGCCACTTGCCTATTGCTCGCCTGTGTGCCCGCTGCCCCGTGCGGGGCACAGGTCGGCATTGCGTTAGAGGCCCACAGGCGCTTCCAGCATAAACACAGTCACCCAGATTTCTCGAGGCGAGGGCCAGGTGCTCCCACATTCCCTCTGCATCCTCCACAGGGAAGAAACTCCACCAAAGCTGTGTCCCCCACCCCTCACTCGGACACCTCGCTGGCAGAATAGGAGACACCTGCTTCCTACCTTCTGTTTAGGATAAAATGAGCCCACTGTTTTCCCAATACAAGGTCAGAGTTTTTACATTTAAGTCACTCTCACTATACACACACATCCTGATGTCATTTTTTGGCATTTATTGAACTAATAAAGAAGTCATTAAAATCTCTATTGCCAAGGTGCTTGGGAGGAAAGACCAGGACAAAAAGTGAAATGTCCCCCTAAAAGACACAGGTCTAGATCTAGAAAATAAAGGAGTTCCCATTTCCTGTACAATGACGTCCTTGGAAACAGGCTGGGCCCAGCCCTGGAGGTCCATACAATGAAACTGGGAGAAAAGTGGGTCAGACTGTGGTTCCATTTCTTAGGTCTGAGTCACCAAAGAGTGGCAACATTTACTTCTGATGAGGGGTTATTACTTAGGTTGGGAATCTGCCAGAAAAACTACTGGGTGAGTCAAAGCTGATGAGGTAAAGGCTCAGACTATGTGACATACACACAGAGTCACCCCCACACACACCATGCACCCACATGCACCCACGTGTCCACGCACATTCACGCATTCTGTCAGCTTGCCTCCGGCCACCTGGGGCCATCTGAGTTGTCAAAGCCCTGGCCTGTGCCCACCGCAGAGTAAACCCTTCCAGTGTACCAGCCACCACCCACAGACATGTCTCAGGGGCAGAAGACCAGCATCCTTGAGGAGAGTGGGGCTGGTCCATTCCCATCTCTGAATGCCCAATTCCTCCCTGTAAGGTGTGGGGAGGGGCCTGAGGGGGAAAGGGCATGGCCCTGGGGACCCTCCACGCCCAGGCTCGGAACCACAGAAGCTGATAGACTCACCAGGGGACACTTTCTGAGCCACCTCTTCTTGCTGACCAGTAAGGGAGGTGCTAGTGTGACTGTCCCCCAGAGAGAGAGGGACTGACTCCCCTGGCCAGCCAGCAGGAACAGCCAGGAACTTGGCCCTGCATCCCATACCCACAACCCTTACAGGAACCCTACAGGAGTTACCATCATCACTCCCTTCTCACAGATAGGGAAACTGAGGCCTGGGGGGGCTAAATGCACAGCCCGTGGGAGTAGAGCTAAGATGGGAATGCAGGCCGTCCAGGCCCCCTTGCCCCGGGCCATCACCCACACTGGGGTCTTGTTGTGCCCTGTGGCGGGGGCACCCTGCCTTGCAAGGGTCTGAGCAGGCTCTGCCTCCCAGATCTCAGTATCTCTGCCAGCCAAGCCAGGCCAGAAACCTTAGGGCTGACATCCGGCAAAGTGCTGACCGCAGACAAGTGGGGTTGTATGGGAGAATATAAATAAAGGAGACAGAAACTATAATGTAACATCGCCCTCCTGTGAGTAAAAACAGACTCACCAAATTATTGGACCCAGCTGGACCCAGCCTCGTGGGTGCTGCAACTGCCCCGCCCCTCCAGCAGGCAAGAGCGCCCCAGGAGGCCGCGTGAGCACACGTCCGTGTGCGTGGGTGTGCGTGGGTGTGCACACGCACTGCTCATATACATGCGGACTCCCCCAAGCGCACGTGGTCACATTACACACGCAGGTACACACAGACACACGGGTGCATGCAAACCTGCACATCACGTCAGGAGCTCCAACCCACATACCCACGAAGACATACATGCATGTACATCCCTCGAGTGGGCACGAAGAGCGCCTCATAGGACCCTCAGAGTGACCCCACGAGGTGGTGTAGGGCAGTGGCTCCACAAAGCAGATGCGGGAGCGGCCCAGCTGACGTGGCTTGGGGATGACAGAGCCCCAAGGGGGCCTCACCAGCAGCCACAGCCTCCTTGGACATACCTCCCTCCACAGGGCTGCTTCTGGAAGACTCCCATTAACGGAGATCATGGAGACACGGTGCTCATTCCTTGTGCAAAAATGCCACCCGAAACAGCGGCCATAGTAAGGCCCTTGCACCCTGCCCACCGCACAGCAGACATCCAGGGCCCGGCCTCCGTCCGTCTCCGCCCTCTGCACCACCCACCAAAGCGGGCACAGGGCTCTCGCCATTTCCCAGACAGGAAAGCTGAGGCCCAGCGACTGGCCCCAGAGCAGCCACCCGAGCAACCACCAGGAGCAGAGATACTCAGCTGGCACTGGCCTCCCCACTGTCCACACTGCCCCTGGGGCCCAACAGTCAGACTGCCAAGGAGTGTCCCCTCCCACAGCCCACGGTCTGCCACCCAGCACCGGAACCCAAAGTCATGGCTGGCGGCCCCTGCACCCCAGCTGAGGCTAACGGGGGCTGCTTCACTACACGGGCCACACATGCAGGCCAGAGAGGGGTAAAGAAGCCCACGTCTCCCGCTTGTCCCTCCCAGAGACCCCTCTTTCCCACAGTGGCCACTTCTGCTGGCACAGCACTCCTGGGGCAAGCACGGTGCTGGGGGCACCCCACCAACCAAGGTAGTGAAGGACTTCCCAGCCAAGGGAAGCAGCCCCAGGGACACAAACGGAGCGTGGAATGTCCTGCCAGGAAGGAGGGGCGGCAGGGACTAAACCCAGAGGCAGCGAGGGCACCTGCGAAGGAGGCACTTTGGTGCATTTCTAGAACAAAAAGGGTTACCATCACCTCCACCAGGAAGGCCCCCCAGATCTCCCCCAGGGGGCCAACCCTCCCAGACTGTTTGAAGTGACACTTGGCATGAAAATGAGCCATAAAATTAAGTGTCCACATGTGTGCCTCCCATCAGACTTTAAGCTGCAGCCCACCAGCTTTGGCCTTTACATGACCCTCCAGGCCAGGCGCAAAGGCACAGCCTTCAGGAGCCAGGCAAGTTGTGGTGCCGATGAATCAGGCCCCTCTTGAATGCATTCCAGTGAAAAAGCAGGGAAGGAGGGAAGGTGGGAAGGGAGGAGGGTAGGAAGTAAGCACTGTGTTGGTCAAATGCAACCACCCTCATGCCAGGGCCACTTCTGGCTGGTTCTCCAGGCTCAAATGCAGCCCAGACCACTGGGCCCCCAGGGGAGACTGATAACCGAGAAGATAAAAAAAACTAAGGCACTGAGGTACGGCTGTGCCAGACAGGAGGCAGCCCTCACTCACGGCCTGGGCTCGGAGGTCAGACAGAGCCAGGATCTGGGGTCCCTGCCCCCGACCTCCTAGGCCTCTCGGATCCTCAGCCTTCCCTCACCCCCGGGCCTGTGTGAGTGCCCTGGGACGATGTGGGCACAGGGCCAGGCATGTGCCAGCAGACGCCTTACAAGCATCACCAGGTGCGATGGGCCTGGGGTAGGGCCCCTGCCTTGCTCCTTAAATGCAAACCCAAGGCCCCAGTATGACCACTGCCACCATCTGTGGGGTGCCTCGACCCTCTGGGGCTCAACACTAGTCTGCCTTCTCACCCTCACTGTTCTTAAGTATGGGGGGGTGGGGGCCATGGGTGTCTGTTCCCCACACACCTCTGCTCCCCCCAAAAAAATCTGGGACCCAGGGAGGAGGCAGGGACAAGACAGGGCGAGCCAGCCAGAAGGCAGGGGCAGGCCAGGCGGGCATCAGCTGTGCTGGGCAAGGGTGTGGCCATGGTGAGAGTCCAGAAATATCTGAGGGTGGGGCAGCGGAGCAGGCCCTGGCCAGCACCCCGGGAACAGCCCTGGAGCGACATCAGAGGACAAGGAACTTTGTGCTCCGGCATCGGGAAGGAGCTGCTGCCTGATCACAGCGCTGGGCAGCTCCAGCTCCTCCGGTCACTGAAGCCTGGTCCAGCTGAGGCAGGGCTCCTCCCCGGGCTGTGCTTTATGGGAGCAGGGGAAGGGGGAGAGGATGGAAAAGGATGTCTTTCCAGCCAACTTGATTGAGTCACAGGAAAGTTAACCATTTGATATCTGTCAAGTCCCACAAAACTTGGACGACACTTCCCACAAAATTACTGCAAACAGCCATCATGTGACTGGAGACAGCCAACGCCGTGCCACAGAGGTGACCTCAATTTCCAAACATCGGGGTCATGTTTCATTTCACACCCTTCCCTCCGCCCGTTAAGATGTTAAACGGCCCCAAATGCAATCTTACTTTTCGTTCACTTCACACACTTGGCCAAGAAAAGGGCAGGAAAAAGAACCATGTTCGGAGAACACTCGGGAAACATCTGGGGGATCGCAGAGTGGAACAAAGCAAAGGCGCCTGCAGCGACCTCTCCCACCGCCCTCTCTGGCCGTGCCCCGAGGATGACTTCAAAACGGGTCCCACCCTGGGGGGCGCGGAAGGGCTGTGGCACCCACCCAGGGAAGTGGCCTCTTCACATGCTTCTAAACACCTTTTTGACAAAAACAAGATGTGCAACTCCACAGCCAGGCTCCAGGCAGCTGCCCGGGGCCCAGCGTCTTGGGGCGGCGATGCCCCTGCAGGATTCCCTCCTGGGTTCCTGGGAGAAAGCCCATCAGAGGAGCTGGCCACCATGCATACAGGGCCACATCCCCACCCTGCTCCACACTCCCGTCCTGGAGGCCTGTGCCATCCCCACTGTCCCAGGCAGAAACACAGGGCCAGTTTGCCAGGGTGTCAGGCATGCTGGTGTCAGTCAGGGATAAGACCCATCCCCAGAGCTAGGCCAGGCACCCCACCCTTCCCTCCAGCCCCTGATTGGCGGATGCTCTGACTCCTGCTCACCCTTTTTGGCCCACCAAGCATTCAGTGCCAGGGAAAAGGGAGGGAAGATCTTAATTGGCAAGTGGAACATGGAAAGTGAGTCTTCCCACGTTTTCACATTTTGAAGGGGGGGAGGAGGGAGTGGTGCCTTCTCCCCGGACAGCTGGCCGGACTGGCTGTGCCCTGAGCCCACTGCCCCGTCCCTCTGCCCCTCACTTTCCCTGACCAGTGGCTCTGAGCCTCATCTCCCCATCTGCTAATGAGGGCTCAAGGCACTTTCCGGGGTCTCTGGTGACTACAGGTGAATGCAGACCCAACCATCCTGCAGGTACCCCCAAAGGTGATGCGTGGAAATCACTGTCCATCGTGAAGCTGAGCCGGAGGTAGTGGGAGCTGCAAGGATTCGGGCAGGCACCCGGTCCTCAGGGCCCCGCCAGCAGAGCCGGCCCGCACTAGAGGGCTCCTTCTAAGGGCAGGCCCCTGGCAGATGGAGTCCCATGTCTGTGCCCCATCTGAAACCACTCACACTCAGGCTCCAGGACCAGTTCCTGGCTTTGCTCCACAAAGTCCATCTCCCTGCAGCAAACTCGAGACACACTGCCTCCCACGGCAGGTTTGGGAGTGGGATTAGGAGCAGGGCTGGGAGCTTAAGATCCTGGGATTCCCCCCAGGGTGCCCCTGCACCCCAAGCCTGGACTGGAATTGACTGGCTGTGACAGTAGGGGGCGACCCGTCCCGGTTTTCAGGAGAGGAAGTTCGGCCAGGGGCTGGGTGGGCCAGAGCTGGGCGCTTGTGATGTGGGCCAGGGAACGCAAAGTTTGGGGACAAGTTTGCCTGCCTCCAGACAGCCCCTCTGGCTCATCCAACACGGCGCCCTTCGTCCAGCTCGCAGGGCAGCCCCACCCGGCCGGCCCGTTTGGCGCGAGGGGCATTGTGCCGGCGTGAGCCCCTCTCCTGGGCCCCCAGCGAATGGCATTCTGAGTCCTGGCCCGCGCATTCCACCAGCCAAGCGGGAAGGCTGTGCAGGCGCGGAGGAGACCGGCGCAGCGCCGGGATGACAGCCGCGCCCCGCCCTTACCTGCGCGGCTCGGAAGCGGCGCCCACAGCACCAGCAGCAGGAGCAGCGGGGTCAGCAGCGGGACGCGGGGGCGCAGAGCGCTGCGCGCTTTCCAGCGGGTGTGGACGTCCATGCCGGCGGGGCGCGGGGCGGGGCGCACGGGGACGCACTGGGGCGCGGGCTCGGCCCGTGTGGCGGACTCGGGGGCACCGCACCACTTCAGGAAGTCATGGGGGGCAGGCGCCGGCCCGCGCTCTCCGTGGCGGTGGCTCTCTGCTGGGGGTCAGCGGGCGCGCTCGCCCGCGGGCGGGAGGGTTGGACCTGGGCCCGCGGGGCGGCCGGGACCCCCTCGGCTCTCTCGCCCTTGCCGCCTCCAACTCCCCCAACTCCTTCTCGCCTCCTCCTCGCCGCCGCCGCCGCCGCCCCGCGACCTGCTCCCGGTGGGCGCTCCGCTCGGGCGAGGTCCTGCGCCAGCCGCGGGGACGAGGAGTGCGGACCTCGCCTTGGGCGCCGCGCACTTTTCCCCCTGCGCTCCCGCCCTCTCTCCTGCAAGGCACCCGCGGAGGCTGTCGATCCCCTGCCACCGCAGCAAATCAGAGCCCGGCGCTGGGCTGAGCCGGCCGGCCCCCGCCTCCCACTGGGCGCCGCGGGCGAGGGGGTGGGGACGGCGGGCGAGCCGCGGCGAGGAAGGGGCTGGCCTGCGGCGGGAGCCGACGCGGGCGGGGGCGGCACCCTGCTCCGCCGGCGAGCGCGCGCTCGCAGGCCGCCGCCCGCGCCGCCGCGCTCTCCCCGCCCCGGGGGCCCGCACCTGGCCGAGCCCCAGGCGCAATGTGGAGGGCTCCGGCTTGGATCACTTTGGGTCGGGAACAATTTGCCTCTCACCCTGCCTAACTTTTCCTTCTCCGTGGAGGACTTGGGAACTCCTCGCCTGGTTGGAGACTGAACTTCCAATCCAGCCAGATCGGGGCGCCCAAGACTGTGGCCGGCTTGTCTGCCTGGACGGAGGACCCGCCCCGCCCCCTGCCTTCACCGAACCGCACGTTGGGCGTTGGTGCCCGTTAGGGTCTGACTTCCTAAGAGACCCCAAAGGAGCTGGGAAGATGCACATCCGGATATTCATCAAGCGAAGTTGGCCCCTACCCCCCTTCCCCTCCTCTATCTCCCCCCGTCCCCCCATGACCGCTATGCAACAAGGGGATCCCATGAAGCAGGGAGGGCTGGGGACCCGCTGCCCGGGGGACTGCTGTCAGGAGCTGCCTTCTGTTCTTGCTTCTTCAAGCCTTGGTGAGGTATCCCTGGAGCAGGAGCCCTGAGGGCTCAGCGGTGGGAGCCCCTTCCAACTGGCTCCCCAGGCCCAGAGCCTCCGAGCTCAGCAAGCCCCGCTCACACCCTGCCTAGGAGGGCTGCAGGGCTGGTTTTTAAAAAGAGAAGAGCGAAGGCAATTCGGTGGCTTTTTCACACCCTAAGCCATCCCCAGGCCCTTTGAACAAACAATTCTACCAGTGATGCTGAAACAGGGCAGACCCCATGCCCCCTGCCTCCAGCTACATCTCCACGCTGGGTATGAAACTCCCCAAATGCCCTTTAATCCCCATCCTGCTGAAAACGGGAGGGGATAGGAGCCAGATGGAGGGGAGGTTTGCAGGAGTGCCTCCTGAGGTGGACGGTGGGCTGCTGAAGCTAACTTAACATCCCCCACCTGTAATCTGGGCGTCAAATGTCGCACAGAAAGACAGTGAGAGGGGCTGCACACACAGATGTGGAGAGAAGGTGGAGCTAAGTTAAGTAGAGCAATACGTTCTTTCTGGCTTTTATATTTCTTTGTTGTTTTTTCTTTTTTAACCTGTATAAATCATATAGGATCACGGGAAATGTGCATGTGAGGTGTGTGTGTGTGTGTTTATACATATGTTGGTTAAGCTAGAGCCAGTCCTTGACTTTCCTATGGACCTTGATGAGAGGGACATTTCACCCTGAGCCCCCAGACCCAGCCCTGCCTGGCCCCGGAGTGTCCCCAGCCAGACGGAAGGCCAGCTTCTCCCCATGACTTGAGGTGCCCACATAGGTCAGTGGCCTGGCTATCAGGAGACAGCACTTGTCAGCCAGCCTTCCCAACACCTAGAACTCAGAGCCGGCATCTGAGCTTTGGCCTGAGTTAACACAGCTGGTTACTCCAGAACTGAAAGAGGAGTAATAACCACCCAGGGACCCCCAGAGGGCTGGCCTCTTCGTAACGAGAAGGCTTGTGCCTCGTGGCGGTGAGGAGACAGGACGGGTAGGTTTATCCTTTCCTGGAGAGCCAGGGGTGTGAGGCTTGGCCGAGCTGACACAGGGGGGTCTGCACTTCAGCCAGCGTGGAGTGGGTGGGAGGCACATGAGCCCAGGACGCTAGGAGAAAAAGGTGACTGTCCAGATCACGATTTGAATTCTAGTAGTAACACTGAGAACATTGGTCATTCCGGAGGGGACCCTGAGCATAAGGGACTTCCCCAAAGGACCAGCCGGTCTGGGATTGAGTCAGAAATGGGACCAAGGTCTGCCTTTGGGCAGGCAGGATGCCCAGTTTCATGCAGCAGTGGCCGGCAGCGGTTGACCCCAACCCCGACCTGCACGGTAACTGATTAAATTGAGGGGTCCTTCAAAAATTGTTTTTTTCCCTCTTTGCTCTATGGAATCTGCCACAAGCAAGATGCCCCAGGTTCCTTCAACACTGGCCTGAAATGCCAATCACTGACTCCAACACCTGGGTGGGAGTGGCCACGAGTTTGCACATGATTTCCTCACCTTCCATAACGGATGCCAGGCTGCCACTGGCCCGTCCCTGTGCAGCCTGCTCTGCAGTGGGAGGGCCTCCCCACAGTCCCGGGCTCTACGCACCCCCAACCAGCCTCTCCCGCATACTACAGCTGGGCGGGCTTCTGCATCCCCTCATTCAATGGGGCAATGACCCACCTTCTGGGATAGGGCAGAGGGGTGGGACCACCTGCTGGAGGTCCGACAGTGGGTGTGGCTGCACCTGACGTTAACCTAGGCCCCCTGCCTGCCCTCAGCCCTGGGGACCCTGCTCTCCAGAAGGAGGGAGGCTGTCCGTCAGAGGCCGGCCCTGCCGGCTCCAGCAGCCCCCCTCTGCCCGCACTGCCCCTGGTTCACCCTCCGACACCTCAGCCCCGCTCACCACCCTGTGCAGCTCACCAGGGGCTGGCAGCCTGCCACAGAGCCAATGGGGTTCTCCCCGCATGTTCAGTCGGGGGCTGAACAATTACTAGGGAAACTATAGGTTTAAAGGCCTGGGATGAAACATGTCCCTCATTACCCCATTCTCAAAGCATTCTGCATTCAAGGTTGACAGTGGAGGAGGGCGGGGGACAGGGGCTGGGTGGTCCTCCACCAGCCTAGGGCAGGTCTCCCTGGGGTGCTGCCCAGGCGGCCCTAGCAAAGTACCCCAGGCTGGGCACATACACTACAGAGATGCATCCTCTCCCTGCCTGGAGGCTTGAGGCACAAGGTCCAGGTGTGGGCAGGGCTGGTTCTGCTGAGGCTTCTGTCCTCGGTGTGCAGACGCAGGCTTCCCGTCTCTTCCCTCTTTGCGTGTCTGCATCCTCATCTCTTCCTATAAGGACAGCCCGTCCTACTGGATGAGTTCACCCTAAAATGACCTCATTTTAACTTGCTCACCAAAACCATGTCCTGTGCTGAGGTGCTGGGGGCTAGACTTCAACATATGAATTTGAGGGGACACAATTCATCGCACGATGCCCTGGCAATCCTCACCCATGACCCTTTTGGAGAAATCCAAGGATGGGCACTGTCTTCCAGAACAACAGGGGCATTCTGATGCCCGTGGGGCAGGGGGCCCTGTCCAGCAGGGGCGACCTCTGAGGCCACTCGTCTAGCCCTGCCAGTAACCTCGATCCTCTGGCACGTGGGGTTAAGGGCCTCATCTGTGACCCAGCCACACTGAGTGAGGGCTGGGACAGCATGCTGGGGCAGGCTGAGACCAGCTGCCATCCCTGCCACAGCCCCTTGCCCTCCCCTTTCTGTGACTCAGGGCCCCTGGCCCGAGCCAGGAGCCCCCCATCGAGGTGCCCAGGGTGGAAGGGGCCGCCTTGCCATCTCTGTGATGAGCCTGTGGGAGGCAGGTGTGGTCAAGGCTCAGGGTGGGAGCCGGCCTCCGAAGGCCATGGAGCCGTGCTCACATTCCCCACACCTTCAGCAGGGCAGCCACCAGCAGGGCCTGGTCTTGGCATTCCTGGCTGGCCCACAGTCTATGCTCCATCCAAATTACAAGGGAACCAGAGGGCACATGGGGCTGTTGCCACACTGAACCCAGGGCCCCATGGTGCCACCTAAAACTCCATGGGTTCACTCAAGTGGTTCCCGTGACACCCTCCTCCACCCACAGCCCTGAAAAGTGACGGCTCCTTCTCCACCTACCCATCCCCTCCCAACAAGCAAAGGGGCTGCCTTCCTGCCAGAGCTTACATCCGGGACTCAAGGGTGCCAGGACCACCCGCATCCTCAAACCAGCTGTCCCCACGCAGACCAAGCACACAGGTCTACCAAGGCTTCTGTTCGTCACGGCTGCACAGCGACCACAAAGGGCCCAGAGGCAGGGCCGCACGCCCTCCCCCCAGCCGCCAGCCAGGAGCAGGGACCGGGCAGCGTAAATCACAGAGCCCATGCCATGAAGAGTAAGTCAGGCTTGGCAGTCCCACGCTGCGCCTGGCCCTCTCCCTCGGCTTTCTGTCCATGTCAGGCCCATGAAGGGCTGGTTTTACTGAACTTCAGTGTTCCTGTCAGGAGCCAAGTAAACTTTGCAAAATGGAATTTCCAAGGAAAAGAGCCCATGGTGAACAGCAGATGGACTGTAGACACATTAACTTAGCAGTGGGACAGATGATGGGATGCAGCTATAGCTCTTTCAGCCTGCCGCTAGCCGGGGGCACCACCCTCCCGGAGGAGGGTTTATAGACAGAAGATGAGTTTGCAGCCCAAGAGAAACATCACTTAGAAAGATCCCTGCTGTTATCTCCTTTAAATAACCCTCCCCACAGGCGGAGGGAGCTGCCCGGCTGTCAGCGGGCTGTTCCCCAGATTCAAATAGCATTTCCGGGGTGCCCAGCACATGCCCCTCACTTTGGAAGGCAGAGCAAAGGGCCTTCTGGGTGTGCAGACTCAGACCCCAGCTTCTCATTTGGAAAACAGTGCCAGGAGAGCACCCCTTCATAGACTGTGTGCACGTCCGTTAAGATGCCCGGTGGCCTGTTCCGGGCAGGGAGCCCATGTTCAGACAGGTTCTGTTCCTCCTGCTTCCCCCGGCTTCACAGTCAGGCACTGTCCCTCACAGGGGTGGACAGGCTAACCAGAAAGTGGACGTGTTCGGGGAGCCCAGGCCCCCACCCCTATCACAGGCTGTTCCACGGGCCCCTGAGCTCTGGGCTCCTCGGGGGTCCGTGAGCACAGACAGGCATTATGTACACTGTAAGAGAATGTCTCCTAAGGGTGCGAGGCTCCTGCCCCCGTCTGCAGTAGGTGCTGAGGTGCCTTCGAGGGTCCCAATCTGCGTGGCCCTGCAGGAAGGGTGGGCTGCTGGCGGCCATGGCTGAGGCCCCTGGCCTCCTCCCTACCCAGGGGAAGCCCACGCCAGCACCTGGCTGGATTTGGGACAACTCTGAAGAGCATTTGCTGAACTGTATGCACCTCTACCTGGGCTGCTGTCCTTATCACACGGACCAATATTGCTCCCCAATCCTCCCTGTGTGCCCTGTATGCTCCCCAAGGCTCAGGGACAGGTGCTCTGCCCAGACACAGTCTTCCAAGGCAGTCCTCCCTGCAGCCCGCCTACAACACAGGCTCTGGACAGGGCAGGTGCCTGGAGCGGGAAGCAGAGGGACCGTGGGCACACCTGACGGCTCCCGGAGGAGGTGACGTGGAAGCTCAGACCTCAAGGTCCTGAAGAAGTCGCTCAGGGTCTGGTGTTCTACCAGGTCTCAGGCCCTGGGCCAGGGCTCTCCTCTGCTCCCATCCCACTGACAGAGGTGCCCGTGAGTCCCTCCCTCCTGGGAGCAGGGCCGCTACTCCATGACGATACTTCCATCTCCTCCCATCCTCCCACCAATGCCGTGTGGCTGGAGCTGAGGCCTAAATCCAGGTATGCCCTGGTGCTGACAAGTTTGGGAACATGTTTCTGGTGCTGCCGGCCCTGGGCAACCCGTATGCGGCGGTCCTGGGGACCGGCGAGAGGAGGGTAGATGACCCAGGCTCAGAGCCCGATGTGCCACCTCCTTCCGTTGGATGTCGCCCCGGCTTCGGTCTGTCTCAGCTCCAGCTACCCGCTAGCTCAAGGCAGAGGCCCGTGATACGTTTTCTTCGCTGGGCGCACACTCTGCTTCTCAGGCGGCGGGGAGGCTACGGGCCGGGTAGCATCATCTGGAGAAAACGCGCCCGCTTGTTCACAGACAGCCACACCTAAGAAGCGCCCTTCCCGGGGCCGTGCTGCCTCGCCCTGGTCCTTGTCTGTGTCAGTGCCCTAGGGCTGCTGCGACAGGTGGCACAAACCAGCCATTAGAACAAACAGCGATTCATGCCCTCCCAGCTCTGGAGCCAGAGGTCCAAAAATCAAGGGGTCAGCCAGACGCGCCCCTGCAGAGGCCCAGGGGGCATCCCTCCTGCCTCCTCCAGCTCCTGGTGGCCCAGGCATCTGTCGCGTGTGGGCCAGTCTCTGCTCGAGGACCCCAATCTGCGTGGATTGTCTCTGCGCCATCCTCGCACGGCTTCTCTGCGTGTCTGCCTTTACTGTCCCTCTGCCTCTCTCATAAGGACGCTTACAATGGCATTTAGGGCCCACCTGGATAATGCAGGGTGATCTCCTCATCTCAAGACCCTTAACTTAATTTCCAAATAAGGCCCTGGTCCCAGGGGGCTACCATCAACCCACAGCCCTGGACACGGTAAAATAGGCCTCCCTGCCTGGAGCTTCCACGTGTTCCCCACCTCTGAGGCCAAAGACACTGGAGGCAGCATGGTTTGGAACAAGGCGTCAGTGTGTGCACCCCGGTGCGAAGGCATGAATCCCACCGCACAGCCTGGTCCCGAGGCCAGGTCCCCAACGGCCAGGCTCAAGCCGGCCCATCGCCCAGGGAGCCCTGGAGCCCGTGCGGCGGCCCATCGCCTGGGAGAGCCAGATGCTGCCTGGGACGGTTCTTCTTTCCAGTAAGATCTGTTTTATTTGTTTTCAGTTTTAGTATTAAATCAATGTTTTTAATGGAAATAGCTCCCAGATTAGATTTTCTTCCATAAGAGGAAATAAAAGGAAATATAGAATTTAAAATGAGTCTCTCAAACTGGAGTCCAACCCAGAAATTGAACACATCTGTTCCTCAAAATCCTTAGCACAGTCCATGAGCTGAGCCACCATGAGGAGGCCTGGGACTTGGGGTACCAGGAGCCAGGGAGGAAGGGGCGGGAAGCAGGGGAGAGGAGAAGAGAGGAGGAAGGGAAGGACAGGGGAGGAGGGGAGAGTGGGGGAGGACAAGGGGGAGGACAGAGGTGGACGCAGGCGGCAGCCTTAACACGCAGGACCTTCTTTAGTCCCCCTCACGCCATGAAAACAAAAGCATCACCACTTTGCAGATGGGAATTCAAACTCAGAGCATTTAGAAATGGCCCCTAAGCCATCACACTCCCAAACAGAGGAGCCTGATGGGAACCTCTTTCCATTTTCCCTGCCTCTCAGGCGAAGAGGAGGAGCACCTGGATGGAGTGGGCTCGGATTTGACTGGAGGGCCCCAGGTAGGTCCGGCTGTGTGGGAGGCCGACGGCAGCCCCCAGAGACAGGCCCACGCTGTAATCCCCAGACCGGCGAGTGGGACCTTATTTGGAAAAAGGGTCTGTGCATATGCACTTAAGTTAAGGACCTTAAGACAAGGAGATAATCTTGGTTTGGCCAGCTGGGCCCTAAATGCCATCAGTACACCCTCAGAAGAGGAAGACACAGGAGACTGAAGCCAGACGCAGAAGAGAGGGCCCCAGGAAGACCAGGACGGAGACTGGAGGGCCCGGCCACAAACCAGGGACGCCTGTGGCCACCAGCAGCTGAGGGAGTAAGGAGGGGCCTCCCAGAGGCTCCAGAGGGAGCATGCCCTGAGACAGCGTGATCTGGGGCGTCTGCCCTCCAGAACTGGGAAGAATGAAATTTTTAAGCCACCTGGTTTGTGGCCATTTGCTACAGCAGCCCCAGGACACTGACGCACAGCCTTTCGAGGCCTGCGGGCAGGCAGGCCCAGAGCACTCGGCAGGGGGCAGCATATGCCAGGTGGCAGGTCTGGCTTGAGCCCAGGACCCTTAGCTGGCACAGCCCAGTGACCTGACCCCTCACTTGCCAACGGGTGTCCCTGGGTGAGGACGCCAGGCCTGGGCCAGCCCCAAACAGGCTGGGGATATGGCGCCACCCAGGAGGCCTGCTCACCTACTGTCCCCCCAGGCGGACTCTGGGAGAAGAGGCTGGGCTCGCAAAGGCAGTGGGTGGGTCCTAAGTCCATTGACAAGTGTCCATATAAGAAACAGAAGAGGAGGGACACCAGAAGAGGACAGGCCGTGTGAGCACAGGGGCAGGGACTGCCCAGGGCCCCGGGAGCTGGGACACGCGGGAAGGACGCCCCCTGTGGAGGGGGCACTGCCCTGCACACACCTTGTTTTCACTCTCCTGGCCTTCAGAACCCGGGAAGGAGGATTTTCTGTTGTTTTTAGCGCCCAGTGTGTGCTTCTTTGTTACAGCAGCCCCGGGAAACAAATACCCTGTGCCAGAGTGGCTCCCACACCCCCATGTGAAGACCCAGGGATCCAAGAGGTGAGAGCCCAGCTGAACTCCCCCCAGAGTTGGGGGTGAGCGGGGTTGCCCGCCCTGGAGCCTGGTGCCACGAGCTGACCACCCATCAGCGGTGTCTCAGGCTCCCCACCTGCCTGGACTCAGGGGACACTTGCTCCGCCGCCCAAGCTTGCCACCAGCATCCATCAGCGCCCATGTCCCACCTCTGAGTTTAGGAGAATATAGACTGCATGCCAAGGGAAAGGGAAGGCAACACGGGGGCGCTAACGAGACCCGGGGCTCAGGCATTTCCAGGGGGCCTTCCCCAGGCACCCCGCCAAAGCCCCAACCCGCGTAGGAATTTCCCTCTTGAAGCCCATAGCCTGTGCCAGCTGGGAACCTGGGATCTGGTTCCTTTCGGAAGCATAAGAGCAACGTGCCGACGGCAAATGTTGGCATCGACTCCGTTCCCTTTACTTTTGTTTTGTTTAAAAAGGAGATTTGTTTTAAGGGAAACCAGCAGAGCCAGGGGCAGACGTCCCACTCTGCAGGTCTCGGCAGCATCCCCAGGGTCCCCAACACCTCCCCAGGGTAGGACACTTGAGGGTCTTGTGGACGGGCCTGGCCGGGGAAGGGGCATCCGGGGAGAGGGCACCTGGCTGCCGCAGGCCTTCACCTGGCCCGCCCCTCTCCACAGGCTCCCCCTACCCCCTGGCCTCAGCTGCGGGCCCCAAGAGCACTGTCCCCTCTGCTACTCCCTCTGGCTGCTCGGACCCCAGGGGCAGGTGCTGAGCCATGTCCCACCTCGGGAGGTACCTGGGACACACATGCTTCCTGTGAGCTGATTGCACGCCTTGGCCATGGCCTCAGCCTCTCCGCTCCTCGGCTTCCTCATCTGTAAAATGGGGGCTCTCAGTGGGTTGTCACGAGTATTTTCCATGAAACAAACATGGCCTCATAGCCCGGCGCGCAGGAAGCACTCGGCCCACGGTGGCTGATACTGGCCAGGCTTTGGCCTGGATGGGGACGGCCACACAGAGGCCTTTGTGCCACATTAGTTTCTGGACCGGCCAGCGCACCGGCCTTGGACACTCAGAGGCCTCGGCACTGGTAATAATTCCAAGCTGGTGGGAACCCCACCCCACCACCCCAGGACCGCCCCACTGCCCTCTCTTACTCCATGGACTCTGGCACACCGACCCTTGACCCTGGCTGTAGGATGTTAGATGTTAGAAGCGGTCCGGCAGAGGACTAGGGGGCCTGGACTGAGCCCCAGCACCAGGCCGTGTGCCTCTCAAATCGGCCGTGGTGAGTGTTTACCCCTCGGAAACTGGCAAACTCAACAAATAGGGGCCTTTTGCCTAAAGAGTCCGCATTAAACTGTTACCAGCACCCCACTGACTTCACCCTGAATGTGCACCTGACCTCGATCGACCCCCTTGAGGCCCAGGAGGTGGCTACCATCTTTCCCGAAACCTTTGAGGGGTGCATCGGGCCCTGAGGGGAGGATGGGGAGGAGGCTGTCCCCTCGTCTGGTTTAGAAGCCCAGATTTCCTGGGGAGCGGCCATCCGCCTTCCTGAGACGTTGTCTTTCCTGAACAGCTGTCTCCAGATTCATGGACTGTCACATGGAGAAGGAGCCCCACATGGGCCCAGAGGGGAGCAGAGGTGCCCCTGGGTGGATCCTGGGGAAATGGTTTTCTTTTCATCCTGCAGAGGGTTAGAGCAACAGGGCCCCTTCCCCAGGATTTTCTTGTCTGAGGGCCCCCCACACACGGCTCATTCTCGGAACAAGGAGATACTCCTGTGCGGATGGAATCCCTCCTGTGCCCAATTACTAGGCCTGCCTAGCTCCTTCCGTTCTTATCACCCAGATGTCCTCTGGGAAAACCTAACACCCTCGGCAAGAATTCAATGCACAGTGGCCAACAGGCTGCTATTTGCAGCAAATCATGAGACCTCAAAGTGGGGCTCGTCGAGGAGGGCTAAGCGCCACCACTTTAGTTCTCAGCAAACACCCAAGGGGACAGGAGGACGGTTTCCTCATCATGGCCCCAAACTGAGGCACCCAGAACAATGAAGCTCGGGCTCCTGCCCGTGGGTCCTGGGCTGCACCTGCAGGCAGCCAAGGCCCTGGCTTTCCTTCAGGCCAACAGGGGCCATTGGGGATGCAAAGCATGCTGTTTGCTCTGCTTTGTTACAAATTAGAACGATAAACAATAGTTTTAAACTTGGGTTGATTGGCAGTCTCTTAGGGCCGGGGGCAGTGATTACGTTTGCCTGAAGATCAGTCTTAATGTCACCAAAGAAAAGCAGATATTAACCAATGAACATGAGCGTTTCCTTCTACTGTTGTTCGCAGTTTACACGATGCTTTGAAACACATAGTTTCTTTTGTACTTCGCAGCAAACTCGCAAGGAGAATAAGGAACCCATGCGGAAGCCAGTCTCCCCCTGAACCAGTGCTGGGGGCTGCCAAGCCAGGGCAAGGGCTCTGGGATCCGCCCAGCGGTTCAGCCTTGGCTCCGAGGAGAAGGCTACCTCCAGGGTATGGCAAGGACGGCCCAGGACAGTAACAGCCCCCCCGCTAACCGTCAGGCACACTGTAGGTGCCGGAGACACAGAATCCTATTTTACTCCTGCAGCGATCCTGGAACATGCTGGCCACTCTGCCGCCCAGACAAAACCCGAGGCTGAGGGAGGCAAGGACACGTGGGCTGGGGCGTGGACCAAGCCCTCCCAGCCGGGCAGGGAGCCCCTGTCCCTACACCCTAGCCTCACTGCTTAGGGCACCCCTTCAGCTCTCTCCTGCACCAAGCCCCCCTGTCGCCTTGAGCCGGGGCCAGGGGAGCCATGTTCCTTGTTCAGTAGGAAAGCATAGGTCTGTGTTGCCATGCACATGGAGGTGTGAAACAGAGAGGCTGCGGGGCCTGCTTGGGAAAGTGTTAGCTAGAGAGGCAGGAGGGCCCATGGGGTCAACTCACTGCCGAATTCAAAAGCCTGACCTGCTTTTCCCGCTCCCCTTTGGGATGAGGTTTCCTGCTCCAGAAGGACTCCGTGCCTGTCTGCTGCACCACTCGGGCTGTGTGAGTCAATCATCAGGAAAGACTCAGTCACCCTCAGCCATGAGCAACTGTGCTGCGGTGGGGGGTGGGGGGGCTGCGTCTGGAGGCCCTGAGACAGCTCCCGCCCTCTGCAGGGAGATCGTCCTCCGTGGCTGGAGTACGGGGACATCAACAGACATGTCTCACACCCAGCCCCACTGGCCGGGCCAGCTGGTGACTAAGGGGCATGGAGTCAGCAGATCCCAGCTGAACCGGGAGAGGCTGTCCCAGGGGTTGCGGACACGGGGATAAGGAGGTGAGCTGAGCAGATGCCAGAAGACAGCTCAGATGGTGCTGGGCTTTCCGAGACTGTGTAGTGGCAGCTATAGGGCTTCTGAAATATCATGGGAGCTTCTGAAACGGTGACAGTCCCTTTGGGCATAGATGCTGCAGGAGGTAGACCAGATGGCCGGTTGAGTTTTTGGTCGCATTCTTTTATTCTTTTTTATAGGGTTTGGAGCATTTTTTTGTTGCTACTGTTTTGTTTTCTTTTAACTGAAGATGGAATCTCTCTGAGAGAATTCGAATGTCCATACAAAGTAGCTGGCTATAGTGTCTCCACATTGCAGTGGGAATCTCCCGCTGGTTTGAGAGACAGAGATGAACTCCGACATGGGAACCCAGGCCGGTCTTAGCACCTTGAGCAATTTAGGACGCTTCTCTGAATGTAAGCTTCCCCCTCCTGGGCTGCGGGGAGGAAGAAATGGAGTAAACTCACACCGTGAGCACCTCCAGTGCCGAGCACCAGGGCGTGCTCCACAGGGCTCCGTGTAAGAGTCCTGTTTGAGCAGCGGCCGGCCGGCTCTGGTGAGTAACACTCTGAACTGATAGGCAGGGTGCAGATGTGGCCACAGAGCCCCCCGCAGCTTGGGAGGGGGCCCCCGTTCACAGGGCCTGTGCTCCAGAATCTCGCCTGTGTGCACCATCCACCAAGCAGTCTTGGATCGGCCCCAAAGGCTCCGTGCTTTGCCGTCTGCACCTCTGAGGCCTCCACTTGCCTGCGAAAGGGCCTCCTGCCCTGGCTCCTTCAGTCTCCACAGAGGCAGTTTGCTATACGGGGCCCCCAGCATGTAGAACCAGTCACTTCCTTGTTAAAACCAGGGCCTCAGAAACACAGTCATTGTCATAGACCTCGGCAGGAGCCCAGCCCGCTGAAAAATCTCCCCCACCCTCCAGAATGTTTCAGTGGAAATTACTTGCAAATGGAGAGGGACCCGGCCAGGGAGCCAAAAACCAGTTTCTTGAAAATGAATCACGCGTTTGGCTTGCATCAGGCCCCTGGTCTCCACACAACCGATGCTTATTTCTGTCCATTCAGAGTTTGTCAAGGCTGCTCTGGATTCATTGGCGTTCTGGAAAATTCATCAGTGTGACCCAGAGGAGGGCTCCAAATGCCTGCTGTTCTCTCTCCAGCCCAGGGCAGCCCTTTGCCCCCAAGGCTGGCTGCCCGTCACCAAGGCACCGCCTCGGTGGCTGGAGCTCAGGCGGTGGCCTGTCCAGGGCCGGCCCTTCCTGCGACCATATGCCGACTGCCAGGGCTCTCACCCTGCCAGCTGCCCTTCAGTCCTCGGAGAGCGAGGGCCTCAGCCCGGCCAGGCCAGCGGGAGGTGCCAGGCGCTGCAGCCGCCAAGTGGCCAGGACTCAGGCCCCACCTCCAGGGGGCCAGCCGGCCGCTCACCGCTGTGCACCCTGAGAGGCTCCATGCTAGACTTGTGCAGAGCATGTGCCCAGAGGATGTGAGACTCATCCTGGGGGCAGCAGAAGGGGGAAAAGAAGAGGAGGAAAAGGTGGGGAGAAAACAGCTATGCCGATGGAGCACCTGGAAGCTGTAAGGCGCCAGTGGGTGTTCCAGCCCCAGCAAGCACAGACGGCCGCCCAGGGACTGCATGGGTGTCGTGAGCATGGAGAGGCCATGGGGGGCGAGGGCTGTAACCACGGGGGGCCTCGTCTGCCACCAGTGCTGTGACTTTTGTCCCCAGCTGACATCAAAATGACCCAGAAACACAAGTCAGCCTCCTCCTGTTCCCCTGCTCCTCGGGGTCCAGCACACAGGTGTCCAAGGGACTTCAAAAGAACACCCTAGGGGTGTAGCTCGTCACCCGCGCCCGGTGCACCCCACCCAGCTGGCCTCCCGCCTCTCGCCCAATTCCGCCCTCCGCTCCATCCCGGCCGCCACCAGGGCTGCAGGTGTGGCCTGATGACAGCACAGACTAGGATCACGTGTCCTCAGGGCGGAGTTGCCAGGCCGGCACTGCGGACACTCAGCCCAGGTCACTCCCCGCTGGAGGCCGTCCTGGGCATCACAGGAGGATGGGCAACATCCGTGACCTCCACCCACCCCGCGTGCAGCAAAAGAACATCTCCAGACATTGTCAAATTTCCCCAGGGGGCAAAACTGCCCTCAGCTGAGAACCACTGACAGGGGGCCCTTGGCCAGTCTTCCCGTGGCCATACCCGCCAGGCTGTGCGCACCGTGCCCTGGCTCGTGCTCCCGGCCTCTCTCCAGGGAGAGTGGCCATGGCTCTTGGCAGGTCTCACAGGGCCACGGCCCTTAAAGTTCAGGCCCGGGACCCAGGAATGTCGGGAACTGTTTCTGTAAAGGGTCAGACAGTAAGCATTTGGCTTTGCAACAGCTCAGCTCCGTGGCTTTAGGATGGAAACAGCCACAGATAATAATTCACTATGGTCAGAGCTGTGTTCCAACAAAACTATATTTATAGACCTTGAAATTTGAGTTTCATGTCATTTTTATGTGTCATAAAGTATCTTTTTTTTTTGACCAACGATTCAGAAATGGAAAAGCCATTGTTAGCCCCCGTGGGCCAGACTCACCGAGGCAGCAGGCGGAGTCGGCCCATGGACCCCAGTTTGCCAACCCCGCCCACGTGCACACACGGCCTTTGGCAGCTGCGTCAGTGGGAAGCCACCGCAGCACCCCTGGGACAGCCACCCCTCTGCCCCGATCCTACAGCCATGGCCGGCCCTGAGATTCCCTGCGCAGCCCTGGGAGGGAGCCTGGCCCCGATGGCGTCTATCCGGGGACACATTTGAACCTGGCGATACTGCTCTCTCCCTGGACAGTGAGGGCGTCTGGTGCTGAGTGGAAAGGAATTGACATTAACAGGGAGAAGCTGGAGTAATTAGGGCCTGGGTTAATCCCACTCTGTGAGAAAAGTCACCAGAAAGGTGACAGCCGTGTCAGGAAAGCCTGCAGGCTTGTCAGAACCCAGGGCTACTCAAGGCAGCTGGCGGCGCCCACAGCGTGCTTGCTGCTCCCCCATAAAGCCCCCTTACCCCAAAAGGACTCTTCCCCCCGGGGACAGGCTGCCCTATTTATAGCCCTGCCTGTGCCTCCTCAAGACGGCAATTTCACGCCCATCCATAAACCTCCCCTTCCCGACCAGTACTCGTAGCTCGGCGGGGAGAGGACCAGGAACCACAATTGCCAGATCCCGGGGCTGCTGAGGCGGGGACGCAGTTAGGGTCCCAGGCATGCCGCAGCCCAGGGCGTCGTCTGAGGGCAGGACACGTCGGCTGTGGGCGCGGGTGGAGCCCAAGAGGTCACGCGGGCGAGCAGCACGGCCTCAGAGAGACGCCCAGACAAGCCCCACTGCGCGTGTGGCACAGGGCGAGGCGCGGGCTCTGGCCACCATCACACCGCAGACGTGGCACCCTGCCCCACAGAACCAAAGGACCGAGCAAAGCCATGCCTACGGCTCCCAGAGCCCGCGTGCCTGCGCCGCAGCCCACAGGGACAGGGCCCGGGCCTCTTGCGGAGGATGGCGCTGCTGGCATGAATAGCCGGACGTGTCCCAAAGGCCCCACCAACTCACTCAGATCAGTACCACACTGCGGAGGCCTGGGGGCAATAGGGACACAGGTGAGGGGCGCCAGACACAGGCTGGACACCAGACCGACGCAGCCTGACCAGAAGTGAGGCCCGGCACTGTCCCAGCCGCCACCTGCCCAGAGCCCGCCTTCTCTTGACCACATGAGGGGTAACTGGGTGGAAGGTTCTGGAGTTCAGTTACAACAGTGCCCGCCACCCGCTCCTTCTCAAGGCTGGAGGCCCGGGGGCAGGAAGGGAGCTCTGGCTTCAGGTCCTGGGAGTGAGGAGCATCCCAGCCCCCACAGACATGCCCAGAGAGGGTGCTCTTGGCCACCTGCAGAGCGCCTCTCCCAGGCCCAGCCTCCTCTTGGGTTCCTCTGTCCCCCCCCAGGCAGGATCAGACCCGGCTCTGGTCTGCGCGAAGCGGGCTCTTCCTAATCCTACAAAGGTCCAGGCCGACTCTCCGCCAGGTCAGGGGAAGCCCGGTGCTAATGGTCTGTGTCCCCTCCACCAGAGGCTGTCACACCCAGGGGTCCCACATCTGGGTGCTACGGAGGGAGACCCCCTCACCTCACACAGGTTGGGGGCCCAGATGCTGCCCTGCCCTGTCCGAGGCCACAGCAGAAAGGACACCCCCCAAGGGGTCACCCCTGTGTCCCTGCATGTCCCTCTGGGGCCCTGCCATGCAGGATGAAGCCTGTGTTCCTCTCCCAACCTGACCCAGCTCCATCTGCTCAGGTAGTTACCTAGCTCCTGGGATCTACAAGTATTGTCACCCACGCTGGGGTTCCCAGGAGGCATGGTGCAGCCCCCACTCACAAGAAGCCCCCATCTGGTTGAGGAGAGAGACTTGGAAAGGGATCAATTAAGCCTGTTGTCAGGGGAAGTGAGAGGGGTCAGCAAGGTACCCCAGGAGATCTGGATGAACCCTGACTCTGCCACTGCCCAAGGGCTAGAGGTGAAGTTCCATTATGGCCTCCTTGGAATGTGGTGGGAGGAACACGGCTCCCCAGGGCAGGGTGACACAGGACAGCCAGAGCGCGCGTCCCACACCGGGCAGGTGCTCGCCCAGCACATGGCGGAGCAGAGGGCCAGCCTCAGCGAGCCTCTCTCCCACCAGGACCTCTGCCTCTTCGACACACACCCTTTGCATATTTCCTTACCCATGTGCCTCTCCAGGGAGCTGGACCATCCTTCCACGACCCTGAACATACCCCACAAAAGCTGTCTGACCCCCCCTTCCCTCTGCAAAGGAACCAGGGCCCCTGCAAGTATCTTGAGCTGCCTGGAATGGCCCACGGTGCTGTTCTGAGCAAGGTGGGCAAGGGCTTGGTCTCTGCACGGGAGCGTCCACATCTGCCCTGGGTACTGGGGCAGCCAGCACGTCCTGGAGTCCCAAGGAAGGGAAGTAAACGAGCCTTAGGACAAACAAATGCCAATGAACTTGAGGAAATGGAAAACATCAAATCCGTCCTCTGGCAGGAGAACCAAGAGAAGGGCTAAGCAGAGCCAAGGAGGGTTCCGGCCCGGCCCGGCGGGTTTCAGAGCAGCTGGTCTGAGCATCAGGTCTGGGAGCCAGCATTCCCGGTCGCGGAAACCCACATGTGGAGGCCTGCAGGGAGCTCATAAAAGTGACTGGCTCTGAGTCGCAAAGTGGAGAGTGACACGGCCCGGACAGTGCAGGGTGAAGGGGGCCCTCCGACTTGGCCTTTCCTAAAGTCAGGCAGCCATGGGGCTAGTGGGTATTCCTGCAACATTGTAAGACTTAATTACTTTTGTTTTACAACAATTCTTGGGATCTGGGAAGTCACGCTGTCCTACAGTGTTCTTCTTTTTCAGAAGCATCTTTATTCTTTATGAACCCTTGATCTTCTATATAAATATTCGGATATGAAGCTTTTTGATCTGTATACATGTGCAGACACATGCACACACACACACGCACACACACGCACACACATGCACACACACGCACACACACGCACACACTCGGGAGTTTAATGGGAATCACATTGTCAATAGATGAATTTGCGGAGAATGGACATGACACTCTATCATTCCTGTTTGGAGAGGACATGCTCTCTCTCCGCTTATTTAGATTCTCTTCAAATTCTCTTAATAAAGCTTATAGTTCTATCCACAAAAAGTATTGCACATACGCTATTAGATTCATTTCTAAGTGTTTTACAAAAGTTATCATTAGCGGTAATTTTAACAGTATTATTAAAAGTATAAATAGTATAAAATGCAAAAAAGTTAAGTGGGTATCTCAATGAATTCTACCTGTTTGCACCCATCTAGCCACTGCCCAGATCAATATGCAGCATGTCCGAAACTCCCGAAGCTTCCGCCATGACCTTCCCAGTCAACACCCGCACCCAGAGGTGACCACTGTCAGTCTGGTCCCTGAAGATTAGTCCTGCCTATACTTGAATTTCAAAGAAATACAGTTCTACAGTATGTACTCTTATGTGTCTGACTTCCTTTGTTCAGAATTATGTTTTGACATTATCCATGTTGCTGTGTGATTAACAGGTTTTTTTAATTCCTGGAAAGTATTTCACTTACGAATACACCACAAGTTGCTTATCCGTTCCCATTTGGTGGAAGTTTTGGTTAATCATAAATCAAGTTTATGATCGACCTCAAATTCGTTTTTGCTCATGCGATACAATAGAAATCAAGGTCATTTTTTTCTGTACCAACAGCCAGTTACTTCAGCACCATTTTTATTGCAAATAATTTAATTTCCCCTATTAAATTCAGTTGGTGCTTTGTGAATCTATTTTTCGATTCCCTCTTTTCTTCTACTGATCTGTGTATCCTTACACCAAAGCACATTGTCCTAAGGACTGTCAACTTTTTGAGTCTTGAAATTTCAGAAAGTAAGGGCTCCAACACTTTCTTCTCCAAAATTATTTTGGCTATTTATTCTAGGCTCTTTTCATTTCCATTTAAATTTTAGAATCACCTTTATCATTTTTATTAACCTTGCCTCTTTTGTTTCTTTTTCTTCTATCTTCTTCCTTCCTATTGACGTTTTTTATTCCAATTTTCCCTTTATGTTTACACATACTATTCCTACTATAAACGGCTACCTTAAACATTTTTAACATATACATTGAACCTATCAAAATTCAAAGTTGATGACTATATTTACAATAAGGGCTTAAAACACCACTCCTCCCTGACTTTTCTATTACTATAATTTTTAGTACCCTATAAAGCATTTTTACTGTTTTGCACAAACATCTTAATTACATTTTCCACAAGTGTATCACTTTCTTTGTTCATTTCTTCCTGTGCCTCATCTCCCACCTGAGATCACCTGCATTCTGCCTGACATACATCCTGTAGGATTTCCTCTAGGGAAGATTTGTTGGTAGAGACATTTTCATTTGTCTAGAAATGTTTGTGTTTATCCCTTATTCTTGAAAGATATTTTTTGGGGGTATACACATTCAAGGTAGATTTTTTTTTTTTGCTAAGAAAGTAATGGTTCCACTCTCTTCTGATTTCCACTGTTGATGCTGACAAGGTAGGTATCTCTTATCCCACATACCTTTGTGGGAAATTTATCTTTTCTCTTCGATTCTTTTAAGATCTTGTCTTATTCTTTGAGGTTCTGCATTTTCCCTCTTATGTCTCTGGGTACAGAGCAGTTTTTATTTGTCCTGCTTTGGATTTAAAGATTGGTGTCTTTTATCAGTTCTTGGATTTCTTGGCCATTATTTCAGCAAGTATTTCCTCTTTTCCCTCTGATCGGATATAAATGAAAATCTCTCACTCTCTTCCCATAATGCTTACTTCTTTTTTATATTTCTGCTCTTTTTCTCTCTATGCTGCATTCAGGATATCTTCTACAGTTCCATCTCCCACTTTATTGATTCTTTCTTTAATTGTGTCTAATCTGTAGTTAAGCTTGTGCACTGAGTTTTCAATTTCAGTTCGAAATGATTTTCATTTCTCGTGATTACATTTGACTGTTTTTTGTTGTGCCCAAGTCGCGAGTCCCCGAGAGACCACCAAGGAGCCGATTCCGATGCAAACACACAAGGGTCTTTAATTACAAGCTCGAGCTCGGACACTCACCCATCACCGACACAGCGGGTCAGGAGGGAGAGCCCCGAGCCCAGGTTAGGCAGGGGTTTTTATGCATTACAGGTTCAGGAAGAGGGGATTCTAACTTAACATAAGCTGATTGGGGATTTTGGAAGTTAAACAATTGTTATTGGCTAAATTTGGCTGGCCTGACCATAATAATGTAACCTGCAAGGTATGTTATCTATGGTCAGGTGGGTGGTTGTTAGTTCCCACTGAGGTCCGTTCATGTAAATGAAGGATGCAAACTTACTCAATTCTAACTGGTAGAGGGATGCTATCTTCAAGGAGCAGGAGCGTTGCTAGGGGAACTATCTGGGGTGGGGGTCCACAGGCCCCGGTGGCCATTTGTCCGTGTTCTCAAGACACATACATCTCGTACTCCTGGGGCATTGGGCACAGATGGCCGGCCTTGAGATAAGACCTTCCTGCCTTTCTGTGGTTAGGAGGCTTTTCAAGGTTTCTTCCGGCCCGGTTTAGGCCTCAGATAGAGATTAGGCACAAGAAACAGAGTCAGTCCTGTTCTGTCTTTCACTTAGGTTCACACAGTCAGATTTGTTAAAATGGCTTCTCTTATGCTAACTCTAGGGTCTCACATTTTTCAAATGTGTTTGGTTATTTTTTTTATACTCTTTCCTTACACATACTTTAATCTCCTTTTATTTCTTTAAATATATTAAGCATATTTACATTCTTGTCTAACTCTTCCAGTGTGTGAGGTCTGGGGTGTCTGATCCTCCCAATCACTGTCTTTCTCTTTTCACCTGGGGCTTGTTCATGGTGCCCTGTTTTCTCATAGGTAGACTCAGACCTCTTGAAGTAGGTTTACTTGGGGGAATTCCTTGAGGCCTGACTTAAAGGTGAGTTCCCCAAGAAGGGGTTTATACTCACTTCTGTCAAGTATTTCAAAGTGCTGCCAACCCATGACCCCTCCAAACTAAATTTTCAGGTCAAGTCAAGGCTCTTTGGATCACCCAGGTAGTGTGAACTTGGGCTGCAAACCATGTGAGTGCCTGTGGTTATGAATTCTCGGGGAGATTCTTTTCTCCTGGTCATTCTTCCTAGTTGGTTTTCCTGGCTGCCCATGGGCATATTAGGGGTATTTCTTTCTTTCTTTTTTTAATTAAAAAAAATTTTTTTTAATTTTGGTATCATGTACAATTACATGAGCAACATTATGGTTACTAGAATTCCCCCCATTATCAAGTCCCCACCACATACCCCATTACAGTCCCTGTCCATCAGTGTAGTAAGATGCTATTGAATCACTACTTGTCTTCTCTGTGCTATACTGCCTTCCCCGTATCCCCCCACCCCCAGCTACATTACGTCTGCTAATCATAATAGCCCTTTATCCCTCTTATCCCTCCCTTCCCATCCATCCTCCCCAGTCCCTTTCCCTTTGGTAACTATTAGTCCGTTCTTGGGTTCTGTGAGTCTGCTGCTGTTTTGTCCCTTCAGTTTCTTCTTTGTTCTTATACTCCACAGATGAGTGAAATCATTTGATACTTGTCTTTCTCTGCCTGGCTTATTTCACTGAGCATAATACCCTCTAGCTCCATCCATGTTGTTGCAAATGGTAGGATTTGTTTTCTTCTTATGGCTGCGTAATATTCCATTGTGTATATGTACCACATCTTCTTTATCCATATATTAGGGGTATTTCTAACTGCACTGATATGAGGCCTTTAGCGCCACGGCCATGGACTCTGTTAAAATCTCCTCATTGGGCAGGCTGTGGCCGTCCCTGCCCCCTGGAACCCCCAGAGGCTCATGTTCACTTAAGGTCATTGTATGAAGGCCCATTCTGGTGCCTAGGTTTCTGCTTATACAGAATTATCCTGCCTCAGAGAATCCCTTCTTTCTTGCCAGGAGGGCACTTTGACAAATTAATCTCAAGGAATAAACAGATGAGAATGTAGCTAAGGCATTTGGGGGAAAATAATAAAGTCATGACACATACTGTCCTACTTGTAATGGCTGATTGTATGTGTCAACCCGACTGGGCTGAGAAATGCCAAGACAACTGGTAAAACATTATTTCTGGGTGTGTGTAGGGTGTTTCTGGAAAAGCGTAGCACTTGAATTGCTAGACTGAGTAGAGAAGATGGGCATCAGATATTAAAAATAAGGCTTTGACAGTAGACTCATAGTCACGGAAAAGGGCCTAGTAGTTACCAAGGAGGAGGGGGAAGGGAGTAAAGGGGCCCAATAATTTGCAATCACAATATAAGTTGGTCATGGAGACAGCAGTACAGCATGGAGAACACAGTTAATGATTCTGTAACATCTTACAATATCGACAGATAGTGACCACGCTGGAGGCAGTGAGGACTTAATAATACAGATAACTGCTGAACCACTGTGTTACATATTTGAAACCAACATCAGCTTGTGTATCAATGCTGCTTTAATTTAAAAAAATAAAATAAAATAAGGCTTTGAACAAAGGAGCCGAGGCAACACAGCGGGGCAAAGAGAGCCTTTCATCAAATGTGTCGGAACAACTGGATAGCCACGTGCAAAAATACAAGGCTAGACACAGACCTTGTAAACATCATAAAAATTAACTCAAAATGGATCAAAAAGATCTAAATGTCAATTGCAAAACTGTAAAATTCCTAGAAGATAATGTAGGAGAAAACCTAACGGACCTTGGCTATGATGATGTCTTTTAGATACAATACTGAAGTCATGATCCGTGAGAAATCACTGATCAGATGGACCTCATTAAAATTGAAAACCCGCTCTGCAAAAGACAATGTCAACAGAATGAGAAGACAAGCCACAGACTGGGAGAAAACATTTGCAAAAGAAACACCTGAGAAAGGACTGTTATCCAAAATATACAAAGAACTCTTAAATCTCAACAGTCAGAAAATGAACCACTTGATTAAAAACGGGCAAAAGAGTTCAGCATAGGGAATATAGTTAATATTGCAACAATGTGTAGTGACAGATGGCAGCTGGGTTTATTGGGGCGATCCTCTGTAATGTATATACATGTTGAATCACTGTGCTGTGCACCTGAAACTAATATAGTACTATATGTCAACTACACTTCACTTTTTAAAAAATGGGCAAAAGACATGAAAAGATAGCTCAGCAGAAAGGTACACAAATGGCAAACATGCACATGGAAAGATGCTCAATATCATATGTCACGAGAAATGCAAATTAAATCAATGAGAATGGCCAAAATGCAGAACACTGACATCACCAAGTGCTGGCGAGGATGTGGAGCAACAGGAACTCTTGGCACTGCTGGTGGGAATGCAGAATGGTGCAGGCGCTTTGGAAGACCGTCTGGCAGTTTCTCACAAAACTAAACAAACTCTTACCAAGTGGTCCAGCCATCACACTCCTAGGTATTTATCCAAAAGATCTGAAAACTCATGTCTACATAAAACCTGCACAGATGTTTATGGCAGCCTTTCTCATAATTGTCAACACTTGGAAGCAACCAATGTGTCCTTCCAGAGGGGATGGATAAATAAACGGGGGTCCATCCAGAGAGTGGACTGCTATTCAGTACAAAAAAAGAAATGAGCTATCTAGCCATGAAGACATGTAGGAAACTTAGATGCATATTATTAAGTGAAAGAAGCCATCTGTAAAAGCTACATACTGTTTGATTCCAACCATATGACATTCTGGAAAAGGCAGTACTGTGGAGATAGTAAAAAGATCAGAGGTTGGGAGAGGAAGGGACAAATAGGCAGAGCACGGGGCAGGGAAACAGCTCTGTGTGATGCCTTAATGGTGGATATATGGAATTCTACTCTTGTCCAAGCCCAAAGAACGTACACCACCAAGAGTGACCCTAATGGCAACTGTGGAACCTGGGTGAGGGTGATGTGTCAATGTAGGTTCGTCAGTTGTAACAAATGCACAACAGTGGGGATGTGGACAAGCGAGCAGGCTGTATGGTGGGTCGGGGGAGGAGGTATATTGGGAATCTCTGTACTTCCCACTCAATTTTGCTATGAACCTAAAACTGCTCTGAAAATTTCATTAACCAAAAAAATAAAAATCAGTCTCTGAGAACTATTTAGCTGCAGGGAAAACACCCATGATATAACCTCAAGTGACAAAAACACATCCCAGCTGCAAGTAAGATGGGATTGATCCATTCAACTGACATTTACTGGGTGTCTTACCCTGGCCAAGCACACAGGACCCCAACTGAGTTGTATCTGAGGGTGAGAGAGAGAGAGAAAGATTGTATTTGAGAATGCAATTGAAATTGCATGTGATGAATGGAATTTGAACTACAAGGCAATGCAAATTTAGTGCAAATCATAGCTCCTAGAAGTAGCTTGGCCTTGGACTCCAGGTGGGACTCACTTTGACTCTGGGAGCCACAGCGGCCAATACCCACATCACACACACCCTCCGAGGGACAGGGACCTGGGGTGGGGGGCTGGGAGAAGCCAAGGAAGGGAGTCACAAGGCCAGGAGTTAGGGAGAGGGAAGGAGAGAATTCTCCCCTCTCCTTCCCTCCTGCCCTCTCTTTTTGTTCCTCTCTCTCCCTCCCCCTCTCTCTCAGCCACTCAAGCACTTAGCTAGTGCCTTCTGAGTCCAGGACTATGCTTGGCACATAAAAATGGGCATGGCTCAGGTATGACCTTGAGGACCGTCTCTTGGGGAGGGAGCCTTTATCAGCCCAGCGCCTGTCCATTTTTGCCGCCTGGCCTCTCCACTCACAGCAGAGTCCCAGCCGCACCCACGTTCCCACGGGGCAGCTCCCCCCCACGTCGCTCTGGTTGTTCCTGTCCAGCAGCGCTCTGGGTTTGGGATCAGAGGCTGACCCCGTGGGGCCGGCGTAATGACTACCCTGTCGCTCTCCCTGGGGCTCCAAGGCCCGAGGAGCCCACTGTCTCTCTATGGCCTTTACCTATCATTTCCCTGCTCATGGAGGGGTGATGGCCACTCCAGGTAAAGTCTCAGGAGAAAGTGACATGTTTCATCAGCCGGGGAAAGCAAACATCAATTGACTAGACAGAAGGTATCCATCTCATACCAGCTGTGCTGGAACACAGTGCCTGGCTCCAGAGTCCTCCCTCCCAGGGCCGCCTTGCTGTGCACTCAGCAGGGATGACCAGGGGGAGAACTGCGTTTTCTTTCTCGAAGAAGAAAAGTGACAGCGTTGGGAAAAAGAGATACTTTGCCAGCAAAGGGCAACATTATGGGCCACAAGCTGTCCTGTGGGCTCAGGTAACTCAGGCTTGTCTGAGCAAATTTGCATGGAGCCGCTGAAGTGCTGGGTGTTACCCCTGCGATCTGCCATCATTGCCCACCTTGGGGACAGGCCTGAGCCCCGAGGACTGCAGCGCCTGCCTTCACAGCTCTCCCTCGGGCTGCCTCAAAGCCGGGAGTTGGGAAAGTGCTTCAAAGCACAGACAGATTCCTCAGCCCGCCGTTCTCAGAAATTCCACGAGCTGGTCTGGGACGTGAATCATGCTTTGGGTTTGGAAAAAGTTGCAGAATCAAAGCCGTGGGAGGGTTGGGGCCAGTGGATGGGGTGGCGTAGTGGGGGGTTGTCCTGGGAACGGGCCAGGCGGCATCTCTATCTGCTCCATCTTGGGGTGGGGGCGGGGGCTGTCAGCTCCGGTGGACTTAGTCACAAGTCAACTTTCCCAGAAATCTGGATTCATCTGGGCAACTGTCTGGTTATTCCGGGTGCCACAATTCTTGAAGGAGCCCCCAGCAGTTTCTAGGGGTGTCCCGGAATTCCTAGAATCAAACTGTTAATAAAGCAAGTGCACAAAAGCCCCGTAGCGAAATATCAGATGCACAATTCAGAATGTCAGTGATACACTGAGGCAGCCAAGAGAGCCTCCTTCCCAAAAGCTGAGGTGCCCCGGCTATCTAGCTGTGGAGAGAGGAAGCCCTCACGAGAAGAAAGGCCAGATTTTCCTTTTATAAAAGAGAAACTGAGGTCCAAACAGGGAAAAGGACCCCTGCCCCTCCCACCATGTCCCGGAGTACACAACGCAAAGCATGTGACATGCATCCTCTAGAAACTTCTCTTATTGGGGTTAATACTTAAGGACCTCTGAAGACATGTATGCATTTTTCAATGTTTATAACCAAATGTGCAAGAATTCACAGAGAGCGAGGTCGTCATGGCCACACCTCACCCTGGGGCCTCCCCTCGGTGCATCTCCTCATCTTTCACTTTCGCACGGCTGGAGTGCACCCTTCAGGAATATTCTTCTAGAAGGATATACTGCCTATAGCAGGTGCCTCTCTACTGCCACTGAACAGAGATGACAACTTGCGGGGCATGGAATTCAGGGTCACAGCCTTTATTTCAAGTTCACTAGGATGTTGCTCTAGTTGCCATTTCATGCTGCAGAGATATGTTGAGATCAACTTGATTTCTGTTCCTTTGTAAATAAGCTTTTATCTGCACCCTGTGAGAATTAAACCATAAGACAGGCTCACTAATTCCAGCAATAAATGAAGAGAAAGTTATCCCAGACCCTCCTTGTCTTTGGGTCAAGTGCCAGGTTTGGGTCTGACAGCCTCCACTTTGTTCAACCACCAACCGGGTGTGTGACCTCGAGCAGTCACTCCACCTTCCTAGGCACGCTGCACTCCTTTCTAATAAAGGGGGATTCTTTCCTTCCTGTATCTGTTAGCCCAGGCTCAGTTATGCCAAGAAACAAACATCCCCCAACATCTGCATGGTTTAAAACAACAAGGAGGTGGTTCTCATTCATGCCACAGGTATCCATGACACCGTCAGGCAGTGAGCCAGGCCGGGAGGCTCTGCCCCTGGAATGTGCCCATTTCCACAACAGGGAAATGACCAGCTCCTGCCTTGGAACCTCTGCTTAGAAGCAAAGGGGCCACTTGCACTTGTGTTTTATTTGCCAGAGCCAAGAACATGGCCATACTCAACCTCCGTGCAAGGAAGTGCTGCCCCTACCCGGGGTGGTGGTTAGTGGTGGGGATGGCCACCACACCCCCTCAGAGATGGTGTGAGGGACAGGGAGACGTGGTCACAACAGGGAGACGTGGTCACAACAGGGAGACACTGTCACGACAGGGAGAC
>JAQQAC010002172.1:2496641-2514873 GCA_029783875.1 Phataginus tricuspis
CAGGGAGACGTGGTCACAACAGGGAGACACTGTCACGACAGGGAGACACAGTCACAACAGGGAGACGCTGTCACGACAGGGAGACGCTGTCACCAACGGGGCCATCAACACCCAGGGAAACAGATGGCTGCCAAGTGATCCCCTGGCAGAATCTACCCCACAGTAAACTTTTATGGGAAGCAGGAAAAGCCCAGGTGGTGGCTGCAGGGTCTCCCTACTTTCATTCCCTAGCAGAGCCCAGGAGTGACAGTGCCTGAGGGCGTCCAAGGGCCAGCTCAGTCCTGCAGAAGCCCAGGAGGGCAGGGCCACCCGCTCCCAGAGCAGTGGGCTTTGCCTCCCAGCTCCCTGTACTTGGTGCGGGTCACGGGGGACCTCCCCCTGCCTGGGAAGTGTAAATGGACACGCCTTTAAAAGGGAAGAACCTTACAGTCTGGCACAAATACGATGTTCTAATTTTCTAAATTCCTGGCTCCTTTTGATCTTTAAAAAGCAACGTGTTCTTGTCTGAGGCTCAAGATGTGATGGAACTCAGGTGGGAGAGTCTGGTTTCCAGTGAAAGAAAGCCCCATGGCTACTGGCACAAGAACAGACCCATAGACCAGTGGAACAGACTAGAGAGCCCTGATATAAACCCAAGTATATATGGTCAATTAATATATGATAAAGGAGCCATGGACATACAATGGGGAAATGACAGCCTCTTCAACAACTGGTGTTGGCAAGACTGGACAGCTACATGCAAGAGAATGGAACTGGATTATTGTTTAACCCCATACACAAAAGTAAACTTGAAATGGATCAAAGACCTGAATGTAAATCATGAAACCATAAAACTCTTAGAAGACAACATAGGCAAAAATTTCCTGAGTATAAGCATGAGCAACTTCTTCCTGAACACATTTCCGCGAGCAAGGGAAACAAAATCAAAAATTAACTCATGGGACTACATTAAACTATAAAGTTTCTGTACAGCAAAGGACACCATCAACAGAACAAAAAGGCATCCTACAGTATGGGAGAATATATTTGTAAATGACATATCCGACAAGGGGTTAATATCCAAAATATATAAAGAACTTACACGCCTCAACACCCAAAAATCAAATAACCCTATTAAAAAATGGGCAGAGGATATGAAGAGACAATTCTCCAAAGAAATTCAGATGGCCAACAGGCACATGAAAAGATGTTCCACATTGCTAATTATCAGGGAAATGAAAATTAAAACCACAATGAGATATCACCTCACACCAGTTAGGATGGCCAGCATCCAAAAGACTAAGAACAACAAATGCTGGCGAGGATGCGGAGAAAGGGGAACCCTCCTACACTGCTGGTGGGAATGGAAGCTAGTTCAACCATTATGGAAAGCAATATGGAGGTTCCTCAAAAAACTCAAAATAGAAATACCATTTGACCCTGGAATCCCACTCTTTGGAATTTACCCAAAAGTAAATTGAATTCTTAGATTCAAAAAGACAGATGCACCCCTATGTTTATCGCAGCACTTTTTACAATAGCCAAGATATGGAAGCAACCTAAGTGTCCATCAGTAGATGAATGGATAAAGAAGTGGTCCATATACACAATGGAATATTATTCAGCCATAAGAAAGAAACAAATTCTACAATTTGCAACAACATGGATGGAGCTGGAGGATATTATGCTCAGTGAAATAATCCAGGTGGAGAAAGACAAGTATCAAACGATTTCCCTCATTTGTGGAGTATAACAATGAACCAACACTGAAGGAAAACAGCAGCAGACTCAGACTCCAAGAAGGGACTAGTGGTTACCAAAGGGGAGGGGTGTGGGAGGGTGGGTGGGAGAAGGGGATTGAGGGGTATTATGTTTAGTACACATGGTGTGGGGGATCACGGGGAAAACAGTGTAGCACAGAGAAGGCAAATAGTGACTCTGTGGCATCTTACTGCCCTGATGGGCAGTGACTGCATTGGGGTATGAGTGGGGACTTGATAATATGGGTAAATGTAGTAACCACATTGTTTTTTCATGTGAAACCTTCATAAGAGTGTATATCAATAATACCTTAATAAAAAATTTTTAAAAAGAAAAAAAACTAAATCAAAAAAAAAAAAAAAAGAAAGCCCTGTGGCACCTGGGTGGCTCCCCAGCCGACCCGCCTATGGCAGCCACCCTTTCTCTTCCCGCTCATTCTCCTCTGTGTGTCTCTCTCTCCCTCTGGGTCTCCCCTGCCTCCCTCCCTCTCTGTCTCTCTAAACCAGACGAAACAACATGATGTAACCTGAAGCCCAACCAGCCAGCTTCTGTGTCTGAAGAATCCACACGTTTTAGGTGTTTCAGAAAAGAACACCACCCTCTATCTCTTGGGAACAGAGGAGAGCAAGCCACGTCTGAGGGTTTAACCCTCTCCCTGGAATGGAGCACCCAGACCCCCGAAATTAGGAGCAGGGCACCCCTGGGGTCTCCAGCCCCCCTGGAGCCCAGAGACCTCCTTGCTCATGGAAAACGGGCCTCCCAGAGGCTGCTGCTCTCTCCGGTCCCGGCAGCCCTGGCAGTGTCTGCTGGAGACAGCGCTAATGACAATCGCAGACCTGCTGGAAGCGCCCGTCTGGGCGCAGACAACCTCCCTTCCCAGTCCTCATGTTTTCTGTGCTCTTCTCTGGGCCAGCCCGGTGCAGACCCATGGTGGGTTATCTGCCTGTGACTCAGAGCGGCGTGCCCTGGCCTCTCCGGGGACAAGCACACCGCCTATTCCTACCCGATCGGGGCTGTCACCTGCACGGGAGGAGTGGAAGCACACGTGCCCGTGTTGAGTTAGGGCAGAACGTGGGGCTGACGCGAGCCTCCACCACTGGGCACAGCTTCTCCTGACCAGCAGCTTGTCGGAGCCCCACTGCAGCCGCGGTACCGCCCACGCTGGGGATCTGCACACGTGTGTGATGTATTTGCTCATTACGAGAGGCCGGCGCAGGAAGGCTGGGGTTGGACGGGATTAAAGGCTAGAAAGATGTGTACTCCTTTTCATCCCAGTTTTCTGCCTTGAATAGGCCTCCAAGGCAGAAAAGTTTGAAGATGGAGTGGGGAAGAAAGGGGAAAAATCATTCCAGCTTTTACACAAAGGCACAGATTTTAACATCATGTCATGGGAATCCAGTCTCATTTTACAGACGGGGAAGCTGAGGCACGCAGGGGTAAGGGCTTGTACAAGGCTCCAGTTCGATCTGGTTTTCTGATTCTCAGTCTAGAACTTTCCCTTTAGATCTTAGCCATGGGGAAAGAGAAAGGGCTGTGGGAGGAACGGTACACACTTTCTTCCAGGCACTGAGGCTGAGACAGGAGCGGGCAGTGCAGCGGCCGCTCGTAACCGACTTGTCAGTCAGCTCTGGCTGCAGAACGCACACCACGGCCTGGGTGGCTGAAACAACAAACATTTGTCTCTCCCGGCTGTGGAGGAGGGAAGCCCGGATGGAGGGGCTGGCACGCTGGGCTCTCCCGCTGGCCTGTAGGCAGCCACCTTCTCCCTGCGGGTGTGGATGACCAAGAGGGGCTCTTCCTCATCTAAGGACAGCAATCCCATCGTGACCTCATCAAATCTAACCACCTCCCCAGGGCCCCCACCCCAGATACCATCGCACTGGGGGTGGAGCTTCAACATATGAGACTGGAGAGCAGGGGACACAAACATTCCGTGCACAACATCACCCTTGCCCACCCCACCCCCTGTTCTCCTGGATGGAAACGGTGGGAAGACGTAGCAGGACCGCTGCTGCAGAAGTGCAGACGGTCACTGTACAACGCTCAGGGCACCAGTCACATGGTGGCCTATGGACAGATTCCTGGAGTTGTGCAGTGCACGACCTGCATAACCATCCACAGTGAACCTGAGCCTGGCATACACCAGTCACTTTGGGGCCCTGCATTTGGGAAGTTCTCTCCATGCTAGTGGGGCTTCCCTTAACTAGCAGGTGATATATGAGAATGTGAAACCCGTAAAGATGCTATGGCCCAGGTGCAGGAGCCCAGGAGCCCTGAGAAGACAGTCCTGCCCACCTAACATGGGCCTGGTGCCACCTCATACACTTTTAGGTACATGGTCTGGTTTTATCCTCCCTGCTAGCCCATCAGGGAGGCTTTGCTTCCTTGATTTACAGGTGGGGCTCTGAGGCAGGTCTACAGTTAGAACACTAGCCTCCCAAACTCCAGGTGTCTAGCCCCAAAGCCCAATGCTGGTCCAGCCCTGAAGCCTCTGTCTGCTGAGAGCTGGGCAGCAGGGGCTGAAGGAACTTCTGCACTTCCTGAACAGGAGTGGGTGGGTGGGGGGCTGTATATGCTTTGCTGTCACCCAGAGAGGCTACCCGAGCTCCAGGCCACCTCCCCAGGAGACGCAGACCTGATGGGTGTGGGGAGCTGGCTCTCAGCAAGCACGTGCCACAGGCAGGGACCGAGCTGGACACTTTATGCCCTTTGGCTCATTAAGCCTTGTGTCTACCAGTTTCAACCAAAGGAACAGAACTAGTGGGAGATATAGACAGACTTATTGCCAAGAGTTGGCTCATGAGATCAGGGGTTCTGGCCGGGCAAGTCGGGAATCTATAGGCAAGGCCGTGCGGGGGGGTGGGGTGGGCAGGATATCTGCTTCTTCAGGGAAGCCTCGGCTGTGCGCTGCCTGAGTCAGGCCATCCCAGATGATCAGGTTTAAAAGATCAGGAGCTTAGTCACACCCACAAACCCTCCATGCGGCACTCACACTAGTGTGGGAGTGAGGTCACTGAGTCACTGAATCAACACGGGACTACCGAATGGGACCCAGGACTGCCAGTTTCCCGTGTGCTTGATGTGCCTCTAGGGCCCTGAGATGCATGACAGGCACCCAACTGGTGTGGGCAAGGGAAGGCTTCCTGCAAAATGGCATTTAAGCCAAGCTCAGGACACGGACTCAGAGTTAAACTAACTGTGAGAGAACTGGGTGCCCACTCCAGGGAGAGAGAAACAGGCCTGTCACGCTGGAGGCAGGGGAGCCTGCGGGGCTGCAGGATTCACGGCCTCCCAAGGGGCACAGAACAGAGGCACGGAGGGCTTCAGATGGCTCCGAGGACATGCGTTCGCGGTGGAGGCCAGCACCCCATGGGTCAGTGCATCAGGCCATCCTTCCTGGGGTGCATGGTGAGGCCGGTGTCTCCTGGGGGTCAGGTCTGGTCCTCACGGAGAGGCAGAAGACTGAGAGTTCCTGGAGTCCTGAGTGGAGCAACCCCAAGACGGGCTGGCCTGCACTCCTCTCCTGCCCACCCCACATCCATGGCAGGCACCCCTCATGACTGCCTAGGGCCGGCCCTGGGTCACTGGACCTCCGTGGTCTGGCAGATGAGTTTTCTGCAGCCAGGGGACTGTGGAGGAAGAAATGTCGCCTGTGCTCAGCCCTGCATGGAACAGGTCCTCTTAAGCGCTGCCCCAGGGCCACAGCCTCACAGCAGGAGGGCTGGTAACTACCCAGGGTCCCTTCCCAGTGTAGGATGCCACAGTGGGTCAGCGTCAGCCCCCAGGACAGACAGAAGGTTCCTAACACCAACCCCCCACTACAATTATGCCAAGGTCAGCCTTTGGCTTGGAGGTGGCCTCAGGGACCAATACGCAGAGAAGACCCTGCTGTGTGGGCCCAGTGGACCCCACCCACCATGGCCCTTCTGGGGATGCCCAGAGGCATTGGAGAGGGGCTGAGCTGGCATGTTCCTCAGCATAGCACAGCAAGTATGTGCCTGGCACTTAGAAAATGCTTCTTGAATATTTGCTGATACAAGGCTGAGTCCTCAGGACGGACGCCCCTGCAAAGCCCCTCCTTGAGTCTGCCCTTGTACAAATGTTTATGGAGCACATTTGATATGCTAAACTTTATGCTAAGTCCGAGGGAAAGCAACCTAAGAAGAGAGAAAGAGACAGGGGGAGGGGTGGGTGGGACCAGTCCCTACCCAAGCCACTCACTCTCCCGCCCCTTGGAACGGGGCGAATGGCTGGGGGAATGAGGGTGTGTGGGGAGGAGCAGGCGGGGTATCAGGCGAAGTCTGGCCCTGTTAGGCCTGGGGCAGCTGCCTGTGACCCAGGGGTGGAGGGGGCCAGGCAGACAGCGGCAGTGCCCACAGGGATGGTGTGGGTGAGCTCGGAGAAAACAGGATTTCAGGGAGCCAACGGTGGGGCTCCCAGATGGTGGTGCCCGGGGAGAAGGGGCACATTCTGAGGGCCTATCCTGGGGGAGTAAACGCGGAGGATTACGGCGGGCAGGGCCTACTGGAACGTGGATGCCCACCAGGGCCAGGCTGCTCCCGGCCCCAGAAGCAGACAGGAAACGACCCCCTCCTTTCAGCAGAGCCCCAGGCCCCCACAGAGGTGGCCAAGTGTGGACTCAGACTGTCCAGGAAGGGCTTCCAGAGCCAGCCAGGCCAGCTGGCTCAGGGCCTGGCCCAGCACTGTCTACATGGGGCGCCTGGTGGCCCCCATCCGAGAACCCGGAGTCCTGGGCCGTGCTGCCCAAGCGTGGCCAGGGCCTGGGAACCCGAGGGGGGCCTTGCGGCCAGGCGGGGAGGGGGCAGTGGGGCCGGCAGGCAGAGGATGTTTGCACAGTGAGTCAGAGCAGATGTGGGGCCCTTGTTACACACTTGTCCACGGAGGCAGGAGATGACGCCCCGCAAGACGGACAGCCCCTGTCTCTGCCCCCCACCAAAGGGAGGCCCTGGGAGGGGGAGGGGAGGACCCGCCTGGACAAAGACGGCGGAAACACACTGCCTGTGGCCGAGGGCCAGTTTGAATTAGTGAACATCTGAAATGAAGAGCTTTGTTTTGTTCTAAGAACCCAAGTCTGTTAGAACAGTTGGCCGCAGATTAGCAGCTAAGGATTACCGCCAGCCCGGCGTCTTGCTGGGCCTGCCTCGAGGAGCAGATATAAATAACTCGCTTTCCGAACACGGATTGTTCAGCAGGCAAAGGGCACAGTCAGAGGGACCTGAAACCGGCCCTCCCGGCTGGGCACCCGGCGATCTCAGGGCCATCGAGTGGCTCTACGGGAACCCCAAGCAGGGGGCTGGATGGGCCACCAGGCAGCTCTGTGGCACAGCCCTGGGGCGCTGGGAGCAGGCTCTGCTGCAGGCAGCGTGACCGTGGTTCTAGAGCATCGGAAACGTCATGAAGGCCCCACCAGTCGCAGCCTCGCACACCGGCTGCTCTGCTTTATGAACAGAGAAAAAGGCTCAGAAATTCTCCTGTGGCTCATTCATTCCAGAAGGCACCAGACTGAATATCACCACTGTAAATAGATTTCTTCATTATCCTGGGGCATATTTTGGCCAAAACACTAAGAAAAAACCAGGAAAGACTCAGTAAGTGTCTGGGCTCCCAGCAGGCCCCCAGCAGGGGTGTAGGAGGGAGGCACGGGGCGGCCAGAGAGGGCAGCATGTTCTTGCTGTGGCCGTAACGCAATTCCGGTTTGTTAAAGCTCAAGCTTGCTTGCTCGCGCAGCTGCGGAGTCCTGGGCCGCGCGTCCATGAGAGCCACGCCAGGGGGAAGCACCCACCTGGATGCCCAGGGCTGCAGGCGGGGAGACCGGTCGGTGTTTTGTGATTCTACCCAGAATCTCACTTGCAGGGGTGACCGTGTGACCACATGACAAGCAGAGCTCCGTGACTTTGAGGAAGAGTTTATCAGTTACAGTTCCTGGGAGATGGGGCCCAGCTGGACAGGGCCCCTCGGGGAAGCCCCGGGCAGGTCAGGAGCAGAGGAGGGAGGGGGAGCGAGAGCCTGCGCTGTGGTTGCTGTGGGAAGGACAGAGCGTACAGCGGGCTGGCACTGTGAGTTTGCCTACCTCGGTGGGCTCTGGGCTGCAGGGCGTCTAGCTGTGTGGTACCTGGCCCAGGGGATTGGAGCAGGTGAAGGAGTTAATCAGGGGAGGGGCTGGGGGGGTGGGGTTGTTTTCTGTCTCCAAGAATTCGCTCCCCTCCTGGAGGGACGGTGTCTCCCTAGCTACCAGGGCACCCAAGATGGTAAAACATCATAAGATAGAAAAGGAAAACGGTGATGCCTACAGGCGGAGGGATGCCCCCGGGCCGGTGCAGTGGTCCCCTCCAGAGACAGCCGGCCACTTCCTGGTCCCAGGGCTTGCCTCCCCTGGGCTCTGGGGCCTTCCCCTCTGGAGTCTCCTCCTCGGGCCCTGGTGCTGGGTGCCCTCTGCTTCGCTGCCGTGCCCTGGAGAGCCACAGGGGTCCCCATTTCCGCCTCCTCCTAGCCCCTCTCCTGAGCTCTGCACCTTTCACTGACCCGGTTGATGCCCCCTCCACCCTCTCTCTCCCCCCCTCCACCGTGTCCTTCTCCCCTGGGGTTTCTGTCTCTGTGGATGGACTGTCCGTCCTGTCCATCACCCAGGCCGGAGCCCAGCCCACCCTGGCCTCTTCTGCCCATGTCTGTCGAGGATTCCCACAGCATCTGCCCCTGCTGACGCCACCAGTCAGTGAGACCCACTTCCTGACACCCTCGTCCTGCGTCACCTAACCCACCCTGGAGGGCAGGAGTCTGGGAGCAGACCCTGTGCTGATGGCCCGGCCTGACCTGTGTCCCTCAGCTGATCAGGACCTGGGTGGCTAGGGGTCGTCTATGCATGCACCTGACCAGCTCCACGAGGGACCTGCGGGTGGCCCTTCCCATGCCTCTCCCCGCTGGGCAGTGCCTATCCTGGCTGCCTGGCAATCCTCAAGGAGCTCAGGGCTTTGACCCCAACGCCACATCCTCGCAACAAGCCCATGGCTGGCTTCCTACACGGTGGGTGCCGTGCGGAAACAGGAGCTGCCGTGAGACTCAGCTGGAATGACACCTTCAGGCAGACACTGTGCCCGACGCAGAGACCAGGACCTGCAGCTCCCACCCAGGAGGAAGTTTAGAAGCCTCGACACCAGCCTCTGCTGGCCTGACCTTCCACCCTCCCTCACTGGCTCCAGGGTCCCCGTGCTTGATTGCATTGGCCCAGCACACCTGTAAAAGGGAGACAGACTCACCAAAACTGGGGCTTTGACCTGAGCTGAATGTTTGGGACCAGAATGCACACACACCACGCGGCTCCCAGGCCCTCCGAGACCCCCTTGCGCTGCTCTGGCTGTACTGTCAGCTTTGGGACGCCACGCAGGCACCTGACCCCCTCACCTCACTCGGCAGAGGAGCCCCACGTCCCAGGGCAGCCATGCAGGAAGCAGGGTCCAGCCCCTCGGCTGTCACTGTGTGCAGCCCCCTGGGTGCTCAGGTGGGGTGGTGCACCGCATGTGCCCAGGTCAGCATCTCCACGGCGGGCCCCTTGGTGCCCCTTCTTCCTAGTGGTGACCAGGTGGCACAGTCACCTGGCACCCGGAGGAGTGTGCTCGCTCTGTGCCAGACCAGGTGGCGGCCTCGGCCTCCTCAGGGCTCCACTGGGCACACAGGAGGACACCACCCACCTGCCCGGGCCCCGTGACCTTCATCCCAGAAAGGTCAGAAAGACAGGCGGGGGTGGGGGGCCTGTGGGGCAAGCAGCGTCACATCCAGAACAGCCCTTGAGTCCCAGGGCAGCTCTAGGCCGGGTTCCAGCCGTGCGAAGGGTCTGTCTACCACGGCCGCCGGAGGCGAGGCCAGCCCAGCCCTACACAGACCTGCAAAGGAGGGCGCTCCAGAGTGGAAACGGGCCTCGGGCTTGAAGGTGGGGGGGAGACTGCGGGGCCCATCCTCCAAGAGACCCAAGGGTGCCACACCTGCCGCTCAGCGGCTCACCTCGCAGGCCCTGCCCACCACTCCAGAGCTCCCGTCCCAGAGACCTGCCCTCCCACTGCGCCCTTCTCATCGGGTACGGAGCCAGCCTGGAAAGCAGCAGCCGGCGGGGCCCGTGTGGGCATGGCAGGTCCCCGGGGCTTTCTGCCCTTTCTTGCTGCCTGTCCCACCTGCTTTGGACGGTGACTATGCACCGTGTGATTACCTGCTGGCCTGGCTGTCTCCACACAGGGCATTCAGCTTGCAGAGTAGGGGCTGGGCGTTTTCATTTGCATTTTCCCAGCTCCCACTTAGGCTGAACGAAGGGCATTCACTGAGGGACGAGGGAGCCGCGTGGAGGCCTCTGCTTTGTCTCGCTCTGCTCTCCCTGCTTCGACAGGGCCTATTTCATAACACACCATAAGTGTCCACAAGTCCCCCCTCCACCCCAAAGCCAACCGCCTGTCTCCTACGGGGCAACCACTGTCCTAACAACAAACGCTGCAGGTTAAAATGCACCCGGGGTGAGCTACCTGTGAGGGGAATCACACAGCACATGTGTGTTGTGTTCTTATCTCTGCCTAGGGTTCTTTTCCCCTACATGCGGCCTGAGAGACCCGCCCCACGGCCCCCCGCGGCTCCTTCACCCTGGTGCGCATCTGCTCACTGGTTCAAGAGCCCGTTCTAATGCCGATGGACACTGTGATCTTCCAGCTTTGAGCTCCCCCAAAAGGCCCGCTATGAACATCCCCACGCGTGCACTGTGCCGCGCCGACGCACACACTCCCTTCAAGTGCACACCAAGGAGCGGTGCTGAGTCCCGGGGTCTGTGTCCTCAACACCGGCAGGTGAAGTTACCTTGGCCGTCCGGCCGGCTCCACACTTTCATCAACGCGTGGTCTGTAGGTCATTTTTCATTTGAGCCATTTTGGCCAGTGAGGAGTCGTATGTCATTGCAAGTTTTCAAAAAATAATATATGAGTGAAATTCACATAAAATTCACCCTTTTAAAGTGAACGATTCGGCAGCGTCTAGTACCCCCACATTGCTGCAACCACCCTCTCTATCCAGGCCCCAAACATTTCCATCTCTCCAGGGGGAAACCTCTCATCTCTTAAGCAGTTTCTTCCCAATCCTCCTCCCCCCTGCACCCTGACCACCACCACTCTGCATTGTCTCTACAGATTACATGTTCTGGACGCCCCGTATGAACAGAATCCCACCACGGGTGACCTCCTGTGGCTGGTTTCCTGCACTCAGCATGATGTTTCCAAGGCCCATCCGGGCTGTGGGTGTGTCATTGCGTCACTCCTTTTTATGGCTGAGTAATGCTCCATCATCATGTGGCTGGGCCACCTTTTTGTCACTGATTTTAACCTGTCTCCTCCTGGCTGCTAATGAGCCCAAACTCCTCTTCTGATGTTCCTTAGTCAGCTGAATACTCTCTTTTACAAAGTTCCTGTTCAAGTCTTGTCCATTTTGGGGGTGGGGGTGGGAACTTGGGTCTTTTCCTTACAGATTTGATAGATCTTAGAGTTCTTTGTCAGTTATTTGTGGTGTAAATATCTTCTGCCCCTTTGTGGCTTGCATTTAAGTCATATACCTATCATTCATCCATTCTTTCTGCTTCAAATCCATACTCAAGTGCTCGGGCACAGAGCTGGCATTGGGCTGTCAGGTCAGCTCAAGACCCCTGCTCACCCCTGGGTTCTATGCGTTTCCCTGGTTCCTGGCCTGCTCAAGTGGGGTCCCAAGGAGGTTGGCTATGGGGCTCATCTATTTGATTTCCAGCAGCTCCTGACCACAGACCTCCAACCCCAAGCCCACTGCCGGGGAGGGCTCAGAGGACCCAACAGTTCAACACGGCTCTGCAAATCTGTTATCCATGCCTGCTCGGAGTTGGGGCTGGGAGCAGCCCCTGGCCCACATTTGCAAGTGGCTCAGGGTCTCATGGTGAGGGGCTCTGGTGCTGGGGTGGAGGGTGGGGGTGGGGGGTTGCTGCTGAAGGCCAGCCTCAGCCTCCCACCCCCCCATAGCATTAGCTGAAAGCATCCAAGAGGCGCATATCCACAAGGCAGACACTGGGCTCCCAGGGCCTCACCTCTGGACAACAGCATGTGCAGGGGTTGGAGGGATGGGGGTGCCCTTCACCCCACGGCACTTCCTCTGGAAGAAGGGAGAATTATGGGTGGGCATGGTCAGCTGAATAATAGCCCTAAACATCCCACCTGCTAAAGGTAGAGCCTGTGGATGTGGCCTTATGAAGATAGAGTTAAGGGTTTTCAGATGGGAGCTGAGCCAGAATGGTGCAGGCAGCCCAGGGGCCTTATAAGAGGGAGGCAGACGTGATGCCATGAGCAGCAACTGGGGTAACAGGCTTAAAGACAGAGGGGAACATGGAGGCCACCAGAACGGGAAGCAGGTTCTGCTCTGGAGGCCCCAGCAAGAACCAGCCTCTGCACCAGCGTGATTCAGCTCAGCCTGGTTTTGGACTTTGGCCCTGGACTGTCAGAATAAATGTGTGTTGCTGTGTGTCCTCTGCCTGTGGCCTTTGGTCACGGCAGCCCCAGGAAGCTCTAGGCAGACAGAGACGGGAGGAGAGCTGGGAAGGGGCAGGAGAGCGGGGTGCGGGTCTAGACACTGGGTGCCGGAGGGGTATCGCAACTGGCTCCCGGCTGGGCCACAGAGTGACCGGGCCAGCCAGCTGCACGCAACAAACAGCGAAAACCGTGATCTCACTAGACTCGCAAGGACTCTTAGATCTTAATGCCTGAAGTATGACCTAATATAACTCCTCCTGAGCATGCGCCCCGCACCCAGGGCCCGGAATCTAGCTATAACCCTGGTGCCTAGTGGACTGGCGCCCGCTCACGCGAGAACGATGTGGGAGCAGCGGTGGCCGGTCGTCAGGCACCACGGCTGGGTCGGGCGCACAGGGCGGGCTCCCGGCCCCGGCTCACACAGGCCCTGCCGCTCTGCTTCATAGGTGCCCCCAGGGCCACACAGCGGACACCTTCCCGACCCCAAAGCCATCGCTTCTAACCCTGACTCTTTACTGCGATTCTAAATCCCTGGGGGCTCTATTCTTTTAAGTAAAATGAAAGAAAACTCCACCAACACTGATTTGGGCAACACTCATTCTGATTTGGCAAACCCGGGGCCTTTTCCTAGCAAACCATCTCCTCATGCGCAATTCATGTCACCAGCAGCACCGCCCAGCAGGTCTCTAGAAAGTTGGAGGAAACATCCACACACTCTCAAAACTTCCCGAGAGTTTACATAAAGGCAAGAAACAAGTCCACCGTGTTCAGCTTGCTTGGTCCTTTAAGGATCTCAGGGAGGTAATTTCCAACCACCGGCACACCTTTCCGAGATGGCCACATGCACTCCACGTCACAGACTGTACTTACCCAGCCGATTTACTCAAGCGTCTGCAGAATCCCTGCTGGCCAGTCTCCTAATTAATTCAAGTCTGCGATGGCTCGCCATCCACCTCCGTCCCCCTCTCCACGTGCTGGCCACTGTCCTGGGTGGCACAGGGGCCAAGGCCACCGTGCTCGTGCACAGCACTGAGAACAGCCAGGAGGGATCGCACCCCAGGAGCGCATGGCCCGGGCTCCTCTCAGGAGCAGCCTGCCCCTGCTAACTGCCCCACAGGAACAGGTGAAACCACCTGGAAGCAGACATCCACCTGCCTGGAACTCAGGGCCCCACCCCCTCCGAGGTCAGAATGAGGGTCAGGAAGAGCCTGGGCCACCCCTGGCTCTGCCCCCAGCACCCACCTGTCCCTGGTTGAGTTCCTGCCCCAACGCTCACTTATGCACCAGGGAGGAGGGCTGGCCTGGGGAGGCTGGGCCTGAGGATGTCATTGATCAGTAAAATGAAAACACATCAGAAGGCCGCCTAGGGGTTGCCGGCTTCTGAGATCCATTTACTATCAGGTCTATCTCAGGACAACAGAAAGGACATCGTCTCAGAATAAAGGACACAGCTGAGCACGGGGTACACGGGCTGTACGCAGACCTGGGCATGCTGTCCTCACCTGGTTTATTTCTCCACAGAGCTGCAGAAACGTCACCCACATTTGGGGACACACAGGCTGGTGGCTCTAAGCCCTGACAGTTCCTGACACTGAGTCTCAAGAAAGCTGAGGCGAGGCAGATTTCACTGCCCGGCCTCCGGGCCCACCAACGGCACCCTCAGAAGCCCTTTGAGGGTTAAAACAGGGCAGCATTTTCCAGCGTGTCTCCTCACAGCTAACTCCGATCTGTAGCATGAATATGCAAAGGAGCAGCCCCTGGGCAGAGGGCTGGGCGTCACCCAGCCCCACGGTCCCCTGGCTGCAGACAGTGTGAGGTTCCCAGGGACCTTCGCTGCGTTTTCTCCTTATTAACTGTTAACTTCTGTTCTTTATTTTTCTCTTCTGGAAAACATAATTCATCCCTTTCAACAAGGCCTCGCATATCCCCCCTTCGGGGGTGTGAGCAATGTCTTCAGTCTTCAGTCACCTGTGTCTTTCTTCACGTTTTTTTGAGTTACAACATCCTTCAGAGTCGTTTGTTCTGTCTTTTGCCAAAATACTTTATGAATTCCCTACGCCCTAATGTCTCAAAAGTAAATGTTTTCTTCTTTAGAAGCATACAACTCCTTGTTACGCCTTCAAACAGTCTATGACATGTATGTATGTACAACTCAGGGCAGGCACCACAGAGGCGCAGCGGTCAGCGTGTCTGGTGATCTTTATAAACACGGTGTGGCAGAGTCTGGGGACAGGATGCCATTCCGGCGCAGGATGTGGGCCTGACTCCTGTCTCAACACAGCCCATGTTCCTTTGGGGTGAATGTTTAGGATATCAGCCTTAATTGAGTAGACTCTGCTTTGGTTTCTAAATTTGATCTTTATTTTGGGTACAAAAGAAAAATAGCAAAAGATCAAATATTTGGAATCAGTAGTTACCAATGACAATTTCAGAGTGTGTGTGTATGTGTGCGTACGTTTATTTAAACTTCACTCCCTCCTTGCTCTCCGGGCTGGCTGCAGTAATCTCCTTGGGGGTCTAGGAGCTCCAGAGAGCCCGCGATAGCACAGAACACACAAAAATGCCACACTTTGGAAGCAGGCCAGGCAGGGCCTCCCAACCCCGAGACTTGCCCCATCCGCACTCACTCCCTCGATGTGAGGTGGAGCCGGGCTGGTGCCCACCCCACACCAATCCCAGACAACAGTCCTACGACCCAGCCCCCTCCCTGCAGAAATCTGGTGTGGACAGACGACAAGGGTATCTCAGGGTGCCAGGAAAGGCACCACGCGGCGGCTGTGACCACTCCTATGGCCCATGGGCACTGTGAGGGGCTGACCCTGCAGCCCTTCAGCAAACGCAGAAGGACACGGGGGATAGGAGAAGGCTCTCGCCCAGGCCACATGGAGGTCTCCAGCAGAGCCTGAGCGTGAAGGCAGGGCTGTAGACGCCGGCCCAGAGCTCGTCCCCTCGCACCAAAGACACTAAGTCTGACCAGAGTACTGCAGACGGGATGTGGGTCACAGGGCAGTCAGAGCTGGGCCTGACCCGCTCAGAGCTGCCCTGCCAGCGGGGGAAGGTGGCCGGTGGCTGGAAACATCTCCCAAAGCCACATGCCAGGCAATAAAACCTTCACAGAGCTGCTCTGGAGGTCAGGAGGAAGGCAGTGTCAGCACAAATCTTGCTCATGGGGAGAAAAGGCAGGGGTGAGGGTCACCTGAACCTTCCCGAATCCACGCACACGGGGACCCAGCCCAGCCTAGCCTGGAATCCAGCCCCAGAATGGGGACTCCCTGAAGTGTCACGGTTCCGACAGTTTTGATCAAAATGAGTGGCAGTCTCATTAATTTGACGTCTACTTGATTTTTACAAAATCCTCGATTTTAAAATCATACCAGTTTTTCCTTTGATGGCTTTTAGTAGACTCCAGCAGCAGGTTCCTGAAAGCCTGCTCCTTCGAAGCATTTGATAGAGGGAACGGGAGGCGGGGAGTGAAATGGAAAAGGATTTAGCCCTCCAGAAAGACAAATGGAAAAATAAAAGGAAGAATGGAGGGAGGACTGTGCAGTAAGTGCATCCCCGTCTCGCGGGCCGGCGCCAGGAGGCCGTGCGTCTAGTGGACGGTCCCCCAAGGACGTGTACGGCCATCATCTTCTTTCCTGCATGCTCTTGGAAAATGCCACCTAAGTCTCTTTCCATCCAGGGGAGGTCTGGTCCCTTCCCGCATCTGGGTGGACTTCAGCCGGCTTTGGCTAATGGCGTACGGGGGGAGGGACCCACATGCCCTCTGCCTCCTCTGCTGGTGCCCTCGCGTCATGTGGTTCAGCCCATCGAAGACGGGGCTTCTCTTCACTATTATTATTGGTTTTTTGCTCACAATGATTTCCTCTGCTGCAAATTTCCTGTTCATATACTTTGCCCGTTTCCCTCCTTTTTTAAGGTTTTTTTTTTTTCCTATTGACATATGAACATTATTTACGCATTCTGGATATTAGTCCGTTATTGCGGAAAATATCTCCTGCCCCTCCACGGTCGGCCTGTGCACTCTGCCCCTGGTATCGTCGTACGACCAGAGGTTTTTCATTTTGATGTGCGTGAATTTATGAAAGTTTCTTGATGTGTGTGTCCTTTTAGTCTCTTGTTGAAGAAATCTTGCCCTGCCCTGATGTCATGAAGATACTTTCCTACTTTCTCTTGTAGAAATGTGAAAACGTGCTCATTGCATGAGGCTGGCAATCTGTCTGGAATGTATCTTTTATGAGTGATGCGATGCCAAAATCCAGCTGTATCTCTTTTGCATGCTGATAACCAAGCCGGGGCTCCGCCACAGCCAGGGGTCTCTCTGCAAGAGCAGGTCTGCCCCCGGGCTCCCTGCTCGGATCCTGTGCCTCGTCTCCCTCCCTGGATAGGACTTTTTTTTTTTTGCTGTAGCTTCCATAAGCTTGACAGTCCAAAGTAAACATAATCCCACATTACTCTTCCAAAGTGTCTTGGTTATATTCCCACTCCAGGCCTTGGTCAGCAAGGCCCACTGTTGAATCAGCTTATCAAGTATCATTAAAAACAGACAGACCTTGGTGACGTTACCGGCATTCTACTGAATGCAAACATTTAGTAAGTGCGTATGACATATTTAGGGTCCTGAGCATTCCTGCCCCTGAGCCCAGCCCACAGCCTCGTCCTTCCTTCCAGATGTCCGCAATGTCCCTCCAGGCACACCCATTACCCAGGCAGCTCCCTACCGATGAGTGGTGGCCCAGAGTTCTGGGCTGTCTGCTGTCAACATGTTCGATACTGTAGCGAACATTTCCAAGCATGGATCTTGGAGGAGAAGAAAGAGGAGATCTACAGCATGAGTTCCCAGAAGTGGAATTTCTGGGCCACATGGTCACAGCACTCTAAGTTCTGGAGAATGTGCCAAATTTCCTTCGCACCTGCCAGACTTTAGGTGCGAGCCATGGGCCCAAGGCTGGGGGGGTTTGGTTCATCTTGACCCGCTCACGGGCTGCACGGGTGGGGGCGTCTCGCCGAGTCCCTATCAGCAGCAGGCCCCTGGGCCTCCATCACCAGCAGGGCTTTGAGGACAGTGGCTGGAAGTGTGGCTTCTCCGCAGCTCTTTCACAGACCTGGGGTGAGGCCCGACCTCTGCCCGTGACTGGGGAGCTTATCTGACCTGTTCCGTAGGGTGTGAACTCTGCCCAAGAAGCACCCTCCCCGTTGCATCCCCAGGGCCGTGGCAGGGCCTGTGCTCAGGAAACACTCGGGCAACCCATTGGTCAGGAACAAGCCCTGCTGCCACAGGCATCTCTTAGGCCCCACCCTTGGCAGAAGCGTTTCTACTCCCATTAGCAAGACACGCCCTGACCCGGGCATCTGTGCACCTCCCCTGGGCTCCCAGGGGCACAGGGGGGCCTAGCAGCAGAGGACCTAGGGAGCTGGCTTTGCAGCCGAGGGGTAACCTGCCCCAGGAAGCCTCCAGCCTCCTGCCAGGTTTTATGGGTCCATGTAGTCCCAGGGCCAGCCCAGCCTCAAGAGAAGGGGAAATCAGCTCCGGGCAGGAAGGTGATGCCAATGTAAAGGCAGGCAGGGACTGAGGGTGGCCGGCTTTGGATCTAGTCACTGGCTTTCCTTCATACACTTCAAGAGCATCCACACCGGTACGACTCCTTCTGGTTCCCAGACCCCATTTCAGTGCGTGTTTGTGGAGGAGGGGGCCTTCCCACATGTAACACCACACAGTTCTCAGACACCAGCAGGGGGTCCCAGGACTGAATTCTGAGCTATCTGCCTGGAGACAGCACCAGAGTGCCAAGGCTGAGGGCTCTGTCCGACAAGACTGCCCACCACCCCCCACTCCAGACACCAGTCGCAAGCCCCAGGCTGGTCCCTGTGCTTCTGACCTACCGGCTACAGACTGGAGGTTCCCATAACCTCCCTCTTGGGTTCGATTAATTTGCTAGAGCGGCTCACAGAACTCAGGA
>JAQQAC010002172.1:2521056-2583978 GCA_029783875.1 Phataginus tricuspis
CACAGCACACGACCGCCCGGTGGGTCGCCATGAGGAGGACACGCACACCACACCACAACACGTAAAATGCACTAGCACAGTGTCTGCCAGGAGCAGATGCTGAATAAGCCTTTGCTGTTGAAACTGAGGCTGCAACAATGCGAATACCCCCTTGCTGGCCCCCAGTCCCTCCAGGAGCCCCTCCCCTGGGGTCTTGCAACCATGACCTCCAAGCACCCTTTCCTGTTTGTGGACTCTGTCTCTGGATCTCAGGGACCTGCCGCCATTCCTGAGCTCCCCTGTGGGAGGGCCTGGTGCCTGACCGAGGCCATGTCAGGCTCTGGGCAAGGGTGGGACACATCCTGTGAACATGGACTCCAGGGAATGAGCAGGCAGCCCACACCTGGACAAACATCACCCGAGCTGTGTGGGCAAAGGAGTCAAGGTTCAGAGGGCCTGGGGTTGCCCAGGGTCATGCAGCTCCGAATGGTAGAGGGAGGATCTGCAAAGGCAGCCTAATAACATCACGGGGTCCCCACCCACTGTGCTGCGCCGCCTGTGGGCATGGGCTGGTTAACTCCCAGCACTCGGGGCCAGCTCTGACTGGGAGGGCCCTGGCTGGGCGGCCAGACCGCCTGGGTCAGGGAAGCCATATCTCAGTAGCTGCTGCAAATCCTTCTAACCTTTTCTAGCATGTTCTCACAAGTCATGCACAGACCTTTGGAATCCTTACCCTTGTTCAGGAAAGCAGCACAGGGAAGAAATGAATCAGAGAGAGAAACGTGCAAGGGACCCAATTGCATATGGCGGCTGCAGACTTTTAAGGATGGCCTGTGAGCGCATCGGCTTCAGGGACTGGAAAGAAAAGGAAAACCTACCCTTTGACACAGTCACTGATCCCACAAGCGGGCCCCTGTCTGTCTTCTGCACACATCTGCGAGCCAAGTGGCCGTTCCAGAAAGCTGATTGGCCAAGCTGGGGACCTCTTAATCATGGTGCGTGAGGAGCGCAGCCCAGCTCCAGCTCACTTCCTGTCTGTGAGGACATTTCTCCCCTGGAGGATTCCTGAGCCCCCAGCATGCTGGTGTGAATCTGTTTCCTTGCAGACTGCATATCTCAGGCAGACACATAATGTATAGAAACAGCCAGGCCATCTGGGCCAGAGTCTCTGCAGGCACGGGGCTGACGTGTTCAAGTGCTGGATGCACCACTGGCCCCACACCCAGCCATGCTGGCATGCTTTCCCTCCCCTTCACCCTCCAGCCACCATCGGGAAGAGACTACTCCCCGATTCCAGCCCCAGGGAGCCCCTGAATATTTGGCAGGAGTCTGTCTGGGCTGTGGGCACATAGCTCAGGGGTGGCCTCCGCGAAAGCAGCGGGGACAGAACTGCTCTGCCCCTCACTTGCCAGGCAGCCCAGGAAGGCAGCGGTGCCCCTGTGTGCCCATTTCCTTGTGCATTAGAGGGGGTAGTGAAGCCACCAGGTCTGTTGGGAGGAGTCAGTGAGGCCATGGGGAGCTGAGTGCCCCCGCCCCGGCCCCTGGGCTGTGCTTCGTGGCCCCTGCTCGCACCCTCCGCAGCCCCGGACATCCCGGAGCCTCCACCCCAGCCCCCATCCTGGCGCCTGACAGTGTGAGGTCACTGACCTCTTCCTGGGGGTCGGCAGGACCCCCAGAGAGCACGGCCCCTGCCCAGCTTATTCCTGAACCCAAGCTCCTGACACGGGCCCAGCCCACGGGAGGCTCTCCGAGAGGCTCCAAGGGCCGCTCTGCTTGCACAGACTTCTGGCTGCATTGTGAGGCCAGGAGCTCTTTGAGGGAGGAGCCGAGGGACATGGCAGGTCGGTGACAGGGAGCGATGGCCCAAAGAGGTCAGGTGATCGACCTGAGGACACAGGCAGGCCAGTGAGAGGAGGGGGTGAGGCCGGGCCTCCTCTGCCCTAAGCATCTGGGAGCCTTCCTGAGGCCCCGGCTTTCTTGTAGCTGGACAGACCAAGAGCCCAGGCCCTGTGCGGAGGCCCCACAGCACCTGATGCTGACCCCATGGCTGGACTCGAGCCCACGGACTGATGACATCCTGGCCTACCCTGGGTGCTTCTGTGGATAAAGCAAACCCACCCTGATCCCCCAGCCCAGCCAGCTCCGGGCCTGGAGGGGAGCTGTTGGCCCAGCGTGAGAACGAGCCCAGCCTTCGCGTCTGCTCTCCAGATGCCCGATTCCAAACTGCGTCTCTTCTCAGGCGATCCTCTGATCCTGCCCAGAGCACACATTCCTCGGCTTGTCCTCAGAAGACAAAAGGTCGTTCATCACATGTGCTGCGCTCTCTGTGCAGCGCACCCCAGCCGAGCTGGGGACCACGGTAGACCCACAACCAGGACAGCCAGCAGATGTCCCCTCGCATGTCCCTGGGGCTGTTCGTGGGGCTGACGGGACAGCGCAGTGGGGTTGGCCTCCCATCCCGGGAAGAAGCCAGGATGGATTCGTGATGTCTGCCCTGGCTGCGAATGGAGGGAGTTTGTCTGCAGCTGACCAAGGGGCCTTGTCCCTGTATTGTTTGCTGGGGAGGGTGGAGGACGGGGGACCACGCCTCTGCCTGGGGGGTTCTCTTCCTCACCCACAGCTCCCTGAGCAAACCCGGAGGTCCACCCAGCATTCCTGCTCCTGACCGGACACTGTAACAGCCAAACTGTTACCACCCGCTGCCCCATGCAGCCCTCACCGCAGGCCAGGGAGGGTGGAGCCAGGGGGCAGCCCCTGGCCCACATGAGAGCTGAGCCCCAGGGGTGGGGAGGAGTCCAGGCTCCAACTCAACTCTGTCTCAGGCCCACGCAGGCAGGGCGCCCGGCTGAGTCCCCCGGCCTCCACCAGCCCCCGGGGCGGGCCTGGGCCGGCCCTCCAGGCTCACGCTGTGCATCTCCCCGCATCGTGCACCCCTCTCCGCTCACCTGAGCCCCGTTCCCTCTGCCCCCAGGGCCCCCCTCCCCGGGTCACCTGAAGTGCCCGGCTCCCCTGCAGGTCTCAGCTCGCTCTGTGCCCTCTGGGCCCCCCACCCCACCCCACCTGCCCTCAGCGTGCTGGCGCCCCTCCTGTCCAGGGCACGCTGCGTTCACGGGGGAGTGAGTGTCCCTCCCACTCACCCGCTTCCTCCCTGTCTCTGCGCCATCTGGAATGGCTTCCGGTGGGAAGGTGTGAGGAGACAAACACTGACCCAGCCGGGGTGGCAGCGGAGTTGCGCTCGGAGAGGCACCAGAACCGCAAATGCATTGCCACCGTCACAGGCGTATTTGCTGCATGTGTTTTCCTATGAAGACCGTGGGGCCTAGAACCTTCCAGAGTTGCACGGGAAATCCCCTGGAGGCTCTGAGAGGGCCCCTGGCTGAGCTGGGATCCCACAGGGAGCCTGGAGCATCTGGGGAAGGCCACACAGACTGTGTGTGTGTCTGTGGGTCCCGCCAGGCTGGGCCCCCTGCGCCACCCCAGCCCAGCCCGAGTGGGGCTGGCTGACATCTGAGAGCGCCTGCTGGGGGTGCCTCTGCTCTTCTCCCGGGAGCCGGGAGCCCAGGAGGGATGGTGCAGGAGGTGAGGGCAGAAACCAGGCGCCCTGACCCAGCCTGGGCACCGGGTTCATACCGCTGGGCCAGCTAGGTCCGCCCCGTGCCTGGCACACGGTGGGCACTTCACAAGAGCCTTGCGTGCCAGTCTGGGGCGAGCATCCCGGCCGTGGTGAGCTCTTCCCGCCGGCCACGGGGGCAGCTCTCAGGGCAGAGCCCTGCTACTGCGCTGACCACAAATCAAATAGTTACCACGTGTGCTTCTGGGCAGCATGGAAGCCATTCAGGAGCGGAAGGAAGTGTGGTGGAGCCCCGGGTCCGGGACTCAGTCACCGCTCATCTCCAGAGGCCTCGGAGGCCCGGGGGACTGTGGGCTGCCACGGGGGCGGGTCACGGACCACAGTCGTACTGCGGCCATCCTCCCTGCTGGTGGGCCGCATCAGGCAGATGGCGTCATCCGGTCCTTCCAGCCCCCGACCAGTCATTCCCACCTGCCCAAAGGAAAACACCGCCAGCTTCCTGGGCGGAGGAGAAACCAGTTTGGTCGGGAGCTCCCGCAAAATCAGCCGACAGTGCGGAGCTGCTCAAGCTGGGAGTCGCCCCTCCAATGTTTACAAGCTCCCGAGGCATGGCAGGGCAGCCCGGACAGCAGCCAGGACCCCGGGGAAGGCCCGGCCCTGCCCTCAAGGGGACCACGGTCCACACAAGCTTGGCTCCAGGACGCAGGCGCCCATGGGTTCCGGCCCTCGGTTTTCTCATCGGCTAACGAGGCACCACGCTGGGGCCCAAAGGACCCCCAGGAAGAGATGGTGCTCCTGAGGGGCAGAGTGGCACCCAGCGAGCAGCTGGTGGTCAGTCGTGGCAACTCAGGGCATTGCAAGTGAGTGCCCTGGTCACGGTCACTGTGCCCTCCCCATCAGGTCCTCCACACTCCCAGGTTCCTGTCCTCGCCCGCCCAGCTCATGGATCCCAGGAGACAGAGGAAGGCACAGGACTCCCACCAGCCAGGCTCCTCGGGGCCCCCTCAGGCCCTGCGCGCTGGCCCCAGTGTCAGCAGAACAGGCCGTGCATGGCCGGAGCAGAGGACCCAGGGCCGCGGGGGCATGGACGCCGGCCCCTCCCCTCGCCCCTTCTGTTTAACTTGGCCTCCCAGGCCCCTTCTGCTTGCCACTTCAGTCCACTCAGGGCAATTTCCTTTCTCGTCTGAACACTGATTCCTCTCCAGACAGCTTCCTCCCTCTGTCCCCTCCACCAGGGTCCTGGGCCAAACCCCAGGGCTGAAGGCGGGAAGGAGCAGCAGAGGGTGGCGGGTGGCAGGAAGGCGCCGGCTCAGAGAGGGCAGGGCTGTGCAGAAGGGCCCAGGCTGAGCGGCTTGGGGCCAGTCCCACCAGACCAGGCACAGTGGCCACAACTATGCCATGAGCACATTTTTAGACTGTGAGTCAAACTGTTAATAGAGTGATTTTTTTAATCATCCCCGAAGGAAAGCTGACTTACAGCTCTTCTCTGCAGTCAGGAGAAGGAGGATCTCAAGGAGGCTCTGACGGGAGGGGAGGCAGCTGGGTCCCCCATCAGCCACTGGCCGGCGCAGGGACCGGTCTGAGAGACACGCACAGACCCTTGGTGCCCCTCCGTAAGGAGCCCATGCTCCCCAGAATGAGGTGCAGCATGGATTCCACCAATGGACCCATCAACTGGGTCACGGGGTTGGGCTCTCTGGACACCCGCCTCCGTCACTGTTGCTTCAACTCCTAGTTACAAAGGAAAGTAAGTCCACAGAAACTGCTTCTCCGTGTCCCTAGCCTGTGCCGAGGCTTGTGGGAGCAAAGGAGGAACAAGACAAACCTCATGGGAAGAAAGGCAACATATACAAGAAAGTAAGTTCCAGATCCAAACAACAGTGTTTGTGTCCCGTCTGTGCAGAGCAGGGACCCCTTCGGACCAGGCTGTTCATGTTCCAAGGGCTGAACATGCATTTCTCCCTACACGGTGCTCCAGCTCCCGCAGCTGCAGGCAGGCCGGGGAAGGGAGGCTGATGCAACCTAGCCTGGTGGCCAGCTCTGCGGGAGCTCCCGCCCTTGCCTGCCCCACCCTGGGGGAGTCACAGCCCCATGCTGGGCAGGCGCCAGCCCTCCACAGTGGCTTCTGCACGGTGGCTCCCAGGACCTCTGGGATCTCCACTTGGAGGGAGGCGGGGGGGAGTCTGAAAGCTCGGTGACCCAGCTTCCCATCATCCGGCCACAGAGCCTCCGTGCCCGGCCACTCAGCTCCACAGCTGCTCAGGCTGGCAGTGATCCCACCACGGGCTGTGTGCCCAGGGGACGCGACCCATCGAGGTCACAGATTCCTCTGCTGTAGTGCAAAGGTCATGGTACGAATCCCTCACCGAGGAAGTAAAGCGGGTGGGCCCTGAAATGCCGACAGACGGCCATGGAAGCGCTCTGTGCTCTGGGGACAGCAAAGGACCCTCACAGGTCTGCCCCCTTCCCTCTGAGTCCCGTGGCAGCTGTCGCTAGTCACAAAGCTCCGTCCCGCAGGTTCAGGTCGGCCTCAGAGTCCCTCTCAACACAGCCCCCCGGGCCACCACTTGGAGTGGATCAGTGCTGTCAGTGAGCAAGTTCCTGCCGTCACTCCACTGACAGATGGAAGGGAAACTCGACAAGGGGCAGGACTTGCCTGTGATTAATGGTTGTGGGGCGCAAAGAAGCCACAGCTGCCAGAACATAGGAAGGAGGGACAGCGGGAACAGAAGTTCCCTTGGGAGAGTCAAGGCTGGAGGCGCCTGAGCAAAACAGGACCAGACTGGGCAGAGGTGGCCGCACAGACAGATGCTCCCAAGGGCACTTCTAGCCCAGCGCCAGAGCGTGCCACCACCATGCCCTTCCCAGTCTCCACCCACGGGCTCGGGGCCGCACAGATGCCCTTCCTGAGGGTCCAGAGCTCCCGGCCCTCAGGGGGTCAGTGAGCACAGAGTGGGGCCTGGCCTGGGGATGCTGAGGGCTTGCCGTAGCCGGGCCAGCAGCTAGCGCTGCCCAGGAGAAGGAAGTCAGCTTTGGCGTGAAGATGAGGCGCTGGTTACATGGAGTGTCCCTTCCTCCCCCCGGGGGTCGCTTACACAGAGACTGCAGTCAGGGGCAGGACACACCCCAGGTTCTGTGAAGGGTGCGGGCACAGTGCACACAGCCAGCAGGCCCCTGGAGCTGGTGCACCCCAGGACCTGTGTCTAAGGGACAAGGCCCTGATGGTTCCCCAGGGATGTGAGGCAAAGGTCGTCCACGACTGTGCTTACGTGTCCACCCAAGCAGGCGCCATGGTACGGTACACCTTCTCTGAGAGGCTCCACAAAGCTGCCTAACAGAGACAAACCCAGGACACCAGGGCGGGGCCTGGAAGCCAACAGGACGCAGGGCGGTGACAGGTGCAGGAGCTGCGGAGCCAGGTGTCCGTGTCAAGCCACCAGGAAAATATTCTGCCCCAAGCACGGGTCTGGAAACAAACCAGAGAGGAGGGTGAGTGGCGTCCAAGGCAGGTTGTCATTAGACAGAAAGTCTTTCTCAGTGGTGGGAAAAGAACATAAACTCGGCCCAGGCACTTTCGATGAATATTCCACACATCCGATAAGCAGCAAGATACAGGGAGAAATTCTCTCCGTCGGAATTCCTGAGAGCCAGTCCTTTGAAGGCTGGTTCAGGGAGGGCCTCGCAGGGTCCCCCACGGAGAGCCAGGGCACCCTGACAGCCCGGGGGAAGCCCCTCGCAGCCAGGGAAGGCCTTCGGAGGCCCCCCAACACTGCCCAGGGCAGGGGCCTGCCCACCTCCACCCCCGGCACACAGTTCAAAACAAAGCAATGGTGTCCATGAAATGAGGGGAAAGAAACCCGACGAAATGCTGATTTTTTTCCCAAAAGGCTGCTGCAATGCTCTTTATGAAATACAAAAATCTTTTAAGAACTAGCTCTGGTGTTCTTGGCGCGCTTAGAGGGCACGCGACACAGCTCACTTTATTTCAACGCCTTGTGGGGCTGGGGAGTCTTGCTTTCTCCCACACACCAACCCCAAGAACTCTGGAGGCAAACGGTACTGCCGGGGCCCCCCAGCTCCTCCAAGAGATCTGAGCCCCTGTTCACGGCACACCACCCCCACCCCAGCCCCAGGCTGGCACACAGAGCACCCCCTCCCCAAGTACCATGTGAAATGCTTTGTAAGTTAGAGGGTGGCCTCCCACGAGGCTGGCCTTGTGACACAAGGGATTCCACGGAGGCTGGGTGTCCGGCAACATCAGCTCCTACCCTCGAAATTCTACACTTTGCACGGCCAGGACCACCTGACAGGTGGGGAAACGGTGCAGGAGAGGAGGCACTCATGGACGAGTGACGTCTGCTCCTTCTTGGTCAGAAACTGTTTGGGTGCGGCCGCCGCATCACTGCAGCCAGAGAGAAGCATAGCCAGACACACACAGGCTGGGGGGGGGGGGGCTTCAGAAGGTGGGGTCTGGGGTCAGGCGTGCCTGTCTGTGTTCAAGCTGTGGCCCCACCGCCGCCTCAGCCTGGCTCCTGGAGCTCCCTGGCCTGTCTGCTCCCAACTCCCCTCGTCAGGGAAGCGGAGCGGATCCCTGCCCTGGAGGACAGCAGCCAGGGCGGATGCAGCGACAGGTGCACGCGCGGCTTAGCACAGGAGGCCCAGCTGCGGCCCTGGAGTTCTGTGCCGGCGTTGCATGACCAGCTGTGTGTGGAGTGGGGTGAGCCCGCCTGGTAGCATTTGCCAGTCTCCATGGTGTAAACACTCCCACCAGAATGGACTTCAAGCTCCCGACGTGACGTCTCTGAATGTGGAGATGGGAAGGGATGGTGCCATCAGCTTCCACAAGCCAGCCAGCCCGCCTGGAGTCCGGCAAAGCCCTGGGAAGTCTGGTCCTGTCACTGGCCACCTGCCCAGAAGCTGCGGCTGAGGGAGCGGCAGAAGGGTCTTTGGAAAATGCCACTGAGGCCCCAGCTCGGAGACGACCCTGGTAAGGGTGAGGATGGGCCCGCCAGGACGTGGTATGTGCCCTAGATCAACAACCTGCTCCCAAGAGGGCCACGCCAGGAGTCTAAGGACCCAGCGGGGAGGAAGGTGTGGTCCTGCCACCACCACTCCCAGCCATTACGTGGGGAGACTTGTGCTCCTGCCTGCGTGACTCTAGGTTCTCACCCATGACTGCATCCCGGTAAGTTCAGGCTGCTTGTGGCAAGAGGCCAGCAGCTCAGATGGGACCCGGTCCCACCAGCAGGGTCACCAGCCTGATAGCGGGGAGCTACTGCCCTGCTCAGCAGGGGGAACCTGTTGCTGCTCTGTGTTGGCCCCTAACCACGCGTGATGGCACCAATGCACAGCAGGTACTTAGCGGAGGCGGGACTCCCAGGGGCGCTGAGCCCTCAGGGCCTTCAGCCAGTGGAGCCCAGAGTCAGCCGGGAAGGAATCAAGACAAGGTAGTGGGACGGGGGTGCAAAATGACAGCACCAGCTTCATATTAGGGCCTCCCCGCCCCGGGGTGACAGAGGAGGCGTGCTGTGTCTTTATCCAACCGCCAACCTCTTCCCCAAGGAAAGCTGACTTCCTGGTGGGGTCTGTCTGTACCTGAGGAACCGAGTGGGTGTGGGGCACAGGGGTGGCCTGGCGCATGCCCCAGACCACCGCTCACCACCCTTGCTGGAGACCCAGGTGCTTGGCCATTGCTCCGACCAAAGGGGCTGTGCTGTGCCAAGCCACCCCCGCCCTGGGCCAGCCTGCGCCTAAGGCCTGAGCACATGGGAAGGGGGTACAAGGCCAGCCTGCGCCTAAGGCCTGATTGCCTGGGGTACAGAGGCCACCCCCTTCCCTCACAGTGGAACATGACCAGAGTCCGTCGGGCTGCGAAGCTCCCCGTGCAGTGGCTGCAGCCCCATCACGACGGCGCCACGGCTCAGCTCTGCCTCTGCCCACCCGCATTCCTCACCCTCTCTGAGCCGTGAGTCTCCAAAGCCATCTGCACCTAATTCTCCATGTCGAGGCTGCCAGTGAATCCATGCCCGCACCCAGAAGAGGCCGTGGTGGCTGGAAGGCCCGACCGCCCCGCATGCACCCCTGGGGCTTGGGTAAGTCGGCCGTGTCTGAGCGTCCTAAGGGCCTTCCCTCCAGCGAACGGCAGGAGGGGACCGGGTGGCACTGGGCTGGCCTTTACTGCTGTCGTCCTTAATTCCACCAGGTACTGAGCGCCAGGTAACTCCTAGTGAGCACAGGGCTTGTCTCCGTGGCATACTTTGATATACAGTGAGAATGCTTTCAATTAGTCGTACAAAAATGTCTGTAGAATCGGCTGCTCATCGGCTCCCTTTCATGGGGGTGTTGGGAGAATTAACTGCACGTAAACCAGCTGTGGAAAAGGCAAACTGCTTCTCAGTGTGCATGGAATTCTGCTCTGAGATTTTCAATATGGTCCGGAGCCAGACTTTTATTCCTCTAGGAAAAACATCTGAGATTCTATTGAAAAGCAGTGAGAAAATAATTCCATGTACACACGTTAGGCAGACCTCATGCTGGAAGGACCGTGGCATGTAAAGCCAGGCCTGCCTGGGTGTATACACGCTGGAGAGGGACTTCCAAACGTGCAGCTAGCGGGAGGGAGCACCACGGGTCTCCGGGCAGACACGGAAGGCGGGGGCCCTCGGGGATCCGGGGATTCTCGGAGGCTGCTTTGCTGCAGGGGCAGGCAAGCGGCGCAGGGCATGCTCTCCGAGGGCATTGCCTCAAGAGGCCCCCCGCCGTGTCTGCCACCCCCTGGGTGTCCACACAATTTCAGGTGACGGAAGGGCCCTGTGGTTAAGAAGCTGCAAAGGCACGCTGCCACATAAATGACAGCCACGCTCTTGCAAGCCCCCCGCCAGAAAGAAAGGAGCAAGCCAGCCGGGGCTCCTCAGCCCCATGGCAGCTGGGTACCGAGCTGCCGGGTCCACGTAGGCAGCATGCTGGACCGCATGGGTGGGGGCAGGGTAACCATGGCAGCGTCGCCCCAGTCAGCGCTAAGTAATTCTTCCACAATGTACAATTGCTCTGTTTATAGGAAGAATGCTGACCATATATATTCTGGGTTTCCATGTGCGATACCTCACTAGGAAAGAATGCAGATCCCACCAGAAGGAGCACACGTTACAGTTTTCAACTGACTCTCTTCCCGTCCTCGGGGAAGACGTTGGGTGGGCTCTATGGCTCTCTGCAACCAGGAAGGCGTAGCTCACCCTGGTGTGGATTCACTGCCCAGGGGCAGGTCCCCACAGGCCAAAACTGCGGGCTTCCCAGCTGAACACCTCCCTGAGGCAGAAGGGGCGTCTGCCGGCCCCCCTGCGGGTCTGGAGCCTGTAATCAGGCCAAGCCACCAGGCACACTCATTCGTCAGAATGAAATTTCAACCCTGGATTAACTTGGGGAGAGTTTTACTTCTCGCTGGGGGAGGCCACAGGCATTTCTTTGTGACTTCAGCTGAGCTTCGGTTTAGGAGGGGAAGATGAGTTTCAGATGCTAAAAATAATCTTCGGGGACCTTTCAAGGAAAAGAAACAGCCCTGCAGTTAGGCCAACCTTCGGAGGAACGTTTCACTCTTGATTTCCGTGTTTGATGGATGTGGCAGTCAAGTCATTGATATTCCAAACGTGGCCTGTAATTTCCTGCGACCTGGAAATCCAGATGTTCCCCGGCTTAGACTTTGCAACTCAGAAAAGAGACTTTTAGTAAAATGCACAAAGGAACTCTTTTGAGACTTTTTTAAAACATTCATTGCAGAAAACTGCACAGATTGACAGTGTCACTCAAGGAATTGTCACGAGGTATGTGCCCGGGGAAGGACACACAAGCCAAGAATTCGGGCAGGATGGGCTCCCTGGGAGCCCCCAAGCCCCTCCCGCTGCTGTCCCTCCCCGCCTCCGCGGCCCCCGGGCCCCCCCCGCCGCTGTCCCTCCCCGCCTCCGTGGCCCCCCGGGCCCCCCCAGCCGCTGTCCCTCCCCGCCTCCGCGGCCCCCCGGCGCTCTAACGCCACCTCAGGTGAACAGAATCCTGAACACACAGCCCAGTGTCCCTTTCCTTTGCTCAGCACGCGTGACGTTCGCTGTGTCACTGGGCACAGCTCTCACTCATTCCCTCTTTGCCGTGCGACCACATTCAGGCTTAAAACAAAACGTCAGTGGGAGAAAATTAGTTTGTCATTATTTGAAGGAGAAAACTTCCCCGGGGTGCAAGCTTTGGGGCCAAGGACCTGGCCTCGGGCAGCCCCCCTGGGCTGGGACAATGGTCTCCTTCTGCTCCATCTGCCCCCATCTGCCATGAATGGCACCCGTGTGTGCCACACGCCTCTGGTATTTTAAGGCTGCCTCCAGTGACTCTGGAAGATTCTGGTGGAAGGAATCTCAGTTATTAAGGGCTGTGCTAATGACAAGCACTTCCCTGCAGCGGGTCAAAGGGGGAACCCCAGCCCAGCAATCCCAGTGCTCGTACAGTGCTTAACAACCCGAGGGAGAAAGCTGTCCTGGGACCCGGAAGATGAGCAGGGCCTCCCTGCACTCCCAGAGCCCTCTTTTCATCCAGAGCGTGGACACCCCACCCAAACGGGGCCTCTGTGACAGGGGAGTGCCCACAGCAGAGGGGGCTGCAGGGGCTTAGCTGGAAGGGCTGGGGACACCCATCCCATGAGGGGCCCAGGCCCTGAATCAGGGGGCTACAATAATCGGCTGCTCTCGTCGGAATCCACTCACAGAACACTCTCAAATCCAAAATTACTAAGCGTACTTCACAAGAAATACACAGGACCTGTATGAAGAAAGCATGAAAACTGGGTTATATGAAATAAGACGAAAAGGAGGAAAAGGAGGAAATTCGTCATGGATGGGACACATATTAAATATAATGCCATCTCCTCCTGAAAGTATAGATTAATTCCACTGAATGTTACCGATTAAAATGCCAATAGTATTCTCTGTGGTGGTGTTAGAAGGAACTTAACAAATGATTTTTCAGTTCAAACAAGAGTTTAGGAGGACAGACCAGAAAACTCTGCTCCAGGAACAAAGCCGTTTAAATAACGCTCTCTGCTTCGGAGGCCACCACCGGCACCACCGCCCAGGGCTGGACCTTTAGGCCCAGCGGTAAAACGGAGCAGATCCAGAAATAACCCCAGAAAGACTGCAGGGTCTTACAATGTGACCAGTTGGACAGAGAAGGTGGGACATGCTATGAACTGTGGTAGGACAAATGGCAAGTCATTTGGAGGGAGCAGAGCTTAAGGAAGAACTGAATTTCTGCCTCCCTCCTTACACCAAAACAAATTCATGGAGAGAGCTTCAAACATGAAAACTAAAGCCATAAAAAAAAGGTAGGGGGAAAACCACATGTGAGTTTATAATGTAAACCTGGAGTAGGAAAGGCCATTCTGGACAGTACCCCAAAAAAGTTGTGTCAGAGAATATTAATTGGCTTGAATACATAAAATCTGAAGGTTCTGCAGAGCCCCCACACACAACCACATGTAGATATGTGTGTATATCTGTGTAACCCATAGAGGCTATAGAGGCTATAGGTATGCATGTGTGTGTATGTGCAGGGACACATAAATATACAGTTGACTCGAACAACGTGGGTCTGAACTGCAAGAGTCCATTTACACGTGGATTTATTTTCAGTAAACATGTTGGAAACCTTTTGGGAAACTTAGGACAATTTGAAAAATATCTCCTTTTCTCTAGCTTACTTTATTGTAAGAATACAATGTATAACACATAGAACATATGAAATATGTGTTAAGTCAACTGTTTATGTAACCAGCAAGGCTTCTCCTGTCAACAGTAGGCTATTAGTAGTTAAGTTTCAGAGGAGTGAAAAGTTATACGTGAATTTCCCAGAGCAGGCGGGGGCAGGGGGCTGTCATCTCTCCAGCCCCTGCATTGCTCACGTGTCAGTTGTGTATGTAAATATCTCACATATGTATTGACATTTAAAGGAAACCTGGGCAAAAAAAAAAAATCTTCTACAGGATAGACCAAGGCTTCGGTTCCTCAATAAACCAAGAGCTTATATAAATCAATAAGAAAAAAAGACAATTGACACAGAAAAAAGGAAAGAAAAACAGCCTACAATTATATAAAAATATGCACAACCCAACTCACATTATTCTTGACCTAGTATATTAGCAGAAATTGTAATGTTTTCCATACCCGGTATCGGTGCGGGCACAGGGGAGGCAAGTACCAGTGGGCACATTAGAACGCAGGGCCATGTGAGCACGTCGACGGACATTTAAATGTACTCCGGCTTCTCAATTAGGAACCCACTGCAGTGGATTTACTTATTCCCACAGAAGTAAGCTAGAATACACCCAGGCGAGTGTTCGTAAAGGCAAAAACGCTTCAGGTGATGGGCACGGTGCCCCGACACTTCAGGCGCTGAGCTGGTGCTGCTCTAAGTGCTCTGGGAGTGGGAACAGCTTCCCTGAGAACCAAGCACCTCATCCCCTACGAGGCACAAAGCCCGCGTCACTGCTGGGGTCACAGTAAGGGCCGGCGCCTAGCATGGAGCCTGGCACGTGGCAGACGCCTTGCCCGCGGCCAGCACTGCTCTTATCGTGGATTTATTTTCAGTAAACATGTTGGAAACCTTTTGGGAAACTTAGGACAAGCCCTGGGGGTCCTGGTTAATGGCTTATTGAAATGATGGTATCATCCTTCCAAAGAGTTTGCAGACTCTCTTACTTAAGCACTCTAAAAGCAAACTGCAGAGTGGGCTTGCCCACAGGCAGATCTGGTGTCAGGGCACACTGTTGCCCTGGAGGCCACACCGTTGCCCTGGAGGCCACAGGTCGGCTCCACAGTCCTGAAAAAGCCTAGGGGCCCTGCAGATTCTGGACCTGGGCTTCCCTCCCAAGCACACAGCCTGCAGCCAGGTTGGCCAGGAAGCCCGCAGCCCAGCGCGACCCCACCCCCTGCACTGAACATGCTTCCCAACAAGGCTGTGGGGGCTGTGAGCTGCACTCGACCATTTCCAGGAAGTTATTTGAAGCAGGTCATAAAAGCCGGGAGCACCCCCCTTCTCCGGGTTCCGGCTCTGGGCACCTTCCAGATGCTCTCCCCACACCCTTGGCGGAGTTTCAGGGGGATTTTCCCCTCTAGTTGAACCAGAGAATCAATAGGGGTTTGTCCCACAGATGAGGCGGTGGGCACCTGGGCCACTGGAGGCCAGTGCGGAGGCCACTCTGGGGGTCAGGCGTGGGAGGTGGTGGCCTTGGCCCCCGGGGCACCTGGGGGATGTCACTGATGAATGCCTCACATGCCCACAGGTCGTGGGCCCTTTCACTCAGGGAGACCCGGGACCCTCCCTGGAGCCACCCAGAGCTTCCCCAGGGTCCTCGGGGGTAGTAAGGGGACGCCATCAGGGGCCACTTTAGGGGTCCTCGGGGGCGTGATGTGGCCCAGTGGTGAGAGGCACACGGGCTCTCTCCCCAGACAACTGGTCTACTCTGGCTACCACGCACACTTCCCTAGTCCTGGGACCGAGCTCCACTCCCAAATCCGAAACCTCCTCCCAGAAGAGAGACCCACCACCCAGCTCTGCTGAGCTGGTGTATATTTTCCGGGGGGAGGGAGGGGTGACTGCCTGGCTGGGGAGGAGGAGCAGATTAGAACTGGCCAGTCTGTTGATAAGGAAACAACTGTCTGTAATTACCCCCGGTTCAGCCATGACCACCTTGTGCATCAACACCAATGTCCCCTCAGAGAAACCAAAGCCGAGGACAGTGAGAGGAGCCGGGCGGGGACAGACAGCCGGGAGATGGGGGCCGACTCTCACCCCCCAGGCCTCCGCTTCCCAGATGAGGAGTGGGCTGCATCGGGCTCCAGGGGACCTTCAGCGGGGCCTTCCAGGCATCTCCAGGGGTGGCCCGTACAGGGGGCTGGAAGTCGCAGTGGGAACATCGAGGGACCAGCAGGAGGCAGATGGGCCAGAGAGGGGACGCCCTAAAGGGGCCTGGGGTCCTCCGAGGCCCGGGCACTGAGTGAGGGGCCAGGGCGAGGCCTGGGCCACAGCAGGAAGCCGATGTGCCGAGGCAAGCCCCGAGAGCCAGCCCGGGAGGACGGGGCGGCCCTGGCCCCAGTGGCCGAGAGGGCCCTTCTCCCACGGCTGCAGCTGGGTGGCAGCTGTTTGCCTTCGGAAACTTCCCCCACTCCCCACATCCTTTGCTTAGAGTGCATTTTCTCCGTTTGGAATTTCATTCCAAATGGTAAATATTTTATTTCCATCTGTGAGGCTCCCAGACCGATGACTTCAACACAACATGGAAAATACCTTTGCTCCTCAATTCAGGACGGAAGTCCAGGAGGCGAGTGAGCCATGCAGCCAGGAGGCAAGCTTTTGGCAAAACACTGCGCCTTCTTCTGGACCCGGATGAACCAAAGGAACGTGCGCCCCTCCCTCCCTCCAGGGCCCGCCGTGGGACCGGGAGATGACATCATCGCGTCCACATGCGGGTTTGCGTCTCGGTCCTGCAGGGCCTGGAGCTGGCACACACCCCTCCAGCCCCTGCACAGGAGCACCGTGGCTGCCAGTCCAGTCTTGGGAACCCACTTCCTAGCTGGGCAACCTTGGGAAGCTGTGTCCCTCTCTGATCCTTGCTTTCCCCTTCTGTGACCCATTTCACAGGTTGTCGCAAGCGCTGAATGAAGTGACCCATAACAATGCTCAGCCTGAGAAGGCTGCTCAGCAGAAGAGGCTTAGAGATGGAGTCCTGTGCTCAGGTTCCGACGGCACGGCTCCTTGCGTTACTAACTGAAGCGGTGCCTCTGGAGCGCCAGGGCAAACCCCATTCCCGTACCGGCACTCCATGCCCCAAATCTGTTCATGTTAAAAGAAGACCAGCCTCCCTGGGTGCCTGTCTCCCAGCAAGCACCACTGGGTAACCGCGTGGGGCTGCAGCGCCCGCCTGCGCGGGGAACCTCCTCCTGCCAACTGCATTCCCAGAGCTCAGTTAAAAGTGAAAGATGGACAGGGGTGGGGGGCCCCTCCAGTTCACGCCTGGACGTGCCGGCCTCTTAACACAGCCAAAAACAGCTGCCTCATAAATGCGGTTTTCATTAATTTCCTGGAAGATGGAGTTTTTAATTTCCACAGGATCGGTCTTGGGAGACCCAGAGAAGGACCCGAGGCAGAGCTGGCCCCTCCACAGCCCCTGGTCCCCTGGCCTGTGTGTATTCCCACACTGTGTGCAGATCATCTCCAGCCTGCCCTTCTGCCACCTGAGAGGAGGGCGCACGCCCACAGAATCATCCCCGACGGCCTTCCTGGGGCGAGAATGCGACTCGGAGCTGCTGGAGGACTCGGGGGGCAGAGACCCCTGCAAAGGACGGACCTTCCGATGGTGGGGACCCTTCACTTCTCCAAGATGTGCTGCACGCATTCCCAAAAAGTCTTGTCTGGGGGACAGGGCTGCTGTAGTCCACGAGGCCCGGGAAGGAAGAGTCTCAAAACGTGCAAGGAAATCACTGTGTTTGGATGGACACAAAGTCTGCCCAGTTCCGAGTGTTCAGAAGTTTTATTTTCTTCAGGCTGTCATTAAACTTCTAATAAATGGTGGGATAGCAGGGTCATTTTCTGAGTAAGGCCAGGGCGTGGGCGGGACCAAGTCGTGCGCCTGGGCTGCTGGGATCCCGGACACCCAGAGAGCGTCCACGGAGCCCACGTGAGCAGAGCAGCTGCTGCACAGCCACGGCTGCAGCCGTGCACACGGGCAGGTACCGCCACAGAGGCTGAGGGCACCTGCTGTTCCCTTTGCTGGGAGACGCGGCCTCCGGCTGAAGAGCAGAGCTGCCATGCAGGGACCTGAGTCACTCTTACTCCAGCACAGTTTAAAGACATGGGAAGAGGCAGAACTTGGAGCGGAGCAGCCGGGCACGTGCACTCTGGGCCCCACACTGACCGGGCGACCAGGGGTGGGTCGCGCATCCTGTGTGCCTCAGTTTCCTCTTCTGTAAAGTGAAATTCGTAAGATCTGGTCTCGGGGGAGTGGCATATATTAAATGAGCTAAAATTTGCAGTGTTTAAAATAGCTCAAAGCAGATGGCAAGTTCTTCAGAACTGCCGGTTGAATGAAGAAAATGCATAAGAAAGGGGGCCAGGTCTAGGAGGAGGAGGGCTCCCTGGCCCTGCAGGAGGCCGGATGGGCTGGTTCCTTCACAGGCAAGGAACTGAGGATTCAGAGACCCAGGGACCTCCAGGGCAGGCCCAGCTTGGGGGCAGGAAGGCCGTGAGAAGCCACCTTGGACCAGATCCCTCTGGGGAAGGGGTGGCAGGGTGGCCCCCCGCTCCGCTGCCCCTGGGGAGGAGAAAGACAGAGTGAGATTCCCTCCTTAGCCACCCTGCACGACCTCGGAGCTGCCCGGACATCTGCAGAGCTTTGCCAATGACCAGTGACTTCCTGGCTTGAACCTCAAACAAGGTCCCTGCTTCCATAAGCAGTGTACCGGCCCCACCCAGGACGGCCTGTTCACATCCCCGGACCCGCCCAGCTCGGCAGGGCCATTTCCAGGCTGAGGGGCCGGGCCCCAAGTCCAGAGGCTCCAAGTCAGCTCACCTCAAGCCAGTGCCACCAGCACCCGCCCGGCCAGCTCCTCCCCCACCTCCCCTGTGCCACCCGGGTCCAAAGCACAGCTTGCTTTGTTGTTTATTTGGGGGCTTTTTAGGGCATTGCTTTAAAAGTGTTGAATATTTCAAATACACCAGGAGATGTACAGCAGGAAGGCCCAGCAGAGCCCTGTGATGTCAGGCTCCGCTCCACCTGCCCTGTCTCGTTGGGCAGCCACTAGACAGACACGAGGGGCCGCAGGGCCGGGAAAATATGGCTGGTCCACCTGAGGACCTGCATTTTTAACCTAAATTTATCTCAATTCACATATGTATAAACAGCTACAGGATGGCCAGGGTTCTCCCTGAAGGACAGCACAGGTCCAGAGACGATCTGTAATATTTCTGCAAAGTTTACTTATTTTCTCCAGAAACAGATGCTACGGCAGAGATCGGAGAACAAGTCTTGTTTGGCAGAAGGGGAGGATGCCGGGGCTGGGGGCACGAAGAAGGGAAAGCCGCCGGCCAGGGGAGCAGCGGCTACCAGGCGGGCACCCAGAATCCAAGCTCACAGCAGCCAGGAGGCGGGACCAGCCCGAAAGCCCGCGGAGCACGGGGCCCGTGAGCCAACTGTGACCTATCCAGACAAGGGACTGTTACTCCACCGTGCACAGGAATGAGGCCGGACATGGGCTGCGACGTGAATGAACCTCAAAAACGCTGCACCGTACAAGAAGCCAGACCCAAGAGGCCACACACAGTGGTTCCATTTCTATGAAATATCCAGAACAGGCAAATCTACAGAGGCAGAAAGCAGGGGCTTCGGGGAGGGGAATGTGGAACTGGTGGTTAACAGGGATGGGGTTTGATCGGCGATGACGGACATGTTCGGTGACTAGAGGTGACAGTTACACGGCACCCTGGACACCACTGAGCTGCTCGCTCCAGGACGCTTGACTTCACGGGATGTGAATCTCACCTCAACAACAGAAGTATGTGTGTAGCCGCCCGCAGGGGGTGGCCGAGGATTCCAGGGCACTCAAGGCAAACGTCCAGAGGTCAAGCCGCCAAGCGTCCGGGGCCGGGGCCCCGATGTCAGTCCTCGTGTGGACAGAGGCGCAGCGCCTGGGGGCCGAGCATGAGGGCTGGAGGGTGCAGGCGGTGGGGCTGGGTGCAGGTGCCGCCCTCCAGTTACCAATAAACAAACCAGCCCGGCCTGCAGGTGCCCACTTGCCTTCCTCCCTCGTGTTTTATGTTCACCCTCGTCAATACCTGTAAGTGTCATTCATCCTTTGTTTGGCCGTGATATCCTGCCACGTGCAGGCAATTCATTGTCCTGTCCCCCGTGGCCGGGCATGTGAACCGAGCCTGCGCCGGCATTACACACTATACTTTCCCATCTTCCCCATTTTGTAGACAAGAGTTTCTCTGAACTCATAGGTTCTGGTGTTGATCTATCCAGCAAATACTTCCCGAACATCTACGTTAATCACTAGGCATACAGCCAGGCCCCCCCAGCCACACCCCACGGGACACAAGCAGGCTGCGGGGGTTCCCTGGCGCCCCTCCGCCCGGTCTGCCCTGGGGAGGAAGCCCCCTCTTCCCCATCCCCACATGGCACCCCTCAGCTCCCCAGAGTCCCTCCCTGCTCACCTCTTCCAAAGGAAGCCGGGCTGCCCTTCTGCCTGCCCGGGGGCAGGTAAGGCACCAACCGGCAGGTGCTTTGCACCCTCCGTTCCTGGCATCTGCTCCCCTGCCCCGACTCCAAGACACGAGGAAGGCTGTGTAGCATCGGACCAGGGGCATTCCAGGCCGCTCGGGGCCACGAAGACTCCCGGCATGGCTGTGAGGTGTGACGTCCCGGCCCAGGCGGCTCTGGGCCTCCCCAGTACCTGCCCCTCGAGGTGCACCCCTTTGTCCACAGTCACCTGGGCAGTCCTCGCAGTGAGGGTGATACTCTCCCCATTTTGCAGATGGGGAGCCTGAGCTCAGAGAGGGGAAGGCACCTGCCTCGCACTAGTCAGACCACAGGGCCTTCTCGCTCTTCTGCCAAACGAACCTCCCCTTCTTCACGGGACTGTCCTGAGCCCCAGGCGTCATTTTGGTTTGTTTAGTAGGCGAGCAATCCCTGGAGAGAAGCCAGGGGCTCAGAGTCTCAGAGGTGCCTGGAATAAATGGGGCCTAATGAAATCAGTTTTTCATTTCTCCAAAAATGCCATCCTGAGCCCTGCCTGGTGCTGGGATTGGGGGATCTAGGTTGGCTGCACCCCAATGGCAGGTGCACAGTCAGGGCACCAACAGGAAATAGGTGGCTCACTGAGGTCCAGGGGATTCAAGGAGGGTCTGTTTGCACAGGGTCATTTGCATGGTGTGGGTGACAAGGAGAGGGGCCCTGGGAGCATGCAATGACCAGAACATCATCCCAGACCCCGGGGCAGTGGCCGAGCGGCAGGACCCTGCATGGAGAGGGCCTCTCGGGGTCCCCGCTCACCTCTTCCTTTCCTCCGACCCCCCACCCATGGGCTGAGCCCGACCTGAGGTCAGAGGGCATGGGGGCCCTGTGGTGTCTGCCCTTAACATCCCACCCCTTCTGCCCCGAGTCCTGTCCTGGTTGACAGGTTCACATCCCAGCACAGAAGACCCAGTGTCCCTGCACTGCCACACCACCATGGGCATGTGTCAGTGTAACTGCAGGGCCCTCTTCCACCCGTGATGTACGGCCTCAGCTCTTCCTGCAGGGGCCAGCGGGCAAGCCCGGGGACAGAGCCGCGTGGAGCCCAAGCCAGCTGCCCCGCTGCCCCAGCTGGGGCTCCGGTCTCCCTCTCCCACCTCAGGTGCCCGCGCCCCTTGGTCTCTGCCATGACCTCAGCCACTGGGGTGAGCCAGGCCTTCTCGTGTGAGGATCTGGGTCCTTGGCGGCCCTGCCTTTATGGTCTCACCTCCTGAGGGATTTTTTAGGTAACAGTGCATCACTGGGTTTTATACAATCTTCCAATCCTCAAATTAGAATTTTTTTATCCGGTAATGGTGGACAGCGTTGAGCCAGACCTGGCCCCCCGCCCACTGTCTCTTCCAACAGTAGCACCAATCTGGCTGTGTGTGCAAGTGTGTGTGCACACACGTGGAGTGCCCTGGGGGTGGCAGGCCCTGCCACCTGCAGGCATCGGCCCTGGAGGCAGGCTGAGGCCCGAGGCTGCTCCTGGGGGGCGCCTCCCCCGATCAGGCCCCCAGGTGCCCCCCAACAAGGCCTTGGCAGCCCACCTCCTCCTTCGGGGTCCTTCTCTCCTCTGGAACCATGTCCTTGCCACCTGCCTTTACTAAGGATCTGTGAGGACGCAGACTTTGTCTCTCTGAAGTGGCATTTATCCACCGTTATTTAAATGATATTTCAGTGGTGCACAACTGAAAGCGGCCGTTATCTCTGGCGCACTTCGGAGATATTTTCTACTTTCTGCTGTTGCTATTTGCAAGCCTGCTGTCGGCACCGCTGCTCTTTGACGGGGAATCGGTCCTTGCTCTCCAGCCACTCGTGGGACCCTCTCTTTGGGTCAGGTACCAGCTCCCCCTTGTGTGTCCAGAGCGGCTTACTTTTCACCATCCAGCTTGCCTGGCCGAGCTTCCTGGATTGGGGCTGTATGTCTTGCATCAGTTCCAGGCACTCCTTGGCTGGGGCCTCTCATCTCTGCCCCCCTTCCATCCTCTCCACCCCCCACTTGGACGCCTTCTGTGGGTGACTGTGCGGTATGTGAGTCACACAGCAGCAAAGCTACTTGAGAAACGGGATCTGCCCCTCACTGAGCAGGCAGCCCATTCAGAGAGCCGGCTTCCTCGGGCATGAGACCTGCCTCTCCACCTGCGGCTGACTGGGCCTCTCCTGTCTCTGCCTCCAGGCAGGCGGTTTGGGTCCGTGCCAAGGAATCCCGAGGGCTCGTGGGTTAGGTTCAGCCACGTGGTCAGTGTACATGTCCCCTGCCCCACCTCATATGCCGGATTGTCTTTCTGCTGCCCTGAGCTCATTTATGTATTTGAGAGGGTACGTGTGCAATCCATCCAGGACTTCCAAGTGTTCTGGAGGGGGCAGGGACCCAAGTGTCACTGTACGGAAAGACTGGGGTCTCAGGCCAGCATCCAACACAGGGATTTCCACCGGAGCTTTTCAAAGAACGCTCAGGGACAGGGACTCCGACAGCACACAGAAGGGTCGCGTCCAGCCCCGCTGCTCCACAGCCGTGACGACGGGCCGGTCTCAGTCTCTCGAGCTGAGCTTCCATGTCCACAAAATGCAGCCCGTCATGCACAGACCGCCCTTGGCCCCAGGCATCTGCCTCAGCTCTCTCTCCTCCAGGAAGGTTCTGGAACCTTTGAAGCTACACACAATCTCTCCTCTCTGGGCAGCGGGCCTCCTTTCAGGCCTTGAACTTGCAGAGCATGTCCCACTGGGTCCCAAGTTAGACGCTTCACTGGAATTTCTTGCTATGTCCACAGATGAGCAGCGTCTCTTTTCCTGTGTCCCTCGCGGCACCTGGTTCGGGGCCGTGTAGCTCCTTGTTCCCACGTGAGGCTGTGTGGAGAGCCCACTATCTGAAAACAGGTGCCTCCGAGGGACTCCCACGCCCTCACGAACAGGGCAGCTGTGTCACTGGTTCCCTACAGCTGTGGGATCCTCTCTGGTCTCGGCCTTACCAGCATGCACCCGCCACGCAGGGCCGACACCAGTACACAAACCAGTAGAAGCTTGTTCGTGTTTCCAGAATGAACACCAATGCAGTTTCTTTCCCCTTTGGCTGCAAACAGGGGAGTGGAGAGTGAGCCATACCCCCGTCTTCTCGGCTAGGGAGGCCTTTGGCAAACACCCCTCTCCCATTTCTCCCCTTTCCAGGCAGTTTCCCCTAGCCCTGCTTTTTGTTTGGTTTGGTTTGAACTAACTTGGTGAGTAGGCGTGTGATAAAATACACATAACATAAAATGTACCATTTTAACCACTCTGAAGTGTGCGATCCTGGGGCATTCAGTAAATTCACGAAGCTGTGCAATGACCATCTGCATTACCTTGAGGCTCTTTGGTGGGTTTAAATTACAATATTTTCCTCTATGCATTTCCTGTGAGCTGCCTGAAAACCTCACGGAATGAGGTGAGATAACCATTAAGAAAATGCCCAAATTGAAGAGACTGAGGTTGGGCTCTTTCAGACACGTGACGTTCCTCCTGACAACGCACACCGGACGCGAGCAGGAGCCGCTCCTGGACTCTGGCACTGAGCCGCAGACTCACAGCTCCTGCGCTCCTGGCCCACGGGGATGGGCGGCCCTCCCCAGGAGCTGCCTGGGACCCTAGGCTCTCTGTTTCCCTGGGTTACACACAAAAGTTTTGTCCGCTCGGCTCTGCAGACAGGCTCTGTGTAATACAAACTGACCGGCGCCAAGAGGGGATGGCCGGCAGCCAGCGTCCTGGAGAGGCCGGAGGGTCCACTCGGGCCCTGCATGTCGTGGGCCAGGGGCTGGTGGCAGACGGCCCACCACGAGGCCCCCACAGCAGCCGCCTGAGGGGCAGCAGCTCTTCCTGCAGCCCCAAGGCCCTTGCTTCTCTCTGCTGTTGCTCCCCTTGCAGCATCTGGGCCAAACACTGAGTGGAAACATCTGAACAGCTCTGGCAGCATCTCAAGGCCGGGACATGAACACAGTGACTCCGTGGGCAGCTCAGGGTTGCCATCTGGTCAGCGTCTCAGGCTGTCCTCCGCATGGGTCTTAGACAAGAGGACCTGGCTCGGCTTTCTCCAAGTCCAGGCTGGCTCCCTGGAGGAGGAGGAGCAGGGGGAGGGAGTGAGTAGGAGAGCCCCTGAGGCTTCATTTCACCCGCTCGCTGATCATGACAGCTGCGTGCCCATCCAGTTGGGAGTGCCCAGCAGGCCCCAGGAAGCACAGGGCGGAATGGAGACCCCCCACAGCCCACCACCTCTTCTTCTGGTCGGGGCCACAGACCACGCCCGGGCAGTCTAGGCTGAGGGCCCAGGGCCGCAGGCAGCTGGACAGCGTCCACCCCTCCATTGCATGGGGGCCTGGAGAAGGCAATGAGATCACCACAGCAGCCAGCTGGAGCTCTGGCCACACCCAGGCTCCAGGCTGCCTTGGCCGGGGGTCCCGGCGGAGCTGTGAAGGGCGGCCTGAGCTCTGGTCTGAGAGGACATGAGCCGGCCGCTTTCTCCCCCGGGCCTAACACCCCATCCTAGAACTGGGAATGCTGGCAGCGGTTGTGGTGCCAAGCGTGGGGTCCCAACAGGAACCAAACGTGCCCTGGGCTCGTACCAAACACATTCCCTCGGACCCAATCCAGCCTCTGGCACCGAAACACCGGGGGACAGGGCGCCAGGAAGATGGCACCCCAGGGCATCCAGTCTGGGGCGTCTGCCCCTCGGCCTCCAGAACGTCCATGAGTCTGCGCCACAGGAGAACAGGAGGGGCAGGGGCGCTCCCCACGAAGCAGATCACAGCTGAGCCACGTGGGATGCAGGGACCCCATTCTGTGCCAGACGCACGTGTTTGGAACAAGAGATGGAACTTCCCGGGGGCCAGAAAGGGGTCCTGTTTGTGAGGGAAACTGTCCTTATTTGTAAGAGAGGAATGCCAGCGTGTGCAGGGAAAATGTCACGGTATCTGTGGCTGTCGTGACAAGGTTATTCTGCCAGAAGGGAAGGGAGAGGGTAGGGGTGCGGTGCTCAGGACGGTGGCTAGAGAGGGCACAGCTCGAAGACAAAGCCGCCAACCCCTCCCCGTGGTGGGGGCCCCCGAACCCACCCAGTGCATCACCGAGTCTAGATGGCGACCACCAGGCCACCTTGGTTCTCTCTTTTCTTCCATTTTTGTTTGAAATGTAGGATGTGTGAAAACTTCCAAAATAAAAAAAAAATGGGGGCTGGGGGAGTGAGGAGGAAGGCCAGAAGGGAGAGTAGGGGAAGCCGACCGGGCTGAAGGGGGAGCCCCTGCCCGGGCGAGGAGGGCGGGGGACACACCCCAGGCCCCTGGGAGGCAGGGCAGGCACCCTCCTGGACACCCAAAAATAAATGAGCAAAATGTGGGTAACAGGTGTCTGGGGAATAAAACAACATTTTGGTCAAAACGAAACTTCATCAGACACGCCCACACTTATTTTACGGTTTAGCGCTGTTTTCATTTGGAATTACATGGGTGTGGGAGCGTTTCAGAGCCTGGCCCTCCGCGCAGACCCCCCAGGCCCTCAGACTGACCGCATCCAGCAGGGCTCAAGAAATGCAACAACGCTCCGATCCGCTCAGTTGTGGTCCCCAGGTGAGAGGCCAGCCCTGCAGCCCACCACACACGTAGCAGTAGAGGCCACCCCAGGGCCCAGACGGGGCCTGAGCCTCCCCAGAGCCTCTGCCCCACCCTCCGTGGGCCTGGGGCCCCGGAGCCCCACCTGCCCACGCGCCCTCAGGCTGCCTGGCCCCCACGAGAGGCCTGGAAGCTCCGGTCTGTGTTTGGGTTGCTTAGTGCCAGGGGCAGTGCCCTCAAGGCGCAGATTGAATACGCAGTCCCTGGAAAGTGGGGGAGGGACTCCAGGACAGGTCACAGGGAGGCCCCGGCAGGGAGGACCCTTGCCACCCGCCCTGTGGCTGGTGGAACCTGCTGCCAGAACGGGCTGAGAGCCTTGCCTGGGGGCAGACAGACCTGGGTTGGAGCTTCCCCCTGGCCTTTCTTCCTGGCTGTGTGCCCTGGGCAAGTCCCGCAGCGTCTCTGAGCCCGTTTGCCACCCTGTAAAATGGACTTCATAGCTCCTCCTCCAGCCCCGGGGGGGAGCGCAGCAGGCGGGAAGGCATTTTTTGATGGGACATCGCTGATGGACAGGGAAGGCGTTTAAAACATCCTTTCCTTGGTCTGATTTGTTTGGTGTGTGATTTTGTTTGGTGTTTGGTGTCTGATTTGTTTGGTGTCTGATTTGTTTGGTGTTTAACAGAGCGCCGCGGACTCGGGGCTGAAAATAACCGAAGTGTGTTCTCTCCCAGTTCCTGAGGTCGGAATCCAAGATCAAAGCCTCGGCAGAGCCGAGCTCGCTCCACAGGTCCTAGGAGAGGGTCTTTCCTGCGTCCTCGAGCTCCTGGGGCCCCCAGCATCCCCGGCTCATGGCCACATCCCTCCCCTCTCTGCTTCATCTCCACAGGGCCTCTCCTCTTCTTAGAAGGACACCAGACACTGGATGTGGGGCCCACCTCAGCCCGGGATGACCTCACCTCACCACCCTTAACTATTTACCTCTGCAAAGACCCGTTGCCAAATAAGGCCTTGTTCTGAGGTCTGAATGGACATGTTTGGGGTCTGGGGGAACCCTACTCAGCCCCCTGTACTTTGAATCAGGTGTGAGAGTAACTATGTCATCTATGAATGTCATTCCTGGAAAATAAAGGGACTTACATGTATTCGTTAGGAAAAGGGGTCCGACTGAATGAGAAGCACACATAAAAGCCGCAGCAAGAGCGTGGAGCCCGGCGGTCCGCCTGCAATGCTCAGGAAAGGAAAGCCTCCCTAGGCGAGCAGGGAGATGGGGAGACTGGACTGAGCAGCACCCGAGGGCTGGGTTCAAGCAGTGGGGGTCCCTCCTGGAGTGGCAGGGGAGCAGCTGCAGGTGGCCACACACGAGATGGGACTGCCCCAGAGGGCCCTCCACCTGCCGACCTCTGGACCCAGAGGCCACCTGCTCCCCCTCCTCCTCAGCTCCCCAAGTCCTCAGAGCCTGGGGCATCCCAGCAAGCCCGGAGGTCCTCCAAGCCCAGGGACTTCGGGATACCGTCACCCTGTGGCCCGCCGCTGGGTCCCAGGAGGGCTAAGGGAAGGGACTTCACGAGCATCGAGCCCACAGTGCTTGCCACCTCCACTCGGGCACACGCCATCCTGAAGGGGGGTCTCCCACTTGCCGAAGCGGAGAGGTTGTTTCTCGCCAGAAACGAAGAGCAGGATGCAGACCCACCTCTGCCCCCAAGCCGAGTCTGGCCCCCAGCAGGGTCAGGGTGAGGTGGGGAGAGAGGGAAGCTGGCCGCGGACCCCAGGCGGGTGCGACATAAAGCAAGAAGGAAGACACATCGGGGGGCATTTCAGCCCTTCTGGAGAAAAGGAGGCAGAATTATTTTTCTATTAAGAGTTCAAACACTGAGAAGACTCTTTAACCAAAGCCAGGAGAGTCCCAAGGCAGGAGGGATGCCCAGAGGGCTGGGGGGCCGTGGGTTCCAGCATCCAGGTGGCACTGGTCAGTCTGCGTCACAGTCAGACAGCAGAACTGGGGGTTGTGACAGACCCGGCTCCATGACACACTGTGTGTACAATTTCGATATTTCCAGAACCTCTCGCCCGGCCTTAGTCCATCTCCACATCAACAGGTGATTACGAGGGTGGGGGAGCGAGGGTCTATCTGGAGGAGAGGTTCAGTGGGGTCCCTCTTTGCAGCCAGACGGTGAGAGACACAGGTGAGCAGAAGTGGACAGCTGCTTGTAAGCAATAAATGAGTTTCTCCCACTTTATTTCTTCCTTTGACTGATTTTGGTTTCAAAGGTAATTTGCTCCAGGCTGGGAGAAAAACTTTCCCCCCTGGAGTTACACACCCTGCGGCCCATGATGGCACACTGAAGGGCTGGCAGAGACTTGTGCCCTTTCAATCCACGCTAATGAAAAAGTGATTTTTAAAAATGGGTGGGAGGGAGCCCTACATACAAGTATGTTCTTAGTATTATTTAGAAAAATGAAAAATTCAAAATACCTAGATGTCCAGACATGGGAGAAGGTTAGTCTGGGACATGTCTGCCCCATGAAATACCCCATGGATATTAAAATGATGTGGAGAAGCACCCGGGGGCTTGGTCCTGGAACATCAGCTGACGAACCGGATGAGGGAGGGTGTCCGCCCTGACCACCGTGCGGCACGCACACAGCAAAGGAGAAGAGGAAGCACAGACGCACATGGCAATTGTTTTAGGGGATAAAGTGCCCATAGATAAAAAGGGCACGCAGAGACACCAGGGGGGCGTGGGGGGTGGCGGGGCTGCCACATGCCCTGGCAAAAGGTGCAGCCCCTACCTGGGCAGGGGTGGGAGAGTCAGCCCAAAGCCCGGCCCAGAGGACAGCCACCTGCCCAGGCGTCAGCAGGAGAGCCCTGTGGAGGCTGAAGCAGGCCCCAGGGAGGGTCACTTGGGTTTAGCAGGAACATGAGTGAATCTGTTGCTGAGGGGAAAGCACAGGGCCCAGCAGCGGGGAGGGAGTTTAATTCCCAGGGCAGGTCTCAGGCAGGCCCAGCTGGGCAGGGAGAGGGGCTGTGTCTCCATCCAGCCCGATTCCCCTTCCCCAAAGCTGGGCCATGACGACATCCCAAAGCCACCAGACCTGGTGCTCAGTTGAGGGACACCACGATGGGGGATGCTCAGCCCTCCCCTCTGTCCTCTCTGAACTCTTCAAATGTGGGCAAGTCATCTGTCCCCTCATGGGACCTCCGACAAGCCACTGGGAGGTGTCACCACCAGCCCACCCTTGTAAGGAGAGGAGACCGGGGCTCAGGGGGTACATGCACCCAGGCCACGCAGTGTGGACAGGCAGGTTCAGGACCCTTGTCCAGGGCGCCTCGCCCTAAGCCGGTAATAGCAGGTGGGCAGAGGCCAAGAGCATAACTCTGGGGTCAGGCCGATCAGAGTTTCAAATCTGTTCCACGCGGTGTTTCTAGGCCTCAGTTGCCTCATCTGTAAGACGGGGACAACGACACAGGGGGAATCGAATGACCTGCTCTCGGGAGCTGAGCCTGGGCCTGGCACGGAGTTGGGTGGCCCCTGACTGTCAGCTCATGACCCCAGAGTCCGGGCCGGCCGGCACCAGAGAGCTCAGGCCTCTCTGCCAAGAACACGCCTCCCAAGGCCTTGGTTTCCTCACCTAGGACCCTGCCCCTGCGGGACCCCCGCCTCTGCACAGCACATGGCGTGACCCCGCCTGAAGCCTAGGTGAAGCCCCGGTGGCTCTGCTCTGTCCTGGGTCATAAGCAGCAGGCCTGACCTGCACCAGCAGAGCAGCTTGGGCACCGGCAGGCCGGGCTCCTGAGCAGCAGGGGCGGGAAGGCACCCGAGCTGGGCCTGATTCCCTGGGTGCAGCTTCTCAGCACCCACTCTTCCAGGGGAGCGGCCCCAGCCCGCGTCCCGACTGGCTTGGCCGTCTTCTCCTCTGCTTGCCGGGTCAGGCCAGGATCCCCTGGACCAGGCCACAGCCTGGGAATAGAGGCGGCAGCCCCACCATGGCCGGAGCAGCCACAGCCCCTCCTCATCAGCTGGGGCTCCCAGCTGAGCTGTCGTGGTGGCCGACCGCCAGCGCCCGCCAGGCCCAGGGCTCTGATGACATCACCCTGGCCCAGGAGGTGGCGAAGTGGAAACAGATGGTGCCTACTCCCTGCCAGGACCCATCTCAGGAGGCACCTTAAGGGAGGCCCACCTCCGGGGGAGCCCAAGGTGACCAGAGGCACCAGGACAGCTGCCCTGGCACAGTCCCCACCCAACACCTCCACACTGGCAGCCTCCTTCTGCTCCCACACTGGGCGCAGCCATGGGGGTGGGTAGGCACCAGGCACACCCGCTCACTGGGGCCTCCCAGCTCCTAACACAGCACAGAGCACCATGCTGGTGCTCAGGGAAACACTGGCCAGGTGCATGAAAGGTCCCTGGACTGTCTGCAGGCATGGGTCTGTGGTCCCGTGCCTCATGGGGTCTCCACTGTGTCTCCTTGGTGCCACTCCCAGCAGCACCAAAGACCATATATGAGGTGACCCCATGCACAGGACCCATCCAAAGGACACAAATCCACAGAGAAGCAAGCAGGGGCTGGGGTGAGGCGGGGCAGGGCACAGGGCATAGGGGGCAGTTGCTAAAGAGTGCAGGGCTGCTTTCGGAGGTGGGAAAGTGCTAGAACTGATAGTAGTGATGTTTGCACGACTGACTTCACTAAAGCCAGCCACTGTGCACTCTAAGTGGGTGAATCTCATTGGGTGTGAATTACAGCTCTATAAAGCTGCTTAAAAAACGACAGCTGCAAAAGAGCCAGTTGCAGATAAGCCTGCAGCCTGGAGCACGGCACCTGGGAGCACAGCTCAGACAGCCGCCTATCTGTAAGGCTCCAGCAGAAGGCGTCCAAGAGGTCTGTCTGATCCCCTGGTTTTAAGTGAGGCTTCCCTGTTCTCAGTAAGGTTTACACAGAACAGCAGGTTCCTATTATTATCTTCACTATAATCGTGCTGCAGAGCTTCACTGGGCCCTGATTAGTCCTGATAGAACCTTAGGCTAATGGCACAATGGGCCCCATGTAATGGAGGTGCTAGGCACAGAGGCGAGCTGCCCAAGGACCCATAGCGGACAGACAGCCCTGGAGGGGATCTGGTCTGACAGGAGACTAAATGCCAGCATGTGGCCCACTGAGCTGAAACGGCTGCAGGCTTGCTCACCATTCTTAGAGGCTGTCAGAGTATGATTTTCAGAAAGTTAAAAGCATGGCTGCCATATGACGCAAAGCAATCTGCAGATTCAGTGCAATCCCTATCAAAATTCCCATGGCATTTTACACAGAAATAGAACAAACAATCCTAAAATTTGTAGAAAAGACCCCAAATAGCCAAAGCAATCCCGAGAAAGAAGAGCAAAGATGCGGTCATCACAGTTCCTGATTTCTGACGATGTGACAAAGCTATAGTCATCAAAACAATATGGCATCAACAGGAAAACATTCACATAGGTCAATGGAACACAATGGAAAGCCCAGAAATAAACCTGCTCATAAATCGTCAATTAATTTATGACAAAAGAACCAAGAATATACAAGGGGGAAAGGACAGTCTCTCAATAAAGGGTGCTGAGATAACTGCACAGCTACGTGCAAAAGAATGGACCCCTATCTTATACCATACACAAAGTTAACTCACAATGGATTAAAGACATGCATGTAAGACCTAAAACTGTAAAACTCCTAGGAGAAAGCATAGATGGTAAACTTCTTGACATTGGTATTAGCAATGGCTTTTTGGATCTGACACCAAAAGCAAAGGCAGAAAAAGTAAAAATAAATGGGATGACGTCAAACTGAAAAGCGCAGGAAAACGTCAGCCAAATGCAAAGGCAACCTACGGAATCAAAAAGAATATTTGCAAATCATACATCTGATAAGGGGCTGATATCCAAGATATATAAGGAAGCCCTACAAGTACACAGCAAACGAACTGACAGTCTGATTTTTAAGTGGGCAAGGGAGTTGAATAGTTGTTTTTCCAAAGACATATAAATGTTATCAGGAACATGTGACAGCATGGATGGGGCTTGAGTGCACGGTGCCAAGTGAGATAAGTCAGAGAGAGAAAGATAAATACTGTACGACCTCTCTTACACATGGAATCTAAAAAGGAACAAACTCAGAGAGGCAGAGAACAGACCGGTGGTTGCCAGAGTCAAGGAAAAGGGTGGGTGAAATAGGTGAAGGTGGTCCAAGGTACAAAGTTTAAAAGAAAGAAAAAGTTTTTAACAAGGGGGAGAGTGCAGAATAAGTCACAGACCCTGAATATGGAAACTCCCCCCGCCCCTGGCCTCCAAATCCTTCCACTATAGTCTGTTGGGAAGCCAGAGGCCACTGAGCTCTATCCATACCCCATTCCTCTTCCTCTGAGCAGCCTGCAGAGAGGCCAGGAGCTTCAGTCCAGCCAGCAAGTATTTATTGATCACCTACTGACTACAGGCAGTGTGTTGAGTGCTGAGAAGCCAGAGAGCCTCTGCTCTAGACGGGAAGACAGACCAGCGAGGACAGAAGGAAGGACCAATGGAATGTCAGACGGTGACCAGTGGAATTAAAATGAGGAAGAAGGTGGAAGAGGGGAGAGGAGGGGACAGAGACCAGCAGAGCTTCTGGACAGACTGACCAGGAAGGCCTCTCTGAGGAGGTGTGGCTGAGAAGGACCTGAACGAGGAGGTGCAGCCAGCCTTCAAGAACCTTCCTGGCCTCGAGGCGGCAGGGATCTCGGCGTCAGGCGGGGTGCGAGATGCCCAAAGGAGCAGAGCCAGGTGAGTGAGGGGGAGACAGGGTGGGAGGGGCAGCAAAGGCGGGCGCACAGGCGCTGCTGGCATGGGCAGAAGCTCCACCTCGTCCTGCGTGTGGGCGGCCACGGGGGGCGGCACTGACGGGTGCCCCTCCAAGACCTCTGCCTGTTGGGGAACAAGACTGGTGCCGGGAACCACAGGGAGGCTCCCTCAGGGGCAGGCAGAGGACACCGGTCTTGGCCGCAGGCAGGCGGTGCTGGTGAGGAAGGACCGAGGCGGGACGGTGGTCTCACACGGCCCGTCACACTGGCTGACGGTGGAGACGTGGGAGGCAGCCAGGTCTGGGGACAGGACAGGGAGGTTCATCAGGCCAGTCTCGCTGAGGGACAAGAGCTCAGACAGGTATCAGAAGGTCATGAGGAGCAAGGAGACCACAGGCCACCGGGGCAGGCCTGCAAGGTGAGGGCAGGGCGGCAAGGGGCTGTGACTGGGAGCTGGTGGCAGGACCGAGGGGGCCTCAGGGCTCAGCAGCTGACGGCAAGGCATGGACGCTGCAGCCCAGGCCTGCTCAGCGGGGTCCATGCGACGCCCTTCTCAGGGAATCCCCTTGGTGCAGAGCATTGGTTATCCCTGGAAATGGGGCCTCAACAGCTCTGCCCCACGGACCCACAGCTGATGCCTCAAAGGAGTCCCCTCAGTGGATTTAGATCAACGTGACCCTGGGTCTGGGGTAGCCAGGACCCAGAAGAACCAGACCTCCCTGCTGAAATTCACCTCACCCTAGACCTCAAAGGGCCTCCACAAAACTGTATGAGGGCGACAAGCAGGTCCCAGTACGAATGCGAAAGGCAACAGAACCCAGCAAGTGAGGAGCAGGAGAGGGAACAGACAGCGGTGACAGGCCCGCAGACCCCGGATCCGGGAAGCTCAGGCACTCGGTATAAACGGCTATGTTTCCATTAAGCTTAAAGAAATAAAATTCAGATGGAAAAGCCCACAGTGAACAGGAAACCATTAAAAAGGAGTGGATATGATAAAAATAAGGAGAAAGATGGAAATAAAGGATATAACGATGAAGATCATTTATGAAATGTTTATTTTCATCGTATATTCAATTCGACCAAAGGAGCATTGGCAAAGCAGAGAATAGGCCAGAGATGTTGCAGAGCCCGTGGCCCAGGGAGGCGGGGAGGTGGGGAACGGGAGGGGCAGACCACGGAGGAGAGAGGGGTGACACCGTCTGGCCGCGCTCCGGATGGAGAGAGACAGGAGGCCAAACAGTATTCGAAGGGATGACGTCTGGGGATTGGACAGAACCGATGGAATCATACAAGGGCTTTTCAGTCCCTCTGAAAAATCAGTGAACCCCAAGTAGGGTTAATACAAAGCAGCCAACCCCTGGACTCACCTTAGTGAAGCCACAGAAGGAAAGGCAAGCGCAGTAGGGCCGCCATAGGAGACAGACTAGTTTCCAAAGAGGAACACGGAGGCTGGCACGCCACCCGCAGGAATGGCACCCAGAAGCCCATGAAAGTCCATCTTCAACCCGTGGGGGGCTTGTGCCCGCCGGGAAGGAGGGAATTCTCGGAACACCGAGACCTGAGAGGCCCACAGCTCAGACTCGCCCTGCAGGGAATCCTGCGGGGCGACCTCCAGGCTTGCGCAGGGATCCAGGCGGAAGGCCTGCTCATAAGAGGAGGATAGCGCAGAAGTGAGCAGGTCTGAAGGCACCCCGGGTGGGGGGGACAGCAGAGTCTTGTGGGTCAAAATACAGCCCCACAGCATGAACTCACCATAAACCAGGCGTTGCTAAATAAGAAGCTGAGGACCGGTGCTTCTCGGACCGCCTGCTCCCTGCGGCATCTCATAGGTGTCACGGGGTGCATACGGTCCCCTGCCCTGGAAATTCATGCTCACCCAGAACCTCAGAATGTGACCTCGTTGGGAAATAGGGTCTTTGCAGATGTAATTAGTTAACAATCCAGGTAAGATCGTACTGGATAGGGCGGGCCTAAATCCAAGGACTGCTGTCTTTGTAAGAAGAGACAGGACACACGGAGACACCGAGGAGAGGCCCATGGGGCAGTGAGGCGGAGATGGGAGGGCAGGAGGCAGCTGGGAGCCTGGAGTGGCCAGAAGCTTAGTGAGAAGGTCGGGGGCAGGGGGACGGGACAGCAGCTGTGGGAGGCCCTCCAGAGGAGCCCGAGCTTCATGTGCAGAGGGCAAGGCTCTGCCTCTGGGCACACACGCAGTGTGGGGTTTGGGGTTCCTGGAGCCTGAAGGACTGGGGACTCTCAATGCCCTCATTTGGCCCAAATGCCACACAGCCCAACAGTTCTGGTTGGGCAAAAATGGCTGCCAGGCGTGAGAGCCGAAGACTGCGCAGGGCGCCTGCAGTGCGGTGCTGAGGGAGCCTGCCCCCCAACCCCCCGCCGGGCTGGGGCTCTGGGTGCGCAGAGCCCCTGCCTCCACTCAGGGCAGGCAGCTCCCAGTCCTGCTGACTTCAGGACCACAGGTCTGTTAACTGAATTTCCAGGAGCCCCAGGTTCCCCACCCCAGGCAGTCCTGTCTGGAGCAGTGACTGTTTTCCTGCTATGCAGTCACAACTAGGGGACCGAGCGTCCCGAGTGCCTGGGACTCCCACGGTTTCAGCACTAAAAGCCTCATGTCCCCAGAAGCTCCTCGGGGCCTGGCAGGGCAGCCTGGACCTGGGGATGGCCAGGCCTGGGGCACCCACAGTGCACCAGCCAGTGGGCTGACACAGCCTTTCCCAGGGAGGCCAGCAGGCAGGAAGCAAGCCCATCCTCCCCCTCCCGGCTCCAGTTTGCAATAACATGGGGCATCCCCAAGGCTCAGAACAGCTGGGCCCCGTTCTGCTCAGCTCTCAGCTCCCGATGAGTCAGCCCACCAGGCCTCCCACGGGCAGGCCAGCCAGCCAGGGCTGCGTACGCCACGTCCCCACCTCCCACCCTCCACCAGGCAGCTCTGGGCCTCCTGAGGGGCCCGGGACTCCCGGGAGCCCCACCATCTGCTGCAGCGGCAGGAGTCCTGGTGAGCTCTGGGCTCTGAAAGGCAGGAAGGAGCCAGGCTGGCCCAGGCCCCTCGGCCACACCCGCTGACCACACGCCTCGTCCACCCTCTCAGGGGTCAGCCGGCCAGCCCTGGGTCCAGGGCTCTTCCTGGAGTGAAGCCTTCCACAGGCGCCCCCATGTGGGGCGGGCTGCTCACGCCCGGGCCAGCCCCTCCCTGTGACCACCCCCGCCTCTGCCCCCCACGAAACCCTGTGTGCCCAAGCCAGCATGCTTGCCTGCCCCCAGAAGCTCAGAGCTGGTCACACAGCGGGCGTGGAGCGACCGGCCCTCTGTCCCCCACAGCCTAAGGGCTCGGCCGCCACCTTCTGCCCTGCGTCTGGGTGCAGAGGGAGGGTCTGCGCCCGCTCCTTGCGAGAGGAAAGTTGGCAGAGTCACACTGGAGCCCAGAAAAGGAGAGGCCCCGCGAAGATGTGCCTGGGCGTGCAGGGTCTTCTCGGGACCCCACCACGACCTGGCAGGGTGTCTAGATGGGGGTGTCAGGCTCTGCACCTGGAGGGGACAGTTGGGGGGGCCAAGGAAGGGCCGTCCTCTGGGGTCAAGGGGGTCACCAGCAGGGACAGAACCACACTCGGCCCCACCAGGCAGGGGACCTGGGGTCCCTCCCCACAAACCAGGTCATCACCATCGGTAAGAATGGTGGGGGCTCCGAGTCCATGGAGCCCCCCCGGGGCGGCCGCAGAGGGTCCCTGGGAGGCCTGTGGGCTGAGTCAGGGCAGAGGCAGGGAGAGTCCCAGACCAAGAGGGCAGCTGAGGCGGAGGGTCGCCGCCCATTCCTTCCCGCCCTCCTGGAAGGCGTCTGCAGAGGGGGCTCCGAGGGGCTCAGCCGGAAGGCCTATGGTCCTGAGGTGGGCACCACGGGGAAGAAGGACAGAGGCCATGGGGGGCGCTGTCCCCTCCCGGCCCGCAATCTGTCCCCAGCCCAGGAGACCACTGAAAGGCGGGGCTCCCATGGCAACCGAGGCTGTGAAAGCTGGCCGTGCACCTCTTACCTGCGGGGGGCTGCATTACAGTGAGGGACCCATAATATAGTTTCATTCAAAAACTGTTGGAAAACAGAGAGCTTTCTAAAAATGTGTACATTAAAGAGGAACAAACGGATGTGTTTATATCTACCTTACCGTGTGCTCCTCTAGCGTCTCGGATCACTGATTCTTGTCGCTAGTGTTTTTCTCAGTATGATTTTTTTTTTTCATGAAATTGCTGGCAAATCATTACGTTTATGTTACTTAATTTAAATTTCTTCAGGGCCTCAAGAACCCTTTCTCTGTAGACCATAGTATTCTTTTATCTCAGAAAATAAGAAAATACAGTCTTGGTGGACGCTGAGATATGTGATAAGCTCGGGGCCACCTCTGCTACGTGGACATTAGTCACACTCTCACATCTGTTTGCTTGGAAGTTTTTGTCTTTGTTTTGCTTACGTGTGTAAATATTGCAGCCCAAAAATTCTCCCAGGTGCTGTATCCTGGCCTTTTTTCAACAAACACATTTATGAGGCAACATCTGCATACGTGGCCCCGAACCTGATTCTTTTCCATGCCGTCTCAACTTTGTTCCATTCAGTTTCAGGATATAAATTTATCCTATTAAACCTAAATGCACCGAACCATTCTTCCCGCCAGTACAATTTCCCAAAGTACAGGTACACAGTTCCGAAGTCAGACACTGGCCTCTGAGCCCCTTGAGTTAAATTTCTTCTGTTTTCTTCCTTGCTTTCTGAGGGATGGGCAACATTGTATTGACTGCAAACTTTGTCTTCAATCATTACAATTCTTAAAGATTCAAAAGTTCAAGGGCTTTGGCATTCTGGTTATCAAATAGGTAGATTAAAAAATCTCAAAATGAATTTAAATAAAATGTAACCAAAATCTAGAGACTCATCTTCAAGAACATTCAGTACCGTCACAGGAATTCTTCAACGGCCCAAACATTTCTGAGCTCCAGAAACAAGCAGCAGAGAAACCGCAAGCTGCTGCATTGAAGGTTTTTTTCCTTTAATTACGTACCTTTGCAAGAAATTTTGCAGTTCAGTCATTCTGCACGTGTATAAAAATATTTGCACATTTCGACATCTATACCGTCCATCCCTACTGGCCGCATATCAAGCTGGTTTAAATGCAATTAGGAGCTTGTGTGCACCGCAAAATGTCCCAATAATAATGGGTTTCTTCCTAAAAATATTATATTTTTAACCATAGTGTTGCAGTCCTCCAAACTGTCTTCCTTTTATCACCTCCAAAACAAAATTTCAGTGTTGAAGGCGGCCTTTATTTTTAACTGAATTTACAGCACTATTGAACAGTCCACATTTAATAAACATCCAGACCCTGTACTTAGATTCCATCAACTAGATGAAAAAAATCGAAGTGTTTTTGAAATTAACTGATTTCCTGCTTGAGACTAGTAACGACACCAATCTAAACAGGCACAGCTCAGGGCTTACAAAGTCCGGCTGACAAAGTGTGTATAAGAAGACTTTGAATAAAACACCATAATAATTTTGAAGACATTAAGTGAATAACACAACAGGCTTCCCAGAGTCCTGTGTAAAGGCCCTTCTGCCCCTGGCTCTCATGCACTCGGCCCTATCACAGCTGCCCATTTGGGGTGTCGAGGTTAAATGTTTTTCATCAGCTGTCTCAAGAAAAAGAAATAAAAATTCAGTATTTTTATTGAGCATGACTTTCATTTTTTCTGTTTGTTGTTGTGAATGGGGTTATTGCAAAATTTTTGAAGCATTACCGAACAATAAAAAAATAGTTGCGGGTTTGCACAGTCAATGAAAGAGAAAACCACAGTCATGTTTAAGCCCATTCCACATCTACTCTAGGCAGGACCACTCAGCCTTCTTTCCCACACACAGCTCACGCTTTCCTAAAGTATAAATTCCCACCAACCCCACCCACTGGCTACCGGTGTCTTGAGTGCATTGAGAGCACAGCACCCACCATGCTTCAGCCCCACTCACTTGGGGGTGGCCCTGAGAGACAGAGCTTCAGGCAGGACACTTGTCATCAGCTCTGTGTGGAGGGAGATGTGGCAGGAGATTAGGGTATACAGTGACTCCAGGGCCGGAGCAAGGGGCTCAGACGGGGCAGGCCCGGAAGGTCGGCGACCAGGAGGCCTTGGGCAAAGGTGGGCTCCCACTGTGGGAACTGCCCTCTCCTGCAGGCAGTGGCCTCTGGGGAATGTCGGTGCCAACACAACCAGGAGGACAGGATGCTGGCCTGGTGAGCTCTGTTCACCTCCCAGCGCTTGGACAATGAGTGCAGGAACAGAAGAGCATGGCGATGGAGTGGAAGGCTCTGCACAGGCCAAATGACCTGGGTGCCTCCCACCGAGGCTGCTCTAGCTTCTGCCACTGCTGAGTGCACAACGCCCACCACCTCTGAGCCCTGCGTAGGGCACCACTCCTCCACGCAGCCAGCCGGCACATCAGGACCCCCCCAGCCTCTCACCCTGGAGGCAGTCGCCTTCCTGCATTGACCAGTGTTCCAGGTTTGCCTCCGTCCACAAGGCCTCTGTCAACTGCACCTGCCAGAAGCTCAGGGTATCTCGCTCACTGGCATGGGATCTGGCATGAGGCTGCCACAGGCCAACAGATCCCCATTATGGTGAAGGAGGGACTGTGACCTTGGAGCCCGATGCTGCTACAGGATGGACTTCAGAGAGGTTAAGGGGACTTGATCCTTGCAAGGGGTGGACTGTAGCCACCAGGTGGTGCTGCCCACGTGGCCTCAGCTGCCCCAAGGTCACCCCAGACAGTTCCCATATTGCCCCCTGCTGCCCATGTTTCTTAGCCCCGGGATTCTCTGATGTGGGGGTTGCTCTGTCCATGAATGTGAAGGCCTGAAATCCCCCAGAATAACCCTCAAACACTAAGGGATGAGACTCAGTGATGAGTGCTCACTGCCATCTACACCCCCACGGGGATCCAGGGGTCCCCAGCAGGCTGAGCCCCGGCACCCACCCCTTAGGGCTCTCCTCACCCCTCCTAACTCCCCCACAGCCTCACAGGCACTCCCAGGACCGTCTCCAAGGACACTACTCGCATCCACACCTTTGTCTCCAGGTCTGCTCCGGAGGGAAGCCAGTCCAGGACAGACTGAGGGCCCTGCAGGCTGTCCTGGGCAGGAAGGTGTCTGAACAGGAGAGAAACTGCAGTGGGCTACCGCTGCCCGCATCCCAGAGCTAACCACCTGACGGACGCTCCCTTGCGGCTCGCTGGACATCTGTCTAATGCGCCAGGAAAAGAGCTTCATACAGGACTTTCTCAGGCGGCCCAGAGCCAGGCCGTCACTGGGCCCCGGCCCCATTCCCTCTAGGCAGCTGAGACGGTGCCCCCAGCTCCACCCTGCCCACCTGCCCACCGCCCGGCCTCCAGCACCACCTCTCGCCAGGAAGGCGGCAGGCCCCGGCACCTGGGGCACCTGTTACCTTGAGGACGGCAGGCCCCTCTGCCTGGACGACTGTGGCTCTGGCTCGGCCCCCCTCTAACTCCTGCCCCACCTGTCAGAATTTGACTCAAACAAACACCATTTCCTCCAGAAAGCCCCAGCTGACCCCCGAAACAGTGCCGGCCCCGCACTTCCTCCCGCAGCACCGGGCACCTCTCGCCTTGGCCGTTACAGACAGTTCTCAGGTCACTTGGCCAAATCGCTCTTCTCTACGTGGCTGCTTCTCTGAGGGTGGGAACAGGCTGGGGTTTTCTTTCTCACCCTTGTATTCTCCTCACTGAGCAAGGTACTTGCCCGGAGCAGGAACCCAGGAGCCCAGTAGCTGTAGGCTGAGTGAGTGAATGAAATGCCATCTGAGCTGGGCTTGAGCACCTCTGCCAGCTCCCCCTGCAGCCACGCAGCGTGCACGAGGGGCTGGGGCTGCACATGACCCCAGACTCTCAGGAATGCTCTGGCAGCACAGAGAATTTGCTCAAAGCCCCAACCAGACCTCTTATCTGAAAGGATTGCACAAAACCCTGGAACTCGCCTTAATCCTAACTGCCCATTTAGAGAACACGCAAACCAGTAATCCTCGGGGGTGAACTTAGTGATCCTTAATCTGTAACAGATGCTGGGCGGGGCATAAGCAGGCTTTGGGGAGACGTATGGGCTGCTTCCTGAGGCCCGTGTTGACATTCTACAGAATTTCACTGTAGAAATGGGCTCACTGGGGGCACAGGCCTCCACTGGACAGCGGGAAACAGCCTTTTCTTCCCTGACCCACCGGGGACTCTGGTTGGGGTCCATTTACCCACTCAGCCTCATGAGCCTGGACCTCAGGGACATCTCAGATGTGGCCAAGCAGGGGCACCTCAACCAGCCTTCAAGAAAATCCAAGACCCACCTTCTCTGGCACTTTCCATGACACCCATTTTCCTGACTCCTAGGGCTTATGTAGTTCACACAAGTTAGCAATAAGCTATTCTCCAGCTAGATCATTGGGCACATACTTGCCCAGCACTTACTGTCCTGTGGCAGGAGGGGCTGGGAGGAAAGAGGGGTTGGGAGAGAGAAACCGTCACCCCTCTGAAGGTCAGGATATCTGGGCAGTTAAGTAGGAGTCCCTGCAGTGAGAGATGGTTTCAAGTCATGGCACCCGACTCTGCCCCTCCATGACCCTCAGAAGGTCTGATTCCCCAATTCCCAAATCTATGAACAGGAAAAATAAAACAAGCTCTCCCTTCATGGAGTCAACATTTATACTGTGCCTAGCACATTTTAGGCCCTTGATATCTGTGAACGCCTTGGTTATGTGCCTACTATGTTCCAGGCTCCGGCTCAATAAACAATGACCCTATGATCGCTATCCTGGGGGCCATATTTGTGGCCACAGAAGGATTACGTCTTTCACTCAGATTATAATGAGGCCCCTTCTTCATCCACAGAGAGAACACAGTCCCAGGATAATAAGCATACAAATGAGGAAGGAAAGGTGGGGAGAATCGCGGAACCATGCGAGGAGCAAAGCCCTTCCCAGGAACCACCATTTCTACAGAACTTCTTACAGGAGGCAGCAGGTGCAAAAGCAATGCTGGAAGGTTCTTCCAATGAGTCCTTAAGGGAGAGGACGTGGGAGCCCCAGCTTCCGCAGGCACCCGCAGGCCGGACCGGGCAGCCCGGCAGACACAGAAGCATGGCGAGAGAACGCACTCCTGCTTCATGCTCTGGTCCCCGGGCACCCTTGCTGAGCCACACCCCAGGCTAGCCGCTCTTCACCGCTTCTCTCCTGGATTCCTCTCTGCAGCCCGGGGCCCCTTCATCACACCGGCTCTACAAATGGGAGGTTCCAAGGGGTCACTACCTGCCCAGGATCCCAGGCGGTGGAGTCAGGATTTGAACACAGGCCGACGGACCCCAGAGCTCCTCTCTCAGGACCACTCACACAGGAAAGGGGGGACCCAGACCGAGCAGAGACCTGCCCCCCACAACACTGCTAATGGAACCTGAAATAAATTCTTTAATGAGAGGGAGCTGGATATTTATCTCAGGGCCCTGCCGGTGGTCTGTCCTAAATGTCAGCTGCAACCACGTCCTGGCTGACTTCAGAGCGTCTTCTCCACAGTTCCATGCTGACGTATGGGCTCAGCCATTTGCAGCTTTCATTGTCCCCCAAAATCCTGAGGGAGAGAACCCCTCTTTCCCAGCGGCATCAGGTGGCAGTACCCGCAGAGGGAACCTGCCTCACCGTCAGCTGACATCCTGGGGCCCGAGGCAGAGACGACCCGGCTCTCGGTGCTGGGGGCTGGTTCCAGCGCCGCCTGCTGCCTCTCTGCCTCACGCCTCGCCCTCAACCTTCCCGGACTGAACACCCCCACCTTACAAGGGGGACAGAGGCTCCAAGAGGGGGCCTGACCTTCAGCAGGGGCTTTGGATTTGAACCTGGGCCGCTGGCCTGAAACATGGTGTCTCTCAACGGGTCACTACCTGAGCACCGTGACGGGACAGCGGTCTCCTCACAGTGGATTTCCGCTGGCGGTGGGACACACTAGGACAGAGTGGGCCCGTGTCAAGACTTCAGTCCTCTTTACAGCTGCACCGTAAACTCATCCCAAGCAGGACCCTCCTTACATCATGGGCCTTTATATGATCCCCGTATCTGCCGCCGACCTGCAGATGCACGAGCTGCCCACCCAAGGCTGTGCCATCCCCGGGGACCTGGCGCAGAGCTCCATGGAGACGGGCTCCCTGACGGTGGGACGGCAAACAGGTTTCCTCTCGGAAGCGGAAGCGTGCTACAAGCCCGAGGCAGTTGCCCCGCCCCCAGAGGGGAGACTAGGTCTAGAGGTGAGCAGTGGCCACATCATATATGGACATGGAACCCTGACCCCCGACCTGCAGCCACCAGCCTGGAAAGCATCCCCCCACCTACAGTAACGAGCGCAGGAAGACGGCCGGCTGCAAGTCAGACTTGCGGGGCGTCGCACTGCCGTCTCTCCACGGCCGGAAGGCCGACGAGGCCCTGCCGTAGCTGCGCCCGGGCAGACTTGATCAACAACTGCCAGCTTCCCTAACTTTTGTCCTCGCTTCCAACTTAGCCCCAACCAGAGGAAATCAAATATGCTCCCCTAACCAAGCACACAGGACACCCCACTTCCAGTCAGCTCCCCTCCAGCCTCCCCTTTTCCACTGTGAAGCTCTCCCGCTCTTCTGCCCGCTTCTGCGTCTCTGTCAGAATGAAAATAATGCGACCCGGCTCCCCTGCTACGGCAAGCTTTGAATAAACAGCCTTTCCTCTTATTTGGTTGGTCTTCATTCACTGGCATCTAATGGGTGATGGTGAGAAGGGTTTGGAGGCCTTTTCTGGGCTCAGTGGCCAAGTAGCAATGTCTGCGGACCTGCGGGTGGTGGCACAGACGCTGAGGACCTGCCACCCTCCCAGAGCATTTCCTCCTGCTTCAGCCAGAAAGATGCCACCCGCCTTCTGCCTCCCTGAGCCCAGCGGACACGCAGACTGAAATGCAGGTGGGAGGAGAGTTTGCCTGCCTGCAGAGTCAATCCAGCCCTGGGCGGAGAGTCCACTGCCCCCCCTAGAACTGAAGGGAGAGCTAAGGCACAGAGATTCTGAAGGCAGATGGTGGCTGTCCCCATACTCTAATCAGTCAACCATAAAATCAACACAAGATGTATTAGACGGTAGATGGCTCATATCCCTCCAAGGAGGCGTGACCAGGCCAAGACTCGGAGGACTGCGGACTGCGCCCAAGGCAGAAACAGGGAGCAGGCTAGCGAGGCTCCAACCCCCCCTCTGCCCCACAGAGTCAGTGCCGGGAGCCACTGCCCCGCCATGGATGTTTCCCAGGCTCTTTTGCAGCTGGGAGGAACCATGTGATTAATTCTCACCAAGGGAAGATAAGAGGAAGTTCTGGAAGCACTTTTAGGTCAAGGTGGCTGAAGGCAGGAGCACCGACATGCTCTCTCCACAAAGGACCCTGGGACCCTCGGGTGGAGGCACCGGGTGGAGCCGCCTGGGCATCTACCGGGCCATTTGCAGGTGCTGCCTACACAAGAAGGGCTCCAGGCTCTGCCTGACCAGCCTGAGCTCCTGCCCACCAGACCACGCACGGTGCAGCGGCTGGCATCGGGAGAAGGAAGGAGGCATCCACACGTCCAACCCCAAGAAGGGAGCAGACCGGGAAGGCACCACGTCCAGGAGTGCATGGGGAATGGACGCCCCTGCTGGCGGGACGTGGAGCTGGAGGCCGACCGCTTTCCCAGAGGGCAGCTGACCAGCACACATCAAAACATCAGAAAGGCACTGGACAGTAATTAGAGGTCTGGGCGAGGAAGCCCTCTGCAGAGGGAGTAATACAAGGCAGGAGGCCTGTGCAAGCATCACCTGCACCGACACCACCACGTGATCGGCTGTGTGTCCCTGGCCGCAGACTGGGCGAGAGCTTGCTGAGCCTGTGGCTACAGAGCATGCTGGTGGCCTTGGAATGCCGGGCACCCAAATTCTGGGTCACCCCTCCTCGCAGAGGCAGGAATGCAGGTGAGAAGCAGCTTCCTTTTATCTGGGCTGCTGCTCTGGTACCGGAAGCCAGACAGACCAACATGCTCCAGCACAGATCAGAGGGAAAGGTCTCGGGAGGACGCAGGGGCCCGGCTTCCAGCTCCCCCTGGGTGGAGTGGGACAGGGGGTGAGGACGCAGCCCCTCCTTCTCGTGGCCCAAATACTGGCCGGCGAGGGGAGGAAGGCCCTGAGGTCTCCCGGCCTCAGAGAGTGACGGCGTCCTCACCACAGCACAACGTGGCATCACAGCAACTGCGGGACACACGCCCCTAGCGAGAAGCCAGGCGGAGGCCATCTATCCACCCATTTCTCAGCCGGAGTATCTGGGCGGGGCCGTCTGGGGCCCGGACGGGGGGCCATGTTTCCTCCAGTGTGACCCTGGCTTTGCTGTTTGAACTGTCTACACCAAGCCCACTCTCTATGGAGAGAAACTATTTTTAATGAGTTGGCCAAGAGGTAATGGGGGAGGGAATCTTCGAGAAGGCGACCTGATGCTGGTGGGTAAGAGGCGTCCTCGGAGGCAGAACAGGGCCTCCCAGTGTCCCCAAGAACACTCGCCCTGGCCAAGCCCCTCCCCACTCCCGTCCCAGGCCACCCAAGCAGGGCTGCCAGGGGCTCTGACCCTGCTCAGAGGGGCGGGAGGCCCCAGATGGGGCATCTGGCACTCTAGCGGCTGGGAACGGCTTCCCGTGGTGCACCAGGCTCAGCTCCAGCACCAAGTCGCCCTTCCCTCCCTGCCTCCCTTGCCCTCTGTCCAAGGAGTCAGAGCAGAGGGCTCCCTGTGGTTCCACCCAGCCCCAGGAATCCTATGATTTCATGAGCCCATGGTTATTATCCCCGGATAAACTCTCCAGCCCAGAGGACCATGCACTGAGAGGCTGATCCCAGAACCGAGGAGTATGCGGAGATGGGGTGCTCACACCCACCATGCCAGCCCGGCTGTGGCACGGCGCTGACGTCACCCTGGCTTACATGGAAAATCCACACCTGAAGGCCTCCCCTGGGCATCTGGGACTCATTAAGCTCTGGGCTCTGGGTCTAGATAGAGCTTAATAAAGTCTTAGGCACATTTACTCCTGAAGAGATGACGTGTCTCAAAGCATCAAAGCAGTGGAAGCACCGGCCAACCCCTGAGGTGACCCCCAGGGCCTGAGATGCACACATGCCTCGTCACCACCCAGCAGCCATCCTGACGCGTGAGGAGCCGAGAAGCAAGGCCGGAGAGCGAGGGGGCAGCGCCTCAGTCCACGGTCCTTCTGCCTCACCCGCTCCTACGAACCGGAGCAGACGCCTTAGCCTTCCAGAGCCTGCTTGCTGCCGGTCAGGGGGAGGTGCATGTGTCCAGGTGACCGTCACCGAGGCCCTCCCTCCCTGAGGCACTCTGTCCCCCATAGCCTGGGGTCCCTCGGTGGCAGCGTCAAGCTCAGCCCACAGCACAGGAAGGACAGAGGCGCCAGGCGGCTCGCACCCCGGAGGCAGCCTCAGCCGGTATGGGACTTCTCACCCCTCCCGCTGAGGGGCGTCCAGCATCGCCCCTCGAGGTCCCCCAGAGCCCAGTTTCTCACAGTGGGCCCCACCTCATCTCCCAGCTTCCCTAGCAATGCTTCCCGGGCTCACCCCAGAGAAAGTCCTTGCCAGCGAACCTGGGTTCGAGGCTGTCTGTGAGGGGCCCCTACCTGAGGTGGTCGTGCTAGATGCCACCAGCTTTTTCTGAAGGAGCCAGTAGTAAACATTTTAAGCTGTGTGGGCTAAGAGGCAAAACTGAAGGCTAAGTAGGCGTGTGTAACCAGTGGAAATGTAATCCTTGGAAAGTATAAAAACCATTCTTACCCCAGGACCCCGTAAGAGCAGCCCGGTGTGGCTCTCAGCATAGTGTGCCGACCCTACAGTCGCACGTGAGGCCTGAATCTCTGCAGCTTGAGCAGATAAAAGTTGACTTCTTGTTCTGGTAACATCCGATGATCGTGGGGCGGGTGGCCCAGCATTCCAGGCCTGGGACCCAGGCTGACGGAGGCGTCGCCACCTTTGATGCGTGGCTTCTCCGTCACCCTGGACATCAGAGTCCACACCCACACCCGGTCAGCGAAGGAAGGGGCACTGCGTGGGAGGGTTTGTGGACCAGGGTCCGGTGGTGCATGCACATATGTATGTCCACCCACATCCTGCTGGCCTGACCTCAGCCACATGGCTCTGCCCACGTGCAACGGGGGGCTGGGAGATGTCAGCGCTCACCTCCCAGCCAGCGTCGAGCAGCAGCAAACCACGGGGGCCATCGTGAGGGTGGTGACGCCGTAGACGGAGAGGAAGGGTTACACGCGTGGAGGCCGTGGCACGGGGGAGCCACTCTGTACCGAGTATCCTGGGTACCAAACCCAGAGCTTATGACACAGCATGTTTTAAAGAACAGTGAGCGTGAAGTTCCCATGCTTAACACCCAGATTAGGAAATAAAACTTTTCCAGTTGCTTTGAAACCACCATGCACCCCACCCAGTCCCACATTCCCCCACCTCCCAACATAAGCGCCATCCTCGGCGCGGCGTCCGGCTCCTGTCCCCCTCCCATTTTGCTGCCTCTGCGTCCCACTGAGGACCCACAGCTCAGAAGCGCCGGCTCTCCAGCTTCACGTCAGTGGCTTCGTGCTCCTTGCAGTCGGATATGGGGTCTTTCTGGCCCCAGACATTGGATGTTCGCCTGTGTTCTCACGCAGCCAGGGCCATTCACTCCCGTTGCTGCGTTTTGTTTATACCTGCGCACCATGACTCCCACACCGTTGTCCTGCGGAGGGACAGTCGGGTTGCTTCTCAGATTAGGCTCTCAAACAGCTTGGCTGTCAAGGTTTGAACACATCTTTCTGTGGAGAAGAGCCGCCGCGTCAGAGCGTGTGGACACATTCGGCCTCAAACAAAGCCAGAGGCGCTCCCCGGGGCTGTTCCGCTGCCCACTGCCCGGAGCAGGCCCCTGGACAACACCACCGCATTGATCCTGCCTGCGGGTACACGTCCCCCACCTCAAAGAGCCTTGAGATGCCACACTCCTGACCTTCAGTACCACCCAGTGAGGCACACAGAGCCAGGTCATTGTTCATAAGGGACAGATAAAGAAACTGAGCGACTTTGCCTGACGCTCAGCAGCTCCGAGGTGGGACATTTACCACTATCCCACACTGACGAGGCTCAGCTCTGGGTGGGAGGGCGTGTCTCCATCTCTATCCTGGTGAACCCGCAGTCAAGCACTCAGGAGTCCTGGGCCTGTCAGTCCTGCAAGGAGCCTGGGACCTGCTTTCCCTTGAGCTATGCCGGGCCCGGGCCAGCACCAGCTTTGCGGCCCCAGAGACGGGGCAGGAAGTCCCAAGGGTTGCATGTGGTTGGTTTGTGAGGTTCACTTGATCTAAATTTCAGGACGCAGGTCTCCACCTGCATTAACACAGGAATGCAATTCCCTGCAGAAGCCGAGGACAGCACCTTGTGCCCTGTGGCACCTTTTCCAGATGCACTGGTCCCTTTGGCCTGGGCTGTCCCTGCTCCCAGAGGCCACATGCCTGTGCTTCTGGTCCTCCATCTCTGTGGTCTCTTCCACTCTCCTTTTTCTCGGGTGGAAATGGTGAGTCAGAGGTTGGCAGCAGTGCCAAGCCCACCCTCCATCTGCCTGTAGCCTGTGCCCACTCTCTTCCTCCCCCTGAGCTGACCGGCCCCCATGGCACAGTGAGGAAAGGGGGTCTCTCAGGGTCTGTTTAGCTCTGGAATCATGTGCGTCACTGGCATCTGGGAGTGTCTGTGGCCCCACACACACAGAGCCCGTGATGGGCTTGAGGAGACGCAAGGCCGCCGCCTTTAAGGAGCTTAGTGTCACGTCATGAAGACCTTGCCAAGACACAGTCCTGTCCATATGGCCAGGGGGCAGAAACACAACCTTCTACAAGATAAACTGATGCAAACTACAATAAGCAAGACACGTTGGGCGCTCTCCTAGCAAGAAGTGTCCAACGTGGGTCATTCCAGACACTACAGCCTGGCTGGGCAGGAGGTGGGTCAGTCAGGGCCCCAGCAGGACTCAGGGGTCGAGATCCCACTCAGATTTGTCCTGCTGCTCGTAATAAAATCCAAAAGGAAAGAACTAAACTGGGTGAGAAAAGCACAAGACCTTGACAATTAAAAAAATTCTAAGCCTCTGCAAGTGACAGACTGGGCTGAGATTAAGAAATGGCTTCTGAGCAGAGCCAGAAAAGTAGTGGTGCAGAGAAAAAAAGCTGAGAGTGTACTTGCACAATCTGTTGCTAAAATTCAGAAAAATCAAAGGATAAGAGTATTAAGGTGCACCGATGCCCCTGTGAAGAGATGAGGGGTCTGTCTCACGGGACCTGTCAGTCAAATCGCATGACCTGGTTCAGGGGATGAGTTCTGGACTTGCAGCCGACGCCATAAGGGGGGTGAGTCTCCTGCAGGCCTTGGAAAGTGACTGCACTTTACATGAATCACTGGGGGCCAGAGGGCTGACTCAGAGTCTAAGGGGGCCTTCACGTCCCATGCCTCTGGGGGTCCAGGCCCTTCTCCTTGAGGTGGGGTGTGACCTGTGACTTACTTGTACCTAATAGAATATGGTAAAGATTCTGGACATCACCTGCATGAGTACTTTACTGAATACCGTGACACCCGTCTTGCTGGTTGTCATGAAGAAAAGACACTGGCCCTTGCTGGCTTTGAGAGCCCCACGTGACGGAGGGTGGCCTGGGGCAGCCTCTGGGCGACAGCAAGAAACTAAAGCCCTCGTATGACAGCCCCCAAGGTCCTGGACCCCCAGTGGGGCCGTCTGAGGACAGCCAGCACTACCAGCACCCTGATGGGCAGCCCGGCAGAGGACCAGCCATGCCCAGATGCCCCAAGGAACCATCCCGGGATAAACCTGTGTTACTTCGAGCTGCTAAGTTTGGGGTACTGGGACGCAGCACTAGACCACACCTTCATCCTGAGGGCCTGAACATGGTCAGCAGTATGGACGGAAGATTTGTTATGCTGAGTCATTTTAAATAAAATGATTTCTGCAGCATACATGGTCAGGCCACAACGTACTATCAGAACGTTGGAGGGCGTGAAGGCTCCCAGGCCCCGTTAACAGGACAGAGGGTCACACGCAAAAGCACAAAGTCAGGCCCCAGATTTCTAAGCCACCTGGGATGGGGAACTTGGTTTGGTTCCGGTGGCATAACGTCACCCTCCTCCTCTACGTTCTCGGACCATCGGAAGGTGCTCTGTCTTGGCCCTCTGCCGGCAGCCAGTTGAGGGCGGCATGCTTACATCTGCTCAGCCGAGACCACCAGTCATGCCGCACTGGCACTGCTGAGCCTGGGGCCCTGGAGCTGGTCTCCACGTCACTGAACGCCACGGCCTGCGCGGCTTCAACAGCACAGTCCTCACAGTTCTGGAGGCGGGGCGTCCAGATCAGGGTGCCGGCCGGTCTGGCTTCTGGTGAAGCCTCTTGCTGACTTGGTAGCCACTGAGTCCTCACATGGCAGGGAGACGGAGAGATCAAGCCTGTCCTTAGGACACTAATCCTACGGGACCACGCCCCATACGTACGCCCTCATTTAACCTTAATTAACTCCGGTAAGGCCTACCTCCAAATACTGCCATGTGGGGGTCTGGGGCTTCAGCGTACGAATGTGGCGGGGGCAGGAGTCCAGACATTCCGTCCCTAACAGATCCCGTGGCCATTGGCAGAGAGGGTTTGCTGTCTCTCCTCAGCCACGGACAAGGGCCTCTACCCTGGACTCTCTGATTTCCTTGGACAAGATAGAGTGTTGCCAAAACACTTCCCAGAATGTTTTCCACTGAACACCAGTGCGCGCACGAGTGACAGGTGTCCTGAGAAACAAGGGTTCCACTGGGAGATAGGTTTTTTGGTGACGTGGTTACACTGAGTGGACCCGGCCTCTCTGAGGCTTCCCACACGTGGCCTGGGGGGGCCACCGGCCGGGCGGCTGTCCCTGGGTGGACAGACGCATGTTCCTTCCTCAGCCCAGACACACCATCACCCCTCCCACCCAGCCAGCGAATCCTGTCACGTGGTCCCCAAAGTGAGTCAGGGCCCCGCAACAAGACCCACCTACAGATGAGCCCCGGGGGAGCCCGTGCAGGTCAGTGCCACCAGCTCTCCCCGTGTCGCCAACACCTCCCAAAGCGGGTTCCCGGCTTGCCATCTGCTGCCGTGTGAGCTGCCGGAAAGGACGCTTCTCCTGCCGGCCCACATGCAAACGGCGCCAAGGCTTTCCTCCCTTCAAAGGTTCAGAAGAGCATCTGAGACCATGTGGGCCACACCCACTGCCTGCTCGCCCCGCCTCACCCCTCCAGGCAGCCGGGCGCGTGAGCAGAGCCCGAGAAGGACCCTCCACCCCGCCGGGCTCACGCAGGACCTCCCGGCCTCTCTCTGCCCCTCCCTCTGCCTCTCCCCAGTGTCTCCAGCAGCCCAAAGCCCCCAAGTCCCGATGGGGTGGGGGCCCCACAGAAGGTGCGTGAAGATGACCCCACTGGGCCTCCTCTGGGAAATCATCGGAGCCTGGCACGTTGTTGGTGCTCAGAACAGGCACAGCGAAGCCACGCCCAGACACGGCCATAGCGGGAAACTGCGACCCACCACCCCCACGGAGCCGCCGGCCCACCGGGAAGACGGACAGGCAAGCAGCCGGCATGGCACAGCGGGAGCCTGCCCTCCACCACACCGGGCTGGGTGGGCACCTGTTGGCCACTCACCTCCGTGTCGCTGTCTGTGAGGCAGGAGGGTGGAGCATCCTTCCCGAGCGTGACCGTCTCCCACACCTTTGAAGGACCTGCAGTTGGCACAGACACGTCACCCGGGTCCTCCACTGAGGGTCCCCCTTCCCCACCACGGGGAGTGGCTGGCACCTGCCTCCAGCTGTCACCTACCTCAGGTCACCCAGGCTGTAGGGGCTGTGAAGCCAGGCCCCTCTGGCATCCCAGCAGGGAGGCCTCTAAAGGCCCAGCCACCACAGAGTGACACGGGGCTCTGACGGGGCCACCTGCTCGGGCACCCTGCCCACAGCCTGCAGCCACTGTCTCCACCACCCGCCTCCTCCTGCCCTGGTGGCGTGGATCCCTCACACGCATCTGGCTCCCAAACTCCAGGTCTGCTTCCAGAGCACCCCATCGGAGACAGTGTTCCGAGGAGGCAGGCCCAGGCGGGCGGGAGCAAGCCGCTCACGAGCAGCCGTGCCACGCGGCGGTCCCTGTGTGTGACTCTGCCCCTGAGGACGTTGCCGACCCCCAGCCCAGCTGGGGGGACCAAAAGGCAGCTGTGAGGACCCAGGCACTGGATGGTCCCCCCCAGCCCACTGATGACCTAGAGAGACACAGGGACACCTGAGGCCCAGCAGCAGGCAGTTGGAACCCAGGTATGAAAGCCGGGGGCCTGCGGGGCAGTGGGGTCCTTGATGCATGGAGTGGCGGGACTCCACGGAGCACCAACCGCCAAGACAGGCCTGCTTGGTCAAGATGAGGGCACACGGGGTGGACTGTGTGAACAAGCTCCCTCCCCAGCTCCTCAGGCCTTCTGAGTATGGACCCACCAGGCCTGGAGAGGCCCCCCTAGGAGAGGACCCCGGGAGACAGAGAGTGCCCCCCACTTCCCTGCCGGATGCTAGGCCTGGTGCTAGAGTCAGTGAGATTACAGCCTGTTTAGGAAGAGGGGACAGGACTCCAGGGAGTGGAGCCCGGGGGTACATGTAGTATGAGTCCGAGGGTGCTGCAGCAAGGAGGCTGGTCATAGAACCATCCAGGGAAGAGGCTGACCAGAGAGACAGGGTTCGTGCCCTGGCAGGGCACAGACCAGCCCCAGTGGTGGTGACACACCAAGGAGTCCCAGGCTGGGACGGGGCCATGTGCGTGGAGAACTGTATTCCTTCTGAAAGGCAACTGCTGGCAAGCTATGGCCTGGCAGAGACCTGGCCGGACCACGGGACCCCGACCTGTCAGTCACGCTCTAGAACGATACCCCTAAGATGGAGCAGGGCCATCCCTTAGCTTGCTCCCCAGCTGTCTGGGGGCCCCACACGCCCAGCTGAAGGAGGAAACCCCAAGCTGGGGTACAGAGTCGTCAGCTCAGTTTGTGGGAGCAAATTGAAAAGGGAAGAGCAGGCCCAGGACAGCCCCAGCCCAGCCCAGCCTCGGGTGCAGTGGGAGGCCCCGTGCAGCCCCTGCCGTGACCCCAAACGCCCCACCCCTCCACCCCGCGCTCACACAGCAACTTCTGCTGACCTCTCAGAAAAGGGAGGCTCGCTGAGAACTACATCCTATGGGACCTTCTTGAATTTCCCTCAAATACTGAATACAAAAGTTTTTCCACTACCCTTGAAATGGGTTGCAAACAGTGCACATGAAGCATTTTTTAATACATGTCACAACTGCTATAAAAGCTAAATGCAGCTAATTTTCTCCACCTGGTTTCTATATTTCCTAAATAAAACTTCACAACGACCTAAAATTCTTTCCCATTCCAAAGTGTGCTCCAGAGCACATTTACAAGGGTGGATGAGTCAAACAGTGCCAGAGGGTGTGGGGGGGACAGAGAGAGATGGGGGTGGGGGGAAGAGAGGAAGAGGAAGGGGGCAGAGGGACAGGGCTGTCTGACTGCACAAGTGGGGAAACAGCGCACTCTTTAACGTGACTTCATCAGAGCCTCCCTGCCTGGTTCCTGGCTCCTGGCTCCAGGGCATGGCCAGAGCTTTGCCAAGAGCGGGCCCTTTGGCTCTTCAAGGCCCCAAGGAGTCCATGCAGCTTACCTCCCCAGCCCTCCCGGCTCCCACAGGCTGACTCAGTCGTGCTGGAGAAGAACTGTGGGCGTCCAGACCACAGCCCCTCCTAGACTGGCTGATGGCACGCTGCTAAGTGCAGCCACCTGGGGGCTGACACCCAAGAAGCCAGGCAGGGGGCAGCGGCGGTGCTCGGAAGGCACCCCTGGACATGCCTGCTACCCACACCCTCCTCTTCCCAGGGATTCTGATTCCACCTGCACCCACAGATTCCTGCAGCCTGGTACCAAGCTCCCTGCCTTAGGGCTGAGGCTTTCCACCAGGCCCAGCCAGAAAGCACTAGAACATCCCCAGAGACAGCACTGGGGGGGAGGAATAGCTGCCATGAGGCACCCATTTTTCCCAGTAACTGAGCATTTACTAAGCGCCCATTTCACCAGCAGGGAAACTGAGGCTTGGGCAGGGAAAGCCACTTACTCAGCTGAGGCTGAGCTGGTATGCAAACCCTCTCCTGTCTGCTACCAAAGCCTGCCTCTCCTCACACACACCTTGGCTGCAGCCGTCCGGCTACCTGGCTGTGTCAGGTGCAATAGGCTGTCAGGCAGACCTGCAAACCCCGCCTGGACGGAAGAAGCAGCCTGCCAGCCGCTGGCCACCAGGAGGTGCGATGGAGGCCCAGCCCAGCTACCAGCCTGGAGTGTGTTCACCACTCTGTCCTTAGGCTCTGAGGGTATCCAGGAACCCCCACTCAGAACACATGGGGGCAGCTGACCTTGGCTGCTCCCCAAGTCCAGGATCCTAGCAAACAGCACCCCCTCTGGGCTTCAGGGCTCAGGAAGGTCAGAGCTGGGGAGTGGCTTGTGCAGGGTTCTGGTGGGGAGTGGGACTCCCTGGCCAGGGCCTGCCTCCCCCACCCAGGCCCAGCCTCCTGGGCAGCAGCCCAGAGGAGGAGGAGGAAAAGTTCATTTCCTGAATGTGCGTGGAGGAGGGGAAGGCGGCAGGCGGGCCCACGTGGCAGCTCCCAGGCGCCTGCATGCCAACAGGCCGGCAGCTGGAAGTGGGTCCTGCTGGCACCTGCTGCACCCCCTCCTCAGGGCTGGCCCCTCGGGCTCCCTCCCTCCCTCCCAGCCCTTCTCCACTTCTGCCCTGCAGACTCTGCTCCCAGGACAGCAGGGAGAGGAGCCCAGCAGCCCCTCAGATATCTCCCACCAGCAGGAACAGGCTGTCCTCACTCCCCAGCCTGGGCCAGGCCTTCCCTTGGGGCCAAAACCCCTGGACATGGGAGACACAGCAGAGACTAGAGCCTAGGTCTCTGCTTTGGCGCCGAGGAAGAGAGAATAAACAGGCACACACAAGATGCTCCCCAGAGTGAGGGGGACCAGGCTAAGATGGGGAACAGGGCTGGGTGGGCATCCTGAATGGGCCATCAGAGAAGGCCCTGCCCAGATGTGGACATCAGAGCCAGGACTCAATGACAGGTTTCCAGGTCTGGAACAAGCTCCTGGCAGAGGCCCTGCAAGTGCAAAGGCCCTGGGGCACAAGCCCTACTATGAGGGGGTGAGGGGCAGGACCCAGGCTCCAGCCATTCTCTTGCACTGATGGGGCAAAAACCCCTGTCTTGCTAACGGGTTTCAGCCCTTGGCACATTCACTGTGGATTCAGTGAGACCGAGGAATGACGACGGCACGTTCTTGGGGTGAAAGGGTTTATCACCCGGCTTGTTCTCCTGGGGATAGGTCGAGCACTAGAATCACATCTGCATCCAATAGCTGCAGACTTGTAACCCTCCTTCGTCTCTGTCTCCACCCAGCACCCTGGGCAGAGCTCTTTGTATGGTGACTCAGTCTATACTAGGTCACTGCCGACGGGTGTGGAGGCAGGAGCCCAGCAGCAGGCCAGTTCCACCATCAAGCAGGTCAGGTTCAGGTGAGGATCCTGGCCATGGGAACCTTCACTTTATCCACAAGGAGCCTGAAGCCTGGGCCCAGCCTGGTGCCCCCTCCTGCCCCCCTGGGCATGGGACGTGACCCGAGCCTCACCTGAGGGGTGTGGACGCCCCACCTCCCAGCCCAGACGGGGGCGGACATGGGAGAAGAGGAAGCCCAGGCCTGCATTCACACTGTAGGCCCTCGGTTACTGTAGAAACAGAGCCTGCAGTGAGCCAGGCCGTGGTGATGACCAGACGCTATTAGACGCCATCAGGAGGGAGAGCAGGGAAACCCGACTCAGACCACCAAGCCTTTTCCAGGGGAAAAGCTTCATGGTGGGGGCCTTGGAGCCCGCGCCCCCCAGGCGCGACTGCAGGGTGGATCTGAGGGTCCCAGGACGGCCCCAAGCACCTCAGCCACATAGACAGCCCGCTGGGAAGCTGCCCCTGTCCTGTGTCCTGGGCCAGGGGAGAAGGAAGGGAGTGGGGGGGGGTGGGGGGGGGGTTCCTGGGGGCCACGGGTCCGCCGGGGCAGGGCAGGGAGGAGGGGTGGGGGAGGGGGGAGGAGGGGTGGGGGGGAGGGGCAGGGAGGAGGGGAAACCGGGAGGGGGGAGGAGGGGGCAGGCCATGCTCCTGCCGCAGCAAAGGTCCGCAGTCCTTCTCTCTGGCGGGCCGTAGTCCCCTCTCCCCCTCCTGGCCCGATCCCCACCCTCACCCACGGAGCTAGGAGGACTCGGCATGTGGCCCGTGGAAAAGAAGTGGCTGCACATTTTCCAAGATGTTTTAAACATTGATTTGGCAACACAGCCCCTGCTCTGCGGCCCAGTCATCCTGACATAAAACAAGCCTGACCCACGGCCGTCGCGGGCTCGCTCCCTTCCTCTCCCACCAGCCCAGGCTCCCAGCTGCAGAGAGGCAGCCTGCCCTCTTCCCTGGAGGGCCAAATTCACCTCTGCCCCTGGTTTCATACCCCCTGCAGACTTCCCGGGCCACGGAGGAGCCCAGGTCAGCCGTCAAACCTCTCATGGTGCACGGGGAGAAACTGAGGCCCAGAGAGGTGAAGGAGCTTGCCAGGAGCTCAAAGCAAGGGCGGGTCTCAGGTGTGCTTTCTGACCTGGGGGCTCTCAGCCTCACCTTCCCCACTTATAAATGAGAATATGGACGGTCTAAGTGTTAGGAACCTTGCTGGGCCTAGCCCAGGGGCGACAGAAACTGGCACCTACGAAGGTCTCAGATGTGTGAGTAGGAGTTCACCAGGCTGCCCAGGCAGACACGGCACCCAGGCCACCCGGCCAGCAGCCGGCGAGCTTGCCGGCCAGCTCCAGGCCTGGACCTGGCATGTGAGCCGAAGCCAGCAGGCCTGCTGGGACTGAAGCCAGGAACACGGGTCAGAGGTGGGTATGGAGCCAGGCAGTCACAGCCTGGGCATGGGGGAGGGCAGCTGAGTGGAAAAAACTGTGCCCGCAGGGCAGCAGAGGGGCACAGGGCCTCGAGAAGGGCAGGTCCCCAAGATGGCCTGTCGGAGGCCCAGACACTGACGCCCTCCGCATGGCCAGCCCAGTAGGTGTGGAGCTGGGAACCCCTACATGTCTCAGGCCATATACCCACCACCTGTGGCGCCTTGTAACTCCCCAAGGGACACAGAGGCTCCCTACAAGGACTCATGGGCCCAGCGTCTCCGGCAGCTCAGCCTGCCGTAGTTCCCTCGGGGCCTGGGCTGCTAGCCCACAACTAGCCGGCCACCTCGGCCCCAAACTGGCCAAGGCCCAGGGGGCTCCAGCATCAGTGATGACACACTGTCAGGACGTGGTTATGGAAATCGGTCTATTTACCTTTGTGGCCCCACAGGGCTGCCTGCTGGTGCCCCCCACCCCCACCCCAACTCCCCCTGAAAAGCCACAGCTGTGGACACTGCGCCCACTCAGACTCCCAGTGGACACCTGCACTGGCCAGGCCTGGGGACGCAGAAGGTGGAGGCCCACTGAGAGGCTCCCGGAGGCCCTGGCCCAAGGACACCTGCACGGCAGCTCCAGGCGGACAGGGGGCCCAGGGGGCATGCCGAGAAGGGCCTGCTGTGCCCAGGGTCTCGGCTGGGCACTGGAGGATGAGGAAGAGAGGCCAGGTGAAGAGACGGCAAGGAGGCTGGAGGCGGGGTTCTGGGAGGGACGGCTGCCCTGGCGGCTGCAGTCAGGGTAGGGGAGGTGCAGCCGCACCCGGGGCTGCCAGCGGCTCCAGGCTTGGACTCGGGCCGCACCTTCTGGTTTGGGGCAGAGGGGCAAACCTCACCACGGGGTGGAGGACACATCTGGAGGGAATTCTGGCAGCAGAGAGGAGGCCAAGACATTGCTGTTGCTGCAGGGGGCTGACAGGGTGGCTTATGGGAGGTGGCCGGGCGTGGAGACGGCCGTGGGGACAGAGAGGAACGGGAAGGACAGAGGCAGTTGTGCCCGTGTTTCCACAGGGAGCCTGAAGGCCCAGAGTCACCTGCGCCCTCGCAGAGTGGAGGTAGGGCCTCGGGCGTGAAGTTCCCACTCTCCTTCTAAAACTTTATTCTTTCTTTTAATGAAAAGGGGGACTGAGTTACCAGGAAGGAAAGCCATCATATCACTATGGAGATGTCTGAGGCAGACCCTGGACCGGTAACCTGCACAAACGTTGAGCCTTCTGGAGCATGGGATGGGGCCCGGGCCACGTGCCTATGGCCTGACCCCAGATGGCCCAGGACAGGACGACCAGCGCCCACCCTGCCTCGGCCACCAGCACCTTCCATTTTATCCACTACTTAAACTTCCTGCCAAGCTGGGCGTTTTGCTGGCCGAGATTTTATTGTTGAGTTGTTTTAAAGGTTTATTTTTTTCCTTTTGCTCCAACAAAATCGATGCCCTGGGTCTTCAGCCTCGCGTCTGTCTCCCGGCAGGAGATGCGGCAGGGGAACCCGGGAAGGGTCAGGTTTGCCTCCGAGGAGATGGCGAGAGGTCAGCCACAAGCAAGAGGCAGAAAACGCACCAGAGGCCCGAGGACCGGCAGTGCGTCCAGGGTGCAGGGCTGGCTGAAGGCCCTCTCCCGCCGGCCCTGCCTCAGCAAGGCGCCCCGCCCTCTCCCTCCCTGCGCCTAGGCGCTGACTTTCCTCCCCCGGAGCGTCTGGCAAAGGGCCTGTTCTGGGGCTTTCAGCTTTCCCTGGCCCGTGGCTGGGGAGTGAGTGCCCCTTCTCTGCCTCCTTCCTCCCCCGTTGCCCCTCCAGCTCCTCCCACAGCCGCTGAGCCCAGTGCAGCCCTCCAATGGCAGAGGCCATGCGCACAGACTGCCGAGTTCACAGACGGCACACAGCCTGGCTTCCAGCAAGTCGCTCTGTAACAGTCCCCACTGGTTCCGCTCTTGGCCAGGGGCCCACTGAAACCTCTATGGAGCTTCTCAGTGGCCAAAGCAAGGGGTTTCATTTAGTACCGATTTTACAGACAAAGAAACTGAGGCCCAGGGAGCCTGAGGCCACACAGCCAAGTCAGGATGCGTGTCACTCTCACCAGACACCACCACGTGGCCACACTTCTCCTGAGCCACAGAATGGCCCACACGGGGCTCCAGGGGCCAGTCAGTGCTGGGCTGGGGGCAAGCTGGGAGGCCTGGGAGTCCAGTTCAATCCCCCACTGGGCTGCTTCTGAATAGCTGGGTGTGGGGGAGGCCAGTCAGGTGGACAAGAGCCTTCTCTTCCCACCTCAGCCTGGGTCTCCTGCAGAAGCAGCGAAAGATGACCAAGGTCTTTGGTCTTAAGCCACTACGTTCTGGGGTGGTTTGTCACACAGAGTGCCCGCAGCCCTCCTGGCCCTGAAGGAGGAAGGCAGGAGGTCCCTGTGCATGCTGCATGGCGCCTGTCACTCAGCATCTTCTCCCATCCCCCCCAGTGGCACACAGAGGGTCCCCACCCTCCCCTGTGGCCCTCGGGAGGCAATGGGCCACTGCAGCCTCTGACAGAGGGTGACAAAGGGTGACATGACCTGTCCTCAGACCTCAAGAAAACACGGTTGCAGCCTGGCCCTGAGTGCCAGCCTTCCCCCCTGCCCAGCCCTCCCCACACCCACCAAGACCACAGCCTCCCTGGTTCCCAGCACAGAGAGGGGGAACACCAGCAAAGCGTGACCCGGCTGCCATGCAAAGGCCACCACACCAGCTGATGGAGTTCCAAGCCGCCTCTTCCCGCCACGGCACAGACCTCCTGCAGGTGTCGGCCCCCTGCCCTGGCACGGCGTTCCGGGGGCCCGGCCTGAGTTCAGCCACCGTGCCTTTGGGAAGGAGATGTAGACAGACCCCTGAACTTGTAAAGATCCAGCCAGGAGAAATCCTTGCAAAATCCCAGACAGGATGTCCACGTCAGCACAGGCCGGGGAGGTCCCCAACTGGAAACAACCTCAATTCGCACCAACGAGGCGGTTGGGAGGGCCCAGCAACGCCTCTGGAGAGAAGGGTGAGCCGTGGAGGCCTGTGGCTGGCGGCGAGGCAGGGCTGCTGTTCAAGGACCCGAGTGCCGCTTCCCGGCCTTGAGTGCTGACACGGTCCGGAAGGTGAGCTCCCGACGCGACGGGAGCCTTCACCCTCACCGAGCCCACCTCCCGGAGGTCCTGCCTCCCGCACAGGCCCCTATCGGCACAGCATCCAGAACAAAGCCCACACCGGGCTGAGAATCACAGCTGCCACTGGCCAGCTTCCCTTTTCTGGGCCTCTGTGTCCCCATTTGTCCCCGGAAGGCCTCTCAGGACGGGCCCCCGGGAGCCCGGTGTTAATGCGCCTGAAACAGAGTGCAGGAGGGAGGGGACAGTGGCAGCAGCGGGGCGCCCTCGGCAGACCGCGGAGTCCTCCCAACACTCCCGAGCGCCGCCAGCCAACGGTGAGACAGGAACCCGCGGCTGGGAGGAGACAGCGAGAACAAGGGCTGGCTTCCTGGAGGAGGCCACACCTGAGGTGGTCAGATGCTCGCCTTTTGTCCCCCAGGGGACGTGGGGGCATTTGGCAATGGCTGAGGACAACTGCTGCTGTCACAACCAGGGTGGTGGCCACTGGCACCGAGCAGCAGAGGCCAGATGCGCTAGTCGTCATCCTCTGCACAGCACAGGTCGAGTTGGAGCCGCCGTCGTGCTGGGAGAGAAGCCCTGCTCAAGGCCAAATGGGGACGAGGCTGTCCAGATTAGCAAGACTCTACCCACAGGCAAAGAAATGTCCCTGCCCCAGCCCCAGGCCACCTGCAGGCAGGCTTACGGGAGAGGATGGGGCTAAGTCCCAGGCCTGGTGCTGGGACTCCAGACCGTGGGCCGTGGGAGCCACAGAAGGCGTTTGAGAAGAAAGTCCAGCACCCACGCGGAGGGGCTGTACAACCCTGGGCTCAGCGGAGACCAGGCTGGGGCCACCCCTGACTCAGGGGTTTCCTGAAGTTTGCCCTCCAAACCTGGGGCATTCATTGCTCTTGGAGTGCCCAGGCTCCGCCTCCCACCCACTCTGCCCTGTCCTCCATCCACTCTGGGCCCCAGGGAGCACCTGCCCTCCAGCGGCGGTGAGGAGCCCCTGGTCCTGCTTCCCCGGGCCAGGCCTCGGCCAGCAGCAGCCCTGAGGGCCCCACTGCCCCTAGCCCAGCCGGCACTAGCCCTTGGGGGTGTGCTATACTGCCCCCCATGTGTGCACACAGCGACCTCACTAAACTCCCTTCACGTCACCCCAGTAGTACAGGGTGCCTGTTTCCTGCTGGGACCCTACTCTCTCCAGACCCCTGAGAGGTAACGATCCAGCCACGCCAGAAGGAAGACTTCGCCGGCTGCGGACTCCGCAACGTCTCTGTGCCTCGGTTTCCCCAATCTTCAAAGCGAGAGCTTATCCTGGGGGACTTCGAAGGGCTGAGCCCACCAGGTCCCTCCTGGCCTTTGAGAGACACAGAGGCGAGACGGCCTGGCTGAGGCCCCAGCGCCTGGAGAAGCGCCGGGCAGACGAGCCACAGCACCGCGCTGCCACCGGCCAGCACCCCTGAGAGGCTCCCGGCCTCCGCCCCACGTGCATCATTTATCCTCAGCAGCTCACATGTTTCTCACAATGACCCTACGAGGGGGGCAACAGCCCCACGGCACAAATGGGGAAACGGAGGCCCGGAGCGGATGAGTTCTCCCCTTCCAGGCCCAGGGTCCTCATCCGCCTGTCCTGCCACCTTGTGACAGGTCGCTGCCCGGGACCGCTGCAGGGAGACAGGAAGGCCCGGTCCTGCATGCTCAGCGGTGACCAGCACACAGAGGGCACTCTGCAAGCAGAGCCACAGAGGTGCTGAAGTGAATGGTCAAAGTTTTCAGAAGAAATGGGATTTGCATCCTCTCAAAGTCCCCTCTCCCTCTACTAAATCTCTCCAGTGTGCACGACCTGGAGCGCCCAGGACCCAGAGCGCCAGGCAGGGATGGGGGGCTCCTGAGGGAGGCGTGGGACTGGACGTGGGTCTGCAGGGCCTGGAGAAGGAGAAGGGGGGCCTGACCCAGCACAGCACCTGGGTGCTCCCAGCCTCTACACACCAGGTGCTGGGCCAGGGGTTTGCATCCGTCATCCCCCTTCAATCCTCTGGCAACCCAGTGAGGCCAGTGTTGCTGTGGTCCCACTTCACAGAAGGGGAAACTGAGGCTCAGACTGGCCCAAGTCTATGCAGGTTGTGGGTGGCACAGCTGGAGTCACACCCAGGCCCGTTAGGCTGCCAAGCCCAGTGCCTTCTCCAGGCCCACACACCTGCCACCCACTGTCCCCTCAGTCAATGCAACCCACCCTTATGGGGGCCTTCCACAGCCAAGCCTTGGGACTGCCCTGCCCATGGCTTTCCAGAGAAACAAGATTTCTGTTCACAAAAATAGCAGACATGAAGGTTAGACTGCATGGTCCACATGCAGAATGCAGCAGCCTCCAGAGGAGAAAGAACCTGGGCAGGCAGGGGTGGCTCAGGAGGGCTTCCTGGAGGGGGCAGTGGAGTCGGGGATGGTCACAGAGCTCTGCCAGGGCCTGCTGAAGTCCAGGGCCATGTTGCCAAGACCACCTGGGATGACCCACTCTGGGCTGCATCCTACCCAGCCCGGAGGCCCCAGTCCGCCTGAGAGCCTCTGCCTGGGATGGTGGTGTCCTCCGTCCCCTTCCACCCCCGCTACAGAGGAGAAAGGAGGGCAGATCCAAGTGCAGCCGACGACTGCTGCCTTCCGAGGTGACCCCGTCACCCCAGGCCCACCACAGCCCAAGTCCCTCCAGCAGTGCCCATTCCTGGACACCTGGGGAGCCTGCATTTACCATGGGGGTGAGGCCTCCAGGGGGCCCAGGGAGGGTTCCCGACTAAGCCTTCAGGGCCAGGGTACCCCCCCCCGTGTAGGGCTGGCCCAGGGGTACCCCAAGGGCAGCTACGTGCCTTCCAGCAGGACTCAGGAGGATTTTGGGAGGCTGCTACTAAATTCAGCGGCACCCGAGCCCCCGCCCCCATTTCCTGTAGTTCCCAAGAACACAACCCACCTGTGCCCACCCCTACCCTGTCCGCCCCCTGCCAAGCTAGTATAGGAGTCAGGTTGGTCCCCTTACAGCCGACCCTTGACATTCATCCCTGTCACCCCGAAACCAAAGGCTCAGAGGGCCGGTGCTGGCGGAGGCTGGCCCACGTCCAGACCTGCCTGTCTGGCCCCTGCGCGGCACTCCCGCCCCACCCCAGGCCCAAGGAAAGTCCGGCAGAGAGACCAGCGCTCGGACAGCCACAGCGCCCTGCCAAGAACCCCACCGGCAACAGAAGGACAGAGCTCCTCAAAGCAGAGAGCCAGCGGCTACTTTCCATGGAAAAAATGTCCTCAGAGCCCCCAGAGGCCAGGAGGCCCCAGCCCATGACTCAAGGTTCTGCAGCAGCCGCTGAACAGCTTCCCAGACAGCTGCCCCCCACCCACCCTGAGCCTGACAGACAGCCGCCCCCCACCCACCC
>JAQQAC010002172.1:2583988-2621124 GCA_029783875.1 Phataginus tricuspis
CCCCCCACCCACCCTGAGCCTGACAGACAGCCGCCCCCCACCCACCCACCCATCGAGGCCCAGTCACAGCGAGAGCCCACTGCACTGACCCCCTCCAGACACCGTGGCGCACCGCCTGCCCATCCCCTGGCAGCGGCCCTACCCTCGCAGGCTGTGCCCTAGACGCATGCCCCTGGGACCTGAGTTGCCCACCTGTATGGTGGGAAGGGGAGCGGGGCCCTAACAGCCCACAGGGTGTTTGCTTGGAGACCCCCTGGACAGGCCTTGGGCCTGGGCCCTCCTGGGTGAGCCCTGGAGGCAGGGCCCAGCACCAGTCAGGTGCCAATAGTGCCAGTCAGTCTGAATGAGTCCCTGCAGGCCTGCTCATGCTTGCTACGTCACTGGGTTGCTCAGCTGAGCTTACATCAAGATACATTTCTGGGACGAGCCTGGAAATGGCACCGAGCTGGGCCACTGGGCAGAATCCCCTCAGAAGTGGCTCGTGACCAGGCAGCTTTACCGGGCAGGCAAGGCCTCCCTACCCTCAGGACCTCTGGCTCTCAGGGCAGGAGGGGCTGCGGCGAGTCCACAGCGGAGGCAGTCGGGGTTGGGGAGCGTTGATGGGGAGGCCCTGGAGGCGTGAGGACGGAGTGGGCATCCTTTCTGCACGTGAGGACCACACGGGCTCTGCCCGGTCCCTGGGTCCCTGACTGGAGGGACAGAGAGGGGCTGCCCTCCTCATCCCCGCACCAGGGCCCAGGGACACCGTGAGGGCCACAGACACTCGGCCCCACACTGCAGGGTGGGCTGTGGAAAGTGCTGGAGCTGGGGCACTCTGAAAGTGGAGAGCCCTAAGGGCTGAGCCACCGCCAGCAGCCCCAGGGGACCCCCCCAGACAAGGGCGCGGAGGCAGGAGAACAGGCCCCGGAAAGCCGGTGTCTCTGTCCCTGGAGCTGGTGTGCCCCGGGTGGGTGGATGGAAATAGCCATTTCTGGAAGGAGCCCAGTGGACCTCCAAGGGGCAACTGGCGGCCAGGTCAGGCCTGTGTTTGAGGGCAAACAGCCCGGTGGGCCAAAGCAAGGGACTTGTGCTTTTCTCCATCTAGAAAAGACACCATGCTCACCAGCTGGCTTGGCCTGAGGGCCAGCAGTGGGCCTGGGACCTAGTCTGTGCTGTGTGCATCCCAAAACCATCAACTAGCTCCGTATTTTCCCCCTGACGTCACCAGCATGGCTTGACTCTGAAGTGACTGCAAACCCGAGGCGTAATCGCTGCTGTCTTTGCAAAGCGAAATCAGATGGTTTCTCCAAACCTCCCCCAGCCCCTGCCTCCTCTCTGGCTCCTTCTCTCCCTCTCTTTTTTTTATTATGTTCCTTGGACCACGTCCAGATGTTTCCTGCAACAACAGTCCTCCAAAATTTCACAGAAAGAGCGAGAGCTAGCGGCTTCCTGCTTGCCGGGGGAAGTGGCGACGTGGCAGGGCGGGGGCCGCGGCCACGGCTGCCGCCCTGGGAGGCGGCTGGCTCGGCTCAGGTCCCAGTCCTCTGCCACCCCCACGCCTCGGGTCTGGACACTGGGAGGACACGGCCATGGGGCACAGGGCCTTAGGGACAGCCCCTCTCCTCGGGTGCCAGGGCCCCGGCCCCAGCTGTGGGCTGAGCAGAGGCTGCGGCCCTGGGAAGAGCAGGCAGAGCGTCGGGACCAGGCTCCGGGCTCAGACTGACCTGGGTGTGACTCCCGGCTCCAGGCCTCACACACGTGGCCGTGGGCCGCATCTCCGTGCGGTAGACAGAAGCAGTGTTGAACGCTTTAATTAAAGTGGCCTCACTGGCACCAGGCAGCCCCTGTAGACCAGCTCACCTGGAGGCAGGTGCAGAGCTGAACAGGGAGGGCAAGTCCCAGAGGACTCAGGGGAGAAGGGACATCTGAGCCAGAGGGGACAGAGGCAGACGCGGCCTCTGGGGCGCCCAGGCCCCAGCTCTCCACCTTCTGACACGACAGTCGGCCCATCCAGGCTGAGTGGGCGGTGACCCCTGCATCCTGTCTGCCTCCCCGGGCCCAGGACGCTCAGAACTGGGTGGGGTGGGCGGAGTGCAGGCTTCCCCACCTGGAACAGGGTGGTTCTCCCTGAGAACTCCGGGGGGCCAGCTGGGTGCCGCAGGCACAGCCAGGAGTGTGGGCCGCTGGAGAGAGGGGTCAAAGGTTGGGGAGGCCCTTTTCCCATTTCAAAATGTATTGCAGGGGCCTGTGCCGTGGGCCGTGATGGAAAGGGACTGGCCGCTTCCCCTCACCTGCCTCAGGACCAACCAACAGAGAGGCTGAGCCTGCAGTGCCAGGGTCCCAGGACCACCCTCAGGCTGGACCACTCGCTAGAAGGATTCCAGAGCTCAGCCAAGCCGTTAGCTCCGCGAGGAGGGACAGGAGGCAATGAGCAGAAGCAGGAGCCAGGGCCAGGGTCCCGGGGGCAGGCTGGGCTTTGGGCTCCCCCTCCCGTGGCGGTGTGGAAACACAGCACCTCCCTCCCCAGAAGCGGTGTGACAGTATCTGTGGGGCGTTGCCCACCAGGGAGCCCACCTGCTCCTTGGTGCCCAGGTCGCTGGGTGTTGGTCACATGGACATGGCTGACCCCCCCAAATGCAGCCCTGCATCTCTAGAGCTGACACCGTGCAGCCCCAGGACCCCACTAAATCCCACGGTGAGCAGGGACTCTCTGGTGTGACCCAAGGCCCTGGGTGACCAAAGACTCTTAGGAGACAGGATGTCCCAAGGGGCCAGAGGTGCCCTCTCGGGAGGACTCTGACCCTGGGGTCCAGGGGTGGCCCTCCGGGGCACTATCTACCGGTTCCTTCATCAATTCAGGTGGGGGTTGGGCTTTGACATGCACACCCTGCAGGGTGGCCACACTGCTGGGCCCTGCTCAAATCCGCTCAAGACTCCTGAGGAGGACAAGATGGCACCACTCCCACTGCGGGATGCAGAGCAAGCATCTGTAAGGGGAAAGGGCATTACTAGCCAGGGTCCCCAGAGCCCAGAGCAGGGAGGTGTCATGGGGGGAGATGCCTCCCTGCTGCCCCTGTCATCCCCCGGGACCCCACTTCCTACAGAGGGAACACTATCCCCCAGGGAACAGAAGGGACGGCCTCTGGTCACATACTGCTGTCACAGTCCTTGGACACCCCCTCACTGGTCACCTGGCCAGGGATGTCCCTGATGAGAGTTTAACATGTTGATTCTTCACAGGAACATTTTGGAAGACTAGTGCCTAAAGGTTTTTAAGAACCCAGCAACCTTCCAGCTGGTCCCTGGGGACCCTGGGTGCGAGTGGCTTCCCTGCAAGGCAGCCTCACCTGGGGCCCAGCAGCAGGAAGAGAGATTTCAGTCTAAGGAAGACAACACAGAGGGTAACCGGATGACCGTGCCTGGTGACACGGCCTGTATTGGAAATCCCCTCCTGTACGTTCTCCCTGTCATACACAAAAGGTTCTAGAAGGTTCAGGCACATGCCCAATGGCCTTATAAAAGCTGTAGGACCAGGTGATAGCGTCCAATGGCCTGGCTAACATGGCTCAAGATTTATGGCTGGCCTGTTAGTAGCTGGACTTCTAGACCTCAGTGTTTGCCCCTGGGTGACCACTAGCACTGGCCCGGAGGCAGAGGTAAGAGGGTTGAAACTGGTGGTTCCTTCAGGGCCTCCCCCTGGGAGGTCATCAGAGGTCCTGAATGTCTTCAGCCCTCATAGGCCTCCATGAGCCCTACCTGGGGCACCCAAGTGAAGCCACACGATTCTTTTCCCTGTTTTACAGCCGAAGAACTCCTATTCATCCTCAAAGAGGAAGTCCTCCTCCTCTGGGAAGCCTTCCAGCCCCTCCCCACGGGCGGGTCCCTCTGCTGTGTTCCCCCAGCCCCTTGATCAGCCCACCTTTCCAGCCTGTGCATAAAATACATGCAAGATATGCCGGATCTCAAAGACTGGATGCCCAGACCAACAAAGGCAAGACAGCTCATAATCTCTACATTGCTTTCTTAGTGCAATAATAATAGTTTGATACATTGGGTTAAGTAAAATACATTTTTTAATTCACGTGGTAACTAGAAAATTTTCAATCCCATGCACACCCCACATTATATTTCTATCAGACAGGCTCTGTTGCTTGGCTCCCTCCTGAGCGTCCCGAGCACAGGGCCTGGCCACGCCGGCTCCAGGCAGTGTTTGCTGAATGACTGAATGAGTGAGTGGGCAGGTGCTCAAGGCCAAATGCCATCACCTTTCCCTGGAGCCCCTGACTCACCCCAGTGTGACTGCCCTGTTGAAGCACAGAGCACATGCAAGTTAGCACAGCTCTCTCCTCTGGGGTCTACACCCCACGCACGGGCCACGTGAGCCGCCCTGCTGGGCGCCGAGCCCACACTGGGGTCTCAGGGCTCCCCGCAAGGAGAAGATGGGGGGCTCCAGTGAGTGAGAGGTCACAGAGGCTCGCGATCCTGAGGCTCAAAGCTGGCGGAGCTTAGACAGAGAGGGAAGGCATGGTGCCAGCATCCTGCTTAGGGTCAGCGCCTGCAGAGCCGAGAGCGAGGGCAGAGCAGCCACCAGCGGTCTGGGCGCAGCAGGAGCTGACCCCCCGGAATAGGAGGTCGTGAAGGACGGGAGAGGGAGCCAACTGCAAGGAGGCGGCCAGAACCAGCAGACGTCCGGCCAATGCTCAGCGCTGAGGACCCTGCCACGCCGCCTGGCCCTGACCTAACCTGTCCCACGGGCCCCGCCTGCCCTCTCTCCCCTCTGGGCTGTTCTCTGACCAGCCGTGCAGCCCCACCTCTGAGCCTTCGCGCCTGCTGTTTCCCTACTGGGACGCCCTTCCCTGGGTCTGGGTGCAGGCGGCTCCTCCTTGAGGCCCGCCCTGCTCACGCTCCCGCCAGCCCACACCTGGACTCCTGAGGGCTGACCTGGCCCCCAGATGTGGGCACTAGACGCCCTGTGCAGGCTCCTGGCATGTCCCTGATCGCCCTTCTGTGCGTCTTGCTCTGAACTGGGAAGCTGTCCTCCTGAGGCTTTTTGTGGGTTCTGGGGACAGGCTGGGGTGTCACAGTGGAGCCCTGGGTGGTCAAAATTCATCATGACTCCACACCTGACAAGGTCTGTCCGCGGAGGAAGCCCTCACTGGCCCTCCCCCAGGACCGGCTGGAGCAGCGTCCCAGGCACCCCCTCGTCCCCGCCCTTGACCCTCCTGGACCCCCTCTCCCCCCCACAGCAGGCACTCTCTCCAGCCCACTCCCCACCACCAGGTGTAACACAGTCAGCTGGAAGGGGAGCACAGGAGCCCCCCAGGGACAAGGCCCATCGCAGGGTTTCGCTGCCTTCCCACCTGGCTCTGAAAAGCTCTTCTCCTTTTCCCGCTGTTTCCAGAGCAGGATGTGGGACCCTCAGCCGAGATGAAATCAGAGATGCGTCCACCATTCCTCCATGCATCCACCGCGGGCACGGTCCATTGGGGCAGCTCCGGCGGGCAGCTTGCGGAGGGCCTGCACCTGCCCATAACACTAGCGGCGTGCTGCGTGCTGCGTGCTGGGCGCCGGGCGAGGGAGGGCTGGAGACGGTCGCCAGGGAGACGGCAGGGCTTAGCCAATCAGCTGGGGCCGCTGGTTAGGCAGTGAGGCGGCTCAGCGGGACGAGGCTACCCTCTGGTGGTAGAATGGGGTGCTGCATCACTCCTGTCTGCGGTCCAGAGCCGGACGGAGGCACCTGGTCAGGTTTCCACTCCTCCTAGGTGCAATGAAAACACCCGGGGAGGCAGGGGCTTCTCTCCAGCTGCGGCGATTTTCACACCCCTCCCCCTGCAGTCTGGGGAGGTCACTTTTCGCTGGAGTTACCCTCACCTGTTGCTCTACAAGTCAGGGAAAGCTGCTTGCAGGGAATAAAAAGAGCTCATGAAATGCCTCCTTCCTTGTATCTGACTTAATTTAGTGTATAACCCACAGAACTCCATGTGTAAAAATAATTCACAGGTTAATTTTGCACAGCTGGCCCAAGATGAACAGCACAGAACAGCCACTCAATCCATATTGTTCGTTCCTAACATACTTATTTTTCGTAAGTTGCTTTTTTTCTAATTGAAGTTCCATGTATTTGTTTTACCCAAAGGTCACTGGATTTGTACTTTCTGGCACATTCCTGGGCCTTTTCCTTCAACTTGTCCCCACCCAGGGCCCTCTGAAACCTTGAGGCCCTCCAGCATTCCTGATATCTTGGTCTTCTACCCCCTGGGCAGTCTCCACCTTGTTTGCTCCAGGACCCTGCAGCCCAGGGGAGCCCCACCTTCCACTCCCACTTCCGGCCTGGGACATTCTGCCTCTCAACCAGAACAGCCCCACGTATGCACTGGGGATCCATCCTACCAGTTTGGTCTAGACAGACGCACGTTTGTCGTGGATTCCATGCCTACCAAGCTGCCGACCCCAGCTGGACATCCCCAGGCACGTGGAGAAGGGATCTTCTGGGTCAAGGCAGAGCTGGGCCCCTGGAGCGTCTCCTGCCCTTGGTCAGGCAGAGCTGCTGCTTTGCTGAGAGCTCCTCTGATCTGAGGGCAGAGCCCAGGCTCCGAGGGCCCAGCAAGGCTCAGTCCAGAACCATGGGGGAGGCCCCAGGATCGGCCCCACTTCACAGATACAGAAACTGAGGCTCACTAGGTGAGTGGGGGTGCTGTTGCGTGTAGCTCCAGAACCCACACTTGTACCTGCAGAGGCGGGTGGAAGAGGCCCAGGCCTGGGTTCGGGGACTGCCACCCCCAAGAGGGCCCTGGGTCTCTGGGTCCCTGGCCACCACCTAAGATGCTGCTACAGAGGCCCAGCAGCCCATCTCTTCCTGCCCCTTTCCAGGATGTCCACTCCCCCCGACACACACACACACCCACTGCCATCCAGCCCCACATGAGAAAACTTCGGAAACCCTGCCTCTCTGGGAAAGCACACCCCTTCAGGCCCTCTGGTCCTGGGGCCTCTCCAGCCCGGGTCTGGCTGGCCTGGAGTTCAGGGCTGTTTTATGGGGGAGCTAGAGTCTCACACACAGAGGGGTGACATATGGCATGGCATGGCTACCAAGCTGAGGCTATCCCTACCATGTTCACAAGCTCTGAGCCTGGCAGACAGGCCTCGGGCCTACCAGGGGGGCCCCTGCTGAGGAAGAGGACCAGTTCCCACCTAGCAGTCTGACCCCTATATAGGCTGCTCCTGTATAGGCCGACCTTGGGGCCTTTCAGACAAAAATACAAAAGCTGAGCTATGTTCTCTGACTGGCGTTACACTCACTCCTGGGGAAACTGAGGTTCAGACACCGGCAACACTGACCCGGTTAGTGACAACCTCTTCAGTCCCCTCCCGGCCCCCCTGCATCCCCTCTCTCTCCCTCCCTTGCATGTGGGGTATTAACAAAGACTTGATAAGGAATCTCTCTGGGAAAGCTAAGCCCCTATTCCCAGCAGCTGGAATGGCTCACAAGAGGCCTTCCGTAAACACACTAGTTCCATAAGCACTTAGGCCACGGTGTGTGGCAGTTTTTAAGTACACATGCCCCTTCGTTTTCTAAATAAACGTTTTTATTTTAAAATAGTATTAGATTTCCCAAAGAGTTACAAAGATGTCAGAGTTCGCATGCAGCCCCTCCCTAATGCTGACACCTTCCTTCACGTTGCACACGTGTCCTGACAGACCAGTACTGTATGGTATTTGGATTTTCTCCATTTTTTTCCCTGATGCCCTTTTCCTGTCCCAGGGCCGCATCCAGGACCCCAGGTGACATTCAGTCATTGGGTCTCCTCGGGTCCCTGGGGCTGTGACAGCTTCTCAGACTGTCCCTGTCTTCGATGACCTTGACAGCTTAGAGGAGGCCCGACCGGGTGTTTGCAGAATGGCCCTCACCTGGGACGTCTGCTGTGCTCCTCCTCATGGTCGGGGGGGGGTCAGGGTTGGGGGAGGACCGCAGAGGCGAGGCGCCCTTCTCATGCCATCCTATCGGGGTGCACACTGTCCCCAGGACTTGTCACTGGTGGTGTTGACCTTGGTCCCCAGCTGAGGTCGTGTTCGCCAGGCTGCTCCATTGTGAAATTACTCCTCTCGCCTTCTGTGCTGTCCTCTTTACAGGGGGTCACACAGCACAGCCCGCGCTCAGGGAGTGGGGGTGAGCCCCACGTCCCGAACGGCACAGGATCTAACTTGTTTGGAGTTCTTCTGCACAGGGCATTGGCCTCTTCAGCACCATGTGTTTATTTATGCCATCATTTATTTATATTAGTATGGACTCGGTTATTTACATCATCCTCTGAGCTATAAGCCAGTATGGCTTTATTTTCGTCCAGCTCCAGCTGTCCCAGCATCGGCCCCTGGGGTCCTGTGTCCCTGTGACACACCCTGCCATGGTGCTCTTGGACTCTGGTTTCTGGCCCCGCCAAATGCTCCAAGCTCATCTTGTGTATTTCCTGCCCCAGCCCTAGAATCAGCCATTTCCCGCGAGAAGCTCTGGTCCTGGTCCTTTTAGTGGAGAATGGGGTTAGGGACCAAAGTCTGGGTGCTGGGTGTGCTCACTGCTCCTGGGAGCAAGCAATACGTCGCTCTAGTCTGTCTCCGCAGACACAGCCAGGACGTGGGTGTGTATCCTACCTGTGTGTTGTACACATATCTATCGACATTTCTGTGTAGTAGCTATAAGGCTAAACATGATTCATACTGAGGCCTCCAGCACTAACCCATCCCCACCTGGGCCATTCTAGCACTTCCCCGCTCACCTGTCACTCCACCAGGCTTCACGCCTCCAGCGTACCTGTTCAGTGGAGCCAGGACTGTTCACCTACAGCCCCAGGGAAATGGTTTTGTCAGCTAGACTATGGTCTCCTGCACGGTCCTGCTCACCTTTCATTTTAAAATCTGGACCCAGTTGCGAAGCCACTCTGTCCTCCATGGCCTTTGGCGACATGGTTTCATACATCTGTGATACAGGTTCACCATTCTGTCACCATCTGCATCCCATTCTGGGACTCCCTGGACCTCCTAAACGCCCAATTGGCAGACATTAAGGCTGTGTTTATGCTGTAAAGTATTCTAGACTTCAACAAGTACATGGTGGCGCCACCCAGAATTGTTCACTGTCCTAAAGCAGCCCTGTGCCCCGCCTGCCCCCACAGGAACCCGGGCAACCATGGGTCTGGTCACCTCTGCATGGCTTCGCCTTTTCTCGAGTGGTGCACAGCCGGCATCATGCAGTCTGGTCTTTTCCCTCACCGCCCTCCTCTCGCTCGGCAGCGTGTACTCCTGGGTGCTCCGCCGGCTGGGCGGCACTCAGTCTGCTCATGCACTTATTCACCTGCTGGAGGACACTTCGGTTGCTTGCAGTTTTTGGTGATTATGAATAAGGCTGCTATAAATGTTCATGTGCGGGTTTGGGGGGGACATATGTTTTCAGATAGTTGTGTGAGCACCCAGGAGTGTGATTGCTGGATGACACCCAGCTGTGAAGGAGACACCAGACCGTCTTCCGCAGCGGCCACGCACCCAGCCCTCTCAGGAGACGGAAGTTCTGGAGGAAGCCTCTCCCAGCTGCCCCTGCTGCAGTCACTACACCCTCTCAGGGCTAATAGCCCAATGACCTGCCCAAGGGATCCGATGAGTCTGGGGCCACAGAGGGGACAGGAGATCCACAGGTGTCCAGCACACGGCCCCACTTGTCACCCTGGGCAGCCTGGGCTGAGTAGGCAGCTGGGCAGGCGCACGCTTGCCCCTCTCCTGGCAGGCACCCGAGCCAGTGCTTGTCCGGGAGCTGGCCGGAAGCGGGGCCTGGGATCCACTGCTCTGGCTGACTCCAAACCGTCGCCTCCCGCCCGGCCTTGGTTTCCCGCCTCGGCAGCTGGGCTGCCTGTCTTTGCTGAGTTGCTACTCGGCTCTGGGCCCCCACAGCACACGCTCAGACCGGGACCATCAGGCCACTGCTTTGCCCACAGGCCTCCCGCTAGGCTTGGACACCCACCCACACACATACCCCACGCCCCTGGCCTGGCTTCCCAACCCTCGTGCCCGCCCGAATGGCCCAGGCCAGGTACCAGGGCTGCTGCTGTGAGGACAGCTGGAGGATGGCAGCCACTTTGGTGGCCGCCCCAGGGACCTGTCACTGCAGAGCCGGAGGACACGTCCCAGAGCTGCATCCCAAGCCCCACTGCACGAGGGCCACCCTGGGGGCCTGGGGGCCGGGAAGACACCATCGGACGCATGGGTTCTGACCCCCACCCATACGCCTCTCTGGGCTGTGGGCCTGGACTCACCTGGAAGCCCCCAACGGACCCCGCCCTGTAAACACTGGAACCAACACTGGTCCCACTGTGTGCACAGCTTTCTTTCGGCACCACTGTGTGCTAAGCACATGCTTCACAAGGTCAGGCCACAGACGCCGCAGACTCCACAGCCAGCCCTGCCCGGCCAGGTAGGGCTATCAGGTGTCAGGACAGGGCCTGGGGCTCAGGGTCAGGGACCGCTCTGCCCAGGTCACACTAGAGGGCAGAGGGGAGGCGAGGGGTGTCCAGGTGCTCTGGGACACAGACCCAGGGGCCATCCTCCCCTGTCATGTTGCCCTAGTGGAGTAGAGAGTCCCTCAGGGGGGAGGCCTGGGCTTGGTAAGTGTTATTCAGTAAATTATTATTAATGAGATCCCCTCTCCAGGACTCCCAAACACCCCCCCAGCCCAACCCACATGGCAGCTCTGACCTGCCCTTGGGTCTTGCCTTCAGGTCACAGATGTGCCTGACCTTCTGGGCCCCCCTCCCCAGTGCCGCCTCCTGGGGCCCAGGCCCTGAGCCCCCATCTGCACAGGTGGACACCCGGAACAAATCCCCAAGGGTCCCAGCCCCACCCCTGCGCAGGTCTGTGCTCTGCATTATAGCCTCTTGACACCAAAATAAAAAAGGGAAGCAGAAACTTCAGAACGTCTGGGTGAGCGAGGTCTTCCACAACTTCATAAAAAGCGTCCTCAGACAGGGGGCCTCTGTCATTGCGGAGACAGGGAAACTGGCCCAGAGCAGAAAGGACCCACCCCATGTCCTGCCCAGGCCCCCACTATGCCGGCTTCACCCCAGGCCCCTGCTCCGACCAGTCTGGGGGCTGCCTGGGTGTCAGGATTCCGTAGAGCCTGGTGATTCTAACGTGCAGGGAAGTGACCACACTAGCACGGGGGCCGCAGCCGGGAGGGGACGGGAAGCACCCAGGAGGGCTTTGCCCCGGCGCCACCAGCAGGGGGCAGCACCGCCTCACGCCTCAGGCACCCTTCTACAGGGGGTCGTTTTGACTGAGGGTGGGACACTGGCCGGGTCCTGCCTCCAGCCCTCCAATTCAGGATCCCTCAGCGGCTCTGCCTGCGGCTGGGGGGCTGACCCGGCTGCCCTCCCCAGGGTCTCTAGGCTCGCCCTGGAAGGGCTCTGCAGCTCGGGGGTGGGGACAACGCGGGATTGGATGGCCAGGGCACTCTGATACCCTGAGCGTGCGAGGTCACCAGCAGCCCCCGAGTCGGGACAGACGAGACCATTTGGGCATTAGGGCCCCGAGGAGGAAATCTACGTGAGTCCTCACTACTTCCTCCTCGCCCCAGCCCAGGACCTGCACCTCTGTCCCTCGAGTCCTCTGCTGGGGGCCAAGGGCCCCTCTATGGGATACCCCATTTGCCACACATGCTCTTTCTCCCATCATGCTGCCGGCTGGCTCCCTGACTGCGGGGCCAGCCCGCCCACCACCGGGCCCTTGGCACCGAGCCCCTGGCCTGGTATCATGGGTGCTTGGCACCATCCCGCCCCAACCTGTGCCTCTCGGGTCACAAAACCCAAGCCCCGTGCCTTGGCCTGTCGCCCCCTGATCCCACTGCTGGCAAACCTACAGAGCCCGGTCTCTGGTCCAGGAAGACCACCTGGACAGGCGTTACCACGGCCAACTGGAGGCAGCCGGTTAGTCCAAGGCCTGTGGGCAGCCCGGGGTGTCTATGTAACTGGTGGGAGCTCGCATCCCTGGGGGGTCACCGGAGGCCCCACTCACTGCACGAGGCTGCCTGGAGTCACCTGACTCTTGGCCCCTCCTCCCCTCTTTGGCCACACCCCCAACACCTCCCCCACCCATCCGTGGGCAAGCTCTCTGCCCCAGGTGTGGCCCCTGGGGCCAGCACCCTGGAGAGCACCTGGAGGACCCTGGGCCGGGGCAGGCGTGGGCCCCATGTCCTGGGAACACGCGAGGGGCCCTCCCCTGCCGGCCCCAGAGACCCCAGTGGCTCCTCCTGCCCCGAGCCATCAGAGCCCACTCTCTGCAGGGGCTGTTCACACCTGTACCCTCACACCCTGAGACCACCTGCAGTGCCAGCCCCCGAGGCTGTGCCCAGGGCCAGGCATCCACTGCCTGCTCAGGGCAGGGGGCAGCCAGGGAACCAGTGGTCCCACGCAGAGCACACAGCAGCGGGTTTGGGCACAGGGAAGGCAGCCCTAGGGGCCCCTCCACAGGGAGGCAACTCCCGATTCCCCAGGCCCCTGGAGCTGCCCCCTTTCCAGACCAAGAGGCCCTGGCTGGTTCGTGCATGCTTCGGGCAGGAGTGCGGAGTGGGCAGATCCCAACGTGGCTCCCCCTGCCACCCACTCCCACACGTGCAGGCTGAGCAGGGCAGATGGGAAGCAAACGGGCAAGGGCGGCCCAGGTGCCCCAGGCTGGGGCTCATGCTGCCCCGGACAGGCCAGCACCGCCAGGCAGGTAGCAGGCGACGTACCCGGTCTGGACCCAGCCTAGTCAGACGGAGGCCAGCGGGCCCTGCCCCCAGAAAGGCCCACAGCCCCCCGAAGCCCCTCGCAGGGCAGGGCGACTTCAGACCCAAACAGGAAACCCCACAGAACAAATGAGAACTGAACGGCGGTGTATTTTTAAACGCTCATGTTTTGTTTGCTTCCCCCTCACGTTCCTGTGTCTTTCCACATGTCTAACACCGTTGCATGACAGTCCCCGGCACCGCGGCCACGACGTTTCAGAGAACAGTCATAGGGAAGTGATTTCACAGTCAGAGTCGCGGAAGGCTGACTGGCAACAGCGACAGAACACAGCGAGGCTTAAAAATTACTCGAAAGGGGAAGAAAACCCTTGAAAGTGGCCCGCGCACCCTCCTGGCCGGAGGGAAGCTGCACGCCGCCTGGGAGCCCTGCCTGGCTGTCTGTCTCCCAGCGTCCTACTGAGAAAGCTTCCTCCTCAGCGTCCAACAGCAGAAACAACCCCCTTCCCGCTCTGTCATCCAAGTATACATGAGGGATAAAATTACATTTGTACAAAAATAGATTTCTTTACCTTTCCCGATGCTTTAGACGCTTTCTCTCATCTTTACTCTCTGTATCTGTCAGACTCTAAAGTGTCAGCTAGGCGGCCCAGCTACGGTGTGGCTAAGGACTGGGAACTGCGAAAGCTACTTGCTCCGAAGCATCTTAAAATAGATGCATCTCCTTGCTGGAGATATTCACTCGAACCCGGATTTCACCAAAGGAGGGGTCCTTATGTACTTGCTTACATGAAGCAAATTTATAGGAAAACAGGAAAAGTCTTGATTAAAAATAAACACGAAACATTGGTAACTGCTACGTGTGCACTGTGTCGACGGCGTGCGGCTCTGTGCACGCAGTTTATCTGTACAGCACATACATTTTACACCACACACCTGCACAGGCAGGGCCAGGCCACGTGCCCAAACTCCGTGATGGGGACAACATCAGCTCAGTACCCACTGGCTGCACACTGGCCGGGCCCTACAAGGGGCCCCTTGGAGAAGGGAGCTCCAGCATGGTTTCCAGCACTTGCTGCCAGCCCGCCAGCCCAAATCCTTCGCGAATGCCGAGACTCGGAAACCGAGGGTGTGGGGCCGTCTTTCCCCGGAGACCGTGTGCTTCCAGGTGACAGGGGCCAGCCAGCTGACACAGGGGCCGTCTTGGTGAATGTCCCCAGGCAGAACAGCTTCCAAGGAGATATGTGGCAGGAGAAGCAAGCTGGAGCCTGGCTTTGCCAACACCTTCCAAACACAGGACATGGTCGCCTTTGTTCCTTGGCCACGGGAGCCCCACCTGGGCGTGCCAGCAGGGAGGGGACCCCGCCGAGAAGTGCCGGAGGCGCTGGCAGGCGTGGGGCCCAGGAAGCATCCAGCCGGGCAGAGGTGAGGCGGGCACGGGGGGCTAATGAGCTGATGTTAGTGCTATCTTTAGAAAATTAAAGATTGTCCCACCGAAATAATAATAATAATATAATAATTACAAAAAAAATCACCTTAATTGAACCAGATTGGTAATATGACTAACGGTCTGGTTAAATAAAAATCCTACCTCTCTACCGAGTCATGTGCCATTTCCCATGTATCACCTCTCCAAACAGCATCGTATGCATTAAGGACAGCAGACAGGCAAGAGGGAAGGGCGGCCCCGTGACTCTCGGGGCCCGGACAGGCATCTCTGGCTTCGAAGCTGGTGGCCTGGGGGCCTCAGTGCTTTATGACAGCCAGCCAGGGCCCTGAAGGCTGAGTGCGCAAGACGCTGACCCCTCGACACAGGGCCCCCACCCTGGGTTTTCTCCGGTGGGGCCGCCCTCATTCGGACGGGGCAGGGTGGGGACAATGGTATGTCTGGCTACAGAAGGCACCTGGGGTGTCGGGTGCAGGGCAGCCTGGTGTTCCCACAGCCAGGGGCCTCCGACAGTGTGTCCCGAGAGGGCCTTGTCCCTCGGCCTGTCACAGCCATGCCTCAAAGGCTCCCGAGACTTTCGGGGAAACCCTTGGAGAGGGGACCATTGGGCAGGCCCATCTCCGCCTCAGCCAGCGACAGGGGAGGCGAGTGCCCGAGTGGCGGGAAAGCCTCTCCTCAGCCGCGGCGCTCAGGTGTTTGTGGTGCCTTACCTTCTGCCCAGGTGCCTCAGGTTCAGCTTGGCCGGGGCTCTGGAGGCAACGAATGGACACTTTCTTCCCCAGGGTGGCCTGGAGGCCTGCCCTTCTCTGCCCAGCCCCACAGGTGCCCATTACCAGCTGGGGAAACAGACTCTGGGAGGGCATCTCCACCCATCCAGGGCTGCTGGTGGGGGGCCGGAGGGAGGCCTGCTGCTGTGGAACATCCCTCAGGCTAAGAGCACAGGGCCCCACCCTGCATCCCTGCACCGTCTCTGCTCAGGGTCCCCTGGGGTACAAGGCATGAAGACGGAATGCACTCGGATGCAGCGGCGTGACAGTGCAGAAGAGCTGGACCAGCCCCACCGAGCCCCGCTCCCCGGGGCCCCAGGAGGCCTGGGTTAGGTCAAAATGCTGTAGAAACACACTAGGCTGGACAGGGTGCCTTCAACAGAGGTGTCCAGTGGAGTTCGTCACCAGACACGATGACAGCTGGGCTGGCTGTCCCCAAGGATGCTTACTCTCAATCGTTCCCGATTCCCAGACTCTTCTCAACAGAACAGCCAGCCAGCAAAGGCGGCCTCTCTACCAAGAGCTCCATGATGTGGCCCCGTCTGCCCCCTCCCCACCTGGCTCCGGTGCCCAAGTCCCTCCGGCCCTCGCCTGCTGCAGGCCCCCACTTCCCTCTGAATGGGCAGCTGCTTGGAGACCCTCTGGGGAGAGCAGCGCTTCCCGCTCCCATCCCCGTAAGTCCCGCCTTGGGGGTGACCTCTGCACACGACAGGCCAGCAGAGTGTCCGTTGGCATGCCTGAGTGCTTCCGGGAGGGCCAGAGACCAGGCTGGGCCTCTAGGAACCAGGGGTGACCCTTGGCCTTCCCAGCCTGGAAGAGCAGCTCTGGCGCTGAGGAGAGGCAGGACGCTGTGGCCCGGCTGCCTTGAACTAGATGGGACCCCAGGGAGGGGAAGCTGAAACCAGGGCAACGCAAAGAGAAAACCGAGGTCGTGGGCGCCCCCAGTCCCTGCAACCTTGAGGCGGCGCCCACAGCCTGCAGAGGTCAGCTCCTGTTCTGACCAGTGCTGGGGAAAAAGCACAGGTCACCTTTGGGAAAGGGGCTGCTCACCCTCAGTCTGAGGGGAGGGAAGCCCCGGAGACCCCGCCTCTTACCAGGGCGGCTAGCAGACGCCAGGCCCCAGCCCCCCACCTGCCAGGGCTGGGCTGGCCAGGTGGGTGAGGAGGCACTCTGATCAGAAGAGGCCACATGGGGGGCAAGGAACAGCAACCACAACAAAGCTGCTACCCTTCCGGGGGCTGCAGCTCCGGGCCTGGGACGGGAGGGAGGGCCCTGGCTCCCCGGGGAGCCCCACGGGCCGGCTGGGGCTCAACCAGTTCTTGCCACTCCGGCTGCCGCCCCGGGAAAGCCACCACCAGGGTCCACAGACGAGTAGCAGTAAAATAGCAAGGGTGGCAATACGTCTTAGGCTTAGCAGTGACAGACTGCGCCCCAGGTCCACCGGGCCAGGCAGAGAAGGGGCGGGGATGGGGCTCGGCCAAGAAGAGCAGCTGGCGGCCAGGCAGGGCGGCCGGACCAGTGGGCACGGAGGTCTGGCCAGCGGGCGGGCCTAAGTCATTTGGTGGGGGGCTTCCAGCATCTCCATGAGGAAGGTGTCGATGGGCGTGTCCCCGATGAGCTTGAAAAAGAAGAGGTGCTCCAGGCACTTGAGGCCGATGGAGCGCAGGGCCGGCAGGCGGAGCAGCAGCTTGGCGAACCTGCAGGACAGGGGGCTGAGGGCAGGGCAGGCGGTCCCCTGCACCCCAGCGCCTGGCTGCCCGCCCACAGACCGAACCTCATCGTCGCCCCCAGAGCTGCAGCAGCGCGAGACCTGCCTGAGCTGAGCCTTCGGGGGGAAGCAGGGGCCTCTCGGGCAGGGGGAACAGCAGGCCGAGGCCTGGAGGCAGGAGAGGACATGGGCGCAAAGACCCCACAAGGTTCATGGAGTGGGGACCTGGGACGAAGGGCCAGAGGTGAGACAGGGGCCGGGCAGGGCACGCTGAGTGGGGCTTTCTCCAAGGGCACCAGGCAGCCGCAGCGGGACTTCAGGCCAGTGAGGGAGCTGCTCCTGAGCCAGCGGGCAGGTCTGTGCTCAAGCAAGTCCCTTCTCATAGGGCACCTGCCCCCCCAGAAATAGCTCTGCTGGAGCCGGGCCAGAGGCAAGGGGCCCTCCCCTCTGGCCCTGCCCACCCCCTGAGGAGTTTCTGGGGAGGGAACTGGGTGGGGGAGGGAAGGGGCTTTTGGAGGAGGAAGCCAGGCTCAGCCACTTGGCACAGAGGACTGGCTCCTAGGGATGGGCCAGACTCCTCCCATCCCCACCCCTGCCGCGGGGGTTGCCCTCCCTTGAAGGGCTGTATACCAGGGAAAAGCCCCAGGGTTGGCAACTACAGAACCCGTGTTTTAGAGGCAAAACACGCAGCACCGAGGCTGGAGCAGGGCCAGAGGCAGCTGCTCTCTGCTGAGCTGGCGAGACGGGCTGCAGCAGGAAGCCAGGAAGGACGGGTGGGCGGCGCCCCTCTGTCCTTAAACCAAACCAGATGCGGGCGGAGCAGCGAGCAGGACACAGTTAACCGTATGTGCGCCAGGTGGCAGGCGGGGTGGACAGGGGCGAGGGAGGCCTGGTGCCCGGGAGATGCCCTTATGGAGGCCGGGGTAGCACAAGGAAAGCAGACCTGCCATGGCAAGAAGCCACTAACGTCTCCCCTCCTCCTGGATGCCTACTGTGTGCCTGGCACTGTGGATGTGGAAACGGGACGGTCCCCGCCCTTCTGGGACCCCCAGCCAGGTAGTGAGAGGTGAGCTCTTGCCGCCGGTGCCTCCCTCTGCCTCTAGCGCCCCCTTGAGTGGGCAGAGAAAAACACTGCCTCCATGTACAAGCGCTACAGAGACAAGCACCTACTGTGCGCGGGCGCTGCGCCTGGCCTTTCAGTGCGCTCCCGAGCAGCCTGTGAGCAAGCACACCCCCTGCAGCCCTCACCGCGCCCGGTCCCGGGAGGTGCAGGGAGCCCCCCAGGCTGTCCCCAGGGAGTGGGCACTGCCTTCTAATTCACATGAAAACGCCGGTCGGTCTTGCCCGGGGCAGGGGCCAGGCAGGGGGCCCAGAGCCGAGATCCCGAGTCCCCAAGGCCCAGGGGGGCAGAGGCCGCCCGCCAGGCTCACCTTCCCGGCTGCTCGGGGTACTTGTGTTTGCAGTACGCCTCCAGGGACGCGTAGACCTTCTCGCGCAGAGCCTCCACCTCCGCCGGGTTTGAGAGCCCCTTAGAGTCTGGAAGGGAGAAGGGGCCGCAGGTCAGAGCCCAGCACCCAGGAAGCTGCCCCAGGGACCTGGCGTGTGGGCTGGCTCCCCGCAGGCCCAGCTCTGACGAGGCCAGCAGTGGGCTGCCAGGAGCGCTCGGCCCCCAGGGGGCCGCCCTGGGCTGGAGTCCTGGCCCTGCTGCTCACCGGCCAGGTAACAGGGCCAGTCCCCAGACTGCCTGACCCCCAGCTTCCCCATCTGTGGTGCATGAAGGGCCTGTCCTCACCCTCTCCTGGTTACCACAGCAACCGGTGGATGCCAGCCTTTGCCATACTAGTATCTCACCCCCTGAGACAGACAGAGGCTAGGGAGTGAGGAGCGCTCCTGGGATCATCTCGGTGAGCCGTGCTGGGCTGGACCGGTGAGAGTCTTTGAGCCTGGCCTGCTGCCAGGTTGCCTCGGAGCGCCCGACCGAGGGGTCTCGTGCATGCCAGAGCCATGCTCTGGCAGTCTGGCAACCCAGCGGGGGTACAACTACTACAAGTGGCCTGGGGTCCCAGGTGTCTTGAGAACGTGTCAGGCTCCTCCATAGCTTGCTTCCCCAGGCCCAGGGCTGCCCCAGCTCCAGCCATCTCTCCTCCATCCCCAGACATCCCACACCCAAGCCTCAGCTGGCTAACCAGCGGCAGAAGTCAAGCCATGGACGACAAAGAGGGATTCACTAGGCAGGGCCAAGCAGTGTGGCTCGGCCTCCCGTACTGGCAGGATGTGGGCTTGAAGCAAGCGCAAACCTGGGGGATGAAGCGCCCCTGGAAACGGACTCTTCCCACGAGAACACCCCCATCTCCCCCCAAGCCTGGTCCCTCAGCACCGGAGCTGCCCACTGCCCAGGGGCCACTCACCTTCACCACTGCCTGGCCAGCTCCCACACCTCTCCCTAGAAGCCAGTGGCCCTGAACCGGCCCTCCCAGTCCCCATCCCCGCCCTGCAGACAGCCCGAGCTCCGGAGCTCTGGCATTAAAGCTCACGAGAAGGCTGCCTCTTCTGATCCCAGGATTCCAGGGCAAATGGTGGTGCCCAGAAGGCTTGGCCAGGGGCCTCACCGAACCACAAAGGGCAGGTGCAATGTCCTGAGCCGCACTGTGTGCAGAACCCTCCCAGGGGGCATTAGAGGAAGGTAGCAGGCTATCCCCCGATCATAAAGGCGCAACACCATGGCTCAGACAACGGGGGGCATTCACCCAACGCCCCAGCAGTGGGGCGGCCCTGGAGGACTGATGTCTGAGGCAGGGAGCTGTACCGGGGTTGAAGAGGACAATGGCGCGCAGGCAGCCCAGCTCCGTCTTGTCCATCTGCATGTCCCGCATTTTGGACACAAGCTCCGTCAGCACCCTGTGGAGGAAGCAGCAAATGCCAAGGTACAAGTCAGGCTGCCCCTCACCAGGCCCCCTTCCAAAATGCCCAAGGACTCAGGAAGCCTGGCCTGGGCCTGGAGGGTGCCTGGGAGAGGCGTGGCCAAGCAGGGCTGCTCAGGTCTCCCCACCCAGCCTGGCGGCTCCATCTGGACAACACGCTCCCCCTCCCTCGAGGGGTCTGCATGTGGCATTTTATTCTGGGAACCCAGAGACTAAGGAGGGACCTCATGACAGCTGAGCCAGGGTGACAGGGGCTTGCACGCCAAGGACAGAGGTAAGCACCACGTTTGTGGCTACTGTGGCCCACAGGAGAGCCGTGTCCCCAGAACATGGCCTTCCTCCTAGCTGACCCCTACCACTGGAGCGTGTACATCTGGCCTCCTGTGACCAGCTGTTTTCCTCCGTGGGGAAAGCGGCCCCCACAGCCTGTCAGAGAGCTGGGGACCCTTCCCGGAACCCTTCAGAGCTCCGATCCGACTCTGCTGCCACAGCCCAACCCCCATGGGCAGCCGCACCCTGGACCCCTGGCCTCTCTGCACAGCCATCCAGCCTGGGCGCCCCGACCTCATCAACCTGCCCTGACCCCCAAAACTTGACGGTCATGTCCAGGAAGTGGCAAGTGGTTGATGGGGCCAGACCACAGGGGAGTGAAGGGAGATGGGGCCTGGACGGTCACCCTGAGGAGGCAGGCTTTTCCTGTAGGCAGAAGGGGCCCCGAGGTCCACAGACAGGAGAGGGGGCATGCTCACATCAGATCCCCGGGGCCTGCAGGATGGCAGGCACAGAGCGGGCACGCGGGCGCCCCACCTCTGGGGCACCACCCATCTCGCCCACGTGAAGGAAAGAAAAGGTTGGTCCTCCCCAGGCCTGCTCTGGGACCCTGCAGCAGAAGCCAACGCCCCTGCCACGGTCTCCTTCCCAGCAGCTGGGACCGAGGACTGTCAGCTGCGTGCCGGGCTGGGGCCACACTTCTAGACCAGAGCAGACCCCAGAGGGGCGCACTCTCTCAGGAGGTCCCTGTGGGTGACCAGCGCTGCCCCGTGAGCCCTCTTTGGTGGCAGCCCTGTACGTCAGCCAAGGGCTCAGGGCCGCGTGGGCACGCAGGACGTGCCCTGCAAGCTGTGAGGGGTCAGCCACAATGCAGGAGAGTCTGGACTTGTGAGACACAATGGACATAAGAAATTCCATCTACAGCATTAGCTACTTCGCTCTTTCAAAAATATCCAGGAGAAAACAAACCGAAATGCTGCTTTGGGGTGTCCGGTGTCCCTACACGCTGGTCCCACGTGGGTGCTGGCCTCTGTCCATGCCCGCCCACACAGAACAGCAGCAGGCTCTGAACGCGGCCGGGGCCCCACCTGTCGAAGATGGCGCCCACCCCTGCACTGTGGGCGCTGTTCCGGTGAACGTGCAGCCCCGTGGCCAGGAGGATCCCGTCCTTCACAGCGATGGACCGGTGGGAGAAGGAAGCAATGAGCAGCTCATTCCAGCCTGGGGAGGGGGCACACGGTCAGGTCGCTGTCTCCAGACCCCGGTCAGCCCTCCGGAGGCAGCGTGCACTATCACAGGCCCACCCCCTGGGGAAACCAAGCCGGGGTTCTCCAAGTCAGCTCCGTGGAACCCTAGCCCCATAGATGCTCCGCAGAAAACGGGTTCCTGGGAACCTATGTCTGGGAAACGCCTCTTTCTTCCACAGTGCACACCGGCATGCCTGACAAAGGCCCTGAGAAGTGCTGCGCAGAGCATCTCCTCTGGCTCTGGGTGAAACTCAGGGGCCCGGGGAGGCCCTTTCTGCAGGCACAGGATGCTCGCGCCGCAGGGCACATGGAGAGGCCCCCGATTCTCCAGCCCGGTTGCAGGGCAGCTGCTGCCAGTCTGGTCCGACAGCACCCTCAGACCAGTGCGTGCTACGGGGATGCCACGGAACAGGACCTGATTAAACTGAAACCGGCTGTGTGAGAGCTGCCGGCCAGCCCGGCGCTCTCTGTGTCTGAGGTCCTAGCACGGACAACCCAAGGCCAGCATCAGAGGGTTGAGAAAGAGCACAGAAGGGAAACTCGAAATGGAAACTTGAATCTAAAACAATTTCCAAATGTTTCCATGACTCCTGTAATTGGAGAACGTGAAGCCACCTTCCACAGGGACGGTGACACTGATGCGCACAGCCACCACTCCCCAGTGTTCAGAAGGACCCGGGCTCTGCAGCTAACATTATCACGTGGGTTCATCCTTTAATCCCGACCACGGTCCTGCAGAGCAATAGTCTCCCCCATTTTACAGAAGGGGAAACAGAGGCCTAGGGAGGGGGAGGCCTGCATCAGGACAAGAACCCAGGGCCTCTGCCCCGATCCTTCCTACCCTCCAGGCTGTCACCTTCCCAATGGCTCAGGGTGCTGGGTCTTATGCACCAGTTAGAGTCAAGGCCCTTCCAGCAGCCCCCTTCCAGCAGAGGAGCTGGACCCTGCGTGGAGGGATATCCTGCCGGGTGCCTGCCCCCTCACCTGGACCTGTCCCCTACTCGGGAACCTCTCCAGAGTCACTTCATCTCTCCCTCCCGTCCCCCACTGAGGGCTATGCAGCTGCACCCCACCACTGCCCCGAGGGCCCCAGGGTCCAGCAGGCACTGGGCTGGGCTGCCTCTGACACCCCAAGGCGCCCAGCACAGGCCTGGTGCTCGGCTGGGGACAGGAGGCGGCTGCTGAGTGGGGTGTGGCCTGAGCTAGTATACACGGTGGGGTCCAGGAGGCAGGGCAGGGGTGCCCTCTGAGGACCCAGCTCATCCAGCTCGCCGTCCTCACCGCGCCCTGGCAGGAACTTGCATTGAGCACCCGGGTCTCACAGCAGAAACCAGCTTCCGCTCCATGTGTTCACACTCACTTTCCAGCTGACCCCAAACCCCCGGACTCCGGGCCTGACCCCAAGCCCCAGAGCCTCACCCCACCCAGTCGTAGTGTATGCTCTGAGCAAGGAGGAAACCCTTTTGTGCAAAGGCTATGTGCACTGCAGTCCCTGCCCAGAAAAGGAGCTGAGGCCTGGGGGCACAGGCCAAGGGGGTGACACAGCACAGAGCCAACGGGAGCCCCCGCCGGGCACTCGCCCACCCTCCCCAGAGGTCCCAGCTAGCTCCTCACATCCCTGAAGACCACTTGGCGAGACCCCCAAACCCAATGCCTCCTTATGCGGGAGGGAAGGGATACTGAGGCCAGAGGGGGCGGGGCTAGAACAGGAGCCCCCGTGCCCTCCCCAACAACTCCACGCTGCAGCAGCAGGCAGGGTCCTGGGGTGTGTCCTGTCCCCGGGGCTCTGGCCCCGCCCCTCTCCTCCTGAAACCTGCCCACCCTGCCAAGCCCGCCACTCACCCGCCCTCAGCAGGATGACCTGGTCGTCCAGGGGCAGCTCAGAGAAGTGCGGGATCCGCTTGGCCCACTCCACCAGGGTGAAGAGCTGCTTGTCCGCTGCTTGGCAAATGTTCGTGACAGGGTCGTTGGGCTGGCGGAGGGAGGGGCCACGGTGAGCAGCTCGTCGGGAACACAGCCCCAGACCAGGCTCTGCCAGGGCTTTACCGGCATGGGCTGCAAAACGGCCCCAAAGCCATCCAGGCCCTAACCTCCAGAGCCTGTGATTACGTGGCCTTACAGGCAAAGGGAATTTGCAGAAGTGATTGAGGAAGGGCTTCGTGATGGAGACAATTCCAAATGCTTGGGGAGGTGGGCGGGGGGGTCCACTGTCCTCACATGGGGCCTTTCCAGAGGGAGGCTGGAGGTCAGGGTCAGAGAGGGTGTGAGGACAGAGCTGAGGCCACAGGAGAGAGGGCGCTGGCCCTGAAGGCGGAGGGAGGGGCAGGGACCCCAAGCCTGGCAGCCTCTACCACCGGCAGAGGCAAGGAGGCGGCTTCTGGAGGCGGGCGCCCCCCAGAAGGAAGCAGCCTGCTGACACCTTGACTCTAGCCCAGGGAGGCGACTCTGGACTTCTGCCGTCCAGAGCCGTAAGGCAGGAACTGTGCTGTCTGTGGTCATTTGCTGCGACAGCCACGGGAAACTTGCCTGACTCAGATGACCCACTGAGTCCCCACTGCAGCCTGGGAGGCAGGTCAGAGGGACAGGGAGACACAGGGGAGGGTGCTGGCGCTGGGGCGGGGCTCCCACAGTCCCGGCAGCCCAGCCAGTGCACAGTGCCAGCCCCCCACCCTGCTTCTTCCTCCCACAGCTAGAGGTGGCACACAGACAGGGAGCACCAGGGCCCTTCTGGAAAGTTCTGGCTGGGAGGGGACTCTCTACTCATTCTCCCAAGTGAGAAAAACGAGGCAGGCCTCAGTGGCCTGGGCAGGACAGGGGCCCCTTGCCAGCTCCTGGCTGGGGGGGCTCGGGTCCTAAACCCCCTGGGTCTTGAGTGGTGGGGGCCCACACAGCGCATCAGAGGCAGAAACCACCGTGGCAGGCACCTCACGAGAGGAAAGGCTCCCTTGAAAAGCGTCCCTGGCAGAAACCACCTGCCCCTGAGTGATGGCCAGGCCGAGGCTAAACACGCCACCTGCGTGAAGGGCCTGCTAAGGGCTCGCACGGGAGGCCCAGGGACAGGCTGGCACCAAGACCACCAGTCGGAGGGGGCTGGGTGGGCAGAGGGGTCCCAGTGGGAGGGGTGGACAGACACCGGCACCTGAAACAGCCTACCTGCCCTGCCCCCGAGCTCCCTCGGCTGTGAGGGGCTGGCCCGAGGCCCACAGAGCGCTCCCTTCTCACCCTGGAGGAGACCATGGGGGGTCGGCTGTAAGCGGAGCACTCATGGGGGGCAGGTTCTGTGCTCAGGGCCCCCCAGATACCACAAGCGCAAGGCTGGCACCTCCCACTTTGGTCAGCTAAGGGGCAGAGGCTGGCCCGCTCGGGTTCCCCCTGTTGCCACCCTGGCCACAGTCTGCTTCTCAGCTCCACTCTCCCTGCCTCCCACTCCGCAGGGCAGCCCGGCAGTGGAAGCCCAGGCCTGGAGGGCGTCCCGGGAGCCGCGTGGAGAGGTGGAGAGGAGGCTGCAAGCGTGGGGACAGCCCAGTGAGAACCTAGAAGCTCGGCCGCAGTCTGAGCCCCCAGAACCCACCCTCTCCCTGGCTGGCAGGGCATCACCAGGTGGGCCCCAAGCAGGCCCGGCAGGAGGGGTGACGCCAGGTGGGTGCAGAGAGCCCCCCAAGTCCTGGGGGCACTGAGCAAGCGGCCCTGCTGCCCGGCACGCCGTCTGAGGGAAGCGGGCCTGACGACAGACCTGGAGGGGAACCCAGCCAACCGGCGGGAGGCTGCGGCCGGGGCCAGGTGCAAGGAGGCGGCCCGTGCTGTCCCAGGCTCACGGGGGCTCCCCTGAAGGGCCGGCCTCCTTGGCCAGCTCACCCATCTGTGCTGCTGAACCACCCTGCCCTGCGCTGGAGCCGTGGAGAGAGCAGATGGCAGGTTTTTCCCAGATATTGTCCTTACTTGACAAAATTAAAAGTTAGCAACTTTTGTCCATCTTCCAATTTTTCTTTGGGGAATTTCTGCTCAGTCGTGTGACCCTAACAGCTGGCCCCCATCCCTCGCTGGGACTGGAAAAGCAGACACAGGGCGGCAGGACCACAGAGCGGAGAGCACTTCCCAGGGACGAAGCCGGGGTCACTCCACACCCAGAGGCGGCATCTCCAGACAGAAAGACACCCTCAGGGCCCCACAGGCAGAGGCTCCCTGGCTGGACAGCCAGAGTGGAGGTCCGCGGAGGGCTGTGGTCCTGGGCACTGGAGGGCAGGTATGCTGGTGGCCAGTCACCTGGCCATGGGGACCTCAGACTTCAGGAGCCTCGTGAGCAAAGGGGACTCTGGCACACTGAGATGATGTGGGTCCCACAGGGCCATGTGGGTCACTATCCCTGGCCAGAGCCGGGCAGTGAGCAACAGCCCAGAAGCCTCCCCCAGCCCCGGGGTGGCAGGGAGGATTACCCCACCACATACTCCACTATGTGAAGGTCTTGTGCTGGGGGCCAAGAAGGGGAGATCAGAGCCTATGAACCCAAGTGAAGGGGCCAGGCCCTCCTTCCAGGGCACGAGGGGGCCGCAGTGGGAAAGGTGCCCCCTGAGGAAGTGGAAGCCGGAGGAGACATTAGAGAGCAGCATGTGCAAAGGCCCTGGGGTCCTGGGGTTGGGGTGGGCATGAGCCAGGGGAGAACTGGGTAGCGGAACCAGGGCGACCTTAGGGCCGGCCTGGACAGGGTCTCTGGGGCAGACACGAGACCCTCAAAACCTGGCTACCCAATGGGGCCCAGTTGCAGCCCCACCATCCCGGCCCAGGAGAGACAGCCTCCCACCAGGAGTGCCCGCCAGGGCCTGACGGGCCCCAGAGCCACGCGGGATTTTGCCACCATGGGGGGAGGCCACATGGCCAGGCCGAGGCGCAGGTGGCACTCACCGAGTTGGGATTCAGCCCCATGTTTGCCTCCACGTACGTCTCAGTCTTGGGCTCGACGGCCAGCTCGGCTTCCAGAATCTTCTCCACAGGCATGTCCTCGTTGGCGCTACTCGTGGACTCCACCTCGTTCTCGTTCCGGTCCTTGCCCCGCTGCCGCTCTTCCTGCACGGCTGCAACCCAGCGGGGCGTCTAGTCAGCCCCCTGCGCCCACAGCAGGCCTGTCCCAGGGGCCAAGGAGTGCTGGCTCCAGGCCAGCACGTTCACAGTACCAGCATCCCCACCAGGGCCGGCAAGGGAGACGCTGCTCGGAGCCCACCGGGCCGTGGCACCATCTCTGCTCCAAGCCGGGCCGCTCAGGGTCTATACCCTCAGAACTGAGAATGCGTGCCTCCGACTCATTCATTCATTCAACTCACATTCCCACCAAGACCCAGGAGCAGGAAAGGGGCAGGACAGAACCAAGGTCTCTGAAAAGTCCCCTCCAGCCACAGGGAAGAGGGACCTGTGGGAGACCACAAGCTGGGGCCAAACCAGGCGGCAGGGAGGGGACTGAGAAGCTGGGGTGGTCAGGGGAGGCCCAGTTTCTGGGAGCCCAGGGGGAGAAGCCGGCAGGAGGAGGCAGAGAGGAAGCCCAGCTCAGCGCCGCCCCTAGAGACACCCTCGTGCAGAGAAGGCCGGGGCAGCCAGGGCCCTGCAGACATACAGACCTTGCCACTCAAGCTGCCATTTCTAAAAGGGGGACAGGACCTCCCTGAGGCCACCCAGCAGGCCTGAGCACCAGGGAACCAGAACAAGGCTGTGGAACCCACCCAGAGCCCCACAAGCACCTGCCATGGCTCCTGGGGCTCCAACAGCCTCCCGGGCTGACCCTGGCACGCACCCCATCCTCTCGGGGGGCAGGACCAACCCTGGGCAGGGGCAAGGGAGGCGGCAGTGGAGAGAAGCCACGGTCTAAGGCCTGGCACAGGGCTGGGGGGCTGTCCACACAGCACTATCTCAGCCTGAGTCGGCCGGTGTTCCAGGCTCCTTTCTCCCAGGGGCACCCCACACATGATCACTAGCTTCTCCCAAGCCTCCCTCCTCTGGTGCTGCTCGGCCAGCACCTCAGCCCCCACCCCAGATGAGGCCCTCAGCTTCTCGGGGTCCCAGGAGACCCCCCTGCACAGTGGCAGCCTGGTGAACACACCTCCAGAGCACCGCACTCAGACCTCTGCCCACCCACCCATCTGTGATGAGAAGGGCCTGGAAACAGCACCCCACTGCAAAGCCCAGGGCTGACCAGAGCCCTGAGATGACCCGGAATGGGCAACGCTGGCCCCCACCTCGGGCTGCAGCCCGGTCCACAAAGCTTCTCGTAAAAGAGGAAGACTGTCCCGAGCTGGGAGAGCCCCATGGGCCAGGTGTGGCGCCCACAGCCGTCCCAGGGGGTGGGCAGCCACCCCTGCTGGAAGCCCTGGAGCAGGCAGAACGGGTCCTTGGGAGACAGCCACCCGAGCCCTGACTCCCGCCGGGCCCCCCGCTCCTCCGCCTGGGCCAGCATGGAGGTGTGTGCCCTTGAGCCTCCACAGGCCCCAGCCCACCCCTCCTGAAGCTGGGGGCCACATGACTGTGCCCCCTCCACCTCCCCTAGGGACCATCCTGCTGCCAAGGCCACACCGCAAGCCACAGCCCCTAGAGGCCCTGGTAACTGGCCAGCTCCTGGGGGACCCAAGGGTAGAACATAGGATAAAATACGGTGACTCCTGCAAGAAGTCCCGACCTGTGCCCCCGGGTCACAGTGCGCAGGGGCCACCTCAGGTCACTCCCACAGCCACAGGCACAGGGGCCGCAGCCCCACCCACCCGGCCTCCTCCAGCCCTGCAGGGGGCTCAGCCAAGGAGCCTCAGGCCCTCAAGAGGACGCCCACCAGCGTGGCCAGATGCTGGCACCTCCTTCCCACCCAGGTCCTACCCCACCTGGATTTCCCTCCCCGTTTCTGACGCCCAGCTTTACACCTGCAAGGCCGGCTCTGAGTTCCCTCCCTGCGGAGCCTCAGCCTGGCGGCCCTGCCCCCAGGGGGACCTTGCTCTCAGTGCCCCGCTCTTTCCCAGACCCATGCCCACCGGGAGAGCGGGAGCATGTCACCGGAATCCCCAGTGCTAGTGCCCTCTGGGCCTCCGACAGGCCGCCCCCCGTGGACACCTCTCGGGCAGACACTCCCCGTTCTCGCAGCCTCCATGCCCCTCCGGGCCCGCCTCTTGCCCTGGCTCCAAGGGCTGTGAGCTCCAGGCCCCCTCTTGCCCTTGGCCCCAGATGGGTTTGGCAAATGCGAGGGACCAGCAGTGGAGGGAGTGGGGGTCCCCTTTCAGGTGCTGCCCTGCCCAGCCAGTTCTCAGTGGCCACTTCCTCCAAAGGCCACGGCTCCTGGTGAACAGCTCTCTATCCGGGCTCTTCAGGCCCCCCTCCCGATTCGTCCAGGGCTGGGGGGCTCGAGGGCTCCCTGCCATGCTGTCTCTGGGACCCCCAGGCTTGCCTGGCTCTGTAGCAGTACTGCACCAACACCCCCCACCACCCTGTGCCAGCTGCCTCTCTCTGGCTGGGGCACCCCCGACGACTGTTCAGAGATGCTGGCGGCCATCTGTGCCGCTCTCTGGGGCCTCAGGGTTCCGAGGGCAAGCCCTGAATCCTTCCTGCATTGACAAGAGGCTAGAACCAACCCTGAGCCAGGGGCTGTGTTCTACAAGACCCAAAGAACTGACTCAAGCGAGGAACTTTCCATCCATGTGGCAAGACTCAAGGACAGGGGCCAGCCGACACCTCCGGGTCACACCAGCTGGCCAAGGAGCCGCAGGAGGCCTCCAGCCGAGTTTCTGCAAGCTTGGCTCTTCTGGAATATCCAGTGGCAGGTGTGGCTCGGAGGTCCTCAAGCTGGAGGGCAGGTGGCAGGGAGCAGACAGGGCTGCGGAGGGCTGCCCAGCTCTGGCCGCCCACAGCCAGGCTTCTCCACCCCTCCACGTGTCGCACGCTGGGCCTGAGAAGGACACTCCTTGCATCACCCCATCTGTCAACAGCACAGGGTCAAAGGCCAGGAGAGCCCATCTGATGAGAGGCAGCTGCACCGGCTGATCTGGGCCAGCAACCATGGTGACAGGAACCCGAACCCAGGCAGGCCCGTGTCCCTGAGACCCTGAGGATGGGGGTCCCCACGGTCTGTCCTCTGGGCAGAATCCTAAGGCCTCACAGCCAGGACGCAGCGGAGAGGCACAGGGTCAAGCTCTACCGGCTCATTGCACCAGGTGGAGAAACTGAGGCCCTGGGCACAAAGGGGCAGGCTCAGCTCCTGGGGGATCAGGAGTTTAAAGCTGCAGGCTCGGGAGCCAGACAGCCCCGGGTCCCCAGCCCTGCTCTTCCCCTGACAGCTGTGCGGCCGCAGGAAGCCCCTACCCTCCCCGGGCCCCAGCTTCCTCGGCGCTCAGATGAGGAGGGCACCAGCCGCAGCACCTGCCTCCCCATGGGGCGGCAGCACATCAGTCAGGGAAGCCCCGCAAAGCGCTCTGGAGCCGGGAGGGCCCAGCGGTGCTGAGCAGCCCCATTATAGTTATTAGGGTTTTATTTACAGACCGTGGAGGGGGTGGGAGGGGGCCTGGGGAGGTATGTTTTGCCAGCTCAATCACCTTTCAGATGTAGTCATGTTTGACGTGTTCTGCTGGCGCCGGAAAGCCTCCGAAGACAGGGCCCCGTAATCCTCCCAGCCCAGCAGGCGTGGGTCAGCCTGGGAGGGCCAGGAGGCCTCAAGCCCCTGCGCTGGTGAGCCCAAAAGACCCAAGGAGTGCAGCTGACCCTCCCCAAGCAGCCATGCCGAGCCCGGAGGGGGACTCCATGGCCAGCGTGACCGGGGTCCCCCCATCAGGAGCCATGCAGACACAAGGGGAGCAGCAGCCCGGCCCAGGCAGCAAGCCAGGGGGTGGAAGTGGGGGCCTGGCATGGCAGCACCCCCGCCCTGCTGCCTCCTCTGCTTTGGGCACTGCCAGCCCGTGGGGCCCTTGCTCTGTCCCTTGCATGGTTCGTGGGGCAGGCAGGGCTGAATTTCACCAAAAGGCTCCGGTCCAGCCCCCCTTCTTAAGGCCCAACCAACCGAGACCCAGAGAGGGGGCATCCAGCCAGAGGTCACACAGCAAGTTCGGTCCCTCCAGGTCAGAGGACACGTCCCTCCTTCCCTCAAGGGACTCAACCCAGGACAAGGAGTCTTTACAAGAGACTGACCACATACATGCACACATGCACACCCACTTGCACCCACGCACATATGTGGCTACCACTCTCCAAACCCACCACCAGCCGGACCCACTGCTGCCACCCACCACACTCCCCCCACAGGCTGGGGGCAGACACCTTGCTGGTGCCCCCACTGGACATATGACTGGAGACAGGCTTGGAGAGGCAGTCACTCGCCCAGCTGGGGCCAGGTCTCCCTCACTGGACTGCAAGCCCGAGTGTGGGGCCGGCGCCCACCACAGGCACCGGGAGACTCCCCAGGGCCGGCCACCACCCACTCCGACAGGCAGGCCGCGGCTCAGCCCGGCAGAAGGCCAGACCTGCAGAATTTCCCACCAGGGCCTCGCCCCCCACCTCCCGGGAATGCTGCCGAACAAGTCCCAGATGGCTGCTTGTGTGCGCAGGCCCCTGCCCTTACCCAACAGAGATGCTATCAGCCACGGCATCCCTCATCAGCCAGTGCAGAGGTGGGGCCCCACCAGGGGCCAGCGCTGAGCACCTCCCGGCACTGCGCTGGGCGATGCTGCCTAGGTCCAGGGAGCTCGCCAGCCCTGCTGAGGGGGTCAGGCAGCATCAAGGCCAGTCGGCACGGCTGCCCATTGCAGGCACTTCAGGGGGCTCAGGACGGGGCTGGAAGCTGACGGCTCACATCCCACACCCCCCCTGGCTAAGGCTGGGGTGGCACACCTGGCCCAGTGCCCCAGCAACCGTCCCGACACATGCAGACAACAGCCCTGCGGCTGCCAGGGAGCCCTCCTCTCAGCAGTTTGCCCGCCCAGGACAGCAAGGAGAGGAGAGCTGCATTTCCAAGGGCTGGTTCCAAGGGCCTGGGGGAGGGCTGCAGCGGGGGGGTGGTGGTGGGGGGGGCGGTGCCCCACCCGTCTGGGCCGCCTGTCCTGGGAGACGCGGTGCTCTCTGCACTGCCAGCACCAAGGCTGCCCTGGGGCCTCTGCTCACTCCTCGCAGGAGCGAGGCTGTGGACTGGGCCCCCCAGGTGCCGGGAAACAACACAACAGGCTGCCGCCTTGTCAGGGAGACACACGCCAGAGCACGCATGGGAAAGAGGCACTGCCGCCTGCACCCCACTTGGCAGGAGGCCTTGCCCCTCTTTATTACCACTCTCAAGGCTCTTGGGGCTGCACAGAACCACCGTCCACAACCAGTGCGGCTGTTTTATATTGTGTCTGGGGGACAAGAGAGCTTTGCAAGAAGGTTTTTACTGCATGTTTGTGACTTAAAAATCCAGTAAGAGGCAAAGGGGAGGTGAGTCCCGATGGGAACAGGTATTTACCTAACGACCCGTAAGTGAGGTCGTGAGGGCTGCACGCTGCCTGGGGAATATGCCCAAGACACCACCGTGGTCCATCAGATGTGCACCCAGCCCTGGACCAGACAAACGGTGCAGCCCAGGCCCTGTGCTGGGAAGCCCTCCCCAGGACCCCCACCCTCTGCACCCCATTTCTCCGTCTGTGAGGTGTGGGAACGGAATCACAGCACACGGTGGGGTGAGCGAGCGTGGAGCTGGAGCTGGGGCGGGGAGCCCAGTGAGGCCCCGCACACCGCAGGAGCTCATAACCAGACTGTAACGGGAGGGGTCAGACCAGGTGACCCCAGTTCTCCCGAGCCCCGAGCCCTGCAGCTCCACCGGAGTGAGATGGGGCACCACCCTTTCTCCCCAGGCTCAGCAGTGGACAGACTGAGGGGGCCGTAGGACGGGCTCCGTATTTGTTGGACAGGCCCACAGACCCTGGAGGGCCGCTCCCTGGGGCTCAGAAGGGCATCCATGCCCAGCGGAGGCCACATCTGCTGACAGTCTCAGCCTCTGCACACGCTGTGCCCTCTGCTGGGCATGGGGCCTTCCTACACCCTGCCATTCCCCGGGCACCAGCCCGGACACCTCCTACTCGCCCAGGCCTTGCCTGTGTCCACGGCTGGGTCAGGTGCCTCCTCTGGCTCCCAGTGTCCCAGGTCCCCTAAGTGAGCGCTGATCAGACCTGGGGGGCTCTGCCTGGTTATCCGACGGTCACTTGAATGGTGGGGCGCCCCAGCTCACAGCTGTGCCCAGCGTGCCACATGGTGCCTGGCACCGGCAGCGGGGAGCTTGGTGAATGAGTGACCTTGGGCGCTAACCCAGGCTCACTCGTTCTGCGCTATGGTGTCCTCGACGGAGCCTTGAGCCTCAAGTTGCGTGTCGTGCCCCGCCTTCCCCAACACACTGGCACCAGGGCACACGCCAATCTACTGCCACCACACACTCCCCACGGCCCACTGTCCAGCCCTTAGACACAAGGCTGCACTCACAACCTCCAGCAAGCCCTCCCTGACTACGGGGAGCACCGAGGAACCAGGGCCAGGTGCCCGCCTCCCTGGCAGCCATACACCTGGGCCCTCTGGAGCCTCAGTTTCTCCACCAGCACAGGAAAGTGTGCCAAGCACTATGTGAAGCATGAGCCCCGATCGAGAAGGCCTAGTGAGCAGACACTCCAGACGCCCAGGCCAGCCCCTGCGGCACAGCACTGGAGCCACGGGGCCACCCTCTGTGGGCTCCGTGGACCCGCTGCCCCTCACAGGGAGGCTGAGTTGCATCCACCCCTGCGGCCTCAAGGAGGAAATCCCACACAATCACGTGGCCCAGCTGGGGCTCTGGTTTCTGGGGCTGAGGAGGCCGAAAACAAAAGCATGAAGTGAGAGGCACGCTGCAGCCACGGCGGGAGGACGGCCCCGGCCCTGGGGACCCCACCAGGAGCCTGCAGGAAGGGGGCAGACAAACGCAAGCCATGCGTGGGCCACAGAGGCAGCCACAGCAGAGAAGGGAACAGCACACAGACTCCAGCCCCAGCACCTCCCGGCCCCATGAGGCCCCATGAGGCCCCGGGCATGAGACTCCAAGGCGGATGCAGACCACAAAGGAGAACCTGCCCAGGGTTCAGGAGTCACTGGGCCTGCAGATGGGGAAACTGAGGCCCCATGCATGGCTGGACAGCTTCTATGACCTCAGGGGAGTGACCTTGCATGCTACCCACCCCACCACCCAGACCTTGTGCTCAGTAAACTGGGCTCCCATATCCAAGGCCAAGAGGCCCATGACCCCGAGGCCTGCTTCTCTGAGGCCCCAGGTGTGCCAAGCGCCTGGTTGGCAGGAGGAAGCAGGGCACAGAATGATGCCAACATGCAGCAGGCTAGGGATGAGGACGTCCTGGTGGCCTCTGGCGTTCCCTGCCCCCACCGCCCCAATCAGCACTGTCCCTGCTCACTGGGAAGCTGGAACACCACCCCTGGACCCGCTGTCCTGGGCTCCAACCATGCCAGTCGGGCCTTCACTACATGCCCACCGCCCTCTCCAGCCTCAGCCCTCCATGTGCTTCTGCCTCCCCCTGTCCCCTACAGCCCACGTGCCCAGGGCGTGATCAACACCTGTCCTCAAAGGGGCCAGAAGGGGCCAGCAAGGAAGGACCAAGGTGACCTCTCCTGTCATCCCCAAACCTGGCATCCGGGTGCTCTGTTAAGGGCAGGTGAGTGAGAACAATGCCTGACGGGAGCCAGTGGAGACTGGCGGCCAAGATCAGAACCTCCAGGGATGCACGGCTCCCCGTGCAGCCTCGACCTCTGGCGGCAGCCACAGGAGCGTGCAGCCAGCGTCCGCCGGAGGGCCGGCCCACGTGGGGAGGGCGGGCATCCCTGCAGGGGCCTACCTTCCCGCTTCATGCCCATGGCCAGGCACTTCTGGTAGCGGCAGTACTGGCACCGGTTCCGCTGCCGCTTGTCGATCAGGCAGTCCTTGTTGTCCCGGCAGGTGTAGGTCAGGTCCTTGCGCACTGTCCGCTTGAAGAAGCCCTTACAGCCCTCACAGCTGTACACCCCGTAGTGCTTGCCTGCGGGCGGGCACAGCAGGGCCATGAGCGGGTGGCTGCGCCCGCCGCCCACCACCAGCCACTGGGAGGGCTGTCCGTCCTCGCCCACGGGCTCCTGTCTCCAGACCCCGGCCTTCCGCTAAGGAAGGAGCGGGCCTGGGAGCACAGAAGGTGAGGCCTAGGCCCCCGCCAAGTCCCCGTCCTCTCCGTGTCTGCCCTGGCAGCCCTGGGACAGCAGAGCGGCCTTCCACTGGGGCTGTCGGGTTCGGTGGTATGATGCCAGGGGCCCCTGGCCCAGGGCACGGACCAGGGAGGGGCCCAGCCATGCTGCCCCCTGGCCATCGTCACCACTTGCAGCTGCCTCCTCTCCAGGAGCCTCAGGTCTACCTGCTCGCCATGGCCTCGCCGCCTACTGTCTCCCGGACATAAACACACTCACACGTCCCACGTGAAAGGCCCTCAGAGCTCCAAACCCCCTTTGTTGGCCTGGCCCCGCCCTGCCATGGGCCCTGCGGTCCTGCTGCACCCTCGCAGCCTACCTGAGGAACGGTCACCGCAGATGGCACAGATGTGCTTGGTGAAGGATGCCATGTTCCCTGAGGGGTGGGCCGGGACTTTGAGGACACCGTTGAGGCCCAGGGGGGGCTTGATGTCCTCGCTGCTGCTCACAGGGTTCATGGGTGAGTTGAGCTAAGGAGGAAGGCCGGCATCAGCTCTGGCAGGCTGTTGCCAGGTGCCTGGGCACATGCCAGCGTCCCCAGCAGCCCTGGGAGAGGACGGCGCTGCACCCCCACTTTACAGAGAGAGAAACTGAGGCTCAGGGACCTGCCCACCCCTGGCCACACAGTACGGGAATGGCCAGGCCAGGCCCCTCTGAGTGTTGGCTGGATGCCTGGCCCCAATTTGCTCACGGGCTGGCGCTGCCCTCAGGCCACTGCCCTCCCGCAGCTGACCCCACAAGGCCCCTGCCTGCACGCTGCCCCTCACCCATTCCTGGGAGCTCACTCGACACAGGGGTGAGCCTCCATGACCTCCCGGGGAGGCAGGCACTGTGGGGACCCTGGCCCATGGATGGGCTCTGAGGCCTGGTCACAGTGAGGAGGGTCCACCCCAGCAGGACGCAGTGCCCGGCCGGCCTCACAGGGCGGGAGCTCCAGTCACGTGCCCGGGAGGGAGGTGGCACCGTCCGGTCCACACACCCCTGCCCCGCCCTCAGCCGCCACGGCCTCCAGGAGGAAGCGTGGGAAACTCACCGGTCACCCTGGCAACAGCGCCACGCCACAATGACACAGCAGTTTTGGTTCCGCTGCATCCACCCCAGTTCTCAAGTCAGCACCAAGGGCCCAGAGGTACTTCCTGCCGCATCCCACAAGCCGGCCCGTCTCCGCAGGCACCAGCACCCCACCACCCCCACTTCTGCAAACCCCTGACGGGCGGCACCCGGTCCTGCGGATGGGGCTGGTGGTGGGCAGCTGGCAGCCCCGGCCCCTCCGGTGTGCTTCCTCCACCACCCCGGCCCCGCTCCCATCCCCCTTCCCCATGGGACAGAAGAAGAGCCTGGTGCTCAAAGCCCACACCACTCTGATTTCACACCTGCTCAGCGCCTGGAGCCCTTCCTCCAGCCCTGGCTGGTTTCCGTCTTTTCCTCCACCCAGGTGGGCAAGTGGCTCTGTGAGGACCCCTGACCCCATGGGACTCAGGTGGGCTGCAGGGAGGCCAGGGGCTCCATCCAACCCCTCAGCTCAGGACACAGGAACAGGGGGGGTGAGAGGCCTGGGGTCCAGGGGGCCCCGCTGTGAAACAGGGCAGCTCCCTCAGCAGCTGGTGAATGGCCACGGCCAGAGCATGTCTGCAGGCGTCAGCGTGTTTCCCAGATAAGAGGGGGGATGGAGAAGGGGCCCTGGCTGAGAAGGTGCTGAGGGTCTGCTGAGCGCTGCCATGCTGGCTTCTCTGAGCTGGAAACCCCTCCGGGGAGGCTGGAGGCTCAGGGGTCAGGGCACTGGCGGAGGGTCACAGCTGCTGAGCGGCAGAGCAGCGTTTGAGCTCAGACCTCCCAGCGTCAGCTGGCGGAGAGACCCAGGTAATCCCCACATGCTGCAGAGGGGAAACCGAGCCCAGAGCCACTCAGTGCCCCACCACCACACACTGTTCACAAGCACCCGGCCAGGGCCCGAGGCCCGGAGAACACAGCCCTGCCGCGGCAGGGCTTGCTGGCCGGGTGGGGACGGGGCAAGAAGGGGAAGCGGGCCAGCCATGGCTTGTCACCAGGCCCCTGGATGCTGCCACCACTCGCTGTGTGACTCTGGAAAGTTATTTAATCACTCTGAGCTCAAGGTTCCTCGCATGCAGAACTGAAATAACCCAGTGCCTGCGTGGGGCTGACATCAGGGTAACCTGAGCCGAGTCACAGTCGCAGCAGTGGTGGTGGTGGAGCTACTGAGTCCAGCTCAGAACAGAGCAAACCGGCTGCCTTAGCATTCGGACCTCCAGGAAGGAGGGGAGGCTGCCAGCCAGGCCTCGGGCAGTGGAAGAGACCATCCCAGGCAGAGGGGCTGCCGAGCCAGCATTTGGAGGTGGGGAAACCGAAGGACTGTTTGGAAAAGGGCGAGAACTCCGTGCAGCCAGGGGTGGGGGCACAGCAACAGGTGCCAAAGGCACTGTGGGGAGCCGCTGAGGACGTGGGCAGAGGCCCAGCATGGAGGCTGGCATGAGGCCTCCCCGAGCGGCAGCCTTCCCCCGATGGGGAGCCCAGCCGCAGCTCCATGTGGCCGGCTCGGGGGTGGCACCAGGGAGAGGAACTCAGGCATTTCCTCTTTCTGCGGCTGCCCAAACCATGCTGGGGGGCAGGGGGCCACCTGCTCTGTGTCTTGGCCCCCGCGTGCAGGTCTCAGTACTGGTGCCTACCCTAAGAGAACTGAGGCGGGGCCGTGACAACAGGGAGCGCTGGCCTGGGTCCCACCAGGGAAGGAGCTCTAAGCAAGAGGGGCAGGCGCAGCCAAGGCCAGGCTGGCTCCCAGGCCACACGCTGGGGGG
>JAQQAC010002172.1:2621624-2654063 GCA_029783875.1 Phataginus tricuspis
CCCCCGGAGGACAGAAGCAAGCCTCTCTTCCGGGCACAGGACGGGGCAGGACGATCTGACTCGAGGAAACAGAGCAAAGTCACAGCCAAGGGAGGCCTGCTCCCACCCTGTGCTCGGCCTGAAGGACTCACACAGGCAGCATGCGGCGGGGCTGGGAGGGCCGCCTGCAGCAGGCCTGCCCCTGGACTCCTGGAGGCAGAAGGACAGGCAGCAGGTGGAGGCGCCTCTGGGACCCAGAGCCCTCGGTGCGCAGGGAACCAACCCCCTCCACACACCCCGAGCCTGCGGCGGGGCGGCCGGGCAGGGCACCCACGGGTCGGAGGCTCCCGCCCCTCTGGCGGTGACAGAGCAGGCCTTAGACCTGCTGAGCGACAGCCCTGAGCCGGCTGAGGAGGTGGACAGCCACCACCCGGCCCCTGCCCCGGGTCCTGCCAAGGTCTGCCTGGGCGAATGCCCTCAGAGGACAGCTCCACGGGGCAGGGACCTGGCCTGTTCCCTGGGCACACCGGAGCCTGGCTCCAAGCCGGCAGCCCAGACAGCACCCTCATTCTCCTCCAGGCCGGCATCCCCCAGGGAGCAGGCCACCTCTCCTCCTCCACCTTCCAGAGCCAGGACTGCAGACCCCTCAGGGGGCCAGAGTTAAACTACTGGGACCCCCACAGGCGTGGGGCCAGGGTCCCGGGCAGGGCCCTGGGCACAACCATCACGCAGGAACACCGCAGGCGGCCTGACACCCCTGGGCCTCGCCGGTCCCTCCCTGGCCTTGCCCAGAACATGTGGCAGCTGCCAGCTTCCAGCTAAGCATGATCCTAATCCCCAGACACAGTCGGCATGAAGCCAGCTCACCGCCGCAGCAGCGCCACCCGCCAGCCATCCAGGAGGACAGAACAGCGGTGGCACCACAGGGCACCTCCAGGCCTATCCAGCCCCGAGCTGGCCCTGCCACGCCAGAGCAGGGGCCTCGCTCAGCACCCTACCACCTCCCATCACCCCCCAGGCCCCAGGGGGCATGACACAAGCTGGTCTGGGCAGCAAGGACCTGCAGCCAACACACACACGCCCAGAAGAGAAAAAAGAATTCAGGCCCCAGATTAAAAATTCTAAATCTCTCCAAGAACAGGGTGCTCTTCACCCCACCCCAGATCCTCCATATAGTGGAGATGGTGCATGCGGACTGGGCCCAGCTCCATTGCAGCTCCACCCAGGGTGCTCAGAGCCTGGGCCTTCGTCCTGACACTGACCGAGGCGGGGTTGGGCTCCCCACAGGTATAAGAAGCCAAGAGGTCCAAGAAGAGACAAGCGACAGGGCGACAGAAGTCATGACAGAGGTGACCTGGGCTGACAGGGACCTCGGGGGACCTGGGATGGCTCACTCTTGCTCTGGGCACACCTATGAGAGGTCCAGGGAGCCGAACACGTGACCCTGAACGATGCGTGCAGTTTACCGCAGGCATGTGATGCCTCCACGCACAGGCGAGCTCCGAATGGGGGCCTGCCCTCAGCAGGAGCTTGGCAACAGGGGGTCTGCACCTCTCTGGGCCTCGGCCTGGGAGCCACGGATGAGCGGGGGCCAGGCCACCCCCAGTGCTGCCCATTCCCTGGTCAGAAGGTCATGAGGACAGGCCATTGCCCCTGCACTGGAGGGTGGCACAGGGTGACGCAGAGGCTGGCCAGCTCTGCCCACTGGTGACCCGGTGACCACTGCTGGTTGAGAGCAGTGACTGCTCTTGCTGCCAGGGGCCCCAGGAGGGGAGGCAGGGCTCCCCTGGCCCCCAGCTCAGAGAGGCAAGCCTGGGCCCCTACTGGCCAGGGTCCCTGCTCCCAGGGACAGCCCCCTACTAAGCTCACCCCAGGCCAGGATGTCAGGGAGCACGTCTGGGACAGAGGGTGGGCCTGGGGCCAGCATGTACAGACCACACTCCGCCCAGAGGTCCGGCCAGCTGCGGGGAAGCGCTAGCATCCTGTGCCTGCCCGTCCAGACCTCCACAGGCCAGAAAGCACACCCCCCCACCCCATAACCTCGGCCCTCTGCTGCAGCCCCTGCAGCCCTCAGGCTCTGCAGTGTGCAGACCCCTAGTTGGTCCCAGGTGTAGGGAGCCAGGCAGGCCCCTTCCCCAAGCCTACTGATGGGGAAAGGCTCCCGCTGAGAGGCGGCCTCCTTCCTCCCCCAAAAGAGGGGAGTCCCTCCTTCCTACAGGAGACCCCAACTTTGACAGAAACCAAAAATCTGTGTGCCATTCTTGTTTAAAAAGTTATAATAAAAACCGAGATACGCCACCTTCTAGCTTTCCTGTTGGAGGACAAAGGCCGGACCCAGAGCAAGACACCAGCAGTGCTGACCTTGGGTGGTGGCGCCGTGGCTGGTTCTCACCCTTTGTTTGGCTTCAGTAACAGAGTTGCAAAGTGGTGGTTTGGGGTTTTTTTCCTTTTTTTTTTCCCAGCATTTCCCTGGTGAGCCATGTGCACAAACTCCCACCAAACGTGCTCTCCAAGCCAAACACAGACTTGATCTTCCCCAAAGCTCTCCCCCTCAGAGCCCCCCAGCCCGCTCCGCAGTGAGCGGCTAGGAGCCCCAGAGGACCGGAGCCCCAGCCCAGCCCCGGGCCGGCCCACTGCCCAGCCTGTCCTCAGCTGTAAGGTGAGACGGCGGACCCAGCGCCACGCCGCCAACACCAGCCCACACAAACGGGCCCTGGGCTGACCCCAGGATGAACCGGGCTTCACTATGGGCCAGGGCCTGTCTGTGAGCCTCCACCAGCTGCCGAGGAGCTCCAGAAAGGGCTGAGGCCCACCAGGGGAACCCCTCGGCCTCCTCCAGGAAGCCCTCCCATCTTCCACGCCAGGACTGCAACTCCCAACGCAGGTAGGTCTCCTGAGGGCCCAGGCCAAGCCCGGCCGCAGCACACACCTGTCCCGCCCTGCCCCTGGGGCTTTCTGGCCCTTCCCACACTACCCCCGTGCTCTCTTGGACTGCCCACTTTCCACCCCCAGCCTTGGGAGCCCACAGGAACCACCAGCTCACTCACTTCTAGGCTGGGACATGCTGTTCCCTGGGCGTCTACTCGGCCCCAGGCTCCCTCCAGCCCAGTTTCAAAAACGCCTCCTCCAGGAAGCCCTCCTGATCCTCCCAGCCAGGGTAGGGGCCTCTTCAACTACATACCCCCAAAGGGCACTTACCATGCTGCAGGGTGCCCCCAGCCCACCTGTCTAAGGCTGCCGAGGTCTGGGGGGCTCCCAAGGGTAGGAGCCACAGCTAGGTCCTGGGCATCCCTGGGGTACAGCCTAGGGCCTGGCACACACCAGGTACCACTTAAAAGACTTACTAAATGGATGGATGGGGTGTGGGTGAGAGGGTTAGGAGGGACCCGTGCAGACTGCAAGATGCACCGCCGTCCTAGAGAACCAGCTGACCAAGCAGCACATTTCAGAAAGACCCCAAGGCACTGACAAGCTGTGCAGCCCCAAGCAAGATCAACAACCTCTCTGAGCCTCTTTCCCCTTTGCAAAGAGATGTCGCTGGCTACGAGGCAGTGGGAGTCGAGTGGCCACAAAGCTGGTCATTCCTCATCTGTCCCCACAGGTGGTATGGGGCAGGTGGCCCACAGGCTGCAGTACTCACAGCTGGGTGGGGCTGTGGGCACGTGACTCGGCCCTGATGGCCTCAAGTGTCCTTGTCCTCAGAAAGGGGATGGTGCCCTCAGCTCCAGCCCCCTCCGCATGTCAGAGAGTGCCCACTGGAGGGGCACCCACTCCCCCCCCACTGCCTTCTGTGCTAAGAACAGGCCCTGCACAGGGACACCCAGTCCACAGCCAGACAAAGACAGCCTTTCCCAGGAGCCCAAAGGGCCCCGTCAGTCAGTCAGGGATGGGGCAGCAGAAGGGGCCTGCTGTCTGGTTCTAGATATCAAGAAGGGCTTCCTGTAGGAAGCACCACTCGCCTCCGTCCAGCTACAACACAGGAGACTCCTATGTCCTGTCCCTCTAGACCAGCCCCTGGACTCTGTGCGTGGCTGGGGGACCGGAAGGACCTGCATACACACGCTCCGTGAGGGCGGCTGCACCCCACACAGCGCAAGGGAGCGAGGGTGGCAGACAGATGCTATGGACTCCTGGCACCAGGAGGCATCGAGGTGGAGGTCCAGGCCCAGCCCCCCATCCGCCTCGCCAGGAGCCACAAGAGCAACAGCAGTTCTCTAGACCGCAGGGCTCTCGTCTGGAAAACGGGCTGATAAGCCTTAAGGGGGTTGTTTCAGGACGTAGGCTGGGCACAGTGAACCGAGAGCTGCTGAAGCAGGCCGGCATCCGCTGCGATCCAGGTCCGCAGCCGGGCTCCATGGCGAAGGGCCGCTCCAGGGGTCCCCACCGTCCCTCTCCTGACATCCACAGCCCGAGTGAAGGCGCTCCGTGCTGCCGGCAGGGACCACACTGTCCCCCCACACCAACCTCTGAACCTCCCGCCTTACCAGAGCTTCCGGCAGCCCCTCTCCACAGGCCCGGGCTCGCGGAGCCTCCTGTGTAGCCCAGGCCCAGCCCCTCACCCTCTCTGGGCGACGGCTTCCTCATCCATCCACAAGAGACTCATCTCCAGGGCCCCTCCCCTGCTGACGGGTGACGGACGGGCAGACGCCACGGCTGGGCAACGCCTGACCACAAGTTCCAGGAACCTCAGAGCCCCAACCCGCACGCCGGAGGGGGACCTGGCTGGGGTCTGCAGCCGCACCCCTCTGGGAAAGGCGGTCCTGAGCCCGCGCCCCTTCTCCTTCATCTGGAGAGCCAGACTGGAAACCTGCTCGACCAGCCCGATGCCTAGGCCAGCAGAGTCCCCTCAAGGACCAGAGATCCTGGGCCACTCGCTCTGAAGAGCAGGGCCAGGATGTGCCCCAAGGTGTCCTTTCCCGCTGGACGATCTCTTCCCCGTCTGACCCTGCAGAGTCCCAGAGAAAGTAGCAGCCTGGACACTGGCTCCCTGACTGCTGGCTGTGTGCCTCCTGCAGGTAACCTGCCCTCTCTGAGCCACAGTTTCCTCCACTCAACTCTGAACGTAAGAATGCCTTCCCCGAGGAGGACATCCCCCTGAAGCCCCATGCGTGGAGCACAGCAAACGACCTCTACGAGCACCACGGTCACCACCCGCCCCCTCGCGGGCAGTCCGGGGCACCAGGCCCCACTGTGGCCAAAGGGAAAATGATGTCACGATGTTGCCCGAAGCCTCCCACGTCCCATGTCTCCTCAAGACAGGGGCCAGCCCAGTGAGGGGCCCACACGTCCAGGGCAGGGCACTCCCTCGAAGGGCACAGGGGCTTCTGCCACCCTCCCCTGCTCCTTCCTGCCCAGGACTGCGAGGTGCAAATCCCCCCTCTACTCGAAGCCAAGTGGCTTCCATCAGTGGGCAGGCCACGAGGATGATGCGGGCCCGCAGTCACGGAACCCTGCCCCAATGTCACGACCTCGGCCAGCGCCCTGGGCAGCAGGGAGGGAAGGGCAGCGCCCCTTCATCTCCCTAGGGTGGACACAAGGAGCCAGGCGCTCCGAGAGGGAGGCCCAGGCCGGCCCTGGCACCCAGGCTCCTGACACCCAACCCTGTGACAGCCGGGCAGGATGTTGGGAAACCCAAGAGCACGTATTTCGACACTGCCAGCCGCGTCAGCGACTGGTTTCGACATGCAGCACCCAGGAAAGGGCCTCTGCCAGCTCGTGCGCCACCCGCCCACCTGCCCAGCCACAGGGCTCCCGGCTGCCCTGGCCACCCGCAGGCTTGGGTGCCAGCCCTTGTCCTTGGGGACCCGTGGAGACAAGGATTAGGTCATGTCAAATGTACAAACGAAGGCCACCCCAGCAGCCTGTCCCTCGCATCCCTGGGCCAGGCTGCAGGCCCAGTGAGCCTGGGGGTACCAGGCCGAGTATCAGGCCACCAGGCTCTGCTCCGAGCCTCCACACTGTGGCCGTGGAACAGGGACGGGAGTTCTCTGCAGCCTTGCCAGGGGTTAAGCTCAGGGGAGACCAAGTTCCGGAAAGAGAAAGTGCCCACTGAGCTGGAGCCCCCTTGCCACAGCCTGGGCCCGGGCCTGAGCAGCCCATCTGCTGGGTCACCAAACTGTCCACACGGCAGCCATCAGGCTGAGCCAGCTCACTTCCCACTTCCCACTGCAGCCTCCACACGGGCCTCTGGGAGATACCCCACGATTAGCAGAGGGCACCCCAGCCAGTGGGTGCTGCCCACCTGGACGGCAGCAGCCCTCCACCAGCCACCCAGCAAGGAGGCCCCATCTTGGCAGCACCCTCTCCTAGCATGCATGGCCCAGGAGCGTCCACTCCCTGACTCACCCCTCCATGGCCCGAGCCAGGCTGTGCACCAGGCCTCTGGGTCCTGCCACTGCTGGACTCCCGACCCTGCCGACTGCCACAGAGGCCTCCAAGGGACCACAGTTCTGCCCGGGTGGCCCCACCCTAGTGTCCAGCACCATGTCCAGTTGGGGACAACAAAGAAGGGTGACTGAGGCCGTACACCATGAGACGCTCTGAAATCCAGAAAGCTTTGCAGGGCCAGGCCATTCCACCAGACACAGAACTTCAAACAAGGGGACCATGCACCCTACACCTGATATGGTTCTCAATCTAGGGACATGGCAGGGAACCCACTGGGGGAGACAGTACACACGTAGGGGTCACAAATGGGGAGGCCCAGTCTGGACCCAGTGGACAGGAAAGGCCTCACAGACCGCCAGGAACAAGAGAAGCTGGCCAGGCCAGCAGAGGCTGGGTGCTCTGAGCAGCAGGACCGGCCAGCCAGAGGGGAGCCTGCAGGGGGAAAGCCAGCCCTGCCTGGCAAGGTCCTTCGGAGCATCGCCCATGGTTGTGATGCCAGCTGGCACCGCAGCCAGGGCTCAAGCTCAGGTCTGAGAACATGAAGACCCGGTCTCCCCAGGGCCCAGTATATGTGGATGGCACCCCACAAACCCCTCTGGGGCCCTCAAAGACATCCCCTGATGGGGACAGATCCGCCCCACGTGCCCAGCACCCCAACAGGTCTTCAAACCCAGCAAACGTTCAAAACAAGATACAGGCGATACCCTGCTGGTCGTGTTCAGCACACCTGAGTTGGGGGTCCAGTGGGAGTTCACATGTGTGTACATAAATGTGTATACGACTATGCAAAAACAAAATTTGTAAAATTTCAGGTTGAACTGGGCCTTGAACCGGGAGGGAGGCGTCCCAACCCGGCCTCTGAACCAGAAGCTGCAGGAGTCACAGGGTGGCTCTGGGGCAGGCACCCACGCGGCCCGAGGGGAAAAGGGGCCTTCCGGAGGTCACCCCACTGCTCCAGGCTGGACATCAAACCCAGGCCTAGGACTCCCAGCCCCGGACAGCACCCGAGGGGCAAGGAGGCTGTCGAGGTGTGGCAGCCATCCTCCGTGCGCACGCACACACACGCACCCGGCCCGGGGGAGAGAACACCTGACTTCTCATTCAAAGCCAAGAGAGCTGGCTCTCCAGAACCTTCTGGTGCCTGGCCTTCACCACTCGAGGCCCATCTCTACTGCAGCAAAGTGCGGGGAGGTCCCTCGGCACGGGCCGTCTGGCCCTGGGAGGGGGACCCCAGGCCCCTGGGGGGCCCTCACCAGAGCCCTGGGACAGCCGGAGCAGAGCAGCCATTCTTCCCAGAAGGGGCCACACCTCATGGGGCCTGGTCACATCCTGTCAAGCCCCCACTGGCCCTTGGCTGAGACCATCGGGGCAATGGGTGGGGCCAGAGCCGAGAGCGGGCAGAACCACACACCCAGCATGCCTTCCTGCCCTGGGGGAGGCCCCTCTAGAGACAGGGCCCTGGAAGAAATTCCATCTTGCTGCTATCAACCCAACCCACGTACTCATGCGGGTGCCAGTGGGGGGGCTGAGCACCCAACTCCAGGGTGGAAAGGAGGCAGTTCACATGGGTGCCGTCACCCAGGCTGAGGCCTGGGCCCCCGGGCTCAAGCTGGGGAAACCCCCTGCCCAAGCCCCTCCGCTGGTGGGAAGAGTCCCGAAGGGCTGAGGGGAACCCAGGTCCACACACGCTGCAGCCGGGCTCCCCGAAGCAAGGTGCCCTTTCTGGGTGGCCCAGGCCTGGGCACGGCCATGCGCGCACCCTGGCACCTCCACCCAGGGGAGAATGGGCTTCCTAACGAACCAAGCAGTGTTTGTTTAATGACAAATCACAGCGAGCAGGCAGGGCGCGTCCTATGGGAGAGCATCTCCAGCAAGGCCGATAGCATCGACTGATGTCAGGGAGCTCTGTGAGCCATCCGCTTAATTAGCAGCTCCTGCAGGGTCAGCAAAAGCTACTGGCTGAGCCCGGTCCCGGAACCCGCGTGGCTGCCGGGCGGGCTAGGTGGGTCCCGCGGGCGGCCTGGCCAAGGGAGGAGCCCAGGGTGCCAACCCGGTACCGCAGGACAGCGCGGGCATCGCCCCTCACAGCTCTCCACCCGGGGGCGCAAAGGACCTCTCTGTGCCCCTTGGTGGGCATGTGGTGCCCACCGGCCCACTGCACAGGTGGTCAAGTCAAGACCCGGGACACAGCAGCTGGGACAAACAATAAAGGCAAGGCACACCTCACAGCCCCCAGCAAGAAAAGCCAGCATGGCCTGCTCAGTGCGGCCCTACCAGCTTGCCCCGGCACTGAGGGCCCGCCTGGGCCCCCAGCCTACTTCCTGGAGGATGGCTCCTTGGCTGCGCTGTGCCACCTGCCCACCAAGGCCCGAGACCACTGCCCCGGTCCCCCTCGAGGGGCGGCCTCCACGGCCACGCAGGAGCTGGCCTTAGGGGAAGAGGTCAGTCCCGGCTCTGCAAGGCTACAGGCACAGGACCCACCTCCCTGGACCTCAGTTCCCCACGCGCCGTGTGGGTTCTCTTCAGACCCTGACTCTGCACCTCTGGGTGCGGCTCCTGGAAACAGGAAGAGCAGGCCGGCTGGAGACAGGTTCCCCAGCCCAAGCTGGTTCCTCGTGGAGAGGCCCAAGGCCCCTGGTTGGTAGGGGGATGTGTCTCCTGCCCTCTCACGGCCCAAGGCCAGCCTCTTGCTGCCCGGGAGCGCTCCGGGCCGGGGGCAGCTGGGCTGACGTGGGAGGGAAGGCTCCTCCTGGGAGCCCGCCACAGCTGTGCCCCTCCGCCGCCGGCACCCTGGGGTAACATGCTCCAGATGTGGCCAGTGGGAGATGGGGGCAGCTGTGCGTCCTGCCCTGGAGGCTGGAAATGGCCTGAGATAATGTGGGATTCCTGAGCCCAAGCCAAGGGCTGTGGACCCGGATGGGGTGGCAAGCAAGGCTGGGGGAGGACAGCAGGCTCCCCCTGCCCATGCGAGTGCCAGAGACCACCACCCAGGCAGCACCCATGTTGGAGAAACCCAGCCAGGACCACAGTCCCATCCTGGCCAGCCCACTGCTGGGGGCCTGGCGTCTCCAGACCTCAGAGGCCCATCTGTGGCTGGGCAGAGCTCCTCGCCCAAAACTGCTGCTGAAGCACCTCCCAGAATGGAAGGGGCGCAAAGCCGGTGCCAGACAAAGTCCTACATACAGTCGTAAGGCTCTGGCCAAGCCAGAAAACTGTTCCTAGAGGCTGTCCCCCTGACCCGACCCTGACCCATGGGTCACAGCTGCCACGAGCTCACTGCTGAGCCTTTGCGTGTGCACCTCCAGCCAGTCACCCCCAGCATGGGACCCCTCCCGCCAATCAGGCCTGACCTAGACAGGAGCATGGGGTGGGGGGGCCTTGTGAACGGAGGAGTGGGTTTGGGGGACTCTTTCTGCCTGATGCATCTCCCCTTCCTTCTCTAAAATGTGCCAACTGCCCCTCTGTGAGTCCACCTGGCCCCTGGCCCAGGTTTACAGCCAACAAGGGCAGACACACAACTGGGCTGCTACCTGTCCTGTGCCAGGCCGTGGAGGGACAGCCAGGGCCCCAGTCCACACACAGCCCCCACTGCCGGGCCCCAGTTGCCCTGCCTCACCCAGGTGTGGCCAGCAAGAAGGGTGGGGGCCCCGGCCGCACAGAGCACCAGGGTCCCCATCCACACCAAGGCCGGCGCATGCAGACCCGCAGGTGAGCCCAGAACACCCGGCTCGCAGGCTGGGGCGCCAGTGCAGCGGCTTTTGCAGGAGCGGACATGCCTGCCCAGCTCCACCTGCAGAGGAGCGTCAGCCCGCACTCCAAGCACACCCAGGACCCAGGATGCAGAGGCCTCCTGGGCTCCCCACCCAGGCACGACGGCCCCCAGGGGAGACAGCTGACAGGCAGGGGGGCTCCGGCCCAGTCCCTAGGGTGCCCCAAGTCTCCGTCTCCATCTTCCCATCTAGGGCAGGTCCTGCGACGTGGAGCACATCAGGGCTTTCCTGAGACCTACTGTGCATTCAGCCTCAAGTGGGAGCTGTCGGCTTGCCCCCCTCCTCCCCCCAGCACCCAGACCACGGCGACACCCCCAAGACTTTCACCGCCCCACCATGGGAAATGCCCCCAGACTCCGTGGGTCTAGCCCGTGCAGGGTGACCCTGGACAGGACACAGGCCTTTCCAGCCTGTTTCCTCTTCTGCAAGAGGGAGGGTGGGCACAGAGCAGGAGAGGTTAGAGATTCTCATCTATCAAAGTGCTGGGCCACAGGCCAAGGCAGATAAGCCAGCCATGCGCCCAGCTCCTCGCCACAACCCCCCAACAAGCCCTGCTGGGTCCCAGGCAGCCCAAAGTCACCACAGGCAGGGCTGGGCACAGCACACCCCACAGATGGGCTTTCCCAAACTCCTGGAGTGCCCCTGGCCCTGCCTGGCAGAACCCAGCCTAGGTGAGGGGCAGGAGGCCAGGCCCAGGGGCTGCACCACCGCTGTCCACACCTCCAGCAGCACCCAGAAGCTCTGGAGGAGATCGAGAGCAGGACAGGGCCTCAGCTGGAATACTGGCCTCACCTGTCTGGGCCTCCATTTCCCCAGCTGTTTACTACCCCTCGGGCTTTCGGGACACGTGAAGGGACCATGCCCATGACAGGTGGGCACCCCGATGGAGCTGCTGGCATTACTGTTGGCAGACACCAACCGCAGGCCCTTCCTGGAGCCTCTCAGCCCATCAGCTGGTGCGGCCCCACCAGAGCAGGGGCTGCATGCTGCAGCGGCCCCAGTGTCCACAGAGCAGATCTCGCTGGAACTCCCGCCCTGGCTGGACACACAGGTTCCTGTCCCACAGCTTCTGCACATTGCCTGGGAAAGCCTAGACTTCACGAATGAGACAAGGACCTCAGAAACTAAGCTCAGTGGGAAGATGTCATAATTCAGCTTGAGATTTATTAAAGAAAAAGGTCAGTTCACTTCACCACGGGTGGAAAAATCTAGAAAATCAGGCTGCAGGAAGGTCTGGGGAAGGGAGAGGAGCGACCAGCAACCACACTGGCTGTGCAGACTGTCCTCCTCAGACCCCTTGTATTTTCCTAGCTGTAAAATTCTCAGGTAAGGCTTTGCCCCCAAACTGCAGAAATGACAAAATGTTGGGAGCCTAAGGTTTTGACAAAAGGCAGCATGAATGCATTTTACCCAAAAATCACACTGGCTGTGCCTGCCCAGAGGCCCTACACTCGGGCCGGCGACCATGCGGCACTCCCACAACCCGCGCTGGACAGTGGGCGCTGCCCCGAGACAAGGAGACCCCGCCCCTCCTAGGCCCCCCACCAGCAAGGGCAGCATAGGGCCTTCCCCCGGGGGGCCGGCCCAAGGACCAGAGCTCAGGCAGATGGACAGCCGCTATCACGAGCCATGCATATATGTGCACTCTGTACCCGGCCCAGCACAGGACACACAGCTCCCAATGGTGTCCTTGCTACGGCCACTCTCCACGACCCTCTGCCCACATGCACCAGCTGGGGTCTGCCTGGACGGTGCCCACAAGTCCCAGAAACCCAACAGCGGTCAACAGCCTCACAGACAGGCACCCCTGCAGGGGTGAGGGAAAGGGAGCAGGCCAACAGGCACCCAGCAGAGAGCCTGCAAGGTCCACCCCAGGCCCATTAGGGCCGGCGCCAAGATGGGAAACCAGTGAGCTGTGAAATTAGTTGATCCTCTAAACGGATGCCTTCCACCTCTCCCTCCTGGTGGGGAAGGAGGTGGGCGGGCAGGGCCTGTGCCTCCCGGAGCCGGCGCCCAGCTCCCGGGGGAGCCCTCCACCCCAGGGAACAGAGAGAGCTGACGTCTCACTGACCACCTGCCTACGGCCACCACCCGGGTTACAACCGTCACCACACAGGATGGCCCAGAAGGGTCCTGGTGCCCAGGTAGAGACTGTGGGGAGTGGGTGTCCGGTGCCATCCCCCAGAGGGGTGGACGAGGATGCCACATTGGACAGCTTCCAGGCTTCTGTCAGGAGTGACAGGGCGGGAGGAAGGGGCGCCAGCTCTGGGGCCACCCACACCCTCCTCTCATTGAGGACAGCAAGGATTCGGCCAGCCTGGGGCCCTGGAGCCCAGGAAGGGTGGCATGGCTGGGACAGTGAACACTTCTGGTCTGCATGAAAGTGCTGTGGGCGAGGCTTACGCGCAGGCGACGAATGAGGCCCGCAGGCAGGGGGCTGCTGCCCAAGGAGAAGCCCCTCCTCCCCCCAAGTCCCACCAGGCTTGGCCTTCACCCCGGCCGCCTGAGGGTCACACGGGAGGTGCGGGTGGGCTCAGCTCTGACACAGGTTCTGAGTGTCACTCTGCAGGGCCTCTGGCCTCTCCTTCTCAAAGGCAATGACCGCACGGGCCTCCGGGCCCAGCCCAGCACCTGGCTCGGCGAAGTGTTTGAGAGGACGTGTGCCCGCCAAGGGGAGAGAGTGTGGCCCGGCCACTGGAGGCCGCTGTGGAGCACGGCCTTTAATTCATGCAGCACATCCCACGGAGGCCCGACAGCCTGGTGCTGGGTACTCACTGGGGGCAAGGCCCGCACAGTGCTGGGCGCTGGGCACGCAGCAGGGGCATGGTCAGCTTGGCCCCTGCCCTCTCCAGGCTCAGTCTGGCAGGGGTGGGGGAGACACTAGACTAGCCACAAAACATGGGGCTTGTAAGGGAGAAACACGGTGGGCTCCAGGAGCATTTGACACGGACTCCAGTTCGGCAAGGGATCCAGGAGATGCCCCGTCCACCCCCACCTCCCAGGCAGAGACCTCTGGCCTAAGACCTGAGCAAGAGTCCCTGGGGGCGGAGTCCAGGCAGGAAGGTCAGCCTGGGTGCATGCTCCCGGCTGGGAGAGCTGACGGGGACCCACTGAGGGCACGAGCAGAGAGTGTCGTGAACAGCACGGACCGGCACAGCTCACTTCCCAACGCAGGGCAGCGGGGCAAAGGCCCAGAAAGGTGGTGCAAGCTGGCGCAAGCTCAGGGCTGGGAGAGGGCCAAGCTGGGGGCGCCCCCCACCCCACCCCTGCCACCTGGCAGCCGGGCCACACTCGGTGGCTGTGCTGTGGGGCGGTCCCACGGGCGCGGAAATGCCAGCCCAGCCGGGCTGTGGGGACGCCCTGGCTCCCAGGCACTCAGAGCAGGGGAGAGAGGGGCTGCTGTCCCCAATCCACAGTCCAGACTCCAGGTCAGAACAGGAGCAGGCCTTAGGCACTCTGCCTCTGAGCTCTTGCTCTGGAAACCTCCGCCATCACCTGGTCACTTGGGCAGAGAGTGAGCAGCCCTGCAAGCCACAGGCCCGCTCCCAAACAGGAAACCTTCAGAGTCCCTCTGATTTTAATCAGAGCCTTTAGACGCCTGCTCGGCAATTAGGAGACACAAATTAAAGTATGAAAAAGCTCATTACCAGCAAATGACAGCACGACCACTGACGCTGAGTCCCCAATGAATCGTGCGCCTTAGAGGCATTCAGTCCCTGGGAGCCGCTACACCTCAGTGCCCAAGGCCCCATCTGTCACCTGTGCTTTCCTGCCACTGCCGGCCCAGCCCCACCGGGATCGACTGTGCTGGACAGAGCGGGGGGGGCGGCATGGAAGATTCAGGGAGCAACAACGCGGTGGACACACCATGATGGTGGGGTAGGTCCTCAAATGGGCCTCTGCACACAGTAGGCCCTCAGCCATGCTGGGTCACGGGACCTGGGACAGTGTCCAGGAGGGGCAGGGCCGGGAACTGCCTCAGTTTCCCTACCTGTGAAGTGAGAACATTAAACAGAATCTCCAAGTTCCCTTCTGCCTCTGAGGCTGGTTGCCTAACTCAGAGAAAGTTCCAGAATCAATTAGTTTGTGAATGAATTAGCAAAATGGTCACTGCGTTAATCTGATGAGTCAGACGGCAAGGCACGCGGGAAAGTCAAGTCTGCCGCTGAAAGGCCAGCGCTCTCCCAGCAGACACCATCTGAGCAGAGCTGGGAGAGGGGGACTTGCCACCTCGGGGCTCGGAGGGGGCGGTGGGCCCAAGCCAAGCATGGTGTGGGGGCCTCCCTTGGTGGGAGGCGATCCTGCCAGGCCTCCGGGGTCCCTGGACCACCTGCAGGGGCTCTGGACCCCAGAGCGGGGAAAGCCACAGAGGACAGAGCTGCTGCTAGCCCGGGACGCTCCCCTCGGCCTCCCCTGCCACTGACGGGCAGCCCTCAGGGACTCCCGGGCTATTCCCTCCAGGAGAGCCGGGCCGGAACTCACCCCACAGTGGCCCCGGATCCCAGGCTCAACCCCCAACAAGGCAGGCCCCCCACCTGAGGCCTGAGAGGGCGGCTCACCTCTAAAAACACTGAAGGGCAGTGGCCCACTGGGGCAGCGGCAGTGAGAAGCGGGGCGCTGGATGTGGGGCCCCCTCCCTCAGGAAAGGAAATGAGCTCGGGGAGGCCCCAGGGCTGGGCATGCAGCCGGGCCCACAGCACCCAGATCCAAACCCGGAGGAGCCGGGCCCCAAGCGCTGTCCCAGGACCCTCCGAACCCCAGCTCAGGGGAGACAGCCTGCTTCCCGCCCCCCAGGGCCACAAGTACCATCCCTCCGGGGACAGAGGCCACAATGGTCACTGGGTCCCTATTTATTCAGCAGAGGGAGTGAGGGATCTTTATTTACCCATCTTCAAGAAAAATTCACCCAGGCCCATTAATGGGGGTGGGAGGGGTATCCACGCCGCCTCCCACAGGGTCCACACCCCCCAGCTCAGCACCCTCCCGAGAGGCAAAACCACACAGAAGACTTAGGGAACCCATTCCGGGAGCCTGAGAGCGGCAGGCGGGCAGCCCAGGGGGGCAGGAGGCCAGGGCAGGAGCGCCAGGGAGAAGAGGGGCCAGAGGAAGGGGAAGGGAGATGGAAAGTGCCCAGGGAGGGGTGGGTGGGCACCCGCACAGATTAATTAGCTGGTTATTGCTGGATAATTACCCAAAACCCGAGAGGTCCCCAGGCAGCCCCACTGAAGTCTCCAGGGCTGGGCCACCCCCACCAGGCCCGCAAGGATGGGCCTGTTTCCCAGCTGTACGGTGAGATCAGTGGCTTTCACGTCGGCTCTCAGGCACCCTCAGGGGCAGCAGGCGTCCCTCAGCCCCCTGCCCGACAGGAGCCCCTCGCCTCCCTCGCTCTGACCTACAGATGGCCTTGCAGAGCTCCCCAAAGCCGTTCCTGGGCCCCGCCCTCTGCCAGCTTCTCCTCGCCCCCTCAGCTGGCTGCAGACCCACATCTCCCCCTGGGCCTCACCCCAAGCTTCCCCTGTACCCAGGAGGTGCTAAGTGCTTCCTGAACCAAAAGGTGCGCGGCGAGGGCAGGTGGGGGCACAGCCTAATGAAAATGCCCACCCTGGGGGGGTTGAGTCTCTTGGCGATTCCAGCTCAGCCCACGGGCACCTGCCCCCTTCTCTGTCCTTACTGGGCTCGGGGAACGCTGGGAACCCCATCCCCCGTACCCCCGGGGCCCACAGCAGCCAATCACAGGGCTGCTGGCCCTCTGCCCACACGTGCGGCATGCTTTCGCACATAGGCCGGGCTCAGACCTGCCGTCGTTCCCAAGGCCGCTGCCGACATCTCACGGAGACCCCGGCCCTGGCCCGGGCCTGCCCCGGGAACGCCTTGTCTCTGGCAGGGCTCAGAGGCCCTGCCCAGTCCTGCTGACAAGCAGGGCCGGAGGCGGGGTAGGGAGAGGCCGGGGGCAGCTCTGCTCTGCTACCTCAGCAGCCAAACAGAAGCCTAGATTCCTGGAGAATTCCCTGGAACTGGACCTCGGTGGCCCCCGCACACACTGCTTTCTTGGCTCCAAGAGGGTCAAGTACAGACCCTGTGCGGGGTCTCTGAGACCTGCCCAGCCCCGGCTCCTGACAGCCGCACAGGAACCCAGAAGCCCTCCCTCACCTCTAGGCCTTTGTCTGGACCTGCAGATGGTTTCAACCTCCAAGAAGCCTTCCCTCGAGCTCCATCCCAGACCACGCTGACGGACCTCGGACGGCCCGTGTCCTACCCCTCACCCGAACTCTGCAGCCTCGCCCATCTCCTGCCTGAAAGTGGCCACTGACAGCCTGACTGACCTTCTGCCCAGCTCAAGGCTCATCAGGCCAGGACACTCACCAGCAAGGACACCCAGACTGGGCTGAGCAGAGCTTGGCCATTTCGGCTCTGCCCTGGCAGAGGAGCTCACACGTGGTAGTCTGGGCTGGGTGCAGTGCACCCAGTGTAAGCCTTCTAAGAAGTGACACATGGCCTCCATGTGACTGCTCGAAGGGGACGGCCCTTCGGTGGGCAGACAACCACAGCCAGGCCACGGCAATGGACGTGGGCATCCCACCTTACTCCCACCGTACCCCAGAGTGTCAGAACGACCCCCAGGCTGCCCATGATCTGTTTTCTCACCTGCTTTCCTGCGGGCACTGTGGACAACTGTAGTGTCCCCAGCACTTCACTAAGTGGCCCAGGCCACAGTCAGCGCTTCCCACCTCCTCCTTAGCTGTCACTTCTCCTGGCTGACCTCAGGTCTGCTATCAACTGCCCCCGTGGTCTAGTCCTACAATAAGATAGGTCAAAGGTTGTCAGAGCAAAACTGATAAACTTATGAAGAAACCATGATTTACACACAATTCTCTAAGAACACAAGCCCTGACCTGGGGGAGGCCCTTTCTGCTTCTTTCTGGTACATGTCTGTGCTCCAGCTAACAGAAATGTGACTTCTGGATGGATAGGATATTTTCTACCTAAAATCCGCTCAGGACTGTGTCCACCACAGCCAATCCCCCGGCCTTGCAGGGCCTTGTACGAGGGCCAACGCTGGGCATGGGGCTCACTAGGGCCTCGGAAGCTACCCTCCCCATTGACACAGCTGTCCCTGGGCCTGCGGCTCACTGCTCTGTGCTATCACTGCCAACAGTCCTTGCAGACAGAACCACCTCCTCCAACCCCACCCCCACGCCCAGGGCAGATGAGGAAACCGAGGCCCAGGAAGTGCCTGACATCACACAGCTATAGGAGAGGGGCAAGGCAGGACCCAGCTCCGTGCAAGGCCCCTCCTGGGTCTGTAAAGCCCCGTTGTCCCAGGAACCTTCAAGGAGCCAGGGTGGCCAGGCAGAAGGCTGTGGCCCCTGCAGCAGTGACGTCCAGCCAGGTTTCTCCCTGGGGCAGAAGGCCCTCCAGCCGGGGCAGGAACCAGACCCACCCAGCTGCCCCCGACTCAGCGCCTGGGTGACTATCTGCTCCATCACATTTCTCAACCCACAGCAATTGCAACAGGCTGTGGGGACAGATAAGGAACGGAGGGTGTGGGCTAGGGGTGGGAGTGGGTTTGTTTTGTTGTGTTTTGTTGTGTGTTTGCCCCCTGTGCCTTCACTACTCCCCAGGGCGACCTGGGGTTGCTGGCAGTGGGGCTGGACACTGGGGCTCAGGGCCGCAGGCATGACGCTGGGGCAGGGGGGCAGGTGAGAGGCCCCAGGAGACACCCACTCTCATGGGGCAGAGCTGAGCAGGCCCCCAAGCAAGGTGAGGCCCAGGCAGATGGCAACACCCCCCCGAAGAAAGCGCCCTCCCCAGCTGCAAGGGTGCGTGTGCCCCCAGCCCAACTGCCATCTCCGGCTCCGGCAGGACCGATGAGAAGGCCCACCCTTCCCCATCTGAGGCCCAAGGGGGACTAGGCCAAGAGCCTCCAAACAGGATCAGCACGGGCCTGACACGGGTGCCGGGCGACAGCCTTCTCCTGGGATCAGAGACCCTCCCGCCAGCCAGGCACCAACTGCCCCAGCCTCTCGGATGCGAAGCGCCGGGTGGCAGGCACACAGGAGCGCGGGGCCCCCCACCTCCCCTGGCCCCGGCCGGGCTGCCCGTCAGGGGCCTTTGCTCATCACCAGCCTGGCAGGACCCACGAAGCCCCACTGCCACATCCGCCGTGGCTCCAGGTGTGAGCCAGACGACTCCCTTCCACCTTACAAAAACCCAGCAAGGTAAGACCTTATGCTCCCCACTTCGCTGAGGAGGAAATGAAGGCTCAGAGGGGTTAACTTGCCCGCAGCCTCCTGCTCCCTCCATGGGGGTCACCCGCAAAAGCCTGACACGGTCCCCCCCTCCTCGGGACCAGCCTGCCCAGCCCCACAGGGTTGGGGGCGAGAAAGTTGGGCGAAGGTGCAGTGCTTCCCAAGAAGGCCCCCACCCCGCCACAGCCCACCAGGGTGGCAGGGAAAGGAGCAGACCAGCAGGGTTCATGCCTTCCTGGTCACAGGGAAAGGAGCCCAGTCAGAGGTGGGCGCTCAGGCAGGCCTTGGTCTGGCTCCCCACAGGGGCACTGCCTGCCTCTCTTGGAAGGTGCCAAGGCCCAGAAGCCACCCCAGAAGGCATGTGGCTGCCCCTCAAAGCCTGGCCACGGTCAAGACTTGTTGCACACCTGGGAGCAGGCCAGGCTCCTCAAAGCCTCTGCTCCCCTGGGACAAGGCTGCCACAGAGCTTTCCAAAAACTGCAGACTCCAGGGCAGGGCCCTGGGAGGAACTTCCCTGCACCGCCACTGGCTGCACAATGGGCAGGTCCCTACCTGCCTCTGCAGTGTTGCAAGGACTGGCTGCCCTTCCAAGCTGGAGACAGAGGGCATGAGGGCAGAGGCTGGGTACCCCATATGGGGTGGGGGAGTGGGGGTCGAGGGCTCCCTGCAGACAGCTGCTCTCCTACCTCTCCCCTTGGGCTCTCCTCCCCTAATTCTGGCCTGGGCCTCTCCCTGCCCCACCCACAAGAGGAAGCCCAAGGAAGAGAAATTAACCAAATCTGACAAACAGGATTCGCAGGGCTGGCTGAGCACTGCTCACTCTTCCCAGGCGTCTGGAAGGCCCGTCAGGAAGCGGAGGCCAGGAGGGGCGGCGGGGGTTGTGGCTGACGGCTCTCTCACCTACCATGAGGGGCAGGCTGGTTTTCTCTGTCCGCCGTTTGGTGAACAGCACCAGCCAGGAACCACTGCCCGAGGGCTCCCTGCCCCTCCAGGTCAGACCGGCAGCCTGAGCCTGCTGGAGAGCTGAGAGGGCCCACCGGTCGGGCACTGCTCACACAGACCCTGGGAACGCACACAGATCCCGGGGCCTAGGCCTGCATCCCGTGTGAGGACATCCCATGTGAGGACGCATGTACCCCTGGCAGGGAGGGGGCGGCAGAGGGCCTCCCCCAGCAAGGCCCCTGCCCCTTGCGCCCTGGGTGGTGCCCAAGTGCTGGGCATGCAGAGGGGAGCTGTGCACAGAGGAGGGCTCAGGGACACCTGGTTCCTGCTTGCAGGGCGGGGGTGGCCTGACCCCAGACCCACTCTGAACCCCGAAGGCCAACCTGGGCAGAGGAAAGGATACACAGCTTCCCTGGAATCACAGGTCTTGGGCAATACTAGAGCGGAGACTCCACTCACACACCCTCCTGAGAGCAGGACAACCAGTCTCTGGGGTCCCCCAGCCCTAACACCCCGAATCTCTGAGCCAAGCTCCACAACTCCCAACTAAGACCTCCTAGCGGCCTCCCAGGCCCCATAACCCACCCCAAGCCCATCCCAAGCCGAAAGGCCCATGGATGCTGACAGGGACAGTGAGAGTGCAGGTCTGTGGGGCAGGGGCCATAGATCGGGGACACACACACACACACACACAGGGGAGCTGCGGGAAGGACACCCCAGGACTGCCGGGCCAGGATGGTCTGAGCTAGTAGGTCTCAATCTGGCTACACGCCCCAGTGCCCAGACTGAGCCCCCAGGGCTGCTTGCCCAATGGGCCTGGGTGTGGCCCAGGCGCTGGGAATTTTGAAAGTTCCCCTAATGACCCCAAAGGGTGGCCGGGTGAGAGCCACCAACCAGGTGCACGCAAGGCTGCAGTTCACGGCACTGACAGACCCCGAGGACCAGGCCTTCTCACGCCGGACGGGCCAAGGAGACTGCTGCGCCATAGCCGGGCCCGCGTGGCAGACGGAGCACGCTACGTCCCTGGCACAAGGCCGAGTCAAGTCACGGTGAGCGGTAGGGCCCAGAGGCACAGCCCGCACCTCTCCCCGCCTGGCCTCCCTGGCAGACGTCACCAAGTCACCGCAGAGCCCCTGCCCACCGGGGCCCCGGAGCTCGTCCCGCTGAGCCCCGTGCGGCCCCGTCAACCGGCACAGGCACGCCGACTGACGCCGGCCCCTGCTCTCCCAGGCCTGGGCCAAACGGGTATGTCATGGAGGCAAGAATGGCCGCGGTCTGAGCCCCTGCTCCCTTCCCCAGGGGCCGGCGGTCTCTGCTCTCTGAAGCACCCCAAACTCATTCCCACCAGCACCCTCGGGACACCTTCCCCCAACTGCAGGCAGAGCTCTCTGGGCTCACCCTTAGCAAGGCTTGTGAACGTGCTTTGAGACGTCCAAGTCTCGCCAACATCCTCAGTGAGAGGCCAGGCACCTCAGGCCACAGATGGCTTCCAATGGACGCAGCGGCCCTTGTAAGTGAGCCCCGTCCCAAAGGCACAGGGCGCTTCAGAGAGAAGGACCCTTCCTTCCCTGAGGCCTGGCCTCACCTGCACAGGGCACCCTGGCCCTCCTGCCCCAGGAGGGACAGAGGGGCCAGACCACCTGCTGACCTAGAGGAGGAGGGCGGTGGCCAGGCCACCACCTCCGGGAAGACTGGAAGGTCCAGCTAGACGCCCTGGGGACACGCGGGTTACAAGAAGCAGACAATGAATCACTTGGTGAAGTCTTTTGAAAGCAAGTAAAGGTTTGCTTCAAGCCAGGGCTGCCTGTACTTCGGCCACAGTGAAGGAGACCAGCCTAACAAACACAGGCGTGCAGAGACATGCAGGTGCGTTCATGGACACCCACGACCAGGCACAGATGTGCACACACGTGCAGCCCAGGCCACCTGGGACCCCCTCTCTCCACCTCTCTCCACACTGGTCCCAGGCCTCCCACCACCAGAGACTGGCACAAACTCTGCCCTTTGGGGATATTTATGGGCACGAGCCAGCAGCCCTCCACATCCAGCTAAAATACACCTCCTTCGCTGCTGAGCCCGAGCTCAGCCCCCTGGTCACCCGAGCCCCCTCCTTTCAGTGCCAGAGGGGACACTGCACCCCACCTGGCAGACACAGAGAAGGCCCTGGGCTGCTCACGCACCCTGGATGCCATGGCTGAAACCACTGCACTGAACAACCAGAGCCACAGAACCCAGCCAGGCATACAAAGCGCTCCTGCCTCCCTGAGTGGGCACCATGCCCGCACCAAGAAGTAGGGCTGAGTCCCTAAGACAGGGAGAAGCCAGGGAAAAGAACCTGACTGGAGACCCACTGCCTCATACCAGGGGCAGAGGGACCGAAAGAACAGAAGTGTCCCACAGTGCTTCAGGCCACTCAGGACCCTCTCTGCACCCCCGGCACAATGTGCCCACAGGCAGACACTGACAGGCGCCGGCCCCCCGCGCTGGCACTGCACACTGGCCCCTCAGGGGATCCCACTGCACCCCCGTGCCATGAATGCATTTCCCTGGGGAAACTGATGCTCCGAGTCAAGCTAGCGTGCCGGGAGCTGCATGGGGGCCGGGGTCCAGCTCTAGCCCCACCAAAGGAGACCAAGAGAGGCCAGCAGGAGAGTGGCTGGAGGCTGGGTGGTCCTTAGCCTCGCCATCTGCTGCTTGGCCATTGGCCACTTCTGCCCAATACTTAGCAGGGGTGAGGTAGAAAGAGCAGGGCAGTGCTGCCTGTCTGGGGCCGGCAGTGGGCCCCTGCACCCTCCCAAGTGCCCTAGGCGCACCTGGGGTCCTGATGCAACCCTGCAGAGCCCCTGGAGGTCCCAGTGAGCAGCCACCAGGCGTGGCTGGATGCCAGCCCCTTGCAGCCCTCCTAACACATCCCCGTGGGTTTCCAGCGTGCCCTCCAGGAGTGGTGCTGTCCGTCCAGATCCAGGCTACCGCCGGGCCCCGGAAGCCCTGTGTCAGCTCGCCCACCCCCTTGCCTCTCCAAGTGCCCGTCGCGCCCTGAGTAGCCCGAAAGCCCACCGTAGCCCTTGGACCAGGCCTCTCTCCCTCTGCCCTGGAGCCCCGAGCACGGTTCACTTGGGGCACCCAAGCCCTGTGCGTCCTTTACACGCCACTTCTGGGGCCCCCAGGCTGCCTGTGTAACCTCCCTCCCTCCACCAGGCTGTCGGACTCCAACTTTCCCTGCACCACGGCCTGTAGATACAGTGGGGCTCCTGCCAACAGGAAGCCAGACCTCAGCGGCCCAGCCCTTCCCGTCCTGACCCGTGCACGCACATGCACACGGAGACCAGAGTCTCCCACCCAGACCTACACGCACGCACAACCCGCACGGGCGGAAGCCGCAGCCTCTGTGTGCTCTCCACTCTGATGAGCGCCATCCACCGCTCACCTCGATGCTCAGAAAGTCACTCACAGCCCAGCTTTGTGACTACATCTCAGCCTTAATTAAAGGGGACTGCAGATCTGCATTTAAACGGCAATGTCGTTTCTAACTGACATGATTCGGTTATCAAGAAAAACACCCAACCGGGCCTGAACCGGAGCAGAGCCCCTCCTCCGCCCTCCGCAAGCAGCAGGCGGGTCAGCTTCAATTTTTAATCCACTGATGAAATATTCACAGGCCGGGAGGGGTCATGTTTCCGGAGGTGTTGGATCCCTGCCCTTTCCAGGGGCTCCCCGAGCCGGTAGGACACTGAGTCTAAGGCGGCAAAGTCAAGGGGGCCTGGAGGAGAGCCGGCCCCACAGCCAGCACCCCGGGTGGCAGCCCTTCCTTCCCCGCCTGCACCATGCACCCTGCTCTTGGCAGGGGCACTCTGGTGGGTGATGCCTGGAGGGGGACACTGTGGCCCAACTGGCCCCAGTCCTGCCACGTCTGGACCTCCAACACTGGCCGGACCCGCTCCAGGAGAACCAGCCCCGTCCCCGGCACTGTAGTTCCCTAAGCAAAACATGAGAGGGCCGGGTCCCTAAGGCCACCTTCTCCTCATCACCAGTCATCCAGGCCTCCAGTGGGGCTCCTGAAGGGGTCACTGCTCCCACCTTACAGAAGAAGACACCGAGGCAGGGAAGAGGCTCTCGCCTTCCCTGGGCACCTGCCCATCCATGCCCAGATGAGAAGGGAGTGCGATGCTAGGCCTGGGATACTACAGCCCGGCCCCCGGCCCTCTCGCGGAGGCACTGCCATGCAACAGAGGTGCTGACATCATCCCTGGGTACAGATGAGGACACAGAGCCAGCAAGGGAGGAGCTCAGGCTGGAGCAGGAGGCAGGGCCCTCAGCCCCGTGGGTGCATCCCCACGCCACACACAGCCCACCTCCCCCCACCTCCATCTCTGCACAGAGAATAAAACCATCCCAAATGAGTGTGGGGTGCGGGCAGGATACTCCCGCCTGGAGGCCACCACTCCATTCCGGGCCAGCTGCCGAGAGCAGGGCCCCCAGCCAGCGGCACCATCGACTTCCCGTGCGTACACACGGCTGGCAGATCCGTCTCAATCCTTGCTGTGCCCCCAGCCAGATGCTCAACGCCCAGGAGGGGAAGATTCTGGACAGGCCCCAAAGGCAAGCCACTCCCATGGCAACCCCCAGGGAGCCTCCCGTCAGGGACACCCCCTCAATGTGTTTCCGTGCCGCCAGCCATGAAAAGGGGCGTCCCACTTTACAGGTAAGTAAACTGAGGTTGAGGGGCAAACGGCCCCCAGAGCACCAGCTGTTAGGGATGGCAGCATGGGTCCCAAGGGCTCTCTGAGGCCCGCCCCTTCCTTGCCAGCACCTCCTGTCCCCCAAGCTCTGGGCCGCTTCCCTGCATCCTGCCTGGAGGGCCTGACACTGACCAGCAGCCCAGTCGGCCCCGGATAAGTTGTTTAATCAAAGCAAAAGCTCACAATGGGCATAGCGCCTCCTGGCATCTCTGCGCAGACATGCCTAGCCATCTGGGGGGCCTGCTCTTCTGACCCTGGGCCTGTGCAGGCTCTGGACAGAGGCGGGAGTCAGGGTCCAAGGCATGGGGCAGGGGCCCGGAGGCTCAAGGGGCCTCCGGGCAGCAGGCGCCGGCCCGGCAGGAGAAGAGAGACGTGTTAAGGCAGAATGACGAGGGGCGAGCTCCCTCGTGGGCAGGCTGACCGGGCACCCCACCTGCGCCAGCTCCCATGGCCCTTTCTGAGCAGCCATCCCCAGGGGGCAGTGCCCACAGGCTCAGCTCTGGGGGTCGAGGGGGCAGAGCTGCAATTTTGCGGTGAGATGTGGAAAAATGCACAAATACCAGGGCGCAGACAGTCCTGGGTGGGCCTGAAGACCCCAAACCTCATGAGACGAGGGGCAGACCACGGGGACCCAGCCCTGCCCATGCTCAGTGACACGATGGCCTGACTCCACGCATGCTCCCTGCATATAAAGAGCTTTAGGGGTTGAGACCCAAACCCATCCTCACAGGTGTGCAGGACCCAGCCAGCATGGGGCCCACCAACACACAGCCCGGCCGCCAGCCTGCTTCTCCAGAGGCCCCACAGGCCTGTCCCTGTCCACTCTCTCCGGCTCCATCCGGGGATGCCCTCCCTCTCCCACAATCCCCAAACTCAGCCAAGCCCTCCACCCACGCTGGGGCCACCACTGCCCAGAGCTGGGAGAGGAGGGCTTCCACATCCCGGGAGTGAGCAGCTCCCGGCCCAGCTGGGAGCTGGGTCTGCAGGCCCGGCCAGACCCCTCTCCCGGCAGAGTACAACGGCCTTCGGGAGGTGGGGGCAGTGCTCAGGATACCCCCCTCTAAGCATGAGTCTCAGGGCAGTCCAGGGCACTGCCCAGGAGGCAACATGCAGTCAGGCATCACCCACCTCCAGGGCAGGGCCTCCCCTCATTGTCTGGGACAGAACCAGGTCTCCCACGGGCCTGCTCCCACCCCCAAGCCTCGGGCTGGCAACACCACGGCCCCTGCCAAGGCTGGGTGCAGCTGCCATCTGGGGAGGGGCCCGTGAGTCTGGAGGCCAGAGACGGGCCAGTCTGCAGTGCCCGTGGCCGGGGACCAATGTTCTGGTCTTACTCGGGGACCGTGCCTCCCCCAGGCTCAGCTCCTCCACCTCAGTGCCCAGCATCCTTAGGGAGCACCCTGGCAGGCATCTGATACCTGACTGCAGACAGATGGGCTGGAAAATCAGAGTCCCAGGGCCTCAAGACAGGGCACAGGTGCAGACACAGGGAGGGAGCCTCCCAGGGACGAAGGCAACCACCCACAAAGGGGTCCCACGGCCAAAGCCAGCAGACTTGGCCAAGGCCAGATCAACAGTCCTGGAGGTCAGCTGCGCAGTGCATGCTCCCCGAGCCACAGGCACCCCAGTCTGCGGAGGGCCCTTCCCAAGACCGTCCTGAGCTCTGAGTCACCTCGGCCTGCTCACTGCTGCACGCACCTCCCACCACTCGCAATACACACACCAGTAAAGGGTGCTCTGACCCCCACGGCTACCTGTCCCTAAAGCCCCGGGTTATGTTGACAAAATGCGGCACCTAGAACATTCCACCCTCTGACCACAGATCCCAGAGTCCCCAAGCCCAGGCATCAGTGTCCCCACCTTGCCATCCGAACTGCCCACCCAGGACTCCGGACTCCTCCCCCACCACACCCCCACAAACAGCACCGCCGTGCAGGCCCAAACCTCCCCGGAGCCCTGAGCCTCCAGCTATGGCTGGTCAGACGCAGCTTCACTGCAGCCCAGATCCGCCTGCCCCAGCCCGCAGCTGCCACCTCCCCATGGCTCTGGGACCCCACCCCTGCCCAGGTCCACTCCCGCCAGTGGCCGGGGTCTCCCACACTCCACCACCAGAGCCCTCACGCCCCCTGAACGCTCTCATTGCTGTCAGGACAGGCCCAGCGCCCGACTGCACCCTGAGGCTCCGCCCTGCCCTCACCTCACTGCAGTCCTACACCTGCCCCCACATCGACCCTCGCAGGCCGGGTCACCCCCACACCGGGGCCTTTGCACGCACTGCCCCACGCTGGATGCTCCTCTCAGCTCTGCCCGGCTTCCCGTCCTGCGGCCTCACCTCCAAAGGTCACCCCCAAGTACCTGGGACCTGACCGTCAACAAGGCAGGCCCCAGGCCGCCCTTACCCGGCCCCCGTGCTCCTGTGGAGGTGGGGGTACAGGGCTGGGAGGGAGCCTACCCCGGGGCCCTCCTCCTCAGCGGATGCCCCGGTGCGGCCGCGGCCCCTGGCCCGCGGGCTCCCATCCATCCGGGCCCAGGGTGCCCTGTCTGCCCCTCGCTGTCCGGCCTCCTGGACTCACAGAGCCACCGGCTGAAGACAAAGGCAGGCTGACCACAGGGGGACCGGCAATTAATCTCAGTCAACACCGTGGTGGGGTGGGTCATCCTCCGCCCTGCGATTTACATTTTTATTAAATCACATGGGAAAATTAGAAACATTATTACTTCCCTGAGTCTTTAACCCTCTCTGCTCCACTCTGCTCACAGCTGCCCCTTGCCGTCCACCCAAGGGTGAGGATGTCCAGCCTCTCCCACCCACCTCTGCCTGCCTGTCACCTCCACAGAGACAGCCTGGGGGCCTATCCCCAGCCTGAGCCCCCCACCGAGGCCCCAGCTGGGCCCAGGGTGTGCGGCCAGCAGGCAGCGCCTGTCCAGCCCTCCCTGGGGCCCCGAGTCAGGCCGGGCCCCCCTTGGGGCCTGTCCTCCCCTTCCCCAGAGCAGGAGCAGTCCGGAGCCGGCGTCTGGCCAGGCCCCTGCTGTCATTACTCCACCGTGACCCAGCCCCACCCGACCTCCCCAAGCACTGGGGCCCCTGGAGCTCTCAGCACCCAGAGTCCAGCAATGCCCAGAGCAGCTCCTTCCCTTCCCCTCTGGTAGGGTCCCAAGTGGGGAGGTAGCAGGGCAGGGAAGCAGCAGAACCCAGAAATGGGAGCTCAGCCCCTGGGCGAGCCCACCCCTGGCACCCACTGAACGTGCTGGAGGCCTGGCGGTGCACTGGGGTACAGGGCAGGTGCACAGCCCAGTCAGGGCCATACGGAGCTCCGACAAGCCACCCGCGGGGTGTGCGGAGCCCCAGAGGGGAACGAGCAGGCTGAGGCGGCCAAAGGTGAAACCACAGCGGAGCGGCCGGAGGGACGACACCCAGTGAGACCGGAAGGACCAGCACGGCAGCCACGGGCAGCAGGGGAAGGGCATTCCGGGGAGGAACAGCACGTGCAGAGGCCACGAGCAGAAGGGCTGGGAACATTCTAGCAATAGGAAGTGGGTCCGTACAGCTGCTCCCCCACAAGCAGGGACGAACGCCAGGTCTGGGGCTGTGACTTCACCCCGCAGACCATGGCAGCATGGGAGGGATCTAGAGGGATCTAGAGGGAACGGCATGGCGAGGCCATGCATTTTAGAGTGAGTGGGCACTGCAAGGAGGCCCTTCTGGATTCCAGCCAGCGCATCCCGCTCACGTGACCACCCGGAGGCCGCCACCCCCTGATGCCTGCAGGGTCCCTACAGGCAAGGTGGGGAAAAGATGCCCTCAACACACAAGGCACCAGGCAGCAGGCTTGGGACAGGCCCCCCCAAGTGGGGGCAGCAAGGAGGGCTTCCCAGAGGAGTCATCACGGCACAGCCCACAAAGCGGGTACAGTGGTCCTACCGCGATCCTACCGGGCAGCCACGGCTCCTGCTTATCTGTGCCAGCAACTGACCCAGATTTACCACAGGTGAACTGGGCTGAGTCAAGACTGATTACGGTTCCCTTTCCCTGGTCCTGTGTTGGGCACTGCAGTTTTGGGAGAGGAAGGCACACGGCACGTTAGTGTCCACAGGGTTACCCTCTCCTGCCTCGCCTGCCCCCACGGAGGGCCTGCTTCAGCTCCATGTCACACATCCTGTAAGGGGTCACGCAGGTGGCTGTTGGTGGCAGATGCTGGCGGCACTGTGAGGGCGGCAGGGGCCCACTTGGGCCACTCTCGGGTGCTGAATTAAGAGCCTGCCGGAGGGGCCAGGCACTCAATGTCCGAGCGACAGAAATATGTCCCCACCAAACTCAAGCCCAGGGCTGAGGTCCCTGCTCGCTGGGGCCACTGAGGCCAGGACTGCGGCTTCTCAATCCAGACTGCAAATCCCCGGGCCACCGCCTCCTTGTGAGCCCCAGGGAGGGGCTTGGAGGCCACGAGCCCCCAGCTGTCCCCACTGCTGACAGCACGTGGGCACAAACCCCATGTCCGGATTCGGTTCAAAGTGCCCGCCTCCTCCCAGCAGCTCCATTCAAGGAGCCAGCATGGCCTCAGGGGTGGGACAAGACACGGGGTGGGAGCCAGTGTCCCCACGACAGGGAGGGGACTGAGGCCCCAGCCCAGGGCCCTGCCGCTGCCAGGCACTTGCTGGTGGCCTCCAGGGTGCGTCAGCGTCCATTTCCTCAGCTGCCTGACGATTGGGCAGAATAGTCACCACACACACTGGACTGGGGCGGCTGGAGCCCAAGGGCCAGAGGCCGGCCCGTCCAAGCAGCCCAAGCATCAGGCCCCCAGAACCCACCGCAGCTCTCTGCCTGGCACTGGGCCCGCACCCACCTGGCCACACAGCCCAGAGCCCCGGAAGACAGGTCCCGTCCCTGGGGTGGGCACCTTGTCCCCTGCTCCCCCTAAGTCCACACCCACTATCAGATGGTCAGGCCCGGCACTGATGCTGAGAGGGCTCCAAGCCCCACCGCGTCACCGCTGCCAGGGTGACCGGACACCAGGCACTGCAGCCCTGCCAAACCCAGGGGAGCTTCCTGGAGGAGGCTGCATGTATTTGGGATCTGACAGAGCAGGAAGCTGGCAGTTGAAGCGGCAACATGAGCAGGACCCGGGGGCAGGGGCAAGCCTGGCCCCTGAGGACCAAGGGGTGCCCATGTGGTTGCAGAAATGCCACCCAGGGTGGCAGCAGGAGGGGCATGGGGAGGGCGCAAGGAGGGCTGGGCCAGGCAGCAGTGATGACAGCATCCTGCAGGCACTGGGGAGCCACAGAGGGTGGTGCCCGGGGAGAGCGCAGTCCCCAGGGGCGGGGCTGGGGACAGGATAGAGGGGGCAGCAGGCCCAGAAGCCCAGAAGCCCAGAGCCCCAGCCACCGCCACCCCTGCTGCGAACCCAGAGGCAGGAACCGGGGCTCCACTCCCATCTTTGAGGGTGAAATTTGGGTGTGTGGTGGGCGCCAGGCTGGGGGCTTTGTGGAGAAGCAGCTGCTGAGTCGGGAGCACAGGGGGCGGGACCCACGTCAAGGCCCCTTCCAGCAGCTGTGCTGCGTGCACACCAGGCCGGACCCAGGCAGAGCGCGCTGGCTCCCGGCCACCCTCCGTCCCAGCAGCCCCCCACCCCCGGGTTAGAAGCCTCAACATCCTCACTTGCCAGGGCTAGAAGGGACCCGCTTGGGGCAAGGGAAACTGAGGACTGGGGCAGGCCAGGATGGTCATGTCCACGCTCAGCCAGGTCCCCTCCTGGGGCACGGAGCAGGTGTGGGGTGGCAGGGGCCTGTGGAGGGCAGGGACACCAAGCTCGGGCCGGGGATGACTTGGAGTCAGTGTGCAGGGAAGAAGGGGGGCCGGGAGGCGCACTGGGCAGAGGGAACAGCCTACAGCCTGGGAGAGGCTTGGAGGGGGAACTTCAGGGCAAGGCCCTTTAGGGACGCTTGGGGTTCAGCTGACGCCCCCAGGGGGACTGCCAGGTCTTGGGGGAGGGCTTCCCAGGCATGCCCACCCCACACTGGTAGGGCCATGAGGGCTGGCACTGGGCCCGTGTGTTGCAGCATGGCAGAAGGGCAGAGGGCAGGAGGGCACAGGGGACGTCACATCTGCTGACCAAGGCCCCCCACCCCCCCGCCACTTTGGGAGGAAATGCTCTTTCCCACAGTTATGAAAGATCCTCTTGCTTGAAGGAAGAAGGTGAACCCAGAATCACACCATTCCTCAGCTCAATGCCCCTCTTGCTGGAGTTGGCTGGACACGAGGTCCAGGTGTCCACAACAGAGCCCATCCACCGGGACTCACATCCCTACCCACGACCCTAAGCAAGGAAAGACCAGTGGGGACGAGACAGGGGCCTTAACCCCCAAGCCCACGTTCAGGGGGCAGGTCTTGCTGACCGGCTCTGGGAGGTTCCTGGGCTCAGGGTGGTTCTGGAACCAGCTGTCCCTGAAACCGCCCCTCCCAGGGCAGGAGCTCCTCCAGGAGAGGACCCGTCTCCTCCCCACACTGCCTGGCCCCACGCTGCGTGCCCCTTGTGTTCCAGGAGCCAGAGAGCACTGGCAGGCCATCGTCCACAGGACCCTGGCCCCAGAGCAAGGACCTCTTCTCCCTACCCACAGATGAGGACACTGAGGTCCAGAGGGGTCCCCAGCCACCACTAGTCCCTGCTCCCAGGCAAGACCTGAAGATCGGGACAGTCTTAAGTTCACCCTCGTGGCCATCCTAAAGGTAAGTGCAAGTACTCCACCCCACAGATGACAAAATCCAGGCTTGGAGAGGGACACGCTTGCCCAGGTCATGGCTGCAAAGGGCGGAGCAGGTGCCTGAACCAGTGGTGGGAGTCCTGCTGCATGAGCACCCTGGGGCCAGCCAGCCTGCGCACGGCTTCCCAGGCTCCAAGGGGAGCCCCTCCTCCTCCCAGCAGGAACCAGGCAGCCCCGCTGGCCAGATGCCCTCTACCCGTGCCACCCACCAAGGGCGGGGTGGGTGGGAATCCCGTGCTCTCTAGGGCCTCTCCAAGGAGGAGGTGCCCCCCACAACCTCAGCCTCAGGATTCAGTTTCCTGGTCTCGAAGCAAGGGGTTACCGACAATGCCAGCACCTCCGCGGCCGTGCCGCCTGCACCACTCACGCCAGAAGAACGGCCACTTCAGTGCAGGTCAACAGCCACCACTGCACTCCGGGCTCGGGTGGGACAGGTGCCCGGAGGGAGGCCAGTGCTCTCCCTCAACACTCCCCACTGTCCCCTCCGGCCAGAATCCCCCACAACCCCCACCCGGCAGACCTGGGCATTGCTGGGGCTGCCCGTGTCAGCCCAGAGGCCCCACTCAGTGCCCGGCAGGAAACAAGGGCTTGCAGGCTGCTCCTGGGGAGCCCACCCAATGCCTCCTGGTGGCAGAGCACCCCGGGTACCAGCCAGGCTCACCAGGCAGATTCCAGGGTCAACCGGCAGCTTGGCATCTGGCGCTACTGCCAAGGATGGAGAGACGGGCACAGCATGGCACCTCCGGGCGCAGAGGCAAGACACCTGCACTGAGCCTGTGCCCCTCCTTCCCTCAGGCACCTCAGCAGCCCCTCTGACTGCCGAGCCCTGAGCCCTCAGATGCCAGCAGCGCCCTACGGTCTCACCCAAACCCTGTCATGCTTGGGCCGCGCACCGCCTGGTGCTACTCGGAGCGGTCGGGATGGGCCTTCCCGCATGGAGAATGTCTGTATCCTGCATCCCCACCAGGGCCCCGGGGCCTTTTTTTCTGACTCCAAACCGCCCCCCCGCCACACCCCGCGTGCACAGGCCCACAGCAGGGCCTGCACAATCGCGCCCCCTTTCTGTAATGGCTCGGCCTGTCCTGCCCTCCCCACTCAGGCCCGGGCACCACAGCAACCTGGCGCTCCTCTCTCCAGGCACCACAGCAACCTGGCGCTCCTCTCTCCGGGCACCACAGCAACCTGGCGCTCCTCTCTCTGGGCACCACAGCAGCCTGGCGCTCCTCTCTCTGGGCACCACAGCAGCCTGGCGCTCCCTCTGGGCACCACAGCAGCCTGGCGCTCCTCTCTCTGGGCACCACAGCAGCCTGGCACTCTCTCTGGGCACCACAGCAACCTGGCACTCCTCTCTCCAGGCACCACAGCAGCCTGGTGCTCTCTCTGGGCACCACAGCATCCTGGTGCTCCCTCCGGGCACCACAGCACCCTGGCGCTCCCTCTGGGCACCACAGCATCCTGGCACTCCCTCCGGGCACCACAGCATCCTGATGCTCCCTCCGGGCACCACAGCATCCTGGTGCTCCCTCCGGGCACCACAGCATCCTGGTGCTCCCTCCGGGCACCACAGCTGCCTGGCGCTCCCTCTGGGCACCACAGCATCCTGGCGCTCCCTCTGGG
>JAQQAC010002172.1:2654073-2668616 GCA_029783875.1 Phataginus tricuspis
GGGCACCACAGCATCCTGGCGCTCCCTCCGGGCACCACAGCATCCTGATGCTCCCTCTGGGCACCACAGCACCCTGGCGCTCCTCTCTCCGGGCACCACAGCAGCCTGGCGCTCCTCTCTCTGGGCACCACAGCAGCCTGGCGCTCCTCTCTCCGGGCACCACAGCAGCCTGGCGCTCCCTCTGGCCTCATCTTGCATGTCAGGACCCCCATCCACCAAATGCTAGCATAAGGCCCAGCTGTGCTCATCCAGACAGACAAGAGCCCCTCACCCCAGCCCAGGCCATGAGCCCTTGGGGAGATGTCCCCACAGCTAGAAGTCCCCCAGCCAGCCAGACGCTCCAATAACCCCCCAGCCAGGGCCCTCGGCAGACAGTGCGAACAAGGCTGAGCCCAGCCCTGCACTCCACGTGCCCTGCCCAGCCAGGTCCAAGGCAGGAACACCACAGATTTATTTTCCTGCGCGTCCAGGGCCCACCCCACCCAGTGTATCCACCCACATGGTCACCCTTCTCCTCTGCCATGGCCGCCCCACACTCTGGTGTCCAAGAGGAGCTGAGGAACAGAGGAAGCTGCACCAAGGCTCCCCCACTACCGCCACCCGCTCCCCGCGGCCAGTCCCGGAGGATGGAAAGGGGCTGCCCTGCTGAGCCACCTGGGGCGGGAGTGAAGTCCCTGTCACCAAGCTGCCGAGGCCCCCTCGGTCACACACACACTTGCCTTCTCCGAGGCCCCAGGCCTAGACCAGGAAACTGGGTGGAGACTAGAGGGTGGGGCCTATCCAACCCAGAGTTGCTAAAAAGAGCCAATGGGGAAGTAAAAATAGGAAATAAAATAAAATTGCTGCAGCCAGCCCTCCGTTGTTTGCTTAGGAAACAAAGCATCTCAGCTCCGGGCCCTCCCAGACCAGGAATGTCTCCCCCGACCTCCAGCTGCCACCAGAACGGCAACCACCCGCCAGGGGCTGGGGCAGGAAATGCCTCAGAGAGGAATCCTGAGCACCCGGTTCAAATCCCAGCTCTGCCACTGCCCAGCCTTGTGACCTTGGTCAAGGAGCTGGGCCCCACCTCCGTGTCAGCCGCACGGTGCAGACCCACCTCCCAGGTACGGAGGGAGGGAGGGCAGCAGCTTGCCCTGCCCCAGGCTCCCAGCAGCCAGCAGGGCGGCCCCACACTCAGGTCTGCCGAGCGCCTCTGTGCCAGGTCTCCCTGCAGGCCCCTCCCCATCTGCACCCTCACTCCATCCCCCAAGCAGGCAGTCAGGAGATCAGAGTACCAGACCGCGCGGAGGCTGGACCCCGCTCACACCAGCTCACCGTGCAGCTCTCACACCTCGATTTCTGCACCTAACGATTAGAGGAAGCCTTCCTTCCTATCCTTTCCTGCTGGGCCTTTCCAGGACTGGCACTAGGCTCATTCACACTAAAGTGTGCATGACTGACCCTGGCTTCAGGACTGGGGATAGAACTCCACAGAGGAGAGTATCTGATCCTGGAGCTGAGACAACCCAGCCAGAGGGCAAGGAAGGACCATTTGGTTCTCATGCATCCAATCACCTCCCATCCCTGGTGGCATGAGAATTCTCCACTACTGGCTCAGTTCAATAAGGCACCTCCTGGGTCAACACTCACTGATGGGTGGAGTCCGCCTAGGGCACCTGCAGAAAGGACATCTGAGCCTGGGCCCAAGCCCTGGGCCCCTGCTGGGGGCGAGCGCAACGGCCCACCATGTTTGACTTCAGAATGCTTCTTGTCACCCCCCACCCCAGGAGCCCTCTCAGTCCCCGCCACTCCCTGGGAACGGGGGTGGACTCTGTGGGACTGGCCAGGGGGTCTGGGGGGTGACATCACTGGTCTGACGCAGCACCAGCCGGCCCCAAACCACCCTCCCCATGACAGCGAAAGGTCTTTCTAGAACTTACATCTGCTCTCAGCCTCTCCATTCTCTGGTCCTCAGTTCCTTGTACTGCAAGCTGCTCTGCCAGTGCCCACCACTCTCCTCAGGACAGCCGGGCTCTGACCTCCTCACCTCCCTGCACACACAGGGCTCTGCCTGCCCAAGGCACTCACCGCGTGCCACCTCAGCGTCAGGCCCATCCACAGGGACCAGTGAACAGGGAGCCAGTCCGCAGCAAAGTGTCTCCAGCTGGACCTGTCGTTGCTGGCCAGGAGGGGTGGGGGCACAGGACACATGGCGCATGCACACACGCACACACACACACCCAGCTCACATGCCCACACATACTCACATACAGAGGCTCACACATGTGCACTCTGGCACTGGACCCCAGCCCAGAGGAATGACTTGCCCCGCATGTGCTGCCTCTATGTCCCTGAAGAGGGTCTAGGGACAGCAGGCCCCAGTGGGTGGGGGCGGGGAGGGGAGAAGGAAGCAGCAGGCGCATCTCTGGCCCCTGACCAGAGCCCTCCCGCACACAGACCCTCTGACTGGCCAGAGAGCACAAGGTGGGGCTCCCCGTGGAGAGGACAAGAGGCAGACCCTGGGCCCACCTGACCTCCAGGTCCTGGGGGCCAAGCCGAAGGTCAGGCCTCCAGCCTACCCAACACAGGCATGTAGGCCAGTGACCCACATCCCAGCTCAGAGTCCCAGGTCCTGGCCATGTGGGCCGCCAAGCACCAAGCACAGAGTCCAGACAGCCAGGGAGACAATGGTAGTGAGGACAGTCATCTCGTTGTTCAGAAACAGGTGCAGGGGTGAGGGGGACCACCAAAAGGGCCCGAGGGCCAGCAGGAGGGAGACGTGGGTCATCTCCTTGCTCCGGGATGCCCTGCGACCCCCAGGGTCCCACAGGCCTGCTCTCTACCCCAAAGACATGGTCTGCCTGTCCCTGGCCCTCACGCATGGGGCCGGGCAGAACACGGGGCTGAAGCCGAGGCGGTGGGGGCACTGGCTGCCCCGACTGACAACGTGTCCCAAAGCTTATCAGCCACGTCCAGGGCCAGCATAGGCTGCAGAGCGATTCCCTCCCTGTGCCATCAGCCAGCCACAAGAGCACCCCCGCTGCCCAAGGCACAGACACAATAACCGTCCACAAGCAGCGGGCTGTGGGCAAGGGGCCGTCCGCACCAGAATGCAGCTGAGCTGGTGCCCTCGGGGAACCAGCCTCTCTGAGAGCTGCCACCGGTGACCACACCAGGAGGCTGACCTCAACCGATGATCTGAGGACATGGGCAGGCATCGGGGGCACGGGACCAGGGTCCCACCTGGACTTGGGGCCAGTCAGCCCAGAACCAGAGCAGTCTGCAGCCCTGCAGCCAGGAGGATTCAGATCCTGACACACAGAGGCCTTCTGAATACAGCGGCTTTTTCTTTTTGTAAACCCTGTCCCATGCCAGCCATGGGGGACAGAAATAAGTTGGCAAGGATCAGGTGCCCAGTGGTGGCTGGTGCCAGGCCCAGGGGCCATGCCACACACATGCCCACCTTTCCAGCCCAGAGAGGGAGCCCCAGAGAGGTCCCTGGGCCCTCAGGCCTCATGCCCCACTATACCCTCAGGCACCCCGGAGCCCTGGGACGACTGTAGCACTATCGGACCAGGCCATGTCAGCCCAAGGAGCATGTTCGACTGGGAACAGGCAAGGAGTGTGCAACGTGGGGGCCAGGGAGGCACCAGTCTCTTACCTGGTGACCCAGGACACCCACATCCCCTGGTGCCCCAGCTGCAGCAGGGGGAGATAACCTCTCCTGTGATGGCTGCCAAATGCATTTTTCCAACAGCTCATGAAGCAGACCCTGGGCTGGGGGCAGTGGGAACAAGCCACGGGAGCCCCCAGAGCCACTCGGAGTCCTGGTGCTCACCCACCGCCCACAGCCGAGACGAGGCCCGTTTCCCTCCTCCCCAGGGCGCTGCCTCCCCGGCCCTTGGAGCTGTTATCAGCTGCTGCTCTGCAGCCACGGGCCCCCTGGCACGACAGGCACGACTCTCCCCAGCAGGGGGAGTGAGGCCGGTGGTCCCATGAAAAGCAGCTCTGAGACATGAAAGAGAAAGGTGGGGTGGCGTCCCACCTGCCAAGCCTGACTCGAACACCACCCCATCCAGACAGGCTGGCGACATCCCTCTCCCAGGGCCCTGCAACCCTGCCCTGGGACCACCCCTCAGGGGCACGCCTCCAGCCAGCAGGCTTTCACAGCCCGGGCCCTGCCCCACGCTCGGCCTACATGCCCACTGCCCACTCAGCCGTGGGCGTCAGAACACACCCCACCCCAAAGTCCTGAGCATCCCAGACTTGCACCTTCTGTGGTTTCCTCCTCTGGAAAAGGCACTTCATCCTTCCGGATGCTCAGGCTGAAAGTCACGTCAGAACCCAACTCTGCAAGGGGCCCACCAGCACGTTTCTGAGGTGGACGGGTTGGGGACAAGTCTGCAAAGAACACCGATTCCCTCAACAAACACCACAAGGCCAGCATGGGACCCGGCACTGCGGCTTCAGCAGCAAACGAGACGAGACCTAGCAGCTGACCCCATCCATGAGCAGGGACGTTCGGAGGCCCTGAGGACCCGGGGGGAAAGGGCCACGGGCAATCAGAGGTGTCTGCCGAGGGGCCCGGCGGTGTGCCTCCCGCCTCCAACTCCATCCAACATCCTTCCTTCCATTTTACAAATGGGGAAACCTAGATAAAGAGGGAGGAAGTGACGTGCTCTAAGTCACAAAGTTCACATGGCAGGGCCAGGATGGAACAGGCAGGGGACCCTGCGCACGCCGCCTACCCCCGGTCCAGCAGTCGGAAGGGGTCCGCCTCTCGGGACTGATGTTCCCTGGGGTCCCAGGCTTCGGGGGCAGACACATGGACTAAGGGGGCTAGTGCCCTGACCTTATGCCCAGGGAGACAGAATAGGGAAGGGAGGGGGCCCTGGCTCCCCTCCCACTGTCCTTGCCCTCAGCCGGGCCCAGGAGGGCCACAGCCAGCACAGCCCCGCCCCAGGGGCCGAGGCCCGCCTCACCACTGCCTGAGCCCAGAGCAGCCTGGCACCCAACACCTAAGGTCCCCACCTCCCAGCCCTCCTCCTGACCTTGTGCCCAGGCAGAAAGTCCAGGAGCAGGGGTGGGGTGGCGGTGGCTCTGCCGCCTCCCGTGGACTCTGCCCCCAGTCCGAGTTGTCTCCCTCAATCCAGGCGAGGAGAGAGGGAGGAACCAGCACGCACAGGAGGCCCCTGGGCCAGTGGCGCCCAGAGGCGCCCACAGGGAGAGGAGCATGGCCCGCGGCAAGGGCACCATGAGATGACCAAGGGACGTGAGGACAGACAGGCAGGTGGAGAAGGGGCCCTAGCTGCTCCACCCAGAGGGGGACCAAGCAACAGCCACTCACCCAGGCCCCGGAGATGTGAGCTGGTGTAACAACACGTGGCGGCCAGCACAGGTCACAATCCAGCCCAAGACATTCTGGGGCCCAGGAAACAGACGGGACACTGGTTAGAGGGGCCCCTGCAGCCAGGCTGCGGACCACCAGGTCACAGCCAGGCCCACTCTCACCCTCACCTCCTCACAGGATTAATTATTCCCAGACCAGCTGACCACATCACGCCATGCTGGAATGGTTCCTCACCAGCACAGACCTATAACCCAGCTGGCAAGGGGCACACCAGAGCAGCCCGGGATGCAGTCGGACCCTTCCGGAATCCTCCAGGAGGGCTACTGCTGGTGACTACATGGGCATCACCAGTCTGCACCCTTGGCTGGGGCCGGAACTCCCCACGGAAGGTCCACGCATTGTCTCCACCTTGATTTCCTTCCCACAACCCAGACATCAAACTCCTACTCATCCCTTAAAACCCAACTACAACTGCACCTCTCCCGTGAAGCCTCCCTGACCTCCACAGGCGGTTTACAGGTAAGGCAACTGAAGCCCACACAGGTAAAGTTACCAGCCCCAGGGCCACACAGCACCCAACTCAGAGCTGGACCCATGACAGAAGGCAGCCTCTCTCACCAGCAAGCTCCCTGAATGGACAGGGAGAAGAGAGCGGAGATTGGAGAGGCCACAGGGCCATGTGCACAAAGCAGAGGCCAGGCCTCCACGCTGGGGTAACGGGGAGCCATGAGACTTCCCGGCAGGGGAGGTCAGAGGCAAAGGAGAGAAGAGGCTAGCCCATCCTCAGCTGGCGGCCGGCATGTCCCCACGGCCCCCTGCCCAGCCCAGCGCCCACCCGTAAGGCTCATCCCATCCCGATCACAGCAGCTCACCTGAAGTGCTTTGCTGTGACACTCCCAGCTCAAAATCAGAGCCTAGCTGAACAAAAGTGACCATATACCCCACCCAAACTGACACAGAGGCCATGGCTCCCTAACCCCCAGCCCCGTCCTGCTGCCCAGGGCCTGTCCCCCTTATCCAGGGAAGGGTCCAGGGCCATTTCCTGAGAATCTGGTCCCCAGCTGGGCCATCCGGATCAGACAGTCACCAGCTCACAGGAACAAGGCCAAGGTGCCGGGAGGGGAGGGCAGAGGCCTCTGGCGGCCACAGGGCACCAGGGAAACCAAGGCTAGGAGAAAGAGGGACTGCCCAGGCATGCAGAAAGCGGGCCAGAGCGAGGCCGCCTGCCCCAGCCCCAGGCTGCGCCCCTGCATGGGAGCGGTCCCTCTGCCCTTCAGGTGTGAGGTGGGTGACCACTCTCCACCCAAGCAAGGCAGGACAAGGGCCTTAGGGGCACAAACCTCGGGAAGCAGCAGTGACTGCCTCCGCTGGAGCACCCTAAAGCTGCTTGGGAAGAAGCCAAGTCACAGGGAATATATGGTATGCACCGAATGTCCAAAGGGCACCCACTGCGGCTTGGATCCGAGAGCTGGGCCCTTGCCAGCCAGGCACCTCGGGCACATCCCTCAACCTCCCGGAGCCTGAAGTCCTTATCCCGGAGACGTGCTCACAACAGCCCCTGCCTCCTGGGCTTGCCCACGTAGGGACAGCTCAGCCCGCGGCCACCTCAAAGGTCACTGAGATGCTGCCCAATGCCCGGCCCTGACTCTGAGCGGCAGATGGACATGAAGCCTGGGGTTACTGGAGAGGGTGCTGTAGTGGCCCCCAGCCCCTCACCAGGGCAAGGGGCATCCTCCACACCGTGAGTATCCAGCTGCCACCTGAAATGCTTTCAGGTGTGGTCTCCATCCCACTCCTGATCAAACTAGCAGCTCCTGGGCATCTATGCTGGGCACTGCAAGGCTGCACATGCTTTAGACCAGCCTCCAGAAGCCTCGGCAACAGAGGCGTGTCCAGCATGTCACGACACTGCGCTGGCCAAGCACCTGTTCTACCAGAACGGCCTCATCGTACGCCGTGTGTGCACTGAATCAGCTGTGGGGCGGCCCCATCACCCCACGGCACGCACAGAAGAAGGCAGGGCAAAGGGCCGGCAGGTCTGACAGTGGGGCCTGAACCCAGGCAGCCTGGCACCGAGTCCAAAACCGTGCCCACCACCCTGTGCTCCACACAGCGCACAGATGGTCAGGGACAGCCAGGCTCTGACGGGGGAAAGCAGGCAGACTCCCAGAAGGACATGGCTTTAGAGCTGACCCCACAGACAGGCGGAGAGCGGAGAGGGGGCTCCAGGTGGAGGCAGGGCCAGCCAAGCCCAACGGGCACCTGTTCCAGAGGGCTTTGGCCAAGGCAGCCACCCAGTGGGAGCCTGTGAGCACGGCAGCTCCAGCCACCTGGGCTGTCACCGCCTGACCTCTGCCCAGGGGCCAGTACGGACACTTAAGCTAAATTGGTCAATTATGGGATACTTAGATCCCTCCCTGGGGCTTCCCAGCCTCCTGTGGTTCTGGGAGGCAGCACCAGGAAGCCTGCTAAATCAGTAACCTCATTACAGCCGGGTGGCCACGCCTGAGGCCGGCTTTGAACTCCGTGGGGTTTATCCCTGGCCCTGGAGGATTCACACACCACCTGGCCCAGGCCCAACTCCTCCCCCTCCACAGTGATGGCTCCGGACTCAGGACTGCCCTGCCTCTGCTGAGACCCATCGTCGCCAGCACTGGGCCTTGCACAGTCAGGAAGACTGAGGCTCGGCTGGAAACCACTGCTGCTCAGACCAGCCCACAGAGGCGCAGGGAGGCCAGGGCCCAGCTCTGGGTTACCCCAGAAACAGCGTGTCAGACTCCCTTTACGTCCCCAGCCCCAGCTGACAGGCTCAGAGCCATCCGTCTCAGGAGCTTGGAGCCGAGGGCCAACCATCAACAGTCTCCAAGTTAAAGAAAGACCCCAAGTTAACCTCACACTGAGGCCCCGAGGGCCCATTCCCCACCACGACCATGGACTCCCTGCCCTGACCCCAGACGGCCCAGCCACCCTGCCAACACATGGAGAGTCTTGTCCCCCAGCCTCATCTGGTGCTTTGGGATTGGCAATCTTCGTAGACCTGGGCTTGGGCCCTCTTTACTCAGACAGTTCCATCACCTTTCCTGGAAACCCCAAACCCCTGGCTGAAACCACTAGCAACCCAGGCCCTGGATGCCTCAGTGAATGGGGTGGGCAGCACATACACAGGGTGGAGAGCCCTTCCCCCAAGAGCAGGCCAAGGGCCCAAGGGCCAGGAAGGGAGCAGGGGACAGGAGCGCCAGGGCCAAGGTGGGGGGCTCCTCTCCCACCCCGAGGGAAGATGGAGATCCCCAGCCCCGCCCAGGGGCCCAGCCTGTCCCCAAGGAAGCTCTGGGCTGAGTGGCCCAGCCATGGCAAAGTCTAGAGCCCCCTCCTGGGACACCTGCTATGTCAGGCCAAGCCCACCTGAGACTTTTCCACCTTCCAAGCCCACCCTCCACACAGAGCTGGAGGCCTAATTCCAACTATTACCACCGTCACACCCAGTTCCCGTGGCCCCCAGACTCCCACACATCTGACCCGCGCCCCAGCCCTCACCCAGGGCCACGTCTGCAGCCGCCCCACACACACCACCACCTCTCCCAGGTCTGGCCTCACAGGCCTCTGGGCCTTTTCCCTGCCACCTATTGTAACCCTGCCTCTGGGCCAGAGCCCCCACCAGAACCTGCTCCAGCAGGAAGCCTGCAGCATCCCTCCACTCCTACACCCACCTCTGTGAGGCTGGGAGGGCAGGACCAGGCCAGCACCTGGCAGATGCACCCAGCCAGCAGGCCCGGGTCCTTCTAAGAGGAGCTCACCAAGGCACTGTTAGGATCAGCTGGGATGGCGAGGCATGTGCATGAAGTGTCTGTGTGTTCATGTGAGCGAGCACGAGTGCCAATGTGCGTGCATATATGTATGTGAATGTATGCATATATGCGTGCAGGCGTGCGTGCTAGAGGCTGCATCCCTATGCACGTGCGTGCGCTGTGTTGGGAGTGGGGGCCACGAGATAACCAAGGCCTCCCTGCCCTGAGGATGCAGTGTGGCCATCTTGGCCAGCCCCCCAACCCAAGTCCCTCAGGAATTTGCTGCCCGACAGCCCCACCATGGTGAGGTAGAGGTGGGCTACAGGCCATGGGTGTCCTCACGCCGAGCCTCTGGTTGCTGACCCAACCCATGGCTTTCAAGAGCCCCCACCCTGCTCCACCCCAGCCAAGGACAACCGTGGGGTCTCCACTCCCCAGCGGGCCGTTAAAAGGTAAACAGGGACCAGAAACTTCAGCCGTCTACCAAGCCCCACAGAACAAAGCACTCAGTTGCCCAGGCCAGAGACCTGTGACGGGGCTCCCGGGGAGCCAGGATGGGGTGCAGATCAAGGCCCTGGCAGGTGAGCAGCTTCTAAAGATGCTGCCTGAGGACCGAGAGGCCTGGGGGAGCAGAGTCCCACCCAGGGACCACTTCTGGCCCAGTTGGGGCTCAAGGCCCCTGGCTGAGCTTAAAAGGCTTGGTCTCCCCATCCACTTGGGGCCCATCTCCGTGAAGAGGTCCCGAAAACCCAGTCCCAGGTTCCCAGCAGGCGCCCCATCAGTGGAGCCGTCAGCATCCTTAAAGGGGCGGAAGAGGGCCCTGAACTATCTGGGAGAGATTTAGAAAAACAGGGTAGGCAGAGACCACAGAGACGAGGAAATCAGGCCCTGAGCAGCCACCTCGCTCACCACTCCACGCTGGCAGGGGCAGAGGGACGCAGGGACATGAGGACACACAGATGCAGGGAAACGTAGCAAACGGGGGCCTAGCTGCAGGACGGGGCGTGCGGCACAGCCAGAGCCAGCTGAGAGGGAGGCTGAGTGTGAATGCGTGTGCACCCTGCATGCGTGTGTGCGCGCCCCCACTCTCCCCTGCATCGGCCGGGGCCAATTTTATTTAGCTGCTTTCTGCTCCATTTCATGCTCGTCCAGCTGCTGAGCTACACGATGGCTTTGTAACTCTGGGGTGCAATTTCCCTGTCGGTGAGGTGCGGGCACAACCACTCAGAACATCTCGCCCCAGGTTCGAGTGGGTGTACAAGGGAGTTCTGCGCCCCACCCGCCTCCCTGGGGCATCAGGGAGGGTCCGCACAGCGGGGGCCCAGCGGGGTCAGGGCTCCCAGATGGGGCGTGTCAGTGTTCACTCAGCACACAGAGGACGGGCCAGGCCGCCCTCTGCCCACATCTGCTCCCCAGACCTGACAGCACCAACCTCCAGCTCTGTCTGCTGTGTCCTGCTCTGGTTCCACCCTGGAGACCTGGGCCCCAGCGCAACCTGGCAGGAGGCACAGTGAGGACTGGCCTGCCCTTCAAAGAGGGGCCTTCACGGAAGCACACCTCTACGACAAAACGGGCTGCCCTCCCAGCACCCTGGAAGAGCCTGCACACACATCCGTTTCACACAGACAGCCGAGGCTCAGAGAGGCCAACGGGCAGGCCACACACACAGGCAGCAGAGTGGGGAGCAGACCCCAGCCCAGCAACAGGACACCACCCCCCAGGAAGGTGCAGCTCCTGGAGTCCCCCCAGCGATGGCCAGGTCATTCCAGAGAACAGGTGGGGCGCCAAGTGACAAAGGGACCTGAATGGGAGGGGGAGGAGGAGAGGCATGCCCCGAGGCGGGTGGAACAGCACCTTATGAATGTAAGCACGAGACTCGCCCTGTCCCCCGGCCTTCCACGGCATCCATGAAACGACTGCCTAGTGAGCACTGGGACAAAGGTCACACAGGTGAGCCCTACTGGGCACCGGCCCCACTGGCCAGGCAGGCTCTCGAGGGCCCGGACCCCTGCCCCATCCCCGGCCCTGCCAATGGCCAGTTCTCATGGGAACACACCAGCTAATGGGACACCACAGGGCCCTGGCCACCAAAGCCTGCTAAAAGCAGCAAACTTCAACAAACTTGGGGGAGGAAAGAAGGGCAGGTGTTGGCTCACAGAGCCCTGGACCTGATGACAGTGCCCCAGCCTGAGCCAATGCAGGGGCCTGGCTGCTATGTCCTCCAGAGAGCAGCTGAGCCAGCCCAGGACCCCCTTCTCCCACCACCCAGACCCAGCTGCCAAACACACCCGCTGGGGACAGAGCCCAGAAAACAAACTTCTACCGGCAGCTTCCAGAGTTTAAGGCTCTCCCCCTACTCCCTCCCCGCCGTCTGTGTAGCCAAAGTCTGTCCCACCTAGAATCTGGCCCCCACATGATACCAGAGCCACTGGCATGCACACCCAGCCCCGCCTAGGCACGGGGCCCACTCACGGGCACCCATTCTGTCGACACAGTAACTCCACCACCAACCACCAGGCCTCCTTTCCCAGGAAAGGAAACGAAGACTGCCAACAGGAACCCCCCAGAGCCACAGAGGGGGTGGAGTGGGGGCCCAGGGAGAGCAGGCAGAGGGCCTCCTGGAGGAGGTGCAGCTCCCCACCGGCCCTGAAAGACGGGCACAGCTGGGGTGGGAGCAGGGCTGGGAGCTCCAGTCTACCCCGCCCTGGCCCAGAGCCGCCCGGCGCTCCCTGCACAGCCCTTCTGGGGCCAGCTCAGTCCTCCCAGGTCTGGGCAGAGGGGGCCAGGCTGCACCCTGGGCCTGGGCAAGGATGCAGGCCGGCAAGGCCACAGTCAGACCACCTCAGAGGGCTGTTTTTCTCACCCTGACATGTCCCCCGTCAACAAACAGAGCCCCCTCCGAGTTTACCAAAACAAACGCCCCAACCAGTCAGCAAACGCCCCAACCGGTCGGCAGTGCCCAGGCCGGGACAGAACTGCCTCAGCAGGCCAGACTCCAAGCCCGGACTCCAAGCCCGGCCTCCTAGACTCACATGACCCTGTTATTTCGGGAGGCCCCGGAATGTGCTCTATTTTGGGTCCCAAGGGCTCTGATATTACCAGAAGCCCCTCACCGGGGCCACAAGCTCCCTTTGGTCCCTGAAAGTCCCCCAAAGGGAGGCCATTGGCTTATGGCCCTGCCACTGGCCAACCCATCCCCCTCTGGGCAAACAGGCTTAGCACACAGGGTCTGTCAAAATCTGAGACCTCTGGACTTTATAAGCTCAGCCTTCCAGTCCCACTGTCCAGGATGGTGCCAGCACAGGCCTTCCCCCGTGATGGGCACAGGGGCACTGGCCAGCCCTGGGCGGGAGGCAGGGTGCCTCAGGCGAGTTACCCAGAAGCCCAGCAAGCAGCAGCTGGGAGACTCCTGGGGTGAGAGCTGGTGCCCAGGCCCCCCAAGCCCAAGGCAGCGTCGGGGGGAAGCCCTCTCTGCCCAGGGCTGTAAGTGGCCAGAACACTGAGAGGGGCGGTACAGCCTTCTCAACAGCTCCACGTCTGGCCTGTGTCGCCAGCCGTGCCCTGGACAAGCTGGGCCTTCTGACACTCACCCCCCACGAGGGATTAGGCTGTGTTGACAAAAGGGCTTAGGCAAGTAGCCGCTTAAATGGACCTTCAACTCCACTGGACTTCAGAGCTGGTCACAAGCTCAGAAAAAAATAAGATGTAATCAGAGCCCAGGATTCTCTGCTCAGGCCTGGGCAGTGGGCTGCCTGGGAGGCCACCAGCCAGGACTGACAGAAGCCCCAGACCTGCTTGCAAGCGGGGGCACACACCCAGATTCCTGAGGCAGTGGCCCAGAGGCACATCGTTGCCTCTTCAGGGGGACTCCAGCCCAGTGACCCTGCGGCCCAGGCCTGACATGGGCCGACTCCCAGGGCCCACCGGAACGTCACCAACAGGGACCTGTTCTGCTCCCAGTACCCAGCCACGGCCCTGCTACATGGGGAAGCGGGGGGTTGCCGCACAGAAGAGACAGAGTTGAGCACTCTTGTTCCAGAAGGGATCCTCTGGGAGAGCCTAGCTCTGTGGGCATGTGTGCACACGAGGGCGCAAAGGTTTAATGGGGAAAGGAGACACTGTCGCCCACACACGGGCTCTCGAGCACACTACGCCAGGCGGCAGTTAAGCCCCAAACAACTCAGCTTTCTCTACTGCTCCACACACATGCTGGCCCCCACGGGCAGGTTGTTCAAATCCAAACCCCCCAGTTTGAAGCCTGTGGCCTCAGCCTCTCCAAGTCAGTTTTCTCATCTGCAAAACGGGCGTCAGTACTCTCTCCTGAGGCTTTGGGAAGGACCCAGGGCTCATCCAAGGAGGGCCGCGCAGCCTGGCCCTCTCCCGCCAGCCAAAATCCCCATCATACAGAGACAGCCAGGAAGGCTTCTTAGATTTGACAGACTTGGAACACTACTCCAGTCATACTCCAGCATGCCACCCGTGAGCAGCTGGGGGTGCTCGGACCCCTTGCCCTGCCTTCCCAGGGGCCAGCTCCATGACGGCTCCCCTCTACCTCCCGGTCTCATCAAACGTCCCTGCAGCTGTGCCAGGTTCCGACTGCCAACCTGGTGGCCACACTGCCCCAGGATGCAGGAGGGTGGGCAGGCAGAAGGGGCCGTGAACCGTGGGGTTTCATTCATAATCAGCTGTTTTAATTTCCATCCAGGACAAATCCTTCACCCTGCCTGACAGGCTGGCGGCCGTCCCCACCACCAAATTAATATCCTTCCCGGCTCTCATTTATAAAGTCTCCACACCCCTCCCCCCTCCCTGCTTCTCACTGGCTCCCAAACCCTAGGGAGGGCAGCGGCTGGGGGGCGCCGGGCCATGCCCCCTCCTCCTCCTAGGCCGGTCGGGGCCTGGAGTTGGAGGGCGTGGGGCAGGGAAGCCACCGGGCGGGCTGGCAGTGGGAGAGCAGGAAAACTGGCCCTCCGTGCCTCGGGGTGTCCTTCTCCCGAGTGCAGGGCCGGCCCCAGAACGCCCAGAGGACACTCGGGTGCGCCAGGGCCAGGGGCCCCGTTTCTGGGAGGGGGCCTTCCAGCTTTGCCGGTCCGGGTCCTGCGGCCCCTCGGCGACCCTGCACACCCGCGCCCGGGCTGCCTGGGGGCCAGGGTCCCGTGTGCCCGTGCCCGGCCGGCGGCCCGCTGTACCGGGTGGCCGGGGCCGCCCGGGCTGGGAGCGCACAAGTTGCGCCGCCCGCGCAGCGGAGCGGGGCCCGGGCCCTGGGCGCCCTAACGCAGCCGGGTGACCGGGCCCCGCCGCCGCTCCGCCCCGCGTCCACGCCGCCGCCGCCGCCCGGGGAAAAGTTGCCCGGCGCCTGCTCCGCGCAGGCCGGCGCCCCGCGCCGGGAAACGCGCCCCGCCGCCCCCGCGGCCGCCCGCACTCACCGA
>JAQQAC010002172.1:2673616-2690453 GCA_029783875.1 Phataginus tricuspis
ACTTGCAAGTTGGCCTCTGCCGGGGGTCGGGCGCCGCGCGGGACGGGGGAGGGGCGGCAGCGAACTCCCTGCCCGGCCCGCCCCAAAAGCCACCGGGCGGAGGCGGGAGCGGAGCTGCGGAGCCCGTCGCGGCCGGGCCATTGTCTGGGCGGTCACACAAAGCGGCCGGCCGCGCGGCGCGGCTCGCCGACCGGCCCTGGCAGCCGCCGCGCGGGGAAACTGAGGCGCGGGGGCCGCAGTCCCGGCTCAGGGCATGGTCCGGCCCCTCCGCCCGGGCGTGGTTCCTTTAACGCACCCCCGTCCTCGCCCCACTTCCACGCGTAAGGGGCGGTGGAGGCCGCAGCGCACCCGAGCCCGGCCCCACGGGCCACCCACCCGGGGACCAGGCCCGCTGCACGGCTGAGACCCCTCTTCAAAGGCACCAGCCTGGGGGAGCCGCCGCCAGTTGGGCTCTGACTTTGTGGCCTGACCGGTGGCTATTTTTATGCCCTGGGTACTTCTCTGCTTGACTTTTCAATTCATGATTTGTTTAAAATCGAAAGGAGGCGCCTGGCCCAGGGTCGAGCTGGCTGGGGTCTGGGGGTGAGTTGCCTGCAGGCGCAGGGCAGGGGCGCCTCCCTCCTACCACCCCCAGGAGCCGGCTGCTGGGCTACACCCGCCCTTCCCTGGAGCCCCGGGCTCGGGAGGCATCGGGGCTTTCCAGGGTCACACGGGCTGCACGCGGTTAGGTGGTTGGGGGCAGAATGAGTCCAGCACCGCTGCCTGGGGAACCTGGAGTAAACCTCACCAGCACCCTTGCGGGCTTCTCTCCCCTCCGTAAAGCAGGAGAGTAACAGGACCCCCTCCCACACAGGGCAGCCAGGAGCTGGATCCCGTGAGAGCCACTGTGATCCGTCCAGGAGGGAGGCCCTCGCTCCACTTGGGGCAGGAGTGTCCTCAGGGGCTGAGCTGGCGGCCCTCCCCAGCATAGCCACAAGCCGCTGCCCAGGCCTGTCCTGTCCTCCGGTTTCTCCTTGAGCCTTGCTCCCCTCCCCCACTCCTCTCTGCTGGTTCCTGGGCCCCCAGTCTGGCCCACCGCCCACCCGCACGCACACACACCCTCCATTCTGCCTCTCCATCCAGCCCCAGCCCGGTTAACCGACGCCCTCATGCACTGCCATTGCGAACCCACTTCCCCACATCCCGCGGCACAGAAGGCGCTTCTAAACCCGAAGCCCTCCTGCCATGGCTGGGGACCCGCAAGGGCGCCGAAGCAGCAGGCATGGGCATTGGCACGGAAGTGTAGGTGCCAACCCCAGTTCTCAGGCCCGTCTCCACTGCTCCTGCGCGCCCTTGGCCGGGGTACACAGTGGCCCGTCTGGCCCCCGTCCTGGCCCACATCAGACCAGATGCCCTCTCCACAGGGAGGCTCCATTGGCCACGTGATCAGGAAGAGAGCCCCCCCCCCCCCCCCCGTGGACCAAAGCATCAACTCCCGTCTGACACGGAGTCACCCCAACAAATGACAGGCAGTGGACACTACTAGCCCACATGACCCTGAGGACAGCTCGACACGGAGAGGTGGCGTCCAGAGCATATCACAGCAGTGAGGGTGAGACCAGCACCTGAACCCAGGGGGCCCCCTGCACAGGCCCTGTGGGCCCTGGGGGACCGCTGGTACCATTCTGCCTTCCTGCCACATCCTGTGGGCACAGCCCTCCACCATCCTCAGCGCTGGGCCCCAGAACAGGGAGGGTGGGGATGGATGGGGGTGGGGTGGCAGGAGAAACGTGAAGGCGCCCAGTTTTCCAATGCCACAGATCATTTACTCACTCAACAAACATCTGTTGAGCCCTTAACCAAGGGCCAGACCCTGTGCTCGGGCTGGGGCCTCAACTGGAGATGTGGTCCCAGACTCACAGGCATGGGCTGGGTCCCGGCTCTGCTTCCCACCCCGCTGTGTGGCCCAGCCGGCTCCCTCCCTATGCCTCAGTTTCCTCATCTGTAAAGCACAGATAACCACACCCTCCTCGCTGACTCACTGAGATGACTAAAAGATAACGCAGAGAATCTGGCAACGCATAGCAGCCTCTAGTAATAGTTACTACTACTGTTATTACTGTTGTTGAGAGACAGAGGAGCGCCCCCCACCCCCCAAGAGCCCCAGCCTGGAGGGGGAGAAGCCACGCCCACAGGAACCGTCATTGGAGGTAGAAGGTAATGGGCAGACAGTGTTAAGGACAATGACTGGAGGGCTAGGCCACGTCTGGCCTGGGGCCCCTGGGAACTTCTGGCTCAGCTGGTTCTGGAGCTGGGTGTGAAGGAGGGAGTTTTCATCAGCAGAAGCAGAGGGGAGGGCCCCCTTGGGAGGGGCCACAGGCAGGCTGCTGGGCGGCACGTCAGAGCTCGCCAGGCACTTGTGAAGAAGCTGGTCCTGGAGGCCTCGAAAGCTGGGCTCACGCCTCTGGAGTCGCCTCTGCCAGTGGGCAGCCTGGCCCCTGGGCTCCCTGCCCCTCCCAGTCCCATCCTTGCCATGGAAAACTCGAGACTGTGTATGGAACTATTGGTGCCTGGAGATGGGGCCACGCAAGTCAATTTCCACGGGGGCTCCCCAGCCCCGGCCTTTGCAAGGCTCCTGAGGACCACATGGACAGTGCAGTGGGCAGGGCCCAGGGCGGTGCAGGCCTGCTCAGATCCAGCACCAGCGCCCGCAGATGCAGACTGCTCTCAGCCTTGCCCTGGTCAGGTGGTCAGCGCAGGGTGGCACCGCGTGGGGAGAGGAGTAGCACCGGGAGGGAGACGGGATGGACAGGTGCCCGCTGCTTGTTATTTCTATTTTTCACTCTCCCCTTGAGCTGGAGCTCCTGGTGGAAAGGATCCCACATGACTCCGTCTGGATGGTGGCTGCCCTGTTTGGAGTGGCTGGGTCCAGGCTGACCATGGAAAAAACCGCCCCCAGCCTTCCTGCCATGTGCCTCTGCAGCCAAAAGTATTTTTATAGTAATATCCATCTATTTACGACCTGAGATCTAAGAGGGTTTTGTTTTTTGTTTGGGGCCTTTTTTTTTTTTTTAACTATCCCTGAAGGTTGCTTTTTAAGGTACTTTGGCCTGTTTTGTGTGCCTGTCTCGGCTCAGTTTTGTAAACAGTTTCCAGAATCACTTGGTGAATAATATTTTTAAAGGACTGTGTCTGCTGGGCTGGGGCCTCTGGGACTGGTGTCTGCGTGGACAGCGCCCAGCAGTTCCTGGGACACCAAGGGGCACCTCGGCTACTTCCAGATCCTTCCCCTAAGGAAGGTGCCTGTGATCTGAGCTGCTGGCCAGCAGGACCCCACCGTTTGGGGCCTTAGACACTCTGAAACTGTCCTTGTGGGCAGGTGGCCTGCCTCGGTTTCCAAACACTCCAGCCCAGAGGGCCCTTTCTCACCACCTCTGTGACTCCTTTGGGGGTGACACTTTCTGTCTTTGGTGACAAATGACTCAAGCTGGGAGGTGGGAATGAAGCCCCGAAAGGGAAGCACTCGCTGGAGGTCACAGGCAAGGCCAGAGTGGGCCACCCTGCTGTCATGTCCTCTCTCGCCGTTAGTCTGGGGGACACAGGAAAGCTGCTTGTCCACACTCAGCCTCCAATCTGTTCTGTTTAGTGGAAAGAAAAAGAGGATGTGAGAGAAGGGACAGAAGGGTTGGAGGAGGAGAGGGAAAGCTGGAGGATGCCTTCAGCTGCTGGGTCTGGCCCTCTGTGGGATGTCTGCAGCCCTACAGTTCCTGGGCTGCACCTGTCAGCAGACAGCTCCCCGGCCCTACAGGGTAGCCGGGCGGGGAACACAGAGGTTAGGTGCCCTGTAAACCAGATCCTCTGGAGGCAGACAGCTTACCTCATGAGGGAGGAGCTTAGTTCTAAACCTCCGGGGTGTTGAATGGCAATCCAGGTGCACCCGGCCCAAGAGGATAGGGGCTGGTTTGCAGAGGTGGACCAATATTTGGGGCAGCTCCGGGCAAGAGCTGCTGGGTTCCCTCCAGGGGCTTCCAGATGGTGGAAGAGATGCTCCCACTCAACCCCAAAGCCACCTGGAAGGAATCCCAGATGCCCGAGAGCCTAGGGGTAGGCAGCCTGGGAGGGTGGGGAGGGCCAGGGTGTTCAGAGAGTTCCAAGTCAGGAGGGAAGGCCACTGGCACTTCCTAGGTGCCTCTTGGTGCCAGGTCTGTTTCCTCTAAACCCACCCCAGCCCATTTCACAGGTGGCGGTGCTGAGGCTGAGGAGCAGTGAGTGGCTCCAGCACCAGGGTCACCAGACACGGTGAGGTCGATGGTTGGACCCCCACCAAGGAAAGCCTCGGGAGAACCACCAACCGGGGGCTCCTGCCATCAGTGAACTGCCCCACCCCCTGCTTCCCGCACCCCCTCAGCTGGGTGAGGAGGTGCCAGGTAAGACCAGAGTCCAGAGAGAAGGACCTGGAACAGGCTTGGAAAACTGGATACCGGGAAAGGCACCAGGAGGAGGAGGCCGCAGCCTGGCTCGGCCACCAGGTCTCACTTGGCCCTCTCTGAACCTCAGTCTCCTTCTTTTCTATAAAATGGTGGAGAGGAGCTGCCTAACCAGGGAGCCCTTTTGGCACAAGATGAGAGCATGTTAACAGGGAAATGGGTATTAATGCATCGTGGCTGCTGAGAAGGACCAAGGCTGAGAAAACTAGCCTAGCGCACCTGTGTCAACCTCCGACCACCTCGGAGCCTGGCTTCCCCCTCTGTGGCTCCTCTCCACCATGCCTCTCTCCAGGGGCCGACCATCCAGCAAGAATATAATGTGTTCTTTCAGGGACACTTATTACCAACAATTGCTCCATAAGTCTCTCTCTCTATACATACATATACATAAGAAGTGGATAAATATTCAGGGGAGAGCCGCTGTGCCCAATCTCAGATGGAGTCAACTTGCCCCCATAAAGATAACAGGAAATGATTCATAATATTTATTTGACAGACATGATATGAACCGTAATAGCCTGTTGGGATTAAAAATATCCGTACGTCTCTGTCATCCACCAGTGTGGTTTAAATATTATATATGTGGCCACTGCCGCATAGGGATGTGGGAGCGGTTATTGATAGCGGCCATAAAGAGGAGTCGTTTTGTGCTGAAGAATGGGGAAAGTAACCCAGGGGTTTGCCTAACACTCCTCTGTGCTTTCGTCAAAAGAAACTACTGAAAAAATGAGGCTCCCTGCCTCACCCCACTCCCAGACTGCAACAAGAGGGGGCAGTGGCTGCCGGCCCATGCTATTCCGGAGCCCTCGACTGGTGGTGTCCCAGGAGGGCCTGGCCTGGCTCCAGGCCGAAGATCAGGGTCCCCGGAGTCGCCATCCCCACAGAGGAAGCCCTGGAAAACCCAGGCCCCACCCTCTGGCTGGAGCCTCCCAGCCTGTCCTGACTGCAGAGCCAGTAGGCCTGTCCCCAGCCTCCCCCCGGAGCAGCAAACAGCAGCCCGACCCACCTGGAGTGGTCACTCCCTGCTAAAAACCCCTTCCTGCTCCCGCTGCCCTCGGGATAAAGTCCAAGCTGCTAGGAAAGCCCGCCAGGCCCTCCCACCCTCCCACCCTCCCCTGAGTCATCTGCATCCTGCCAGCACCCAGCCCTCCCCACAAGCCACCCCCAGGTCTCCTGGAGGTAGGTCTGCGGAGGTGGCCGTCACAGAGCCCCAGCCGCTCGCACTGCACTGAAGGCCCAGCTCCAAGGCGGCCCAGCCCCAGCACCCCACCAAACCCGCCTGGGGCTTTTCTGCAGCCTCCTTGCCTCCAGGCGGCCTGTCCCTTGAGGTACCCACTGGCCTTCAGTCCAGGAACTGGAAACGACCTGCTTTTCCCCACTGGCCACATGGTGGGAGCCCAAAATATTGACCAAGGGAGGGTGGGAGGGATGTTGTTTTCAAGGGCCTTCCCCCTGTTGCTCTTCCCACCGCTTCCCTCTGTTTACCTACCAGGACAATGAGTCTTCACGGCTGGCAGGGGAGGAGGAGGGCTCCCTGAAGCCCCAGGCGCACTTACTCATTTACGTGTAAGGAGGCTGGTTAGGGTTTGCTTGGGGAAGTACCCAAAGATCTGGCTGAGAAAATCTCAGTGGGGGGGAGTCCCTCCCACCCCCCTCACCTTGCCCCACCTCACCTGCTCCCACCCCAGCAGCCCTCAGCCCCCAGTCCCCAGAGCACCCTGCAAGGAGCCACGGCCCCAGGTTGATGAATTACCAGCTCACGGTGACAACCGACCTTTGTTTCTCCCACTAACAGGGTCCCTGCTCCCCAAAGGAGCTGCTGGTGAGCTGAGACAGGCTGGGAGGGGGGCGCTGGCCTGGAAACGAGCCACTGCCTCCAGCCTGCAAGTGACCGGGGTCGCCAGCCTGGCCTCAGCACCACTCCTCCCAGGGAGGAGGGGACGTCACCCTCACAGGCAGGCAGGCAGGCAGGTGAACACCAGCCGGAGCACCGCCGGTGAGCCCGGGGAGCCTACCACGCACGCCCTGAGCCACAGGCAGACATGGACCTGCACCAAACCCTTTGGGGAAACCCCATTCCTCCTGGGCCCCTGCCACCGACAGTCCAGCCTCCTGCTTCATAGGTGGAGCTGGTCACATAGGGCTCCTACCAGGCGTCCCCCCTCCGTCCAATAAGCACCCGGGAGTGGGAGCCTGCTGTCAGCCTCACCTACAGAGCCCACCAGAGCCCCACACGCAGCGGGCACCTTGGAATGGGTGGTCCAGCCCCTCTGTCCTCAGCTCCTCTCCAGCATGTGCGCACCAAGGTCCCCACCTGCCCAGGAGCAACAGACACTCAGTTTACGGGTCCCACACACACCCTGGACAACTGCTCACAACCAGTGGGCTTCAAATGGGGATTAGCAACATTTGACTTTTTTTTCCCTTAAAGCTATTTTCTTTAATATCATAAAATACTTTCATGGACAAGTGAGCCCCAGACACACATGCCCCAGCGTGCCCTTTGCCCCTAGTCTCGAGCCCGCTCCCACACTGATGTGGACGTTAGATGGGGAGCAGACGCAGCAGACAGAACAGGTGGAAACAGCCGATTGAAAGGATGGGCTGAAACATCGTGCTGGGTTCCATTTCCTCAGATGGCCCTGGCCTAGATGGGCAGGGGGAAGACTGGGAGGGGCCACACCCTGGTTGAGGCCAGCTGAGGGCCCCACAGCCTGCTCACTAACTGCCAGCCCCACAGGGTCAGGAAGGAACTGCACTTGGCGGGCAATGACAGGACAGACCCGGTGGCACTCGGGTGTGCGTCAAATGGGACAGTGTATGCAGAGTGGCAAGCCCAGGCCTGCCCTGAGCCTGCACCGAATCTGCCACATACTAACAGGTTCCAGGCCCAGCTGGGCTGTGGCTCACGGCGCATCCCATCAGGGCACATCTCAGCAGAGAGTCTAGCAGTTCTGTGGGAAACCAGCTTGCCCAAAGGCAGGCCCCAGCATCACCTGGATTAAGCCATGAGGCAGAAATTTCCGGATTGTCCTGGTGTTCATATGCTGGTCCCAGCATTCCAGGGCGCCGAGAGGTCTCTTTTGGTGGGGCCCACCCACAGAGGGGCTGATGAGCAGGTGGCTGGGGCCCTGGGCATGGAGCAGGGCGAAGGGTTCTTCCCGCCGGCTGTGCTCTGCTGGCTGGGCCCCCGTGTCTGAGCCGTTGGGAAGCATTCCCCTTGGGAAGGCAGGAGGGAGCAGGACCTCCCATAGGGCTCTCGGGGCCATTCAGAGCCAGGTGAGAGGACACAGGGACACCCACAGGTGGGCTCCTGCTGTGCCTGCCGTGCACCGTATCACCGCTGCACAGCAAGGGGGAGCCAAGGACACCTTGGGGAGTGGGCTGTCTCCACACAGCAGTGCCCACACCCATGAGCTCCTGGCGGTCCAACCGCTGATCCTCTCAGATGGCCGGGCTCAGCGAAACTTTAGCCCATGGGAATGCTCTCCCCTGAGGGCCTGACTGGGTTGCCTCCTGGGGTGCAGACCCAGGGATATGCCCCGCCCATCCGGTGGGTCCTCTCCCTCCGCCTCAGTCTCCACCTCTCTAAAACAGGCCCACCTCCCCACCGGTGTGTGACCCCAGAACTCCATCCTGGGGAAGGTTCGGTCACCAACAGCCTCCCAGTGCCTGGAGGAAAGCAAGAACCGAACCTGAATGAGAGCAAGGCGCTCCCCGTCCAGAGGAATCACACCCAGAGGGGAGCTCCTGCAAAGGTGTGCAGTGAAGCCCGTCTGACAGCGGGAAGGTGCGACGCAGCCTGCATGCTTGTTGAGGCTAATCCGTTGGATAATGGCGGATCCATCTCCGATAAAACACACCCGTGTGCTAAAAATAGTATACCGCCAAGTGGGAAGAAGAGCGGCTTAAAATTATATCCAGAAGGATGCCAACTATAACTGCATCCTCAAAACATGGAAAGAATCCCCCCATTTGTTAACAGTGGTGAGTTAACTAGCCACGGAGTTGGGGGAGCATTCCATGCCCACCCTTGTGCTCTTTTCCATTTTCTTTAAGGAGCCTTTATTATTTTTATAATCAGAAAGAAGCAGGGTTCACAAAGACCTGTCTGAAATGCATCTGAAACCCAGCTCCAGGAGCCTGCACCAACCCCAGGACAGTCCTGCCTCCCCATCTCAGAGGCCTCCACCCCCATGTCCCCCAAGTGACCAGTCTTACGGGCCCTGGAAGCTAGTGACCACATCTCCTGGGGCTTCTCCTCTCTGTCCCCCACCACCTTCCTCACTGCGGGGGGACTTCCAGCCCCCCCCCCACCATCCAGCTACACTCCCCTGGGCAGGCTCTGCTCCATCAGTGTCATTCCAGAAACATCCTGTGTCTACTTTGCACAGATAAGATGCTCACCCTGCCCTCAATCCTCTGCGAGGATATTTATCTGATCTGCCCACCTTGTTCCTGGGCCAGGCCAGATTAATAATACACTTAATTTCACAAGCACAGAAGGTTGTGTCTAAACGGCCAAAATATTTGGACCACAGCTCAGCAAGTGAGATCATCTCAGTGGTTTTAAAGCTGATGCAAAAGCTGCTTGGCTTCTGTTCCTAGCTGTCTTTTGCCAAAACAGTGAATGGCTCAGTTCGTGCAAAAGGTTCCGACCTGCAGGACAGAATTCTGGACCCTAGCACCCCCAAACACCAACCCCCTCACCAGTGCCTCCTATGAGAGAGTGGTGGAAGGTGGAGGCAGGGGGCAAAAAGGAGGAGACATGGCACAGCCCAGGCCCCTTCTCACTTCCATCTCCAGGGGGCACACTGGTGTGACACATGCCCTGTGGGCCAGGTCCCTCCATGCCAGGCCTGGCCACCACGGTGGATAGGCACAGACCAGGAGAGTATAGGACCCAGACCCAAGAGAAAAAGATGAGGGGTCGGAGACACCCAGCAACACCCAGCAGGGTTCTGGGGTCCTCTGGCCAGGGTTGGGGCACAGCGCTCTGGAGAGGCCTGGAGGTGGGGCCAGGTCTGGCTGGGGGACATGGCAGTGCCAAGCCTACTGGTAGGGAGGTCACACCACAGTGGGGTGCGCAGGGAGGGGGCCACAGCTTGAAGCGGTGGGCAGGCATAAGGACACTCAGTGGGCAGCTGTGGTCCTGCCACGGATGATAGCAGGGGTGGCTCGGGCTTGGAAGGGCCTTGACCACCCCAGCTAAGGTGCTGTTGAAAGGGGAGTCTGAACCCAGGGGAACCTGTCCTCTGGTGCCAGCGAGCCCAGGGGCTGCTCTTCCCTGAGCACTTGCCCCCTGTGCCCTCCTCCACACCTGGAGATCAATGCATTATCGGCTCCACTTGGCAGGTGGGAGCCAGGCCTCCGGTGCCAGGGGTCTTGCTCTCCACTGTGGCTCTGCGGGGACGCTGCAGCCCGGAGCCTGGTTCCGAGAAGGCAAAGCTGGTCTCGCTTGGCTGGGTGGGGGCGGTCAGGGGAATTATGCATGCACCACCCCCAACCCAGCCCCAGCTCAGCTCCGCTGCTGGGCCCACACTGCCCTGCGGCCCAAGAAAAGCAAGTGGCCTCACCCTGCCCAGATGGCCTTCCGCAGGGCTAGTGAGCAAAGCTGTCCCAGGCAAGATCCAGGATGCCCCCAGCCCACCCTAAATCCCCTGGAAGGTTTCCCTCCCCATCCCCACCCCCAGTTTTATATGTGGAACGTCGAGGCCTGGAAGAAGGGATGGACTGTCCAAGGCCACCCCATGGGCAGGGCCTCCAAGGCCCCCCAGCCCTCAGATGCTCCCAGCAGACACTGCAGTTGAGTGAGGCTTGACCCTGCTGTTGACTCTTTTCAGCGAGGTGCTGGGTGTCAGTGCCTCGCGCCTGCTCTCCCTGAAGGCCTGAACTCGTCACGCCCCTGCCCCAGAAGCAGCTTTGCCTGGGGGCCACTCCGCAGGAAGAGCCGAGCGCTGGACTGAAGGATTTCTGCGCCCTGTCACTCCTGCCTGTAACCCCCTCTGACCATCTGAAGAGGAGTCAGTGGGTGCGCTCCTCCCTCCGCCCAGACCATGGGCCCTGAGCTCGCCCCGCACACCCACGGTTCACAGTCACCTCATAGCTGAGCAGGATTTCAGGCCTCTCTGAAGGAGAGCAGCAGACAGACGGCCAGCTCCCCTGTAAGCCAGGCAGCCCTCTTCCCCGTTGTTGGGGGGCCCTGGGGGCAGGGGGCAGAGAGCGCTGGGTCTTCTCAGCAGCCCACAGCTGAATCCCCGCTCTGTCAGCTCGCAAATCTGTAGGGCCCAGGTGAGCACCTGTTTCTGTCCCCTAAGCAAGGGCCCGGGACCTCCCTGGAAGCCAGCATAGGCATGAGAGACACAGAGTGTAGGGCATCAGGCACACAGTAGGTGCGCAGGGCCTGCTAAGCACCGTCGCTGTGACTGGACCCACAATGCCTACGGAGAATGCTGAACCTAAGTAAGCCTTACGTCTCATCAAAGTGGCCCCCCTGTAGGACACTGGGTTTGCCAGGCCCCCTAATGAGAGATGCCCACAAATGCTGTAACCGTCTCACGTGTGCCCTAAGCTCTTTGGTGTTGGCAAGGCCTGGGCAGCCATCCATGTCCTTATGACCACGAGGCTGCGGCCAGCCTCAACTGGCCCAGGGTCACACCCTGCAGGCTGCTTTCAGCTTCTCCCCTCTACCACAGAGCCCAAAGGGCCACGCCTCTGTGCCTTAGCTACCTACATGGTCAGGGCACTCCTGGACAAGCTGGAGGGATCTGTGAGCTGTGCGCGGCACTACCTTGGGGCTGGGTGTCCTGGTGCCAGTGATACAGCTGAGCCTCAGTTTCCTCACCCGTAAGACGGGCAGCAGTGACAGCCACCTCGGCTTCCCCTGTGATCACAGGGCCACAGAGTGTGGCACTGTGTACATACAGAGCAAATGCTCCATGCGTTTTGCTTTAAAAGTGTAAAACGTGACTGTGGGAAGAGAAAAGGGAGCTCCCAGGGACTTCCCAAATGATGTGTGGCTGAGGAAGGAGGCCAGCCCTTCTCCCAAAGGCAGTGCACCGCACTTCTGTTTCCGCCCTCCTGGCTGGCCCGCCATCTTCACTAGGGTCTTGTCAACAGAAGGTCCAGCTCCACCCGGCCGGTACTCCCAGCCAGAAAAACAGGACACAACACCAAAGCAGCCTCAAGCTGATTTTTTAGTTGATCGCCAAGAGCTTGCCCAGGCCTCCAGGAAGTCTCACTTTGGGCAGTGGAGAAACCTGTCTTGGATTTCCACTCCACTCCTCTGTAGATAAGCGCTGTGACTGTGAGCGCAGACAGGACTCCAGCGTGTCTGGACCTCCTTTCCTCATCTGTGGAATGGTCTTTGTGGGGTGGCAGTGAGAGAAGGTGAGAGCATTGTAAGTTGTGCTGGGCTCATGACACCAGCTGTGTTCGGGTGATGGCCCACAGCCTAGGTGAGGAGGCGCGGCGGCTTTCTAGGTTCACAGCAGAGCAGACAAGTGTCCACACGACCAAGATACTGGCCTTACACACGAAGAAGCTGAGGTGCAGAGAATGAGTGGACTCTGGTCCAATGTGGTTTGCCCGCTGGCCTCGCATTATAATGTTTTAAGAAATACATATTTATTCATTCATATAATCAAATATGTATTTTCTACATATATTTGGTCTTCGCCCACAGTTCCTAAAAACACTGCAGTCTTAAATTAGTTCAGCCATTGTGGAAAGCAGTATGGAGGTTCCTCAAAAAACTCAAAATAGAAATACCATATGACCCAGGAATCCCACTCCTAGGAATTTACCCTAAGAATGCAGCAGCCCAGTTTCAAAAAGACAGATGCACCCCTATGTTTATCGCAGCACTATTTACAATAGCCAAGAAATGGAAGCAACCTAAGTGTCCATCAGTAGATGAATGGATAAAGAAGAGGTGGTACATACACACAATGGAATATTATTCAGCCATAAGAAGAAAACAAATCCTACCATTTGCAACAACATGGATGGAGCTAGAGGGTATTATGCTCAGTGAAATAAGCCAAGCCGAAAAAGACCAGTATCAAATGATTTCACTCATATGGGGAGCATAAGAGAAAAGAAAAAAACTGAAAGAAAAAAACAGCAGTAGACTCACAGAACCCAAGAACGGACTAATAGTTACCAAAGGGAAAGGGACTGGGGAGGATGGGTGGGAAGGGAGGGATAAGAGGGTAAAAGGGGCATTACGATTAGCAGACGTAATGTGGGGGGGGCACAGGGAGGGCTGTACAACTCAGAGAAGACAAGTAGTGACTCTATAGCATCTCACTACGCTGATGGACAGTGACTGTAATGGGGTTGGTGGGGGGACCTGATGAAGGGGTAGTTTAATAACCATAATATTGCACATGTAATTGTAGATTAATGATACCAAAATAAATTATTAAAAAAAAAACCACTGCAGTCTTAAAGGTGATACAGGTGGTGTCTTGTCACATTAATGAGAGACTTTTGGGCCCCACCCAAGGGCGGGGTGTGGGGGCTGGAGGCTGAACCAATGGCCAGTAATTCATTCAGTCATGACCATGCAGTGAAGCCTCCCAAAGACCCCTGAGCAGAGCTTTTTGCTCTCTGTCTCTCTGTCTCTGTCTGTCTCTCTCTCTTCTCTGCTTTGCCCATTCTGCTCGACTGGATCCTATCTCTAGGTCAGGGAGAGCCTCTAGGCTTGGGGAACGAGAACATGTCCACGGGCCACCGAGCCAGGCCCCCGGGGGACAGAAGCTCCTTTATTTGGGACCTTGCCCCGTGTCTCTCCTCATCCCGCTGTGACATGTATCCTTTCCGGTATCCTTTATTAAACTGATAAACATAAGTGTTCCTGAGTTCTGTGAGCTGCTGTAGCAAGTTAACTGAACCTAAGGGGAGGTATGGGAATCTCCAGTCTGCAGCCTGTAGGTCAGAAGCCCGGGGAACTGCTTGGGACTTGCAAGCCGCATCTGGAGTAGAGGGTGAAGGGCGGGCTTGCAGGACGGAGCCCTTAACCTGGGAATCTGGTGCTGTCTCCAGGCAGATAGCATCAGAATTGAGTTGAGTTCTCGGACCCCTGTTGGTATTCAAGAATCGCTTGGTGTAAGTATGTGTGGGAAGAAACCCTCCCACATATTTACATACTTTGGAGTCAGGTCTGGGAACTTGAAAGAAGTTATACTACTATTATTGCTGGGTATAATATTGCTACTGTTGTACATACATATAGGGAAAAAATACACCATCACATTTGGTGTTGGACAAGTGGGAATCACAGGCCTGGAACAGTGATACAAGAGAAGCCATTGGTCAGCGGCAGCAGAGAAGTGACACATGGCATCAGCCAGCAGCCCGACGAGATGGCTCCTGAGATGAGTGGGGTGGATGGAGCCCATGTGGGAACCCAGGTGGCCCCCCCCAGCACCCACAGCAGGCCAACGAGTTCATTGCCTCATGGGCTGATTTCTGCCCTAATGTCTGGACGTGGAAGGATGTCTGTGACTCTTGGGTCCAGCCAACCCTCTCCAAATACAGGAAATAAAGTTGCAGTCTAAAAATGACCCCACATATCAAAATGTATAGGATGCAACTGAAGCATTACTCAGAGGGAAACATGTAGCTTTAAGGGCTTCTATTAGAAAAGAAAAAAGATCAAAATCAATGACCAAAAGTTTCACCTTAAGATGATTAAAAAAAAACAAGCAAACTAAATCCAAGATAAGTAGAAGGAAGGCAGTAGAGATAAGAGCAGAAATCAGTGAAATAGAAATAGACCACAGAGAAAATGAATAAAACTAAAAACTGAGTCTTTGAAAATATAAAAAAGTGACAAACCTCTAGCTAGAATGAACAAGGAAAAAATAGCACAAAGATCTCCAGTATCAGGACCTGGAAGAGGGCTACCATGGCAGGGCCTATAAATATTAATAAGATAGTAAGATAATGTTATAAACCACTTTATGCCTAAAAATATGACAATGTAGATGAAGTAGACATACTTCTTGGAAAAGAGAACTTACCATGAGCGACACAAGAAGGAATAGAAAATCTATCCAGCCCTACATTTATTAGAGTAATTAAAGGTGTACCAGAAATCTCAAAATCCCCAGGTGGTTTCACTGAGGCATTCTATCAACTATTCAAATCTCTTATCAAAGATTTTTTTTGTTATTTATTTATTTATTTCTATAATTTATTTTGGTATCATTAATCTATAAATACATGTGCAATATTATGGTTATTAAACTACCCCCTTCCCGGGAATATGGCGACGTGAACGGACCAGCAGTAAATTCCTCCCAACATTATATTTATTCACGAAAATACAGCAAATACAACTATCCCTAAAAGAGAGACCAGAATACACAGGAAAGTGCACAGCGTACAGCTACACCTGTGAGAACTTGGCAGCCGGTGAGGCGGAAGGGATACGGAGCGGCGACCCGGTGGGACCGAGCGCCCCGCCCCCCCCACAGAGATCCGGCGGCCAGACACTCCAGACAGAGGACTCGGCACCTGGTGAGGTGGGACGGAAACGCGATCCAGCGAGACCAGAGCGCCCCTCCACCCCACCACTCCGGCGGGAGTCCCGGCAAGGCGGGTAAGTCATAAGAAGACAGAAGAATATGATACAGACAAAGCTTCAGACAAACACCACCCCAGAGAAAGAAGCTGAAGGAATGGACATGCACAGTCTTCCAGAAAAAGAATTCAGAATAAAAGTCATAGCCATGCTGACGGATCTACAGAAAAATGTGCAAGAGCTGAGGGAGGAAGTGAGGGAAGTGAGGAAAGACAATGCAGAAATGAGACAAGCCATCGACGGGCTTAACAGCAGACTGGATCAGGTTCAAGACACGATCAAGGAATTACAAGACAGGGAACAGGAATACAAAGAAGCTGAGGCAGAGAGAGATAAAAGGATCTCTAAGAATGAAAGAATATTAAGAGAACTGTGTGACCAATCGAAACTGAGCAATATTCGCATTATAGGAGTACCAGAGGAAGAAGAGAGAGAAAAAGGGATAGAAGGTGTCTTTGAAGAAATAATTGCTGAAAACTTCCCCACGCTGGGGAAGGAAATAGTCTCACAGTCCACGGAAGCCCACAGATCTCCCAACACAAGAGACCCAAAGAAGACAACACCAAGACACATAATAATCAAGATGGCAAAGATCAAAGACAAGGACAGAGTATTAAAGGCAGCTAGAGAGAGAAAAAAGATCACCTACAAAGGAAAACCTATCAGACTGTCATCAGACTTCTCAACAGAAACCTTACAGGCCAGAAGAGAATGGCATGATATATTTAACGTAATGAAACAGAAGGACCTTGAACCAAGAATATTGTATCCAGCACGATTATCATTTAAATATGATGGAGGGATTAAACAATTTCAAGACAAAAGAAAGTTGAGATAGTTTGCCTCCCATAAACCACCACTACAGGATATCTTAAACGGACTGCTCTAGAGGAAAACACCCCTAAGGCTAAAAAGATGTCATCAGAGAAAATTAAAGAATAGCAAAGAAAGCAGACCATCCAAATACCAACTAAAGGCAAAGAATAAAACACCTAATATATAAAGAAAGGAGGAGGAAGAATAGGAAGGGAGAGATAAAGAAACATCAGACGGCGTTCACAATAACTTAACAAGACAGTTAAGTTAGATTCTCAGATAGTAAAGAAGCAACCCTTGAACCTTTGGTAACCACGAATCTAAAGCCTGCAATGGCAATAAGTACATATCTATCAAAAATCACCCTAAATGTAAACGGACTGAATGCACCAATCAAAAGACACAGAGTAACAGAGTGGAGAAAAAAACAAGACCCATCTATATGCTGCCTACAAGAGACTCACCTCAAACCCAAAGATATACACAGACTAAAAGTGAAGGGATGGAAAAAAATATTTCAAGCAAACAACAAAGAGAAAAAAGCAGGTGTTGCAGTACTTGTATCACATAAAATAGACTTCAAAACGAAGAAAGTAGCAAGAGATAAAGACGGACATTACATAATGATAAAGGGATCAGTCCAACAAGAAGATATAACCATTATAAATATATATGCACCCAACACAGGAGCATCAGCATATGTGAAACAAATACTAACAGAAGTGAAGGAGGAAATAGACAGCAATGCAATTATTCTAGGAGACTTTAACACGCCACTCACTCCAAAGGATAGATCAACCAGGCAGAGGATAAGTAAAGACACAGAGGCACTGAACAACACACTAGAACACATGGACCTAACAGATATCTACAGAACTCTGCACCCAAAAGCAGCAGGATACACATTCTTCTCAAGTGCACATGGAACATTTTCCAGAATAGACCACATTCTAGGCCACAAAAA
>JAQQAC010002172.1:2695453-2735987 GCA_029783875.1 Phataginus tricuspis
GTTAGGTTTATTCCTAGGTATTTTATTCTTTTTGATGCAATTGTGAATGGAATTGTTTTTCTGATTTCTCTTTCTGTTAGTTCATCATTAGTGAATAGGAAAGCAACAGATTTCTGTGTGTTAATTTTGTATACTGCAAGTTTGCTGAATTCAGATGTTAGTTCTAGTAGTTTTGGAGTTGACTCTTTAGGGTTTTTTATGTACAGTATCATGTCATATGCAAATAGTGACAATTTGATGTCTTCTTTACCAGTCTGGATGCCTTGTATGTCTTTCTTTTGTCTGATTGCCATAGCTAGGACCTCCAGTACTAGGTTGAATAATAGTGGAGAGAGTGAGCATTCCTGTCTTATTCCCGACCTTAGATGAAAAGGTTTCAGCTTCTCACTGTTAAGTATGATGTTGCCTGTGGGTTTGTCATATATGGTCTTTATGATGTTGAGGTACTTGCCATCTATACCCGTTTTGTTGAGAGTTTTAATCATGAATGGATGCTGAATTTTGTCAAATGCTTTTTCAGCATCTATGGAGATGATCATGTGGTTTTTGTTCTTCTTTTTGTTGATGTGGTGGATGACGTTGATGGATTTTCGAATGTTGTACCATCCTTGCATCCCTGGGATGAATCCCACTTGATCATGGTGTATGATCCTCTTGATGTATTTTTGAACTCGGTTTGCTAATATTTTGTTGAGTATTTTTGCATCTATGTTTATCAGGGATATTGGTCTGTAATTTTCTTTTTTGGTGAGGTCTTTGCCCGGTTTTGGTATTAGAGTGATGCTGGCTTCATAGAAAGAGTTTGGAAGTATTCCCTCCTCTTCTGTTTTTTGGGAAACTTTAAGGAGAATGGGTGTTATTTCTTCTCTATATGTCTGGTAGAATTCAGAGGTGAATCCATCAGGTCTGGGGGTTTTGTTCTTGGGTAGTTTTTTGATAACCGATTCAATTTCATTGCTGGTGATTGGTCTGTTTAGTTTTTCTGTTTCTTGCTTGGTCAGTCTTGGAAGGTTGTATTTTTCTAAGAAGTTGTACATTTCTTCTATGTTTTCCAGCTTGTTAGCATATAGAGTCTCATAATATTCTCTTATAATTATTTGTATTTCTGTGGGGTCTGTTGTTATTTTTCCTTTCTCATTTGTGATTCTGTTTATGTGTGTAGATTCTCTTTTTCTCTTAATGAGTCTGGCTAGGGGTTTATCTATTTTGTTTATTTTTTCAATGAACCAGCTCTTGGTTTCATTGATTTTTTCTATTGTTTTATTCTTCTCAATTTTATTTATTTCTTCTCTGATCTTTATTATGTCCCTCCTTATGGTGACTTTGGGCCTCCTTTGTTGTTCTTTTTCCAATTTCAGTAATTGTGTCTTTAGACTATTCATTTGGGAATGTTGTTCCTTCTTTAAATAGGCCTGGATTGCAATATACTTTCCTCTTAGAACTGCCTTTGCTGCGTCCCACAGAAGTCGTGCCTTTGTGTTGCTGTTGTCATTAGTCTCCATATATTCTTTGATTTCTGTTTTGATTTGGTCGTTAACCCATTGACTCATTAGGAGAATGTTGTTAAGTCTCCACGTATTTGTGAGCCTTTTTGATTTCTTTCTAAAATTTATTTCTAGTTTTATACCTTTGTGATCTGAGAAGTTGGTTGGTAGGATTTCAATATTTTTGAATTTACTGAGGCTCTTTTTGTTGCCTAGTATGTGGTCTATTCTGGAAAATGTTCCATGTGCACTTGAGAAGAATGTGTATCCTGCTGTTTTTGGGTGCAGAGTTCTGTAGATGTCTGTTAGGTCCATCTGTTCTAGTGTGTTGTTCAGTGCCTCTGTGTCTTTACTTATTCTCTGTCTGGTTGATCTGTCCTTTGGAGTGAGTGGTGTGTTGAAGTCTCCTAAAATGAATGTATTGCTGTCTATTTCCTCCTTTAATTCTGTTAGTATTTGTTTCACATATGCTGATGCTCCTGTGTTGGGTGCATATATGTTTATAATGGTTATATCCTCTTGTTGGACTGACCCCTTTATCATTATGTAATGTCCGTCTTTATCTCTTGCTACTTTCTTTATTTTGAAGTCTATTTTGTCTGACACAGTACTGCAACACCTGCTTTTTTCTCTTTGTTGTTTGCATGAAATATCTTTTTCCATCCCTTCACTTTTAGTCTGTGCATATCTTTGGGTTTGAGGTGAGTCTCTTGTAGGCAGCATATAGATGGGTCTTGCTTTTTTATCCATTATGTTACTCTGTGTCTTTTGATTGGTGCATTCAGTCCATTTACATTTGGGGTGATTATCAATAGGTATGTACTTATTGCCATTGCTGGCTTTAGATTCGTGGTTACCAAAGGTTCAAGGTTTGCTTCTTTACTATCTAACAATCTAACTTAACATTCTTGTTAAGTTATTGTAAACACTGTCTGATGTTTCTTTATTTCTCTCCCTTCTTATTCTTCCTCCTCCATTCTTTATATACTACGTGTTTTATTCTTTGCCTTTAGTTAGTATTTGGATGGTCTGCTTTCTTTGCTATGCTTTAATTTTCTCTGGTGACATCTTTTTAGCCTTAGGGGTGCGTCCCTCTAGAGCAGTCCGTTTAAGATATCCTGTAGTGGTGGTTTAGGAGAGGCAAACTCTTTCAACCTTCGTTTGTCTGGAAATTGTTTAATCCCTCTGTCATATTTAAATGATAATCGTGCTGGATACAATATTCTTGGTTCGAGGCCCTTCTGTTTCATTATGTTAAATATATCATGCCATTCTCTTCTGGCCTGTAAGGTTTCTGTTGAGAAGTCTGATGACAGTCTGATGGGTTTTCCTTTGTAGGTGATCTTTTTTCTCTCTCTAGCTGCCTTTAATACTCTGTCCTTATCTTTGATCTTTGCCATTTTAATTATTATGTGTATTGGTGTTGTCTTCCTTGGGTCCCTTGTGTTGGGAGTTCTGTGGGCTTCCGTGGACTGTGAGATTATTTCCTTCCCCAGCATGGGAAAGTTTTCAGCAATTATTTCTTCAAAGACACTTTCTATCCCTTTTTCTCTCTCTTCTTCCTCTGGTACTCCTATAATGCGAATATTGTTCTGTTTGGATTGGTCACACAGTTCTCTTAATATTCTCTCATTCCTAGAGATCCTTTTATCTCTCTCTGCCTCAGCTTCTCTGTATTCCTGTTCTCTGATTTCTATTCCATTAACAGTCTCTTACATCTCATCCAGTCTGCTGTTAAGCCTGTCAATTGCTTGTCTGATTTCTGGATAGTCTTTCCTCACTTCCCTCACTTCCTCCCTCAGCTCTTGCACATTTCTCTGTAGATCCGTCAGCATGGTTATGACTTTTATTCTGAATTCTTTTTCAGAAAGACTGTGCATTTCCATCCCTTCAGGCTCCCTCTCTGGGGCTGTCTGGTTGATCTTAGTCTGGACCATATTCCTCTGTCTTTTCATGGCTATAGAAGTGGTCGCTGGTAGTTGCCACGTATGTCAGCTGGGTTCTTTACGACCACCTCACAGGATACCAAGTCCTCTCAGGTGTCACTGAAGGCTCTGCGCTTTCCTGTGTATTCTGGTCTCTCTTTTAGGAATAGTTGTATTTGCTGTATTTTCATAGATATATATAGTTTTGGGAGGAGATTTCTGCCGCCCTGCTCATGCCGCTATCTTCCCGGAAGTGTCTCTTATCAAAGATTTTAAAAAATTATTTTTCAAAAGATTTAAGAATCTTTACCAAACTTAAAAATTAAATCCAACAATATATAAAAAAGGATGATACCTCATTGTCAAGTAAGAAATATCTCAGGGATGCAATGGTGGTTTAACATTTGAAAGACAATTGATAGAATTCATCATTTTGCAGACTAAAGGAGAAAAGTCATATAAAATACGATTATTTCAAAAGATTTAGAAAAAACATTTGACAAAATTAATCACCCTTTCTTGATAAAACTCTCAGAAAACTAGGTAGGAAACTCCCTCAAACTGATAAAGAGAATAGACGAAAAACAAACAACGGATAACCAACATCGTCCTTAACAGTGAAAAACAGACTGTTTTCTTCTGAGATGAGGAACAGGCAAGGATGTTCTCTCGCCACTCCTACTCAACATTATTCTGGCAGTCCTAGACATTGCTATAAGCCAAGAAAAAAGAAATAAAAGACACACAGATCAGAAAAGAAGTAACACTGTCCCTATTTACAGAAGATATGATTATTTACGTAGAAAATTCCCCAGGGAATGTAAACAGACATCAGAACCAACAAATGGATTTAACAAGGTCACAGGAGACAAGGTTAATATAAAAAACTAGTGTATATGTCAGCAGCAAACAACTGGAAAATAAACCCTTAAAGTTTCCACTTACAGAAGTACAAGAAAAGTGAAATGTTTAGGAACAAATCTAATAAAATGTTTCCAAGGCCTCTATACCGAAAAGCACAAAATAGTGGTAAGAAAAAAAGGAAAGATCTAAATAAATAGAGTGATATAACATATTCATAAACTGGAAGGCTGAATATTGTATAAGATGACAATTAACCCTAATTGATTGAACACAATCCCAATTAAAATGGCAAAAGACTTTTCAACAGAAAATGACAAGCTGATTCTAAAGTTTATATGGAAATGCGAAGACCTAGATAGCCAAAGCAAATTTTTAAAAGAAGAACAAAGTTGGAGGATCTATCCTATCTAACTTCAAGACTCTCTCTAAAACTACATTAATCAAGACAATTTGCTATTGGTAAAGTATATATATATGGAACAGACTAGAAATAGTCCAGAAATAGTACAGAAATATATCCACACATACACGTATATGGTCAATCACTGATACAAGTACGAAGGCACTTCCAGGGAGAAAGAAAAGCTTTCGACAAATGATGTTGTAACAACTAGATATCCATATAAAACACTAAACATCAACCCTTATATCATACACAGAAATTAACTTGAAATGAATCATAGAACAACGTGTAAAACCTGAAATTGTTTTTTAAAAAACCCTCTAGAAGAAAATACAGGGGAAACTTCTTCAACCCCGATGTAGGCAAAGGATTCTAAGATAGAAAATCAAATCATGAAACTTTTTTTTAAAGGTACATTGGACTTCATTCAAATTAACAACGTTTGTTCTTCAAAAGATACCGTTGTAAGTGAAAAAATGAAAATGCTCTTGACTTGGGTGATGGTTACTTGAGTGTGTATACATGTCAAAATTCACTGAGCTGTACACTAAGATTTGTGCATTTTATTGTATGTAACTCAACAAAAAAATGAAAATGCGAGAGACGATATTTGCAAGACATATATCACATGGAGTATGTGTATCTAGAATATATAAAGAACTCTTAACAGTAAGAAGACAACCACATTTAAAAATGAGCAAAAGATTTGAATATTCATGTCACAAAAGAAGATTCAAATGGCCAACAAGTACACAAAAATAGGCACATTACTAATCACCAGGGAAATGCAAATTAAAAACACCATGAGCTATCACTACTAAAACGGCTAAAATTAAGAAGTCCGGCCAATCCAGCTGTTGGCAGTGATGTAGAACAGCTGGAACTCTCCTAGGCCAGTTGCGGGAATAGACTATGATACCACCCGTTTGGAAAATACTTTAGTATTTTCTTAAAAAGTTAAATATGCATCTACCATACGACCCAACTATTCACTCCTGGGACATATGTTCCCAAAAAGGCTTGGACATGAATGTTCACAGCAGGACACCTGCAGGGTGGGGCTCTTCTCCCCAACCCCTGCAGCTTATCACCAAAGGAAGCAAACAGGAAGAGACAAGACGTGGCCCCATGTGATGGGCAGGAAGAAAGGAGGCTCTGGAAACCTGGAGATTCAAGCCTTCGCTCTGGCACTTGTTAGCCATGTCTTCCCCTCTCCGGCCCTCTGCTTACTTGACTGCCAAGTGGGAAAGTATAGCCGCCGTCTGGTATGTCGTTCAGAGACCACAGAGGGCCGACGACAGCGCAGTGCGCATCAGGCTCCCCGCACCAGGGGGGAGGGACCTCGTCGGGCGCCTATGGTGCGAGCACCCACGGTGTGAGCGCCCAGGGAGCTTAGGTCTGTGATGCCAAGCCAGGCAGCCACCTGTAGGCACATGTTTATCCAGGACCCGGCTGAGAACCAGAGCCATCCAGACCCGTTGTCCCTGCCGGCTATTGCTGCGTAACACACTGCCCCCAAATTTGGTAGTTCACAGCGGCCATTTTTTTATGGTTCATGATTGTGTGGGTCGGGAATGCCACTGGGGATCCCGGGCGGGAATCCTGCTCTGTGCAGCACTGGCTGGTATTCAGCCAGCAGCCAGGCTGCTCTGCAGAATCTCAGGGGGCTTCACTCACAGCTCTGGTCCCATGGCAGCATGGCTGGAAGGCTGGGCGCCACTGGGCCGGCCACCCGGGCCTCCCACACAGCCCCTCCAGCACGACGCTTTGGGGAATTCGGTTCTTCTGTCACAACGTGGGGCCCACAGCACGTCCTGGGAGGCCTGGAGGTCGGGGAGGCTACAAGGCTTCAGCTGACCCAGATCTGGAATCCGTGCAGCATCATTTCCACTGTATTTTATTGGTTAAGCAAGTTGTGCAGCCGTGCAGATTCGGGGAAGCAGAGCCAGACCTCGCCTCCCCACGGGGGACCACTATGGGAGGGCTCCTCGGTCGTCTGTGCAGTGAGTCCATGTGAAAGGTATTTTATCATCCCCACCATCATCACCACCTTCTGCATCATCACCCCCGCCGCCATGACCTTCACCGCCGCCGTCACCATCATCTCTGTCACTGCCACCATGAACCTGCTGTGCTCTCTGAGGCCGAGCCTGCCGGAATCCCTGTGATGCAGGCGGACCCTCCAACGTACACAGGAACTGGCCCACTCTGACTCTCAGGGAAGCGCCAGGGCCTGGATTCAAGCGGGTCTGCCCCACACTCTCCCCACGTGCCCACAGAGAGGGGCAGCCGGGGGGTGGCTGGAGGCCTCAGCTCCCAGCGTGGTCTCTGTTCCACAGCAGCTCTCTGAGCTCGGAAACCAGCGCGAGGGGGTATGCTGGCAGGCCACTGGCGGTTCTTCCGTACTGATCAAGCTAATTGGATGATTGCCACTTCCTGGTGGTTGGTGTTGACACAACCTTGAACTTGGCTTTTCATAGAAGCTTTTCTCTGAACCTCTCTGGATGGTGACTGGAGCAGCCTGCTTTCCCAGAACGGGGGCATCGGGGCCTCCTTCTCTAGCTGGGGGGGTGCCGTGGGGGAGGAAGGCTAGTGACCGTCTGGGGTCATGAAGAGACCCGTGCCGAGGCGACGAGAGAAGCCCTCGCCTGCCCACTGCCTCGGGCTCTGACAGTTAAATCACCCCAAAGAGATGTGTGTGATTCCATTTCTAGTCCACCTGCAGGTGGGGGAAAAAAATCAATGTTTGCAAAATGAAAAGGAAAAAGATCGGCAGAAGGAAATGTATTTTCAACTTTGAATAGGGTATTATCAACAATGACAAGTTGAAAGTAAAACCACAGGCCCATCTGGCCGTGGGGCTTGGCTGTGAGGGGGCACATACTACTGGTGGCCAGGGGCTGGGGACACGGGGACCCTCAGACACCCTTCTGCCAAGCCTCCGAATGAACCACAGCTGGATGCCCCCGAACGGACAGGGGGCCAGCCAGGGAGCAGAGCAAGGGCTTCTCTATGAGGGGAAAGGAAATCAGAGCGAGCACGTGGCCTCCCTGCGGGTCCTGCACCCTGCGCGGGCCCTGGACGGGCAGCAGGGTTGGGGAGGAGGAATCCGCAGGCTCCGGACACCAACACCAGCGGCCTGTCTGGGTGGCATGCACTGGCAAGCATCTGGCTTTATTTGTTCCTTGACTTTGGTGTCTGTTTAGCAAAAAGCTGTTGGGCATCTCCTAAGAGGTGGGCAGTGCCCAGCGCGGGGGGCGAGTAGTGAACTGGGGCAGAGACTGGCCCTGCCCACAGGGCTTCTGGCTTGTTCGTTGCTGGCAGAGATGATTAGCATAGGCGGGGGCAGGGAAGCGATGGCAGACGGTGGGGGTGTCCCGGCGACGGCTTGGCGGAGGCCTCCCGAGGGAAGGATGCCACACACACGAAGGGGCTGCCGAGGCTGAGGGACGAGCCGGGCCCCTGGGGTCCTGGCACAGGGAGAGAGTGGGAGCTTGGGGGCTGGCAGGGCCGTGCCCAGGGCCCTCCCATAACCTCTCAGAGCCAGAAATCCACGGCCGAGGCTCCGACAGACATCCAGACATCCGAGTGAGGGCAGATCCTGGCTCCACGGGGCTGGAAGCACGCACAGTCTGCAGCCCCCTCGAAGAAACAAACAGAAAATGTCCAGCACAAAGTCAGGTCCTCAGAAGACCCTGTGTGTGCAGGACGTGCCTTGTTCGCTTCCTGGAGAATCCCCTACCCATCAATATTCCTGCATTCCCTAAAATTATATTCCTCTAAAACCATTTCTCTTACATTCCACTCTGTCACGCTCTGGACCATGACCCCACGGTGCTGCCTGACCCGGTCTCACAGGCTCCAGCCATCCCCTGCTGCTCTGCCTTCACTACTCAACTTTGACTCAGCTCCTGCTGACCTGTCACCTTTTCTTCCATGACACTACACTGTAGTTTTCCTGCGAACCTGCAGCCCTGCCACTGTCCCGTGGGCCGCCCCCCTGATGCCAGCTCAGCTGGGGAGGATTCGGGGCCCTGCGCAGTGGTGTCTTTTCCGGGTCCAGTCCTTGGCTTCCCCTTGCAGGGTGACAGGATTTACGAGAAGAGCGCTCAGAGGATACAAAGCTGGGGGAGGTGTTCTGGCTGAGGCTAAGGACCGGGGACCCAGCCTGGAGGGTCCTCAGGCGTTCACACAGTGGGACAGACAGCCTGGAGCCGGCTATGACCAGGGTCTCTGCTGCCTCTACCACCTTGGGGGAAACTGCAGAGTGGTGCACACATGTGCATATTGTCCTCATCACGTTATGCCGTCTGCCTGAGACGTGCCTTCTATATATATTTGGTCCTATGCGGCAGGAATTTCGAAGTTGTTTCCTTTGTAAACAAACAAATGAAAAAGTAACTCCTCGAGAAAGTCTGGAAAATGCAGAAAGATAAAGCGTAAGAGACAAAACAAAAATACCCATCCTCCCAACATGAAGTAATAGTCATTTTGATGCTTTGGGTTTTTTCACTGATCTTCCTTCCTGTGAATATAAGTATTTTGACCAAGACATCATAGTATATCTACCATTCTGCACTCTATTTTTTTCAATTCAAATTTGATCACATACATTTTCCTGTCTCACTAAACACCCAAGTCATCATTTCTAATGGTTACGTCGGGATCTGCACAGGCAGGTTTAGAGTCATTTTACTCAAAGATGCCCTAGAATCCAGTCCCTCTGATGCAAGTTCTTCTCCGTACAGCTTTGTGCGTCTTGAGTCGCTTCCGACCCCCTGGCTGTGGGACAGCAGGCCAAGGTGTGCTCTGCCAGGCTGACACCTGCTGCCAGAGGGCCCAGCCAGGCCCGTTGAATCTGGTGAGCCGGAAGGGACCTGCCACCCACTTTTACATTTCTTGGTGTCTTCTTGGGGTTTCAATTCACTTTTTTTTTTTAGGGCCAGGGTATGTGAACATTTTTTCATGTTCTAACCTTCAGTCATACCGATCAGGGCTCAGCTTCTCCTCGCCGACAGACAGAACCTACCAGAAGAGCTGGGGGTCAATTTGTCAACCATCCTTTGCGCATCCTCCCCCCAGATGCTCATCAGCCGGGTCTCCCAGCCAGTGCTTCCAAGGAAAGTTTTGAGGAGTGCTTATAAAAGGGGGTGCTCGCAAAGGATGTGGGAAACTGCAAGGTCCAGGCCCCACCGGGGCTGGGAACAGGGACAGTCACCACCTGCTAGAAGCGGTGGCAGGTGGGAAGGTCACCTGAACCCAGAGGCAGAGAGGCCTGGGGGAGGGGCAGCTGGCAGACACTGACTTCCCAGAGAGAAATCGGCACCCTGACTACCACCTGCTCCTCTCCAAGGCGGGAGGGCAGGGTGCTGAGGGTCTGTAAGGGCCCGTCTCTGAGGACACAGAACCACATGGAGTCACTGCCCTGTCCGAGCCTCAGTGTCCTCGTCAGTGCAATGAACGATCTGGGCAAAGAAGGCTGTCCCAGCCCTGACCTTCTGAGGCCACCGTGGACAGATCCCGTTCCCCCAACCTGACACCCGTCTCCCTTCCTCCAGCTGAGCCAGGGCGGCACCTGCACGCCAACTCGCAAAGCACCAGGGACAGGACCTTCTGTGCTCTGTTTAGCCAGAGAGGAGGGCATTGCCCCTGGCCAACCGCAGCTCCCTGAAAGGCTGTGTGTGTGTGTGTGTGTGTGTGTGTGTGTGTGTGTGTGTAGTTTTTAAATTGAGATATAATTCACAAACCATAGAACTCACGCTTTCAAAGCGCACAATTCTGTGGGTTCTAGTGTATTCACAGAGTTGCATATCATCACCAGTAATACCATAATATTTTCATCCCTCCAAAAAAAACCCTGTTCCGGCGAAGCAGTTCCTCCCACCCCACCCCAGCCCCTGCTGACTGTCCCTCTGGGTTTGCCTGTCCTGGACACCTCATTCATGTAAGTGGAAGCACATCACGTGGCCTTTTGTGTCTGGCTTCTTTCACTCAGCACGATGTTTCTGAAGTTCATTCCCATGGCAGCCTATGTCAGAACGCTGCTCCTTTCCATGGCTGACTAATATTCCACGGTGTGGACAGACCACATGTTGTTATCCATCCATCTGCTGGGGGACATGGCTGTTCCCACCTTTCAGCTATTGTGAATAAAGCTACCCCTGCCTGGATGGACAAGCCAGCTGAAGAAGAAAACAACCCTCTTGTTAGGGGAACCGGGAACCCCTATGTGTACATTTTAAGTTTAATTTTATGAATTGACCCCCAGGAAGGAAACTATACCCTTTGGATTTTCAAGAGCACTTTCGGTACCCGAGTAAAGGCAGGCCAGCCTGGAGAGCTGAGAACCGAGCCCCAGTTCCAAGCCCCATTTCCCTGATGCTCAAACAGGCGAGCAGGTGCTCGGTCCCCCGGTGCCTCGATCTCCCTGAGGGGGACGCCGTCAGCTCCAAGAAGCCAGAGGTCTGCCGAGACAAAGCTACTCCTGACCTGGCCATTCAACCCTGACCAGCACGCCCCAGAGCCCCAGTGTCCTGGTCGTATAAAGGCATGACAAGACCCACACCCTAGGACCGCTGGGAAGTCCCGGAGCCCGGCTGCCAGGGGGCTGTGCGACACGTTTACCTAGAGGAATCAAGTAAGTGGGCCGATGAGGAAAAGGGTGGTGACAAATCATGCATGGCGAGAGAAAATCATTAACAAATGAAAGAAAGAATAGAGGGCCATTGGGGGTGCAGTATGTCCGTGTCTCTGTCCTTCCGGCCAGAGTGGGAGTTGGGCTGGGGGGCCTCTCTGCCCCCTCACACCAGGGCCTGGCGCAGGGCGGGGGCTGCCAGCTAGCCGAGGCAGCATCGGGGAGCAGAAGCTGCTGAGAGTGAGGATGGGGCTGAGTGCCCAGCACCCCAAGAGGCCCAGACCAGGAAGCCAGACACCCCAGGAGACAGAGCAGAGTGGCTCCAGACAGGGGTGGGTGCAGAGCCTTCAGCCCTCCAGTGTGACCCTTCCTCCTGGCAGCCCTGCCATCCTGGACCCGGAGCCCCAGAGCTCCCAGGCCGGCGGGTGGGCGGGGCACAGGCGCTGCCCCCTTCCAGAGCTGGGGACCATCCGTCTCGGCCTGACCCTATTAAATGCATCATAAAGGGAAGAGAAGTGTGGGCCAGAGGGTGAAGAGGGAGGAAAATGCTGCTGCGTCAGGCCTTTGTTCCTCCCTCCGGGACCTGGCCCAGGGAAGATAAAAGGGGGCCTGGGGCTTTGTTCTCAGGGACTGGGGGAGGCCAGGCTCAATGGGGTGACTCTGGGAAGAAGAGGCACCAAAGGGACACGCCACATCTGCCTCGGGCCCTGCCCCTCCTCCAGCTGGCTTCTGCACCCTGAAACAGCGCGGCTGCCCAGCCCCCGAATGCCCCCCAGCCCTCCCACAGCCGCGGTCGCTGCAGACCCTGGGCAGAGAGGTGGGCTGCATCTGGCGGACAAGAGCGTCACCCTGCTGGTGATGGAGATCTGGAACTTCCCTGCCCTGGTGCTGGTTCCCAGTGCTGCCAGGGGGGAGCTGACCAAGAGTGGGGGCCATGTGGGCAGCCGAGCCCCGTATCCAGGTACCTGGGAAGGGGCAAAGCCCCCCAGAAGCAGAGGACGCCCTAGCCTGCAGGTGGTGCCAGCCCTCCCGCCACGAGGAGATAGAGCCATGTGGCCTGCTGAGAAGCCAAACCCCATGGGTTCAATTCCAATCCCCCTTGGAGGCTACTACTGCGGGCAAGGCCTATATAAAGCTTTTATGACTGGGATGGCTTTGACCCTTGAAACCATGTGCATGGGTTGCATTCTATCCCTTCCCAAAATGACACGTTGCAGTCCGAACCCCCAGGACTGCAGAAGGTGGCCTGATGTGGAAATAGCATCGTCACGGATGGACTCCATTAAGGTGAAGTCATACTGCAGTAGAGCCGGCCTCCTCAGAAGATGGCCACGTGAAGTCAGAGATGCGCAGGGAGAAGGCGCGAGAGGGAGGTGCAGAGTCTGGAGGGGCACAGCCATGCCTCACCAGAAGGACCCTGCCCACCAGGTCTCACTGAGAACATGGCCCAGCCACCCCCTGAATTTGGACTCTGGCCTCCGGAATTGGGAGACAGGACATTCTGTGGTTGTAAGCCACCTAGTTTGTGGAACTTTGCCAGCGGCCCAAGGACCCTCAAGCCGCACTCTGCAAGCAAGGTCCCCAGCCAGGGCTGCGTGGCTGGGGCAGCAGGGTTTGCCCCCAGGCCTGTTGCCTCTAGAGGCCTGTGCTCCCCGTGCTGCCCAGCACTGAGCCCTGGGGGCCCAAGACCATGCCCTGCCGAATGAAGCCAGGGAAGCTGGTGTGGGGCTCAGGCGCTAGGCCAGCCTTGCTTGTTTGTTCTTGTTCCAATGACCTGTCTTGTTCCAATGACTTAAAAAGGATCCTGTCTTGTTCCAATGACCTAAAAAGGTCTTTGAACAGCTGGATGGGAGTCTTGGCTCTCTGGTTTGGGAAACTGACCCCCCAGATCCAGCTGAGCATTGTAAAGAATGTGCACAAGATGGGCTGTGCGGGCCGTGAACTTGGCCAGCACATGTGCGTTTCAGAGTCAGGCTGGCAGCAGGCAGGCTCTGTAATCCTGCCCTCTTGTCCCTTCTCAGACGCACTGGAGCTCCGCCATCTCCACGCCCAAGCATGAGGGTCTTGAACACGTTGTATCCACATACTGGGGCCTCCCGGGCCACACACTGGGAGAGGCCCAGCTGGCCAGGGGTGAGGGCCAAAGCATGCACTTCATGGTTTGAGCCAGAGCCAGGGACCTGCACACTAAGCTCCGTTAATCTCCTGCAGAAGCTTTAAGGTGTGAGCCATAACTCAGCCTGGTCAGCACACTGCCCGGCCCTTCCACCCTGGGGGACATGTAAAGATCCCACAGATCTGAGCTACGGGCTGCAGTGCCAGCCTGCTCTCACCCACCCTGCGGACCTCTCCACACAGAGACCGGGGCTCCCATCCAGTGATCTCTCCCACCTTCATGCTGTGCCTTCCCTGGGGTGGACTTCCCCAGGGCAGGCCCTGCCCTCACAGAGCCCACACTCTGGGAAAGGGATGTGGGGTTCACACAATGTGTTGGGGTAGCAGGAGTTCAGCGCAGGGGCCCCTAAGCAGCTGAGTAGCCAGGGAAGGCTTCTGAGGGGACATGCAGGGCTGCTCAGGGAGAAAGGGTAGAGTGCCCCAGGCCCAGGGAACAGCCTGTGTGAGGGTCTATCACAAGAACGAGTGGTTCTGTCTGGCTAGAGAGTAGAATTGAAGGCAGGCGCAGGAGGGGCCCAGACAGGTCCCACAGGGCCTGGTCAGTCTCATGGTACAATCTGGGTCTTATCTGAGGGCACTGGAGAGCCATGGAAGGTCCTGGAGGAGGGGAGGAGGGTCCTGGTCTAGTGTGAACTTCTGGAAGTCACTCTGGATGCCAGGTGTGAATGTGGGGGGTAGGTGTGCAGGCAGCGAGCCCTGCAGGAGGCAGATGCGGCCGTGGGGAGCACCGTAAGAGTGGACTAGGGCTGTGAACATCCGGCTTGTCTCCTGGGAGGACTCTGCCCCTCACCAGGGACCAGCACCCCTGCCCTGACTGCTGGCCAGCGCCTTGTGGGAACTGGGGATTTCTGTCTGCATGTTCCCAAGCAATCTGCCTGGGGTGTGCCATGACTTTGTGTCTTCAGCGTCATCCTCATCAGAAAGTGATTTGTGTGGATGTACAAGACGGGCAGGGGAGCGTTCGGCACCCAGTGTGGGGTCGGCACTGGCGCACAGAGGGCGTGGGGAAGGGAGCGGTGTCCGCTTCATGGAGGGGAAATTCAGGCAGAGGCATTATGGTGCATGTGATGGTTAATTTTATGTGTCCACTCGACTGGGCCAGGGGCTGCCCAGTTTTTTGGTCAAACACTCGTCTGGCTGTCTCTATGAGGGTGTTTCTGAATGAGATTAACACCTGAGTCCTTGGACTGACTAAAGCAGAGTGCCCTCCCCAGCTCAGGTGGGCCTCGTCTAATCAGTGGAGGGCCTGACAAGCCAGAAGGCCTCTCTGAGCGAGAGAGACTCTCCAGCCATTGTCTTCGGGCTTCCTCGACACCTCCGACTCCTGGGCCTCCGCCTGCCCACCTCCAGGGCAGACTGGGACTGGCCAGCCTCCAAAACTGTGTGAGTCGGTTCCTATGGGAAGTGTTTTTCTCTGTCTGTACACACCGTCCTGGCCCTGTCTGTCTGGAGAACCCCTAGTGAGTCCCATGAAGCCCCCCACCAGGCTGGCTGGGCCAGAAGCAGATAGGGGGTTGGCAGGTGGGGGCAGGGTTCAGGCACCATTGTCAAGGCTCCAGCTCCTTCCTGGGAGGGCAGATGGGGCTCTTTGATCCCAGCGGGTCTGGGGCCACGCAGGGAACCAGCTGCGTTTCCTCCGTCATCACAAAGACCACTGAGGCACACGGTGCTCTGAAGTGTATGAGGCAAAGCCCCACAGGAGAGGTGACAGGGGGTGACAGGACTTTGATCACGTTGGACGAGGCAGTGTGTAGGAGACAGAACCAGTAAGAGGTGGTATCAGGCGCCATATTGGAAAGGACACCACGAGGCCCCTGCTCGTGGCCCTTGGAGAGAAGAACTTGTCCCATGTTTGACTGCCAGGCCAGAGCCAGGAGACAGTCCAGGCGGGAGGGCTCCCCCAGCCCATTCTCCCCGCTGCCCACACTTAGACTGACATCACAGGTGCCTCTCCAGAAAGAACCGACCCTAAGGCGGGTTGATCCAGACAGCCGAGTGTGAGCCGCTCGCTGGGCTTCTCTGCCCAACACCCAGCCCGGCACACGGCAGGCTCGCAGGCAGCGTATGGGAAGCAGGGCTCGGCGATCCACGGCCCCTCCGCCTCTCCCACCCAGCTTCAACCTGCCTGGTCCGTGGGGAACTGGGGCTCCACTGAGATGCCCCTGGGATGCCCGAGGCTGGCCACAGGGCTAGTCCCCACATCCCGACCCGGTCTAGCGTATAGTTGGTTCATTTGAAGATTCACACCTTCAGCTTAAACCACTGACTTGGGTGCACTGAGTCTCAGGGCGCAGACACGCCCCCTCCAGGTGTCACACACCACATGAGGGATGGATTCCAGGCTTCCACCAAGGGTGCCCACCTCCACCCCTCAGGGTCAGGTCCTCCGGGATCAGGTGTCTGTGAAAACTATCCCCAGAGAATGATCCTGAAGCTCCATTTCCATCCAGGGCTAGGGTTCCAGAGGTTGCCCTGAGCTGGTGGTGAACACAGCGTATCGAATAAAATCCTCTCCCTTCACACCCCCTTGGGAAGTTGGGGTGTTTGTCAGGCTTTATCGTCCACTTGGTTTATTTCTTCTGTGGTCCTATTTGCTCAGGGCTGGGAGACACGGGTAATGACACAGCCCTGGCCATCTCTGGCTTTACCGCTGGGGAAAAGACGGCCCTTGGCCACCCCTCTTGTCTGGGGGATTCCATCGTGGGTGTGACCAAGGGCCTGAAGGACTGGGGGTGGCAGGCAGCCAGGCGGGCCACGCAGAGGTGAGCACCACAGCTGTCCAGCCCTGCCCCCTGACAGTCTCCCTGGCCTGGGTGGGTGAAGCTCACACTGCGGGCCAGGTAGCGCTCAACGGCGAGGGGGCTCTGGGGCCTGCAGCGACGTCCACGTGGCCTGCGAGCTGTGCAGCTGTCCCAGCATGCCGGACTCTTCACACCGCCTTCAGGAGAGAGGGTCTGTTTGGCAACGGGTTCATCCTGTCTCTTCCATGAGAACCGGGCCCATTGGCCCGAGTGGGCTCGCTGGACGGAGCACACCTGATGTGGAGACCAGGCGCGGCCCACAGGAACCCATGCCCCGGACAGTCCCGCCCATCCCACCGTGAGTGGCAACTGTGGGCAGGTCCCGGGTCTGCCGGACCAGCTTCTGAGCCTGCCCTTCCTTACACGTCAGCCGAGACGCCCAATGATAGCCCGCTGGAAAATCGGCCATTCTGGTCTTCTCTGCCGGCCACTGATTTCCTCCAAGGCGCACTGGAGTGCCCACTGCTTCGGCTTGCTGAAATGGAAATTTCCCTTCTCCCCACACATTGTCGTTTGTATTTTCCTCCCCAGAAATGGGGATTTGGATATGAAGGCGGCTCCCGGATGCTTGTTGGTGTGCGTTTCTGTGTGCGTGCACAAACACATCTGTTTCCACTTTGGATTTGGGGGCGGGCGTGCGCAGGGAGAGAGACGCCATCTGAGCCAGCAGATTCCGGCTGGAAGTGGGAGACAGAAACCCACCTAAGACAGAAGGGCACAGATGGCAACAGCCCCAGGTGTGCTGGACTGAGGCCATGGCTCCTCTGCTAGCACCACGGCTGCACCTGATTTGGGGTCCTGGTGGCCTCTGCTCCTCCCTGTGGCCGTGGGGGTCCCTGGGACCTGTCCCCATCTCTCACCATTCCCGCCCCACCTCCCCGCCTTTGCACCAGCGCACCCCCTCACCAGCAATGCCCTTTGCTCCAGGTCTGTCGGAATCCCACTCACCCTTTAAGCACCCCTCTCCCTGACCAGCCCACCTCTGCCTCCCCGGACCCTGATGTGTATATTTGCAGTGACTTATTTCCACCTGGTTGTGGATAATGATGCAAGACTCTCCGTGCCATCACCATATCCTCACCCCACTATGAGAAATGGATTTGACTTTAGTTCAGACTTAAGTGCCAATACCATCTGCTCACACACGAGCCACCCGCTAACCAAACACCTGCAGAGCATCGTGAGCCCCTGAGGCTCGGCGGAGACCAGGCGCCCTCACTGGTCACGAGCGCAAAGCTGGGGGTGCCACAGCCTTCGGTCCCCTTCCAGCCCCACCTCTTGTCTGGTTGTGTGATCTCCCAGGGCCTGGCTCACAGCAGGTGCCTCTCCAGAAAGCAGACACAGGATGGTGGTGAAAAGGAGCCTCCGCCTCCCCTTTGAAGGGACAAGACTATCCCAGTAGGACGTGATGGAAGGTGGGTCAGGTACCAGCAGGGCTGACTGCGCGGGTGGGCGGGCTTACCGGAGGAGCCCTGGGGGAGGCGGTGACTGCACGGTGGGGGGGGCTCCGACCTGGGGAAGATGAGGCTCTGCCTCAGGATGGAACAGAGAGAGAACCGGGCAGAAGCAAGCATGGGCCTCAGACACGCACACCACCCATCCATTCGTGCAGCCAACACTCCTTAGACGCCTAGAGTGGCTGGGCCCAGAGCGGCGCTCTGGGGACCCGCAGTGAACACAGACGGCCCCCACACTACGTGAGAGAGAGGGAGACAGGTCCGGGTGGTGCCGGGTGCTGGGATGCAGGAAGGAGGCTGGCGAGCTGTGTCCCAGGCAGGCAGAGCAGTCAGGAGGGCCGTGGAGCTGTCGAGTCTCGGCTTCTCAGAGGCCTTATCTGGGAGGCTTGGGCAGCTGGACCCTAGGCTGGTCCTGGGTCCCGCAGAAGAGGGCTGGGGTGACAGTCAGTGACGTCTCCTCAAGTGTGAGCTGTCTGCCACTGGACCCACTCTGCTTGGAGCCCAGCATCACAGGGGAAGGTGGGAGGGACCCAAGGTGATGCCTGAGAACAACAGAGGCCTGTGCCGACCATGGGTCTCTGAGCACCGGTCCCTGGCCCTCAGAGGGGAGGGGAGGCATTTATTTGTCTCATTCTCCCACAGATCTGTCTTAAGCAATCTTGAGTTTCAGGAGCGCTTCACAGTGGGCAGGGGAGGCTCTTTCAGATACAGCTGCTTGGTTCCATGTGGCAGGGATGGAGAAACCTATGGATTGGGGCATAGACACCTGGAACCCAAGGAAAACAGGACCAAACCTGTCACAAGGTACCCTGGGACATCAAGGACATCCCCTCACCAAGAACTAGTGTGTTTATTCATGCAACACGTGCTGGTCCTGGGGCGCCCAGGGTGCCCCAGGGGGCCTCACTGAGTCATCCCCACCCTGACAGGCAGGAGCCCAGGCTCAGAGCGGGGAAGGGACTCCCCGGAGGCCCTGCACTATACTTCAGGGAGCACCTTGGAGGCCTCAGAGGCCCCCCAGCCACTGCCAGGCCACTTATGCTGAGCTCCAACCATGCAAACTCTGCAACCCTTGGTCACTGACACCTTTCACAGGCCCCCAAGGCTGAGGTGAGGAAACTGAGGTACAGGGAGGCGGAGCAACTTGGCCAAAAGCCTGGCCCAGTTTAAACCAGGGCACATCTGCTTCTGGAGCTGGGGATCTGGGAGGTCACCCACTCACTGCTGCTGCCTCTCCAGGGAGCAAGGGGTCATAGTGCCTCAGTCCGGGAGGGTTGCTGCCAGCCATGTCCCCGCTACTGAGTGGTGGAATTGGCCAGGAGACACTTCTGGGCACAAGCCCACCGCTTCTGCCCAAGACTCAGTGCACGCGTACGGTGGGAACAAATGTAGCGCTGAGAGAGGGACGGCAGGCAGTCGGGGCGCCTCTGGCAAGGCCTCCATATATTCCTTGGCAAAGAGCCATGTTGGACATACGGAGCTGCCGAAGGCAGTGAGGACCCCAGGGCCCCTGGGCACCCCGATTCTCTCATGTCGCTGCTCACCAGTTACCGACAGCCATGGCAGAAAGGGGGCCTCCCTGGTGCCTCCAGGCCATCCATTGCCCCATCGGAGGCCGGGCCCCCACTGCCAGTTTGAAGCCCAGCAGGACCCTTGTGGGGCTGGGACCCTCCGCCCTCAGCTCGGGCCCAGCACTTTGGAAGCCACAGACAGAGAAGCAGAGCCTTACCGGGGCCAGGTGGGCAAAAGTGGCACCAGCAACCCGCAGTCCTCAGAGGGGTGGCCCGGCTGCCCTGGGCCCACACGGCAACGTGCCTGCACGCACACACCCCTGCGTGCCTAGGGTGGGGCCACAGGCACAGAAGTGTGCAGATATACCACACGGAGGAATACCCGCGGGCACACTCACATGCCCGTTTATGCTCAAGTGCAAACACTACATGCGGTGTGTGTATTACACACGGTGGAACACATGTCCATCCCAGGGAAACGAATGCGCTCACCCATGTCTGCATGCCCACATGCCACAAGCCCACACAGGCAGGGATGAGGCGCCCCGTCTGTGCGCCAACCCACCCACGACGGCTGATCTCATGTGTCAGCATGACCAGGCCACGGGGTGTCAGGTATCTGGTTAGGTGTTGTTGTGGGCGCGTCTGTGATAGCTTCTGGATGGGAACAAACCACCCAGTGGACAGAGCAAAGCCACAGCCCTCCCCAGTGGACATGGGTCCCAGCCAAACAGTTGAGGGCCTGAATAGAACAAAAAGGCAGAGAGCAGATAATTCACCCTCTCTGCCTTACAGCTGGAGCCGGGACATCGGTCTCTCAGCTCTTTCACTCTCAGGCCGTCAGACTCAGACTAGAATTTACCCCACTGGCCCTCTTGGGCCTCCAGCTTAACAGCAGACAGAAAATCATGGGACTTCTCAGCCTCCGTAATTGCGTGAGCCAATTCTGAGTAATAAATCTCTCCTCTCTCTCTTTACACACACACACAATTTGTTCTGTTTCTCTGAGAACCCTAACACAAAACCCCAACACGTATGCTCTGTGTTCACAGCCACATATGATGACGTGGGCTCCGTGCACTGAGGACCCTGTGAGTCTCTGCACAAGGGCTGCACTCTGTCTCCATCCGTCCTCGCAGCAGGCGTGACATCGACTCTGCCATTGTTGCTGTCTTCAGATGAGGGGAATGGGGCTCAGACCTGGCTGGCACTGAATGACAGATCACAGATCCCCATCTAGCTCAGAGTCATGCTTCAAACCCCTTCGAGCCTGTGGCTCACAAGCAAAGCTCAACAGCTCGTGCGGACCACATCCAGGGACTGGCCGCAAAGGTGTGTTTGCATGGGCAGAGTGCTCCAGGCATGCCCGATGTACCCAAGCACGCCTGTGCGCAGGCCTGTGCACACCCCAGGCACACTCACCTGCAGGGCACACACACAGGCTCACACCCATAACCCAGGCACGCTCATATCGGGTCAGAATCCATAACCAACCCCTCCCTTCCCACCCAGCGAGGTCCAACCCCTGCCAGCAACTGAGGGGAAGGAGGAGGCCTGCCCCCCTCCCTGTCCCCAAAGCAATGCCATTGTTCTCAGCCCTGCCATGAGCGCGGCTGACGGATCACCCTGCGTGATGGCTCAGCGGCCACCAGGCAGTCTATGAAAACGGAGTTCATTCTGCTGGGGTCGCCCCTGGCACTTCCATCAGAAGGCAAACTCGGGGGGCCCGTTGCCAGCCCTTGGGGTGAAAGTGAAGGGGGATGTCCAGAGCCTGTCACTAGAGCTGGGGGGGACAGTGCCAGGTAGACCCTTGAGCCCCCAGTCCAGGTCCCTGGCAGCTTCCCTGGTGATGTGCTCCTCCAATCCCCAGCTTCTCTAATGGGGCGCAAGAGAGCCCCCCAGCAGCCCTTCCCCAAAAGGGGGCTCAGAGAGGGTCAGAAGAGCCCCCAGGGTTGAAGTCCTGCTGGAATTGCCACTCTGGGCCCTGGGCCTGGCACGGGAACCATATCCTCCAACCCAGATATGTGCCCCCTCCATCATCTATTCCATGTCTTTCCAGGCCTAGAGAATACTTAATCTGACGTGCAAACCATACTTAATCTGACGTGCAAACCATACTTAATTTGACGTGCAAACCATACTTAATTCGACGTGCAAAATGATGACGCCAACGGCGTCTGCCCCATCATCACAGGCCTCCGGCCACGTGCCACTGACGCAGAGCAGCCGCCAGGAGCAGACTTCTGGGCCTGAGTCCCTGACTTTAATCCTGCCTTTGCCACTTAGCAGGTGTGTGGCTTTGGGTAGCTGATGTCACCCCTGTGCCTCAGTTTCCACATTAGTACAGTGGGGCCAATGACTGGACCCTCACAGGGTCCCCTGGAGGAGTCAGTGAGTTAACATTATAAAGCAACATACCGCCCACAGCCACACATGCAACTGAAAACATGGTCTAACGAAGCCTCCACCTCCCTGTGGGAGCTCATGGCCTTCAGCCCATCCTCCGGATGAGGGTACCCAGGCCCAGGAAGGCCCAAAACCTCGCCCAGGGCCCTGCTGCTCACCGAGGACCCAGGCAAGGCCATGGCCAGAGCCCCTGTGGCTAATACTCATATTCTCAGACCTGAGTTCACCCCAGCCTGGAAAAAGCAGCCTTGGGGCTGCACAGGGACTCCAGAATATTAGGATTTAATTGGTTCTAGGGACAAAAATTTTAAATCAGAGCCATTCCAGAAAAATCCACAAGGTATGTTTGCCCTCCGTTCTGAAAGGTGATTATTCATAGGATTTCACTCTCCGAACCAGACTTGGCCATTGTCGGCCTGTGGTCCCGGGGCACCTCGCGGCCCCCACCACCTCGCTGGCTAAACCTGCTCTCCTGTCTGTCCCACCCTGTGGTGCGAGCAGCTACCCGAGTCCACCGCCTCACCTGGGAGGCCAACACCAAGAGGTTGCCTGTGTTCCCTGCCCGTGAGCCCTGGAGGATGACACCGTCCATCCCAGGGTCGCCACCTGGTCAGCAGTGGCTATGGGGCTATGGTGACACGGCTGCTCGCTCCGAGGGGTCAGGCCCCAGCCCCGCTGCTCTGCTCCAGAGGCCGGCCAAGGCCAGTTTGCCCTTCTGGACTTGGCTGAGTGGGACTGAGCAGACCCCACCCCATCCCCAACTGCCCTGGCCCACCCTCTCTGCCGAGACCCTGGCAACTCTGCTTCTCCAGCAGACGAAGCCCCTTTTGTCTCCCCTGCCCTGCAGAGGGGGAGGAGGGTGGCTGTGGCTTCCTCTGGGGTGGGGGAGGGCTTGGTTTCATTAATCCCTAGGGGCTGAGCACCCCCCAAACCAGCCTGGAGCCCAGGTGCACGACTGTCACCAAGATAAAAGAGACGTAATTAAGTTCCAATCAGCAGAGTGATTTGTTATCATAATGTAATATTCCCCTCCAGCCCTGGGCCCACAGATCTGTCTCCGTCAGGCCTTCCTGGCGGGGTCGCTGGGTGCCTGGGCTCCAGGCCTTCCTGCCACCCTGGGCCCAGCTACTGGAGGAGCACCGGGAGGCGGCGTCCACCCCGCCTGCCCCCTCGCGGCCACACACATCCCTCCCCCAGCTCCAAGCTGCCCAAGGTGATAATGAAGTCATTTTTCTAAGGAATGTTCACCTGGAAGACAGCCGCGTCTGCAGGCCTGCGGCTCATCGAGCTGGGAAGGCAGGCCCAGGGGAGCGAGAGGGGGTGGGGGCGGAGGGCAAGGATGGGCCTGCAGTGTGGCTGGCCTCCACAGCAGTGATTTATGTGGGAGCCCCTCGGAGTCGAGGGGGCCACCGCCTCTGCCCTGGCCAGGTGCAGCCGCTGCGTCAGAAAGGAGGATACGGGGCCCACAGGGTCCCCAGCAGCGGAACCCACCTGGCTGCTGGTGGGAGGGCTCCAGCTGTGTGCCCCCCACCCTGGCGCAGGTGATACCCGGGTCTCACTCCTCCAGAAGCCACCCTGCCGGTGCCCATGGGACTCTGATGCATCTGAACTCTCACCTGCCCGTGTGGTCTTGCTCTCGGACACTGAGAAGGTTAGGAGAGCTGGACGGTAGACCCTCTGTTCACACACATTTGCTCAGTCCTCGTGGCTAAAAGCCCAGCAGGGGGTCAGGCAGACCGGGGTTCATACCTGGGGGTCACGGTTCACCAGGTGTACCCCCGGGCCTTGTCCCCCCCCCAATGCCTCAGCTTCCGCAGCTGAGAAAGGAGCGTCACAACAGGACCAGAGGGGAGCTGTTGTGAGGATGGAGGCTCTGGGCGTGGCACGCGGTGCAGGGGGAGGGCTCAGGGCTTTCACTCCGATGGTGAGTCCAAGCCAGGCCAGGAAGGAATGATCCACAGGGTAGCAGACTCCTGGGGGCCAGGGGTGGGGAAGGGGCCCTGGACAGTTTGTTTACAACTTTCTGCTTTTCTGTGGCTTCCACGTTTGCTAAAATGGGTCTGTTGACTTTCAGGGGGGAAGCACGGGCTGTGGGTGGCCAGGAGCCTGGCAGGCGGAGGCGGCGTGTGGGCAGCCACCGCAGGCTGGCGGGGGGGTCCGACCTGGGAGGCGTCCGGGGCCGTGGCTCCGAGCACAGAGAGCATCTGTGGGTAGGTCGGCGTCCTGACTCTAAGACCCACAGGCTGCTGTCCCCGCCCGTCTCCCACGCCGTGCAGACCAAAGGCTGTCAGGGTGACAGCGCCACCATCCACAGCAGTCCCCCTGTGCCTGCTGAGGACCAGAGAGGCTGCGGAACTGCCCAAAGTCACACAGCTCCCAGGGGCAGAGCTGGGATGCAGGCCTGAACGCACAGATTAGAGCCAGCTGCTCGACCTCGTAAAGGTGTACCGAGGGCTCGGTGAGCCTGCGATGCCTGATGCCGGCACTCCCTGCACTGACAGAGCCGTTTAGGGATGGGTGATAGGCACTGGGGCCCAGTGCCGGCAGGGCCAGGGAATCAAGCAGGCAGGCAGTCAGGGGGGATTGGGGCTGGGCCGGGCAGTGGGAAGACGGCCAGACCCCACTGAGCGAGCAGAGACTGGTCCCCAGAGGGAGCAAAAAGCAAGACTCCCTCCCCAGGAATGCCCCTCAGAAATGCCGGGGCGCCTGTGTGGGACGCTATGCCCGTGACTTCAGGGACAGGGATGCCCACCACCCCAGGGCAGCCTGGACTACTCTTGGGGAAGGCCCCTGGTGGGGGAGCAGCCCTCAGCCAGCCACATGCACTGTCCAGGTCCTGCTCTGCCCGGGCACCCCCAGGGCCCCGCCCCTGCTTATGAAGTGCAGGTTTCCGGGCCCCCTGGCACACACCATTAGGGACGGCCTGGGATCCATATGACTGAGGCCTGGGGGTCTGGTGCCCAGAGGGCAGTGACCAGGCTGCTGCAGCATGATGTCTGCACTGGCTGGGCATCCACTCGGCAGCCTGCAGCCTTTGGCATAGAGCGCCGTGCTCCTCAGGGCTGGGCAGCTCTGAGGCCCTGGGTGGAGCGGGCCGGGCAGTGGGGCAGGGCAAGCCCAGAAGAAACTGAGCGGCGGGCCTCCAGGGGCCATGTGCATAGCCACAGGCTGGCAGGGCTGGCGGACCTGGGTTTCAGTTACTGCGTTTTCAGTAACGACACACATCTGGGAGGGCCAGGCCAGCCTCCAGTGCCAACTGCAACCAGCTGGGCTTGGCTGCGCTGGAGGGCCGGGAGCCAGGCTTGATTAGCCATGTCTGCCATGGGTGCAGGGAAGGGCCTGCGTTTGCTGTCCTTCCCGGCTGTGAGATGCCAGCATGGAGAGGCCCCGCAGCCTGCGGACAGGCAGCCAGGCCACGGGAAGCTGCAGGCTCTCCCTGCCTCAGACCTGCCGCACGTGTTTCCTTTCCAGAGCATCCAGCCTTTGCACTTCGTGAGGCTTCTGCATCACCTCCTACTGCACGTCAGCCAGCCACCTGTCCACCTGTCCAACTAGCTCTAGCTGAGGCCTGGTGGGGCAAAGGAGCTGGAAGGAGAGCCATGGCCTTCCGGACGCAGCCCACCTCCAGGCAGCACGAGCTCCCTGCCTCAGGAAACGCTGCCGCTGGCGAGCTGCCGGGATGACGAGGCGGAGGCATGCTGGCCCTGCAAGGGCCCAGGAGCCCCACAAGGAATCAGTGAGATGGGGCTGGGGGTGCCATGGGCTGGCGTGGTGCCTATGCTCCCCAGGGAGGTGCAGACACCCCTCCTAGGACACGGACATAGGACACCGTGTGTGCGGCAGGGGCCCCGAGGCCAGGGTCTTAGTAATGGGCAGCCAGACCAGCCTGTGTCCCCTGGCTCCCTCCTACACCTGTGTGGTTGGCCGGCCTCTCAGCCATAGCTTCTGCACCTGTGAAAAGGGAATGCAGGCGCTGGGCCCCCTGAAGCCACGTGCGTATGAAGCGCCAGGCGCAGAGCTGGACACACGCACTGGATGTGAGGTAGGAGCCCCAGCTCACAGGGCAGGCGCCTCTGCGCGAGGCCGCAGCTCAGCCGCTCGGGTGTGGGCGCGTCGGAGAACGTGTCGGGAAAGCACCCAAACCCTTGCGAGAGGGAATAATGTGATCAGGAGGGGAAAGAAGCAGCTTGTGCCAAGATGGTTATAGCAACACTATTCATGCGCTCAGAACTGGAGCCCTCCCAGGTGCCCAACAATGGGGAGCAGGGAAGCCAGCGGCCCGGAAGGCAGCTGCATGGACCCTGTGGGTACACAGCGCTTGCCAGAGCCGCCAGCAGAGGCAGGGTGGGCAAGACTGGGCGGGTGGGCACGCTGGCCACCCCAACGCAGCTGCCGGGGGCTGGTGGGGCCGAGGGTGCAGGCAGAGGCACCCGCCGCAGAGTCAATGCCGGGGTGTCCAGCACCCCTTGTTCCAAGCCCCTGAGGAGGCCCCCGTGTCTGGCTGCCCCCCTGAGAGCCGGGAAGGAGCTCTGGAGTCAGTCTGGGGACTGAAGCCAGCTGGTCCTCACCAGCGGTGCCAGTGAGGCCAGAGCCTCCTGCTCCCTCATTTCCCAGGGGGGTTAAACCAGAGGACAGGGGCTGGGCCCTCACCTGGCTGGGGACATTCAGGAAGGGGCAGCTGCAGCCCTGTCGGACCGTGCAGCTGTCCGTGGAGCAGGCCCCCCACAGACAAGGGACGTGCAGACTGCCGGGCACCCTCCTGAGCAAGACGCCCTACTCTTCCAGAAACCAGGGCCCTGCACCTTCCGCATGGAGCCACCCCTTCCAGCATGAACTGTCCTGGCCATGTTGGGCAAGGGCTGCCCTCAGACCTTCAGCACACTTGTGCGGACTGGTGACCGGGGAGGGGTGGGAGGGAGGGAAGGAGCCCAAGACATCCCTCCCCTAGCCCAGGTCAAAGCTATGGGGATGGTGTGGAGTGGGGGGACCTCCAGGAGGGGTAGAGCCCGTGGGTGTCAGGAGCCTGTCATGTGGAGAGGTGGGGGCAGGCCAGGCCAGGGGGCAGCGGCACTTCCCATCAGCCTTCCCTCATGCACTTGGGCTGTCCGGAGCAGGCCCTCGGTGGGGAGCGGGAGACTTGGGCAGGCATGGACACCTGCAGGGACCCAGCCTCTGCAATGCGGCCTTCGGAGACCCTCACGAGCTCCTAGTGGGCGCCAGCCCTGTGCGCCTGCCCCATGGGCCTGGCACACTAAGGAAGCAAGATGCTTACACTTGGAGAGAAACCCTTGCGTGGAAAGGAGAGCTGCTCCAGGCCCCCACGCCTGCTCTCCAGGACCTGACACTTTAGAAAGCCCTCCGGAGGCCATGATTTGATTTGGATCACAGTCATCAAACACCTTCTGACAAATGTTACAGGTAAGGAAGCTGCGCTGAGCTGAGCTGAGCTCTGGCAGAGAACAGCGGCAGAGCCAGAATGCAAACCCAGGTCTCCAGTGGGCCCTGGTCCTCTCTCTGCTGAACCACATTGCTACCGGCCGGGGCTCCTGGACGGAAAAACCCTCATGGGGAGGCCTCTCGGCCTGTTCCCCTAGTGTCCCTGTGCCCAACACTCTTCCTGGCACCCTGGATGGTGTCTCGCCCATCTGCCCTGGGGCCATATCGACTTCCCTCCCCGTCCTCTGGTCCGGATGGCTCTGGGCTCTGTGGACCTCGGGCGGCTCCTCTGAAACTCTAGAAAAGAGCTGAGCACGTACGACCATTTTCTCGGATGAATTATAATTTCCCTTCATTTCCCCTTCAAAACACAGTAATTAAACGGACATTGTTGAGATAGCCAATTGAAATTCAAAAAAGCATCTGCCTTCTAAAGAACACGTCCATTTCTTTAGAGGCAATTGCGTGCATTGTCTCTGCATACGGATGCACACACGTGCCTGCACTCAAGCCGGGTGCAGACACCGGCCTCACCTGAATGGCGCGCTTTGTGTCCACTGCAGGGAACACGCAGTTGAATTTTTTCTTTTTCCCAATGTTTTCCGCGGTAACTAGGGTATGGACAACCCTGGAATGGTCTTCCTCCCGCAGCTGCCCGGATCCCATGCGGAGAGGCCCTGGGGACAGCTGAGCAGCGGCCCTCGCGAGGTGCTGTCCTCCGTCCCGCGGTCAGGCTCCTGGCTGGCTGCTCCCTGGGAGGCGTCATGCCTTCCGTGCCCCCGTCTGCCTCTCCCCTGAGCCCACACAGAAACTTCTGGACTCAGCCTGGGGGTGGGGCGGCCTCGCAAGCCTGGCGAGACCCTGGCCCCAGTCCCTGGGGTGACGGGCCAATGGGTCCACGACTGACGAGAGAAATCTCAGCCTTCCAAACCCAAAGGGAGTGGGGCCTCCCTGGAATCTGAGGCTCACCTCGGGCACGCCCCTTTTTAAATATAACTCCTTGTTGTTGTTTTTTAATCAAAAGGTAACAGACAGGAGACGTGTGAGTGACTTGTCACGGGGCGCCTGCTCTGCGTGGCCAGGCAGGCAACACCCGGAGCTTCACAAGCCCCACAAGCGGCCGCAGATCTCAGGTCCCACTAGCTCTCCCACTCACCACCCCAGGGCCCTCGTCCTGACTCCTAATTCTTGGCTTCGTCGGGCCTGTTTAACTTCAGGCAACAGCCCACTTGGTCTGTGTCTGGCTGTGGGTGCTCGGCCCACGTGAGCCCTGCCAGGCTGCGTGGAGGCGTGGGCGCCCATCCCGTGCCCCTGCGCGAGGACGCCTGGGTCCGCTGCAGCTTGGGGCCATCACAGGCCGGGCTGCAGGGGACCCCAGTGCCCCCCTCACCTGCCTGGAAGTGGGACTGCGTGAATCCCACAGCTGCCCCAGAAGCCTCACGGCGTCCTCTGCACCCCAGTTCAAGGAAAGGTGCCCCGCTTCTTGGGTTGGTCTCTCCCTGGCCCTCAGCCCCCGCCCTGATCCTCCTCCAGGATATCCTGCCCCTCTCGGCCTGGGGTCTCGCACCTCTGATCCGTCCTCCGGCCTGATGTCACAGCTGGGCTTTCTAGAGAGCAAAGCTGGCCCTGTGGTTGGACCACTCCCCCTGCCTGTTCACCCATCTGTCCTGCCCCAGCACAGGCCTGGGCACAGAGCAGGTGTCCAGTGGACACCCGGGGTGGGATGACACCGGTGCTGCGGGAACAGCCCAGGACAAAGCCCAGCCCGCAGCGCGCTCTGGGCACTCTCCGTGCACCCGGAGGATGCAGCCCCCACCCGTGCCTGTCCCGGGCTCGGCCTCACAGGCCTGCCCCTACAGCCTCTCTTGCCCCAGGAGCCATGCCTGCTCAGGGCCCCGGCTCACGGAGAGGCCACTGTCCCTAATGTCCTGCAGCACAAATGTACACATCTGGTGCAAAGCCACACCTCCCACCCCTGCACCGGGCCACAGTTGGGGATATTCAGCAAGTAGTTGGTGAAAGCTTAGATTTGCAGGGTCCCACACAACAGGCAGTGTCTCCGAGTCCCCACAGGTTCCCGGGCCCGGGCCCTGTCCGGGGCAGAGCTACTCTACCGCCCCCTTCGGCCGGTGTCCTCGGGCCCAGACCACCCGGGGTGCCCCTGCAGGTCGTCCAGCTGGGAAGGTAAAGGCCCCCAACAAGGAGCCCTGACCTGGGAGTCCGAGGTCAGGCTAGCATTCAAGTCTGGGGACTCTGGCTTTGAGGAAACAGGCTTCTTGCCTCTCTGCTGCCTCTCCCTGAAGACAGACACTCGGTGGCGGCCCCACCCAGCCTGAGGGCCAGGGGCTCAAGGGCAGTACGCCCTCTCCGTGGGGAGGGAAAAGGGTCCTTGCAGGGTCCTGGGAGCTACTGCCTCAGAGGCTGCATGCCTTGCTCACGGGACCCCTGGCCCCAGGAGAGGCAGGCCTAGGCCAGGTCACCGGGGAAGGGGGCTCAGATCCACGCACCTCCAGCCCTCCAGAGGCCCTCCAAAGCAGAACCACCCCAGGGAAGGATGATACTTTAAGGCAGCATCTCACATTCCCACCTCAACCCAGACCTGCTGCTGACCCAGGCCTGGAAGCCAGGCCCTCCGACCTTCAGCCGACATGCCAGCTTACTGGACTAACAACCAGCCACCCCAGATCCATCCTTTGTACCTGTTTCTGGAGCTCTGGGGGAAAGGATTTTCTAGATGGTGTCTGTCCTGGGGGGAGAGAGGAGGTGGGTGCCTGCTGGTAGGGGGACCACAGGAAACTGATGGGGACCAGAGACCATGGGGACAAGCTTCACAGGTCACAGCCCCCGAGTGCAGCTGCCACCCTGGGTGGGGGAGGCTGGGCCTAGGGACCTCATCCAAGAACACACACCTGGGCTGCGAGGGCCTAGACTGCCTCCCAGCAGCCGTTCCTGGTAAACAATTGTCCTGTCAATACTGAGTGAGCACCTGCTATGTACTGGGCATGGGACCTGCCACCAAGGATGGAAATGCATGGGACATGTGCTGAGATGAAGGAAAAGAGAGGGAAGGCTTCCCGGAGGAGGTGACATAGCCAAGCTGAGGGGAAGGAGGGAGGCCAGAGGGTAGTCCTGCAGAGAAGGAGCAGGTGCAAAGGCCAGGACACTGAGCAAGCCCGGGTGCAGGAGCCGGAGACTGTGTAAGAGGGTGTAGGAATGAGTGTGAATGTGTAAGTGTGCGGATAGGAGGGAGTGCGTGTATCGTGAGTGTGTCAGTGTGTGTCTGACTGTGTGTGAATATGTGCAAGTGTTTGTGTGAGTATGAGAGGTCTGGTGTGCATGGGGAAGGTCAGCAGGGCCTCACGGGACACAATAAGGTGATAAGGAGCTAGGACATGATCTTTAGGGTACCAGGGAGCCAGAGAGTGTGGTAGGACCAGAATGGTGAATTAGGCAGGTCCCTCTGGGTTGGGTCTGGACTGGAGGCTGGAAGTGGCCAAGGTACCAGCTGAGGGCCACTACGGTGTTGCAGGATGAGATGGGTGGCCCTGGCCAGGTGGTGGGCAGATAAATGTTTTGGGTCTTGGTGTCCACAAGCCCAGAAACAGGACAGGGTTGATGGCTGCAGGCCCCCCAGTCGTGTCTCCTAAGACCCAGGGGCTGAGACCAGCATCCTATGAGCTGCAGAGCTCTCGCTTGTCTGCGGTGGTGCCCAGGGCTCCCCTAAGCCCCAGGAGCTGGCAGGACTCTCCTTGGGCTGCGGTTGAGAGCAGTCCATCTGCCACTTGCAAGATGGTTGACCTCGGGTGAGTGACCTGACCCCTCTGAGCCTCAGCTTCTGCATTGGTAGCACTGGGTGATAATACTAGTACGTACATGTATTCATCCGTTTTTGCTGCATGACAAACCACCCCAAAACTCAGCTGGTTGCAGTGACTGACATGCTTTCCTTGCGCCTGGGTCTGTGGGCTGGGCTGGGCTGGCCACAGGCTACAGGCTGGGTTCAGGTCTCCATTTCCACATCCTCTGTAGCCACTGGCTCCCGGGACACTCCTGGTTGGGAGCCCACGAGGCAGAAGCCTGAGCTCACACAGCCCATTGGCCCAGCTATCCTGTGACCCAGCCCAACAGGGGTCTGGGGGTGGCTGGGGTCCTAGCGGAGGGTGTGAGGGGCTGGGCACCTCTCCAGGTCCCCAGCTTCGTCACGGAGTGTCGGGAGCAGCGGAGAGCCGGATGTGCTGCGCTCTGGATGTGTGAGGTCTGCCACTTGACAGAAGAGCAACAGTACCCACCCCACCTGCCAGGCCTCAGCCGGCTCTCTAACCGCCTGTGGGGCTGTCGGGTGTCAGAGGCCCTCGGAGGTTCCCCGCCTGTCCTCGTGTGGTGGGACTGCACCGTGCCGGCAGGGATGCCCTTGATTTCAGGTCACCTGTGCTGCCGCCCGCAGCCCCACAGGGCCCAGCGCCACTGTATTCTGCCAGCTGGGGGTCTGCCCGCCCCCCACCATGCCCACACAAGCCTTCTCCTCCAGACTGTGGCCCGGAATGCAAGCCGGCCTCGGGGAGGAGGGCGCTTCTGCCTCACCTCCGCTGGAGGCTGCCCAGCCCCTGAGTCCCCAGCACCCCTGCCCCCTGGGTGCCCACCTCTACCCTTGCCAAGAATTCGCACCCACCTGGGAAGCTGGGGAGATAATCTGGGAAGCAGCCTCGATAAGAGACATGGAAATGCGTGTCTGCCCAGTGGCCAGGGAGGAAGGCAGGGGCGAGATGGCCTCGCAGGAGGAGGGGCGAGGGCCCCTGTCAGAGGCTCTGGGTCAGCCTCACCCCGGCGCTCCAGACCCTCCTGCCTCCCTGCCAGAGGCGCCAGCTGCCCTTACAGGCCTCCGGGGACAAGCGCCTCCCTCCACTGGGGCAGCCGGCTAGGAAGCTCTTCCTCGTCTGACCTGAGCCATCAGACTCGTGACCCTGCGCTGCCACTTCGGACTCCACATGGAAGACCTCCGGTGTGGTGTTGAGCACCTGCTGAATGTGGGGCCCAGCAGGCAACAGCCCTGCAGGACAGACGCTGATGCCTGGGAGGGGCTCAGACACGGCAGGGCTGCCTGGCTGGGAAATCAGAGCCCTGCCTGCCACCGCCAGGACTGCTACCTCCCCTCGGCCCCTTCCCCTCCGGGGCCCTGGAGATGAGCAGAGGGCCCTGGGGGTCTGGGCGGGACACTCCCAGTGCGGGTCGGGAGGGGAGGGGGCCGGGGAGGGACAGCAAGCTGCTGCTTGACCTGTCATCTCCATCTTAGCACCACTTGGCCCAACTGTTAAAAAGATTCCGAGGCAATGAGGTTCAGGGGACGCCATGCATCTCAATGCCCATCAGTCCAAGTTTGCTCTTCTTCTTAAACAACAGATAGAATGTCACTGGTTGTGGCCCAGACTCCCAGAGGGCTCTCGGATAAAAAGCCACTTCTTCAAAACATCAAACCCAAGTTCCTTTCAAGCAACCAAAGGGTCAGGTTTCCCTAGAGGGGACAGAGGGGACGGGAGGACTGAGGCAGGAAGCAGGGAGGCAGCTGAGTGTCTGGGGCAGGGCTGCCCGCTGCCCACTGGGCCGAGAGGTCAGTGCCGAGGCTCTTTTCCTGGCCTCCTTGCATCTGGCACGACCCCTCTGAGAGCCGGCCATCTAATCTCACGACCGCTGCAAAACCAGCGACCCCAATAGGGATGATTCTGCTGGAAGGACACGCTTCCAAAGCTGCTCCAAACCTACCTTCTGCATTGCCCTGCAGGCCCTGGCTCTGTCCCGGGACACACGGAGCCAGTCACATGTGACCCCTGGGGGCCGCTCCCACCGAGAGATGCAGTGGGAACCCGGGGCTGTGGGGTGCACGGGGGCGGGGAAATGCTCACATGGGGCTTCTGTGGTTTTATCCCGGGCAGGCTTTATCTTCAGGCATTGAGAGGGTTTGAGGAAAGTCCTAAGGGGAAGCGCCCCTGCAGGGCAGAAGGGCTGGGGAGGCAGAGAATCGCTCTTCTTAGCCAGGAGCCACCTCAGTCTTGCCCGCAGGCCCGCCGCAGCCCCATTTTTTGGTAACTCAACTGCCATCCCCCGCTGCCCCGGGACGTGGTTCCCCTCCCAGGAGTGAGTCCAAGTTTGGACCTCAGAGCCTGGGGCCGGGGGCAGGGTCCAGAGGAGAGCGCCTCCACTGCGCCCCTTGTCGGTCCCTGCTCCTGCCCCAGGAGCCTTTGTTTGCTATCAAGCATTAATTAGGCACCTCCTGGGTACCTGGCGCCGGGTCCCTCCTTCCAGGAGTGACTTCACTGACCCCTCACTGATGTAACAGGGTCCCCATGCTACAGATGGGGATCTGATCTCTGCAGAGGCACCCCTCAGGGAGTGGGCCACGGGGCTCAGCTCGCTGAGGGGTCCCCGCCCACTACTCTGCAGGCCTTTTATGACCATGTCCTGAGACCCCTTGAAGGAGCGAGAGAGACTGGACTGGGGAGGCCTGCCCCAACTGTCCCCAGGGTGGAAGAATAGTTCCACCTCTGAAACCTGGGCTCCTCCAGTGGCAAGTGGGGCGGGAGGCATGGCTCACATTCAGCAGGTCAAGAGGGCCTGGAGAGCTTGCCTTTTTCTCTCTGCCAGATGGGGGGCTCCTGGAGGGCAGGCACTGAGCAGGTGGGGTTCTCACCTCTCTCCGGACCCTCAGGCGCCCTATCCACCTTAGACGACTCTCCATAAAACGGGGACCACCATGAAGGTCCATGAACAGGCAAGCAGAACACTCCAGGGCGGTCCAGCACCTGGGTCCGCGGGCCTGGCCTCTGTCCGACCCGTGTGCTCTCTGAAGGAAGCCAGCGTCCCAGGGCTGGAGGCCGATAAGGGCTGGCGTGCCCAGGGCTGCTGTGCCCTGAGGAGAGGCCTCGTCTTCTTCCACATCTGGGGGTCCTCTTGCTCCTCCACAGGGTCTCGGCATGTGGCCGTCAAAGGGCTGCCGAGTAACAAGTGTGGCCCTGGGCTGAGCCCATCTGTCCCCTGCCCTGGAGGCACCCGTGGCCCAGGGCCTCACATCTGTTGTCCCCCCCCTTCACCAACCCTCACCTCACCTGCCCGTCAGGTCCACAGATGAGGCAGGATTTGAACTCAGCACTACGTGGGTTCTGAGCCTGGATTCATGGCTCCACACAGGACAACCTTCCTTGAAGGAAGTGGAGGGAGTCTTGGGAGCTGTCCCTTCACAGATGGGGAGCCCAAGGCCTGAGAGGGGACCTGCCCAGAGCCACACAGTGAGCCGGAGCAGGCGGGTACTAGCACCTGGGTCTCCAGACTCTAGTCCAGAGCTAAGCCAGCCCCGTGGGCCAGGCCCACGGCCCTCCCTGGGGTTCACGTCAAGAGGCCCCCGGTGAGGACAGTAAAGGGATGCCTAGCCTGGAGCAACCCCCACCCTGCCCCTGAGTGTCCATCTGGACACCACCAGGGGCCTGACCCTTGGGGGGCGCTCCAGGGACATCCTCTGGCTCACACCCCACTACGATGAGCAGGCCCCCAGGTGTGCAGGGCCCTGGGGCTGCACTTGGTCAGGCATGAGCACTCCTTTGTGGGGCCTGAGAAATGCAGGGTCCCTCCCCAGGTCAGTCAGGGCCTGTCCAAGTAGCCCTTCTCCCCCCTTAGCTCACGTGCCCCACAGACATGTGGGGGCCCCTCCAGCCGGGATCCGTCTGCCGCACCCTAAAGGAAGCCCTGGGCCACTGTCAGCTCCCCTAGTCTCTGAAACTCCTGGGCACCCCAGAGCCTCTCTAATGAGCCTGAAGACCCTTGTGTGCCCTCATTCCTTCATTTAATCCTGGACTATGGGACGCACTCCCACCCTGGGCCTGGGGAGGCCATGCTGAGTGGGAGTGGATCCCGGCCCCCAAGGACTCTGGTCCTCCACAGGTGGCTTTGATGCCCTGGGCAGGGCCTTAGAGGGTGAGCTCAGTGCAGTGTTGGGGGACCCAGTCTAGACTGGCAGGATCAGGGAGGGCTGCCTGGAAGAAGTCACACCCAAGCAGAGACAGCAAGGACAACAGGAGCTATCCAGATGGGGGCAGTGGAAGGTGACACCAGGCACAGGTGGAGAGAGCGGTCCTGTCTCAGGGGCCAGTGGGAGCCGGCGCGGCCAGAGCATGCAGTGGTCAAGAAGTGTGCGGGGCGAGGGGGCTGGGCTCTGTCCTCAGGGCGGCGGGCATCCTCCCTGCCAGGCATAGCACGGCGCTCTCGAGACCTCGTGTTGCCGCCTACAGCCAGCCTGCCATGAGCTGAGTTGGGCCTAGGGCTGCATGGCTCAAGGAGGGAATGAACCAATGACCAGAGGCTGGGGAAGCAAATGAGGGAATGAAAGGGAATCCAGGGTCAGGCGGGACTCACTCCAGAGCCCAGGATAGGGGGGCGCCGGCGAGCGCAGGCCAAGATGCCAGGCGCCAAGATGCCTGCAGCTGTGGGCGCCGGGACCCTCGGGCCCTAGAGTCAGTCATTGGGGCTGTGCGCCTCTCAGGGAGTCGGGGCCGGGACGCTCCTGGCCGGAGATGAGGCCGGGCACGCCAGAGCCAAGGCGTCCTGGGGCCGGCAGGCCGAGGGGGTGGCACTGGCGCCAGGGGCCATCTCCTCCCCCCAGGCCCGCCTCTCCTTCCATCTGACTCAAAACAAACGGTGGAAAGCGTTGCACCAGGCTTGGGGCCCAGGGGGAGGGACAGCTGTGCAGGAGTGGGAGGGGGCTTATGGACATCCGGGAAACGTGTTGGAAGGAAATGGGGATATTCGTGGGTGAACACAGTGGCTCCCTGGAGCCCAGATGCAGCCCTGTCCTGGAAGCAGGGAGCAGGAGGGCAGCTCCACGGAGCGGGGAGACGGGGGCATCTGGCCTCCCCACTCTTGCCCCATGACAGTGGTCCCACTCAGAGGGGCTTCCTTGGACATCCGCCCTCCTCCTTGCCTGGGGGCACCCAGAGGGGCCTGTAAGGCGCATGCAAATAATTGCTGGCCAATCCAGAACCGCCTAAAGCACCGCCTCCTCCGGGAAGCCTTCCCAGTGCTCCTCAGGGGACCCAGCCTGAGGCAGCTTCCCCTGCCCCCTCTCTTCTCTTCTGGTCCCTGTGGCCTTTTTCCCTCCAACTCACGGAGCCTTACAGACACTGCCCCTCTTACCCCAACACGGCCATGCCTGCCGTATCTTGGGCCTGGGCTCTGGGGTGGACTCCGCAGCCAGGCCTCCCTCCCCCACCCACCTGTACCCATTTGTCCACTGCTTGTCCCCTGTCTCCTCAAGCACTGACACCCCACGAGAACAGGCTTTCTGTCTGCTTCCTTCTCTTCCTTGTCCCACTTCCATACTCCCCACCTGTGTGTCCAGGACCCCTACACACACGCGTGCACGCACACACACACGCGTGCACGCACACACAGGCCCTTGAATCCTGGTCTCAGTCTGCTCTGGGCACCATTCCTCCCCACCTGCCTGACACCTGCATATGAATTCGCACTTCACTTAGGAGACGGGCTCAGAGATGTCTGCCCGGGGCACACAGCTAGTAAATGGCGAAGTGGGATTCAGCCTGGCCCTGTTTCCCAACCATTCAGCGGCACAGCCCGTGTCACAGGTGAGCACAGCCCCTGTGGTCACTGGATCCCCGCTGGAGCCTCTCCACAGTGAAGAAGCAAAACACTTGGCAGACCACCCCCACCCCGCCCCCTTGCCTGTCAACACAACATAAAAGCTAATCTAGAAGTAAATAAATTTACTAAGAAGAACAGAATCTTTAAATAAGAAAACTGAGATGCCCAAAGGGGGATGTCTAATCTTCATCCCATTTCACAATTGAATTGTAAATCTGTCTTGGAGCTGAGCTCCAGGCCACCGTGCAAAGATACCAGTCAGAGGAGGACCCGGAGGGCTGCAGCCAGGCCTTCCTGGGCTTTCTCCGCCTGCTGCCCTCCAGAGGCCAGGCCAATGCAAACAGGGCTGATTCAGGTCACCTGTGGAGCCCTCGGGCCCAGGCTGAGCTGCTGGACCCAGGTGTCCCAGGGGGCAGCTGGGCCCTCAGTTCTAAAGTGGACAGCTGGGGAGGCCCCACAGGCCTTTGAGACCCGGGCATTTGAATGCCCACAGGACACTGACAGCTGGGGCCTTGCTGAGCTGAGATCTGAGAGCTTCGCATCTCAGCCCACGGTGCCCTGGCCCGAAACTTGGTCTCTCGACAGCAACAGCCTCGTCCTATGGAGAGCCGAGGTCTCCTCTCTCCACACCCGTGGCCGGGCCGCAGACCCAGGAGGCCCCGAGCTTCCTGGGAGCGGTGCTGCCGAGGTGAGCTTGGAGCAAGCGGCACCAGGGCAGGCGGTGTTGACTGCTAGCTGCATACGACTGAGTAGTGGGAAATTTGTGAGGTTTAAATGTCGCCAGAAGAAACGTGAGCCCTGAAGATAACGTTTCTAGACGTTTATTGACCACCTTAGCAGTCTTTTCCATGTCCCTGGCCCCCCACACGCACCCTCACCCCCAGCCCTCCCACCGATGCCAAAGGAGGCACCACCGTCCCCACCCCCAGGCGAAGGTCTCGCTGCCACCCAGGGCCTCCCGGCGGGGCTGGAGCAGGTATGACTGCTGGTGTGCTCTTCAAAGGCCCCCCGCATTTACCGCCGGGCCAGGCTCCCAGAGAGCCAGTCCCGCCACGGGCCCACCCCGAACGCACGGCCGCTCCAGACCACCCCAGCAAATCAAATGTCACGAGAAAGCAAGCCTGATGAATATTTTGGGTTTCCCAGTGCATATAAAAGTCATGTTCATACTCTACTGTAGCCCAGTGGGTGTACAATAGTCTAAAAAAACCATATACATCTCTTAACTAAAAAACGCTTTACTGCTAAAAACTGCCAACTGTCCCCTGAGCTTTCAGTGAGCGGTAACCACTGGCACAGATCACATCACAAATACAACGTGAATGGAAAGGTTTGAAATGCTGCTGAATTACCGACACGTGACACCAAGACACAAAGCGGGCAGATGCTGCTGGAAAACGGACAGACTTGCTGGATGCAGGGCTGCCGAAACCTTCCGCCTGTAAAAATCGTAGTCTCTGCCAAGTGCGATAAAACAAGACAGGCCTGGACTTGGGGGTGCATGACGAGCCAGCAGCGAAGGTCAGCATGAGCAGGCTGGCCTTGGCCCCAAGCTGGGACGGTCCAGAACAGCTCTGTTTGTGCCGCCGCGCGGCAGCAAGGCCGGGATTCAGACCCAGATCTGAGGCCAAAGCCTTTGCTTTGAACCCCGAGCCCACAGATTTCAGAATCTGGCCCCATTCAGGCCGTGGTCACCTCTACGCCATGCAGGAGGTTGGCTGGTGGTACCTCGCTAACAAACAAACAACCCTGTCCTTCCAGAAAGACCCAAAGTCCATCTCGCATTCCTCTGCAGCCCTCTCAGTGACCCAGGCCTCGCCTGTGCCGGCCAGGTTGAGCCAGTGATGTAGGTATTAGCCAGCATTTGTCCGGTGGCCCTACACGTGTGTGAGAGAGCAGGCCCAGAGGGGCCTAGCAGAGCACCAGCCCGTTTCGAAGGAATGACCCACATGGGCAGCAGCCTTCTGTGAAGGCAGACCCTGACCGCTCATCCCTGGAAGGAGGCGCCGAACCCACCCTGCCAGGTCCTGAAAGCAGCCCAGGCTGACTGACATCTACTGACTCTGCCTGCAGGCTCTCCTCCCCCTGGGGGTCAGCTCTGGGTTCTCCATGCCCTGAGGGCTGCCCATCTTCTGACATTCCCCAGGGAACCCCTAAGCCTCCAGGTCCCAAAGCCTGAGGAATGACAAATCCATTCTCCGGGCTGCAGGTCAGACTACAGGACATGTGTGTGTGGGGGGGGGGGGGGGCGCGGGGGGGGGGGGGGGGGGGTGTCAGTGAAGGAGACTCCCACCCCTGGGCACCCACCCCCTCCTTATCCGGTCTCAGAAATTGCACCCCAAGAAGATGGCCTCACTTTCCACAGTGAGGGGGACCCTGAGATATGCACACATCGTGCTCAGCCGCAGCTGGAGACTCAGCCCCTGCGGGGCTTCATTTAAGGCAAGAAGGTGTTCGTTGACAGACGGGCCGCTTCCACCCCAGAGGTGGCTCAAGCGTAGGGCTTTAGGGCTCCCTGTGAAAGGTTGCATCCTCTGCTTTGAACTGAGATGACAGATGAAAAGGGTCCATCTACTTTATCCCCCAACTACCCATCCATCCATCTGCCCACCCACCCACCCACCCATGCACCCAGCCAGCCAGCCATCCACCCTACTGCCCACTCATCCCTCCAACAACCTGTCCATTTGTCCATTCAGCACTCACTCAGCACGCCCCGCGTCTTACTGTCCACTAATCCCAGAGGGTACAGAGGCACCAGCCCGCTGCCTGCTGCTGAGCACAGATGCAGACCCCAAAACACTTGCAAACCACAGGGCACGTGCATTCCCACGGAAGGAAGTTAAGCGACAGGACGGTGGGATGCGGAGGGCAGCCCGCTGCCTCTGCACCATCTCACGAGGCTCCCGGTTGAGCCCCGGCCCGGCCTCCCACTCCCTGACTTTCACGCCTGGAGGTGACGCCTGTGGCTCCGTCTGAACATCCGAGTGCTGCCATCCGGTGCTCACCTAAAGGTCACATCCTGTGTTTTGCCAAAGCTTGTACCGCTCCCACCCAAACAGCCCAATTTGTCTGTGCCTCTCCAGCCTGGGGCAGCGCCTGGGCTCCGTCACAGCTACCTCAGGCTCAGGGTGGCCACAAGAGTGGCTCATGCTTGGGGGAAGTGTCTGTGGAGGGAGGAAGGGTCAGAGCCACCTTTCCAGTCTTCAGGCTGCTGTCCTGGGCCCGTGGACCATGCATGAGACCTGGCACCTGCCCTGGGGCCTGTTCCCCTGGGTCTTGGGAAAGAGGCCCCACTGTTGTCCCAGCCACAGGCCCAGCAGGTCCCCTGTCCTCCTGTTCACCCCCAGGCCAGTCCCTGGGGTTGAGACTGAGCTAAGCCTTCCTGGGGAGGGGCTTACCAGGCTCAGCCCCAGGAATCCCAGGAGCCTTTGGAAAGCCCCTGGTCCACCTTGGTCCAGCCCTGCCTGACCAACGGCATTTGGGAGTTTCTTTGAGGGACTGGCCCATATCTGGAGCCCTTCAGAGACTCTGGAAGATAGGACCCCCATGGTCACTTAGAAAGCCTATCAGAAAATTCTAAAACCAAGACCAGGGGCCGTGGCCTTGACCCTCAGCCCTAGATGCAAAAGACCGTGTTTCCCAGCACACACATTGCTTAATATTTAACTTCCGAGAGCTTTTCCAACCGCTAATGACACGACATTAGCACAGACGGGAAGGTTCAGAGGAGCCGACTGGAACCCATCGCGCATCAGCTGCTCGGCCCCCCCCCCCCCCCCCCCCCCCCCCCCCC
>JAQQAC010002172.1:2736087-2748324 GCA_029783875.1 Phataginus tricuspis
CCCCCCCCCCCCCCCCCCCCCCCCGCCTCCTCCTGCCCAGGTCTGGGGCTGGTGGGGAAGGGCCGTGCTGGCTTGCCAGCATTTGGGGCCGGGCAGTGGGCGGGGCGCTCAGCAGCGCGGAGCTGGTCCTGCTGCCCCTCATCCAGGCTGTTTCTAGGCTCTGCCAGAGGGAGCCCCGCCCCCCCCGCCCGAATCAGCACTCAGGCCCCCCCACCCCACCCCCCACCCCCCGCTCTCCTGCAGGTCTGCGTGGAGAACCAGCAGCCATCTTTCTCAGCCAGGTCCCTTAACGCAGACCTGGAGATAAGACTGCAGGGTGGGCGGCCGCTCCTGGGGTACAATGAGGACTGGGGAAAGGCCAGGGAAGATGGAAAGACAAGACCAGTGTTTTCACGGTGGGTTTCTGCTGCAGGCACTGGGGGCTCAGCCCCTGGGGGCCTCTAGGAGACTGCGGACCACACCCCAAAACTGTCCCCTGCCTGGGGGTGACCACCCACCCATACCCGGGCCCCCCAGCAGGGGCGTGGGACAGCCCCTACCACCCGTCACTGTGGAGCCCAGCAGGCCAGGGCTGTGCGGGCGAGCCATGACTGCCCCAGCCCCTGGGTTAGCCCTGCTAACTCAGAAGAGTCCTGCTAGGAAAGGCGATCACCCCCATCTCAGAGATTAGGAAGCCGAGGCCCAGGCTGGTCACACGGCCCCGCCAGGTGTGCACCGGCTGCACCATGTGCTCTGCGGGACCTGCTCCCTGAATCTCCTGCCGCACAAGGTTGGCTGTGTGCAGGCCTGGAGCTCAGAGCTTGGAAGAAGCCCAAGGGGTTGCCTTGTCCCCAGCTGTGTCCCAGGAGGCCACCCGAGGGGCAGGGAGATGGGGCTTGGCCAGCTCAGCCTCGGCTGCTTGGCCGACGTGGAAACCTCCCTCTTTCCACTCGAAGCTGCAGGGAGAGGGCTGACGAATGCCATCACAGACCTGCACGGAAACAGAACCTTCCTGAGCACGGCCAGGCTGACCGGATTCTCCGGAGGGTCTTAGATGGGAAGGTCAGCCCTTTCCCTCCTGGAAAACTCCACTGGACGCTCACAATAAATGGCGGTGAAACCGGGATCCCAGGCTCTGCCTAGAGACCCCAAGCTATCCTCTGTCTCCCTCACCAGCCCACCTGCGGGCACCCATTCTATCTCCCACTCCCTCACTGCCCCTCCACCCGGCTTCTGGGCTCAGCCTCGTTGAGCCCGGGAGAGGACACTCCCCCAGAAGGCATTCCCAGTTTAGGCCCCTTTACTGAGCTGTTCGAGGGGGGGGCCAAGTGTAGCGTAAAAGTAAGCCCTTCCTCCCTCTTCTGGCTCATGGCCTGGGCCACAGCCTGGGCATCATTTCTAAAGGGTCGCCCATCTCTCAGTCTCCGAAACCCTCAATGTCACCTGTCCCAGAGCTTCTGAAAGACCCCAGAAAGAGGATGGAAGCAGTGAGAAACGTAGGCGTGCAGAAGCCAGGGTGCAGACGTGGAGACCCCAGCCCTCAAATCCAGAGTCCTGATCCACTGGGCTGCTGGTGGGGTGGGGGGCGCCTCATGCGGGAACCTTGACAACAGCCCATCAAGCTTGACTGAGCAACTACTGCCTCAGACAGACCCGAGGATACCCGGGAAGGGCCGTCAGCACTGCTGGGCGGCTCTGTGCACTCAGGTCAGACCCCACCCTGAGTCTCGCCAGGGTCTCTGGGAGTGCCCTCTGACCTCGCGCCAGAGGCAGGCCCTGAGCGTCCAGTGGGGACACGCTGGGAGAGACACGAACGGGCCACCCAATTTCCTCCCAGACTCAGTGTCCAGTTAAGAGGGAAGGAGAACAGCCTTTGTCAACTCAGCAAAAGTCCAGAGTCCCAAGACATTTCCCCAGCCTGCAGCTCCACTGTGCCACCTTCAGCCACAGAAAAGCCCTCCAGGCCTGCATCACGGCGAGCACAGCGCGTGGTGCTGGGATCCAAAGGTGGTAAACACTGCATGTGTGTGTGTGTGTTGGGGAGTGTCAGAAGAATAAACAACCCAGGTACTGCTAGTGTACACAGAAAAACACCTAAACAGCTTGAGAAATCAGGGGGGACTGCTCGGAGCGGGGCCTAAACCAGGACCCAGTTCTGCCGGAAGAGAAGCGTTTCAGGCAGAGGGCACAAGGCGTGGGAGACCTGAGGAAGACGGAGGGCTTGGGGAAATGACAGAGGCAGGCGGCCGGAACCGGAGCTGGGGTCGTGGTGGGTGTGCGGCAGGGGAGAGGCAGTTGTCAGGAGGTGAGTCTGCAGAGGAGGAGGCTGAGGAGCCGGGCATGCCTCCTGCACCTTGGAACCTGCCTGGGCCGTCCACCCTCCTCCCCACCGCCCACCCCTGCTTTAGCCGGCAGTCAGGGAAGAGGCAGCCTGAACACAGCCCCTGCCTCCTGCCCCCCGGGGGGCATCCAGCCTGCTGAACAAGATGTCCTGGTCCAAACTCCCCCACCCCATGCGCCCTGCCCCCCAGTCTTTCTTTCCTGAGCTGAAACCCTCACACCCACGCCTAGGGAGTAACCCCTACTCACCTTTCAGGGCTCAGCTTACCTGACAGTGTCCCGGAGACGCTCCTGGCCCCGTCCTGGCCCCACTTCATGTCCCTGCAGCTCTCATGCCCCCCCACCCGCAGGGCCCCTGCCACTTCCCCTTCCCCCCAGCTCTGGGTTCTGTGGTGCAAGGCCTCCTCTGTCCTCCATGCCCAGCAGGGAGCCTGGCACACAGTAGGACATGTTGAATGGAACCATGAAGGAATGGCCAATGGAGAGAAGTTTCAAGGAGGCAGATTTTAGCTCAAGCCAAGGGAGAGTGTTCTGCCTTTCCTAGTGGTGAGTTCCCCATCATGCAAGGTATCCAAGCAGAATCAGAGTGACCCTTTGCAGGTAGTGGAAGAAGTGGCCTATGCCCCACCTATAGGGATGTGCTGAGGCCCAGGAGGGGATCTTCACAGGGAGAAGCTCTGTGCAGTGGGGAGCAGCCCCAGGAAAGGGGGCCAAATCTGCACCTCCATGTGGAAGGAGACAGGAGTGCTTTTAGACTATATGAGGCTCAGCTCTGCAGGAGGAAATGTCGTTTGCCCCACGCAGCTCTGGCAAAGCAAGGCTGCTGGGATCTGCTCAGTCTTTTCACTGACTCGCTAACATTTCTCTGCAATGTCCCCCTGCTTGGGGTCCATCTCCAGCCTGCTATCCAAAAGCCTTCCCCTTGTCGAGCACCTGCCCGCCTCCCAGCAGGGTCAGCTGTGGGTGTGCTTCAGGAGTGGGGGGCATGCCTGGCCCCTGGCTCCCCTCGGGTCAGCTGGGGCAGGGCCCGGCAGGGGTCTGGGTGAGCGCCTTGAGTCCCTCTGTGGCAGAGGTCCAGGGCTGGGCTCCGTCCCTGCTCCCGGGGTGGGAGGGCTGCACGTGGAGCTGGTGCCCTCTGTTAGCTGGCCCCCGAGCACCGAGGGCAGTTTGGGGCTTCCTTACCCTCAAGTTGTGGAAGCAGCACTGGGCAGATCCTCCCCCCTGGTCGTGCTGGCCTCTGGGAGCCCCTTCTAGGTGCCTGTCTGCTGTCAACAACCCCACTGACTTGTGTCTGCTTGGGGAAAGGTATGGAGCCCATGAAGCCACCACCTGGCCCCCAGTGCACCAACTGCAGCCCCCGTGGTGAGGTGTCCCTTGCATGCACAGTTTCTGTCTCTCTGGGTGGGGGTCATGACAGTGGGATTCATCGGGATGTGTGGGAAGTGCCAGGAAGAAAGGAGCTTAGGAGAAGGCCCCTGGCGAATGAGCCGCCAGCAAGTGAGGCCTCAGCTCTTTGGGTCTTTAAGTTTTATTTCCCACATTGGATAGAAGCTCAGAGAGCAAGGCGTCCTGTCTTCCTCTCCTCATCTGTGCCCTTAACAGGCAAAGTACACAGTGAGTACTTTGCTGAGGGCACAGATGAGCCCCACCATCGCCTACAGCCTGCGTGGTGGGGACCAGGCCGAGGGCAGTCCTCACAGCCTCACCCCACCCGCAGGGCACTGCCAGCTGAGGTCCTCGATTCCTTCTAGACTCAAGGACAACACAGGGCTTTCCTAAAGAGCCAGGGTTCCAGAATCCCAAGGACATGAATGAAAATCCCAATCACAATGCTCTGGGCAGTGTGCCTGGGACAGGCATCGGAGTCTCCCTGAGCCCTGGCCGTAAAGCGAGGGTGGTCATTCTCTGCCCACACGCCCTGGGCGGGCAGACCTCAAAGCTGCTGTCGGCAGCACCATTTATCTTTTACATTTTCACCGTGCATTTCTCAAGCCCAGCAGAGGCCAGGGGATTCCCAGAACCAAGACCAGGACCTTCCAAATCACCCATGGTTTGGGTCTCTGTGTCCCCTGGGAGGACAGGTCAAAGTTCAGGGACAGTAAATAAGCTAAGAGGAGGTGGCCACCTTTGGTCCATGGGCCAGGCCTTCCCTCCTCACCTGGCAGCCTGACCTCAGTCTGTTTGCCTGTCAAGGGGGCTGGACGGTGGTAAACAGCCCTGCAGGCTGCTGGCCAGAGGCGGCAAGGGCAGTGGGGACAGCCTGGGACATGGGCTGGGCCAGGGAGCTGGAGCCTGTGAGCATGAGCCAGCGGCAACCAGGGCCAAGGCAGGGCAGGACAGAGCCCCACCCTGGACTGGGTCCCCAGGGTTGTCCCCCTGGGGACTGTGTCCCTGGCCCCCATCCCACAGAGGGGAGCACTGGGGCCTGGAGACTGGACATGGGCACCCCGCTGCTCATTAGAAGCAGGGCCAGAACCCAGGCCTCCTGCCTGCTTGGTGTGCAGAGAACCCCCAAGGCTGGGGGCCTGGGGAGGGGGGGACCTGCACCCTGGCCCACCTACAGCTCAGCGCTGGACTGCCGTCCAAATGATTCTGGAGGGAAAGGTAGTTCAGCATGGGAGTGCTTTTGCTGTGAACTTCCTCTCTGCCAGGCACTATGCTAGATTCTCCAGAAACTTCCAAGGAGAGCAAGACCCAGACCAGTCCCTCTGGCTACCATGGTGTTTGTGCGTGTGCGGGTGCGTGCGTGCGTGCGTGCGTGCGTGCGTGCGTGTGTGTGTGTGTGTGTGTGTGTGTGTGGAGGGCACATAGGCCCACAAATGGCTCTGATTCAAGAGAAACTGGGATGGTTTATGGCAGAGGGATAAAGTCCAGTGCCCAGTGGGCAAGCCCCTCTCCATCCCACCAAACCAGGAGCACTGGCCCAGCCCACCCCCACTCTGCTCCCCTGCTCACTGCAGGGGGCTGTGGGACCTGGGAGGAGCTTGAGCCATGGTGGCAGGGTGGCAGGGAGGCACAACTCAACTCTGGTGCTCCTGAGAGGAGTGACAGCTGACCGCCCAATATGTCAGCTCGGTGTGGGCACAGCCACCACTCATGCTACACCACCTCCCAGGGCCACAGACCAACAGGAACCCTGTCTTCTCACCTTGGCCAGTGTGACCAGCCACAAGCCTGCCCGGAGACCCCAGCTCAGCTCCCTGCTCACCCCTGTGATCCCTCCTCCCTCCGAGGGACAGAGGTAGCAGCCATTCCTTCACCCAACAATTGTTAACCCTGCACCTGACCAGTGTGGCCACTGAGCTCAGCCCGCCAAGAGGTAGTGCTGAGCAAGGCCAGCTCGCTGGGTCCTGCCCCCAGAGGGTACTTTCTGGTTGGAGCCCACGTGAGACCACAGCCAGAAAGTCAAGGCACCAGGCTGGCTAACTGTGCACGGCTCAGAAATGCTTCTGTTGAGGACCCAGAGAAGGAAAAGCCCCTTGAAGGCAGGGACCACCCCCTTCCTTTTTTATAGGACGCACCTGACCAGCTGATGCTGGAAAATTAGCCCTCTAGCAAGTGCTGCCTCTCACTGGCCAGAACTGCAAACTCACCGTGCTTTCTCTCCTTGCTGTGGCTGCTAGGGAGCTCAAGCTCAAATGAACTGCCAGCGACACTCCCCCTGGCTCCTGAGGTGACTCTCTTTCCCCTTTTCTCTGGATTACTTCTGAGCTTTTTCTTCCATTTCTGTTTAAGTTCTACATGTCAGTACGTATTTTTTTCCAGAAAAATACACATTGAATGTCTGTACAGAATATGTCTAATTGTGCAACATACAGAAAATGTGAAAATACAGAAAGTTGTGAAATACAGAAAATGTCTAATTGTGCAATATACCCGGCCACCTAACATTGCATAATGAATAATTTCCAACCGTGTCCTCAAAACACTGACACACACACACAATCCACAGGGGGTCCCCTCAGCCCTCCTTCCTGGACACGCATCTCCAAAGGCACACATGTGCACTTGTGAGTTTGTGTGCATGCATGCTGGTGTGTAAACACTTGTATATGTGCTTGTGCACAGAGCCAGCGGAAGCACAGTCTAGAAACATGTTAAAAGTGGGGAGAAGAGGACGGAGGAGGGTGTGAAGGCTGTTCTGCACAGAGGGCCCCAGTAAACGGCTCCTCCCATGAGTCCCAAGCCTGCGGCAGGTGGAAGGAAGGGATGGGAAGGAAGGGACCAGGCTGTCCTCGAATTCTGTTTTGGACCAAGAAAGAGACAGAAGGTCACAGCCCTCTGTCATAACAGAAACACATTAATAGCATCAGCTACCCTGGGGGCCAGGCAGAGGTCTGAAGACACAGGTGTCTGGCCCCCTGACCCCGTGGCCACCCTGAGGCAGGTGTTGTCACTACTCCGTTTCCAGAGACAGAAACTGAGGCCCAGAGACCTGATAGTGACAGACTGGTGGCCCCACAAGAGGCAAGACCTCCCCACAGCAGACCCGCCGCCAGTCCTCACTTCCTGCACACCTTAGAAATATTGACCCATGCCATCCTCATGTCCCTGCCGCCGGCTTTCAGCAGGAGGTGGGAGGGCTTGGCAGACAGAGGCCCAGGCCTGGATCCCTCTTTTCCCCGTGAACGTGCGGCCTTGGGGGTCCTCTCCCAGCACCCACTTATGCCCCTGGAAAATGGGAGTCAGTGATTGGTCTTCTTAGAGGGCAGGGAGGATTCACTGCAATGACCAGTGCACACCTGTGTTCCCGACCCTGGGCTCCGACTCTGTGGCCTCTGACCAATGCCCTGGACTGACCCCAGAGAGGACCTGCAGAGAGCAGGCCTGCACTGGCCATTCCCCGGGGCTACGGGCCTCCCTCCTTCCCCTCCACACTTGGGGTCCCTGCAGGTGGGGCCTTGCCCTTCACCCCACGGGCAAACCCAGGCCCTGGGGACGCCTCCCCTGTACAGCATCCATCCCGTGGGGTCACAGGCTCCCAAAGCTGTGTGGCTGTGAGCCCCAGCCCCTGGGAGCCGTGGCAGGGAAACTGACCCTGGGTCAGTTCAAGGACGGAGGGGCGGCAGGCCGGTGCCCAGCCAGAGGCAGCCCCGTGTCCCGGCGGAAGCCTGTCTCGAGCCATATTGCAGAGCCACCTCTGCTCATCCTTAAAAACAATACCCCCAGCTGCAAAGTGCAATAAAGAAAGGGCAATCAGTATTAATATTGGTCATTGTTATTGATTTCAGCTTTAAAGAATTGATTTCCAGTCTGGGCCCCTTTATGAGGCTTTTTGCTGAAGACACATAGATGCAGCCTCCCACCAGCCTGGCTGCAGCCTGCACACGGGGCAGGTGAGGGGCAGTGGGTGGGTGGCAGCAGCGGGTGGGACGCTGCGAAGGGTGGGACGCCCCACGCATCCTCCACAGGTGCTGACGTCAGGGTCTGGGCGGGTCCCGGCCTGATCTTTCTCTCCACGCCCCATGCTCAGAATAGTCCAGAATATTTGTGGAGACTGACGGGGCCCTGGAAGATGAGCCTCCCTTTCTGGGCCCTCCACTGAGCTTGCCCCCAAAAGGCCCACCTGCTGCCCACCCAGACCCCCTTCTCCCCTACCCCATTTCTCCAGGAATCTCCAGGTTCCGGTGGGGCCCTGCTCTGGGCTCCATCCACCTCGGCCCTGCTGTGTGCCCAGTAAGGCAGGGGCGCAAGCCTGGGCCTTGCTCCACATTCCCTGCAGGGACACGCCTGAGCATGGCTGCAGCACACACAGCGTCATCGAATGGGTGGGTGACAATTGTTTCTGAGCACCTGCCACGTGCCCGGTCACAGGGCCCCAGAACGTGAGAGCTGGAGGATGATGGGACCAGAGAAGAGGTGGACATGAGCTGATCCACCCCCTGTGCGGCTGGGGAAACTGAGGCCCAGGAAAGGGACGTCACAGCCTCATATGGAACCTTCTCGTGTGCTGGCAAAGGCACCCGTGGCCCCCACCAGGCTGGTCTCCTGGGGAGGCAGGAGGACCTCTCTCTTTACCTCCCTCCCTCTCTCTCTCTGCTCTGCTGCCGAGTCCAGAGAGCCACGAACTCAGGTTTCTGGTCGCCCCCAAAGGGCAATTTCCCTTAAATGACATGATGCCCCGACTCGTTCGTTAATCCCCTTGAGCATGCATGCACCTGCCGAGGCATCTATTGAGCACTGGCACCAGGAGTATCAAAGAAGGGACGAAACATTAAACACAACAAATCCAAAAATTCTATAATGATGTTAAGAGAACAAAACCCACAACCCTCCAGGACCGTAGGGCAGGCAGCCGCGAATCCTGCGGTGCCCACACGGAGCGCCCCACTGGGCACCCAGGCAGCTCCCCTTGTCCCGGCAATGACCCGGTGACAAGACTCCTCCGGAGTCACCCTCCCCGCCCATGCCCCTTCCTTCTGGCTTCCGAGCCTACTCCTTGTGCCATCTCTGAGCTGCAGAATCATACCCTAGGGGAGAAGACGAGGCCCATGGCCGTTGCCAGCCTGTCCCCAAAGGGGGTAGTTTTACGCAAGTGTGTATGGATTTTCTCAGATGATGGTGACCATTCTCTTTCCTCCAGGGCTGAGCCATAAAAATAAAGAGTAACCTCCCCGGGTAGCAGGCTCGTCCTTGTGCCCACCCTTCCCCCAAGAAGGGCGACAGCAACTCCGGCCTCAGAATCCCGCCCCGGAGTGACCGGGAAATCGTGCCCCCACTTAGTTAACGGCGGCGAGCAGGGCCGGCTTCCAGCTTCTTTGGGCGTCACACTCCCAGCCCAAGGCCGTGAGGTATCAAGGGTCATCGCTGCCAAATTAGAGCCGCTGGGAGCCCCGCGCTGCTGGGAGTGGGAGGCCGGGTCCAGAGGCGCGCAGAGGGGCGGCCCACCAGCGCCCAGAGGGCTGGGCCGGAGCCAGTAGGTAACGACTCCAAAGTGATTAAATGGGTCTTTAAATAATTATTATCTCAATCCCTCCTTATAAGCTACATTGGGCAAAATGACTTTAAATATTGTTTTAGCCTATTAGCAGCCTATAAATTAATCGCTTACAGCACACAGAGGCGTCGTAAGGGGTGGTTGGGGAGAGAGTGGTGGACTAATTATGCACCAGGCACAAAACTCCCGCAGAAGATGCATATTTTACGCTTAAATTATAATTAAATTTAGAGACATCTCTTCCACCCAGCGCACAAGTATAATCTGTGTCAGCCTCCCCAGGAGCTGCAACTCTAATCGATTTCTTTATTTGCTGTTGGATGATTCGGAGTCTGTAGCCCACCGTGGTCTGGGCTTCGGTCTGGCGCTCGGGACGGGTCTGCAAGGTGCTCTCTGCAGCGACTCCCTCACACACAGAACTGTGGTTATTGAACCTAAAACTCCAGACCCTACCCAGCAACCTCCCAGGAAGACAAGCACCAGAAGCCTCCCAGGGCCCAGGGCCGGACAACCAAGTCGGGGCCAGCCTGGAGCCCCGACCAGCCCAGGGTCTGTGGGCAGGAGAGGCGGGGGGCCCGCGAGGGGCCACCAGAGCTGCAGGTAGGTGGGCCTCCAGCGCAGGAAGGTCTGCAGACCCCGCCCCAGCACAGGGAGCCGAGCCGCACCCCAAGGCGGAGAGCCCCACTCTCGCCCCAGGGAAACGGGGTCTTCCTCACGCCTTCACTGCTCAGCCTCATGAAAAGGCCACAGTGCCAGAACTGCCCTCTCTCCGAGACGCAGAGACAAGCACGGGTCTGCCGTGCCCCTCGGGGCTCTCCTTGGACGCCTGCTCCTCCCCGAGGTGGGCACACTGCCGAGTGGCCCTCCTCGCTTCGGGCAGAGGTGGTGACACGGATGATCTCCCTGCACGTGGCCTCTGGGGACGGCTCGGACCCGGGCGACAGGGGAGTCAGCGGCAGGGACGGCCTGCCAACCTCACCGAGGGCCCCCTCACATTCTGCACTCCTGGGGCAAATCCTCCTCACCATCTGCACAGACCTGCAGGTGCCCACGGCCCACGTGAAAGCAGGGAAGGTTGAGGCTCAGGGAGGCTGAGGTGCGAGGCCAGCAAGTGAGGCATCGGGATTTGAACCCAGCACCTCTGGTCTCCAAGGCCCCGCTTGCACCCACTGCCCTCTGCCAGCCTCAGTGGGAGCAGAGGGAGGGTCTGGAAACGGCTCCTCCAGTGCCCCTGGGTGGCAGGGTCCTGGGCTGCCCAGGCGGTCATAACACACTAGACCCGGCAGCTTAAACAACAGAAACCCATTTTCTCTCAGTCCTGGAGGCTGGAGACCCAGGGAGCAGGTGCCTTCCGTGCTTGCAGGTGTCCACCTGCTCTCTGTGTCCTCACACGGCCTCTGCGGCTGCAGAGAGCAAGCGAGCTCTGGTGTCTCCTCCTTTTCCTATGCGGGCACCAACTGTGGTGGATCAGGGCCCCACCTGTGACCTCGCTTCCTCCCTAAAGGCGGTCTCCAAATAGTCACACTGGGGGTAAGTTAGCACTCAAGCTTAGGAGTTTAGGAGGACTCAGTTCAGTGCATAACGTCTGTGTGCACAAGAAAGGAGACACAGCTACAGACCCGCGGCCCAGGGGCCTCAGAGCCTGGTGGCAGAGTATGCAGGCCCCCAGACCACTAACCACAACCAGATCACTTAACCAGCACTTGCCACACAGAGCAGCACACCTCCAAAGGGAGTGGCCAACAGCTCTCACCAAGCTCAGATCAGTACAACGCGACCAGCGGCCAGAATCCCCCTCACGCCTCCTCCAGTCACTTACTGCCCCCAGGTAGCCACTACCCTGCTGACTTCTAAAGCCACAGGTACACTTCCTTCTTTTGAAATCCGAGTCAGTGGCATCAGACAGAATGTCCTCTTTCTGTCCCGGCTCTTTCCTCCGGCGCACTGTGTGAGGTCATAGCCACGGCTTGTTAACTGTCAGGGCAGCATGTAGCGGTGGGTGTACACGATTTATTTACCCGTCTACTGATGACGGGCATTTGCGAAGTTCCTAGTTTTCTGGCCAGTTCCCATAGTGCCGATGGGATTATGCCTGCACATCTCCTCGGGCAGGTGTCGGCACTCAGCTCTGTTGACCACATGCCTGCCTTGGAAGCGGCATGTCTGGTTTCTAGGGCAGTGTATCCAGCACCATGGGTGATACCTGATGGTTTCCCACAGGGATGGAGCCCCTGGTCACACCCAGCAGGGCCAGAGCGTTCCAGTGTCTCCACACTGCACCCACATGAGGTGCTGTCAGTGTCTTAAAATTTAACTGTTCCGGGGGGATTAGCGGCACCTCACTGGAGTTTGATTTGCGTTTCCCTCGTGACTAAGGAGGGTGAATAACTCTTCATGTGCTTGGTGGCTACTTGGAAAGTGCCTCCTTTAAGGAGCTGCTCCAGACTTCTGCCCGTGTTCCTACTGGTGGTCTTTCTCTAACTGAAAAGTAGTTATTTCTATATCCAGATGTCTTCATGGCATATATAGTCTCCGACTCTGTAGCTTCCAATTTCGTCTCTCAATTGTGTCTCTTGGTGAACAGTATTCCTTATTTTAAAGGAAAGCAATTTATAATTTTTTTCTTAGGGCTCACCATCTCCACTGAGGACCTGCTCCAGAAAGACAGCAGTGCCTTAGATATATATCATGATGTAAGCTCGGTGTGGTAGACAGGCAGGGATGTGGCTGAATCTGTTAAAATTCCTCTCTGTGTACTACAAAGCCACAGTAATCAAGACAATTTGGTACTGGCACAAAAACGGACCCGCAGACCAGTGGAACAGAATAGAAAATCCAAACATTAACCCAAACATTTACATATTTGATAAAGGAGCCTTGGATATACAATGGGGAGATGACAGCCTCTTCAGCAGATGGTGTTGGAAAAACTGGACAGCTACATGTAAGAGAATGAAACTGGACTACTGTCTAGCCCCATA
>JAQQAC010002172.1:2748724-2770858 GCA_029783875.1 Phataginus tricuspis
GGGGCATTACGATTGGCAGACATAGGGTGGGGGGGCATGGGGGAGACTGTACAGCTCAGAGAAGACAAGTAGTGATTCTCATCTCACTACGCTGATGGGCAGTGACTGTGATGGGGTTGTTGGGGGGGATCTGATGAAGGGGGTAGTTTAACCACCATAATACTGCACATGTAATTGTAGGTCAATGATACCAAAATAAATTGTAAATAAAAAAATAATAATAATAACAAAAAAAAAATTCCTCTCTGTGCCCCCTCATTGTTTCTTTGTGATTTGTTTATCAGACATTCACTCCTTCCGAATTCCTTTGATCTATTCCCTTTCCTTTGAAGTCTCAGACCCCTGCGCCTTCTCCTTGGTCCAGGATGACCTGATTACCTCATTTTCCCTGACTATCTTCGGAACCTGCATCTGTGGCTTCCCCATGTGTCTGTAATTAAATTTTGCTTTTTTTCTCCTGTTAATGTGCTCATGTCAATTTCATCCTTAAACCAGCCAGAAGAACCTCAAGGGGGGAGGAAATTTCTTCTTCCCCCACAGTTGGCGTGGTGGGCAGGAGACTTTAACTCGTTGGCTCTTGCGTGCTCTGAGGTCGCGGCCGCTAAGAGATTCCAGGACATTGGATGACAGCCTGCAGAAGGTAAGATTTCTTACCATGTCAGCTTCCCAGAATCTCTGTCCACAGGGTCCAATGGAGTGAGAATGGGGAGAGTCTTTTTCTCTTTCTAAATTGGGATTAGCAGGAGAAAATACTGTGGAGGTAGGTCCTTGGCTGTGGCGACTCGTGGTAAATTTGGTTGAGGACACTTGTTTTTTGCTGATCCATTTCCTCCCAGATATGTCTTTGGTTTTCTTTGTCTGTGTCCTTGTGTCTTTTGTAAATGTGCACATGAGGCCACGGCTGTTGCTAAGGGAAAACTTGGAAGCTACAGCCACAGAATTGGTGGACTTGGGTCGAACAGTGAAAGGCTGTTAGAGCACTCACCCCCCTCAGAAAGACTCCTGTGATAGGATGAGCTGGTCAAGGAATGGGCTATATGGACACCAGGTCACCTGCCAACCGCAAGAAAACTCGTGCAACCATGCACACTGTAAAACACTGCACGGTCCCCAGCCCCGAGGCACGTCCCTCCTAGGTATTAATTTGCCTCCCAAGAAGGCTCAAGGCTTGGCTAAAGGTATTAATGTACAGGTCAGTCTCCCTTGTGTCCTGTGGGTCTTAAAAGCTTGGCTTTGTGACTGGCAAGGACGTTCTCTGTGGCCTCCACCACTGGGAGGGCGCACCTACTGCACGCCTGGCAGGCAGCCCCACACGCCATGGATCTGAAAATCTGTGCTTTGTCCGGCTGTGCCAGCTCTCAGGGGTTCGTCATAAGAGGTCTCAACCCATCAGGGACTTTTATGGTCTCAGCCTTGGCTGCCTGTTAGTACTGGCAAAGTCCCATTCCAGTGCTGCCCGTCCGGTGTCACAGATTCGCGGGTCTGGCTGGAGGCATCTCACATTTGTGAGACCAGAGACACCATTCCCAGTACCCCATCCTTACTGCCTGTGCGACAAGGATCTTTGGTGTCTCAGGCCATGTGGCTCGTGGGAGCTGCATCATCTACGCCCTCTGGGGACACCCCTTGGGTCCTTAGTTGAAGCCTGGACAGTTCCCTCTGCATGTCTCCACAGAAAGGCTTATTGGTTCCCACTAGTCAAGGATGGGATCCAGAAGATGGGTTCTTTACATTGGCTCTATTTGAAAGAAAAAAAGTTGTTTATGGAAAGCTCTCAATTGTCTTAGTATATCAGCCAGCCTAAGGGATTCCCTTGACAAGACAAAAACTGAAATTAGACTTGGAACAAAAATTAATGTCCATATCTAACATAAATTTCCCCAAATCTATAGCACATTTGCCTGTGTTAAATTCCTTGTGCTGTAGGTGTGTACAGAATACTTTGACCTAATCTGTAGGCCCAGAGAATGCAGGTTACTCCAGGGAGCACATTTAACACGCAGCACAGTAGGGCAGCAAGGGCTGCCTGCTCCTGCTTCCAGGGCTCTGGGATCAGCCCCTCCCAGCGTCCGGCATTCCGTGCAACTTCTCTGCAAATGTAACCTGGGCTTTCTACTGAGGAAACAAAAGCTTTCATGCCCTCTGGAGAGCAGCAGATACTTTAAAGCCCTTTAACCTCCACTTTCAGAAAAATCCTACCAAATTAATACAGAGTTAAAAGAAGAGTGAGTCTTTGCAGCTCCCTTATGGAGGAAAGAGTTGATAAACAGTTCTGGTAGACCCTCTTGCAGAAGATCCACACTGTGTTGGGGCCGACGGAGGAGGGAAACGGGATTCCCGGAGGCTCCTTCTTTTGAAAATCCAGACCCACTGGCACAGCTCTTGCCTTCCTGCTTGTCGGCCTGGCTTCCCGCCGGCCCGGCACACACAGGGCGTTGGTTTCCTTTGGTGTCTTCGGGACTAACTCCAGATCTTGCGAATATCTTTTGCATCTCTTTAAGGATGCTTCTTGGGCCCCTGGGGTTAATACTGCCCGAAATATTTACTGTTTGTCCCAGCTGCAATCTGACTATACGTTTAGAAGAATTTAATAACTGTAAAAGCATTTTTGGCCAAACTGGAAACTGATATTCAGACACTGATGGAGGTTTTTAGGCTTTCTCCCCTAAGCTAAATGTACCCAGAAGGAAAGGAAAACATTTCAACACAGGTGAGGGATACGTCATCCCTTGTTATGCAAATGAAGTCTTTACAAAACCAGGGATTGGAGGGCATGTAAAAGCAAATTCAAAGCCCAGGTTATCTCTAAAAATCAGGCCTTGCCTATTCATCTTAAAATGCTTCTAAATACTATTTTTTTAAAAAACAGGATTGTGTAGACTTGAGGAAAGGAAACATTTAAATATTACCATAGGTTTCTGATAACAGGCAAATATGTCCCCTCCAGGATTCAACCTTGAAGGAAAACTTGAATACTCTCTCTACGCTTTTTGTGATGTAAATTTACGTCATCTGCTCTAGATCTTTTAAAATACACAGTTCGGGGAAAAGTTTCTCTCACACAGAAAAAAAGAGAGAATGGAAGTATTTAGAAATTAGAAATTGGGTACAAATAATCTTCACAAATATTAGTAGCGGGAGAATCTTTGCAGATGCTTCTATGTTTGTGTGTGTGTGTCCTCTGTTACAGGAGGGAGAGATTTTCTACCTTGGGGTGGTATTGCTAAAAACAATTGGTTTGAAGACAAGCACTTATAAAGAATTGAACATTCTAAAACTCTTGAAATTCTGATAGAAACTAACATGTGAACTTGAATGTTTTTCAAGTTCACATGACCTGGATAATCTTTGCTAAATTAAAACGAATTTAAATTTGGTAGACATGTCTTTAGAGTTATAAACAGAATTAACTTTATTCTGCCTGCGTTTATGTAAAGTCATTATAAATTGAGGTTATCAGTTAAATCTTCCAAAAGAAAAAGGCCTGTGAGAGGGTCTGACATTGGTGTTCTAATGAAGCCTTGATGAATTAAATTACTCATGGTTGTTAACAACAAATAGGTGTAGTAGGTGAACTTTTCAGCAATAATTCTGATTTAAGGTATGTGTACATGGAAACAGCTTAAATCTTTTTGATAACCTTACACAATTTTGGAATGCTAATGAGTTAAGTTAAATGCTTTGAATATCTAGATCACTTCCAAATAAGATAAAATAGTGAGGGACACATTAATTATTGAACATAGGTTTATCTACTTTTGGCTTCCTTACTATGGAGCATAACTCCGGGGGAAAATCCCAGGGCAAAATACCTTCGATACCAAAATCAGTCAAAGGGAGAAATAAAGTGGGAGAAATCCGTTTATTGCTCACTAGCAGTCGTCCACTTCCGCTCTCCAGTGTCGCTCCCGACTGGGCTGCAGAAGAAGGGGCCCCCACCCAACCTCTCCAGTCCAGATATGCCCTCCCTCGCCCTTGTAAGTACCTATTGATATGGAAATGACTATTTCTCTCCATCCCTTGGAAACAACTTATTGATGTGGAGATGCGCTAAGGCCAGGCAAGATATTCTGGAAATACTACAGTTTTACCCACACTTACTACAGAGGAAGTAATGATAATTTGGGTCCGTTAGTCAACATGTTTTGTACTTATTGAGATGATTATACTATGAAGAAGCTCGGGTTTCTAGAAATTATGAAGTGTCTTCCTAAATTTGCCAGGCTAAAGAACGCTGGCGTAACAGGTCATAATTCGCTTACTTCTTAGCGTCACTAACAATGGAGGCTTCTAAGGATTTTGGGTTCTAATTAAGGCTTCTTAAAATAACAAGGTGAACATCTCCATACACAAGAAAAGTTAGGATGTGTGCTTTAGGTAAAGGAAGGTATGAATCCTGGAAATGTTAAAAAAAAAAAGGAAAGTAATTTTGCCCTAACAAGAGTCTGGGAAGGAGTGAAAATGGTAAAATCTAAGAGTAAAATGGAAAATTTTAGGTGGTTCCAGGAGAAGGAATCTCTGAAAAGTTCAGGTGTGGTAATGCTGTCTATGAATGAGTTTTAATACCAGGTGCACTGCAAGTTGAAAATTCTGTTTTCTGTTAAAAGGATGTCCCCTTGAACTATTATTGTTCCGCTCTTAAGTTATCAAGAGTTGTAAAAGATTTTCTAATTGTTTTATTAGGATAATTTCTTGTACTTCATGTTGTCTGGATCAGGTCTTTAAGTACTTAAGAAAACAAAATCTCAATACTAAAAAAGCTAAGGTTTGCTATTGTTGGGGAGGAAGAAATTCCTCTACCCCTACAGATTCTTCTAGCTGGCCTAAGAATCAAATTGACGTGAGACAGATTTACAGGAGAAAAGAAAAACACAAAGTTTATCATTTCATACATATGGGGAAGTCATAGGCATGGGTCCCAAAGACCGGCTGAGTGAGTTGCGTGTGTCATCCTGCACCAAGGAGAAGAGGGGCAGGGGTCCGAGACGCCAAAGGAAAGGGCAGGAATTCACAGGGATATGAGAGTCAATGTTTGATTTGCTGGGCCACACAGTAACAACGAGGGGGCTCAGAGAGGAATTTTAACAGACTTAGCCACATACCTCCCTGTGCGCCACGCATAGTTTACACTGTGAGGCAGCTAGCCACGGTGACGGCTCTCTCTGGAACAGTCCCTCCATCTCAGTGCGTCTCATGCAGCTGGTGGGTGGGACGTTAATGTTTCTTTCTGAATCTTCTGGGCCTTGATGGTTTTCAGCTCAAAATAATCTGTGTGTCACCCTGGAACATCCTGGAACGGCCTGCCCTGGGTCCCCACATGAACAACTGTGCAACCTTATGTATTTAAGATCTTTATGTCACTTTGGTTAAATGAATAAGTATGGATTTCATAATGATCAGTGATCCTATTTAGTTCGGACTTTTTGATATTTTTGACAACTTCGCCAAGTCAAATTCTAAAAATCCTTACCTCTATCTAACTCTGAAGATTTTTCCAGAGGGCTTGTGGAACAGGTCAGAGAATTTTCTTTGTGATGCTAAACCTTAGGTTATATTTGGTGTGGAAAAGTGGTATTAAAACGTGTTCCAGAAATTATATGAAACCCCTAGAAATCGAATATGCCCTGGTATGTTATCACTTGAATTAGAATTATTGAAATGTTAAATATCATGGAAATAATGGAATTTCCTTCTCAACTGCATTACAATGAACTCTCATCAGACTTTAACCATTGCTGTTTTTAAGTTTTCTGGTATTTACAGTTACCGTTTTACTCAGAACTAGTGGAAAAACTGAATTCAAGCAGACGAGGAATTAATAAGCTGGGACTGGATGAACTGAGGGAGGTGATTTTTATGGCTTTTTCTTTAAAATGTTTTGTTTTTCCTGATTCCTGAAGAAACTTTTTCTTCAGCATTTATGACTTACAGCAATTTGGCAAATTATACCTCTGTAAGCAGGACTGAAATATCTTTTTCTCTCTACCCAATCCCTCCAGAATTTGGAAACTCTGTATTTTTATATTTTATGGAAATATATTTGTTTACATAAGTCCAGTAGGAATCCGTTCCCCTTGTGTAACAGGACACGACTGGAAATGTTGGTTATGTTACCAGGGCTGTGACCGGAATGTCATATTTGAGAAAGACATGTGCAGGCTCAAATATGACCAGACAGCTTTCAGCAACTAAGGTTGACTTCATGGAGCCAGAAAAGCCCCTTGGAAGAACTGGCCTGACATCTCGCTAGCAGGGTTCCCAGCAGCCTTACCAGGTGAGTAAGGAAGGTCAGTTCCTGGCAGGTGCAGGAACCTCAGAATGTCTTGGGGACCTCAAGGAGAGGAAGTCACCCAGAATTACAGACATTTGCAGGAGAAATATGACGGTTAGTCCTTGGCTGGATTTCCTGGTCTTGAGAGGCCTTTAAAAGTTCAATCTGAAAGTCCTTACAAAAAGTTCAGTAAAGCACCTTTAAAAGAGCCTATGTGACCACCTGCTGTTCTTGCTGCACTTATGTCAATAATCAGACCAAGTGTTCCAAAGCTAAACTTATTTTACAAACAAATTGGTCTTCATATGGTTACCTGCAATAAATATGAGGGTGATTTTCCTTATTAAGGTACGCTTGTATACACTCTTATGAAGGTTTCACATGAAAAAACAATGTGGTGACTACTTTTATTTATATTATCAAGTCCTCACCCATACCCCAATGCAGTCACTGTCCATCAGTGTAGTAAGATGCCACAGATTCACTGTTTGCATTCTCTGTGCTACACTGTTTTCCCTGTGACCCCCCACAGCATGTGTACTAAACATAATACCCCTCAATCCCCTTCTCCCACCCTCCCTACCTGCCCTCCCACACGCCTCCCCTTTGGTAACCACTAGTTCCTTCTTGGAGTCTCTGAGTCTGCTGCTATTTTGTTCCTTCAGTTTTGCTGTGTTGTTATACTCCACAAATGAGGGAAATCACTGGGCACTTGTCTTTCTCCGCCTGGCTTATTTCACTGAGCATAATACCCTCTAGCTCCATCCATGTTGTTGCAAATGGTAGGATTTGTTTTTTTCTTATGGCTGCGTAATATTCCATTGTGTATATGTACCACACCTTCTTTATCCATTCTTCTACTGATGGACACTTAGGTTGCTTCCATATCTTGGCTATTGTAAATAGTGCTGCAATAAACATAGGGGTGCATATGTCTTTTTGAATCTGAGAAGCTGTATTCTTTGGGTAAATTCCAAGGAGTGGGATTCCCGGGTCAAATGGTATTTGTATTTTGAGTTTTTTGAGGAACCTCCATATTGCTTTCCAAAAATGGTTGAACTAGCTTACATTCCCACCAGCAATGTAGGGGGGTTCCCCTTTCTCTGAATCCTTACCAGCATTTGTTGTTCTTAGTCTTTTGGATGCTGGCCATCCTAACTGGTGTGAGGTGATAGCTCATTGTGGTTTTATTTTGCATTTCCCTGATGATTAGTGATATGGAGCATCTTTTCATGCGTCTGTTGGCCATCTGAATTTCTTCTTTGGAGAACTGCCTCTTCATATCCTCTGCCCATTTTTTAATAGGGTTATTTGATTTTTGGGTGTTGAGGCATGTAAGTTCTTTATATATTTTGGATGTTAACCCCTTGTCGGATATGTCATTTACAAATATATTCTCCCATACTGTAGGATGCCTTTTTGTTCTGTTGATGGCGTCCTTTGCTGTACAGAAACTTTTTAGTTTGATGTAGTCCCATGAGTTCATTTTTGCTTTTGTTTCCCTTGCTCGAGGAAATGTGTTCAGGAAGAAGTTGCTCATGCTTATATTCAGGAGATTTTTGCCTCTGTTGTCTTCTAAGAGTTGTATGGTTTCATGATTTACATTCAGGTCTTTGATCCATTTTGAGTTTACTTTTGCAGGGGGTTAAACAATAATCCAGTTTCATTCTCTTGCATGTAGCTGTCCAGTTTGCCAACACCAGTTGTTGAAGAGGCTTTCATTTCCCCATTGTATGTCCATGGCTCCTTTATCATATATTAATTGACCATATATGGTTGGGTTTATAACAGGGCTCTCTAGTCTGTTCCATTGGTCTATGGGTCTGTTCTTGTGCCAGTACCAAATTGTCTTGATTACTGTGGCTTTGTAGTAGAGCTTGAAGTTGGGGAGCATAATCCCCCCAGCTTTATTCTTCCTTCTCAGGATTGCTTTGGCTATTTGGGGCCTTTTATGGTTCCATATGAGTTATAGAACGATTTGCCCTAGTTCATTGAAGACTGCTGTTGGTATTTTGATAGGAATTGCATTAAATCTGTAGATTGCTTTAGGCAGGATGGCCATATTGACAATATTAATTCTTCCTATCCATGAGCATGTGATGTGTTTCCATTTATTGGTATCTTCTTTAATTTCTCTCATGAGTGTCTTGTAGTTTTCAGAATATAGGTCTTTCACTTCCTTGGTTAGATTTATTCCTAGGTATTTTATTCTTTTTGATGCAATTGTGAATGGAATTGTTTTCCTAATTTCTCTTTCTGCTAGTTCATTGTCAGTATATAGGAATGCCACAGATTTTTGCATATTAATTTTGTATCCTGCAACTTTGCTGAATTCAGATATTAGATCTAATAGTTTTGGAGTAGATTATTTAGGGTGTTTTATGTGCAATATCATGTAATCTGCAAACAGTGACAGTTTAACTTCTTCGTTGCAATCTGGATGCCTTGTATTTCTTTGTATTGTCTGATTGCCGTGGCTAGGACCTTCAGTACTATGTTGAATAGAAGTGGGGAGAGTGGGCATCCTTGTCTTGTTCCCGATCTTAAAGGAAAAGCTTTCAGCTTCTCACTGTCAAGTATAATGTTGGCTGTGGGTTTGTCATATATGGCCTTTATTATGTTGAGGTACTTGCCCTCTATACCCATTTTGTTGGAGAGTTTTTATGATGAATGGATGTTGAATTTTGTCAAATGCTTTTTCAGCATCTATGGAGATGATCATGTGGTTTTTGTACTTCTTTTTGTTGATGTGGTGGATGATACTGATGGATTTTTTGAATATTGAACCATCCTTGCATCCCTGGAATAAATCTTACTTGATCATGATGGATGATCTTTTTGATGTATTTTTGAATTCAGTTTGCTAATATTTTGTTGAGTATTTTTGCATCTATGTTCATCAAGGATATTGGTCTGTAATTTTTTTTTTTTGTGGTGTCTTTGCCTGGTTTTGGTATTAGAGTGATGCTGGCCTCATAGAAATGAGTTTGGAAGTATTCCCTCTTCTTCTCCTCTTTGGAAAACTTTAAGGAGGATGGGTATTAGGTCTTTACTAAATGTTTGATAAAATTCTGTGGTAAAGCCATCTGGTTCTTAGATAGTTTTTTGATTACCAATTCAGTTTCGTTGCTGGTAATTGGTCTGTTCATATTTTCTGTTTCTTTCTGGGTCAGCCTTGGAAGGTTGTATTTTTCTAGAAAGCTGTCCATTTCTTCTAGGTTATCCAGTTTGTTAGCATATAATTTTTCATAGTATTATCTAATAATTCTTTGTATTTCTGTGGTGTCCGTAGTGATTTTTCCTTTATCATTTCTGATTCTGTTTATGTGAGTAGACTCTCTTTTTTTCTTGATGAGTCTGCTAGGGGTTCATCTATTTTGTTTATTTTCTCAAAGAACCAGCTCTTGCTTTCATTGATTCTTTCTATTGTTTTATTCTTCTCGATTTTATTTATTTATTCTCTGATCTTTATTATGTCCATTCTTCTACTGACTTTGGGCCTCATTTGTTCTTCTTTTTCTAGTTTCATTAATTGTGAGTTTAGACTGCTCATATGGGATTGTTCTTTCCTGAGGTAGGCCTGTATTGCAATGTACTTTCCTCTTAGCACGGCCTTCGCTACATCCCACTGATTTTGCGATGTTGAATTATTGTTGTCATTTGTCTCCATATATTGCTTGATCTCTGTTTTTATTTGGTCATTGATCCATTGGTTATTTAGGAGCATGTTGTGAAGCCTCAATGTGTTTGTGGGATTTTTCATTTTCTTTGCATAATTTATTTCTAGTTTCACACCTTTGTGGTCTGAGAAACTGATTGGTACAATTTCAATCTTTTTTAATTTACTGAGGTTCTTTTTGTAGCCTAGGATATGATCTATTCTTGAAAATGTTCCATGTGCACTTGAGAAGAATGTGTATCCTGCTGCTTTTGGGTGTAGAGATCTGTAGATGTCCGTTAGGTCCATGTGTTCTAATGTGTTGTTCAGTCCCTCTGTCTCCTTACTTATTTTCTGTCTGCTTGATCTGTCCTTTGGAGTGAGTGGAGTGTTGAAGTCTCCTAGAATGAATGCATTGCATTCTATTTCCCCTTTTAATTCTGTTAGTATTTGTTTCACATATGTAGGTGCTCCTGTGTTGGGTGCATAGATATTTATAATGGTTATATCTTCTTGTTGGTTTGACCCCTTTATTGTTATTTAATGTTCTTCTTTGTCTCTTGTGACTTTCTGTGTTCTGAAGTCTATTTTGTCTGATACAAGTACTGCAACTCGTCCTTTTTTCTATTAGTTGCATGAAATATATTTTTCCATCCCTTCACTTTTAGTCTGTGTATGTCTTTGGGTTTAAAGTGAGTCTCTTGTAGGCAGCATATAGATGAGTCTGGTTTTTTTATCCATTCAGTGACTCTGTGTCTTTTGATTGGTGCATTCAGTCCATTTACATTTAGGGTGATTATCGATAGGTATGTACTTATTGCCATTGCTGGCTTTAGATTCGTGGTTACCAAAGGTTCAAGGTTAACTTCCTTACTAAGAGTCTAACTTAACTCACTTAATATGCTATTACAAACACAGTCTAAAGGTTCTTTTTTTCTCCTCCTTTTTCTTCCTCCTCCATTCTTTATATATTAGGTATCATATTCTGTACTCTTTGTCTATCTTTTGATTGACTTTGGGGATAGTTGATTTAATTTTCCATTTGCTTAGTAATTAACTGTTCTACTTTCTTTACTGTGGTATTATTACCTCTGGTGACAGCTATTAAACCTTAGGAACACTTCCATCTATAGCAGTCCCTCCAAAATACACTGTAGAGATGGTTTGTGGGAGGTAAAATCTCTCAGCTTTTGCTTATCTGGAAATTGTTTAATCCCTTCTTCAAATTTAAATGATAACCTTGTGGAATAAAGTATTCTTGGTTCAAGGCCCTTCTGCTTCATTGCATTAAATACATCATGCCGCTCCCTCTGGCCTGTAAAGTTTCTGCTGAGAAGTCTGATGACAGCCTGATGGGCTTTCCTTTGTATGTGATCTTATTTCTCTCTGGCTGCTTTTAATACTGTGTCCTTGTCCTTGATCTTTGCCATTTTAATTATTATATGTCTTGGTGTTGTCTTCCTTGGGTCCCTTGTGTTGGGAGATCTGTAAACCTCCATGGCCTGAGAGATTATCTCCTCCCACAGACTGGGGAAGTTTTCAGCAATTACCTCCTCAAAGACACTTTCTATCCCTTTTTCTCTCTCTTCTTCTGGTACCCCTATAATGCGAATATTGTTCCATTTGGATTGGTCACACCGTTCTCTCAATAGTTCTTTCATTCTTAGAGATCCTTTTTTCTCTCTGTGCCTCAGCTTCTTTGTATTCCTCTTCTCTAATTTCTATTTCATTTATCATCTCCTCCACCGTATCTAATCTTCTTTTAAAACTTTCTATTGTATGTTTCATTTCTGTTAGAACTCAGAACTACCGCCAGGCATAATAAGCCCCCCTTTGTATCACCTGCAGCAGCTGCACCCCAGCCTTGAATCCCCCCAAGGCCTCACCCCAACCTAGTTCTAAGAAAAATGTGTTCTAGTTACTGGAAAACCCACCCATTGTTCAAGTGACTCTCATTCTAGATAGTTTCCTTAGCAACAACCAGCCACCTGACCATAAAGGGCAAAGGTAATCTGCCCTTACCATAAAAGGTACCTACTTCCCTTAACCTACATACCTTCTAGATTACATCATCTGGCAACTCGGTGCCAACTGAGCTCAACCTATAGAAAGTGTACAAGACATACTTGTTTTAAACCATCCAACCAGCACCCCCTCTTCCTGAACCCTGTAATGCACAGAAGTCACAGGACCAACTTCCCGCTCAATTTCCTTTATAAGCAGCTTCCCCCCTGCTGCCCCTGCTGCTCTCTCCTTTAGAGACGCCCTTCTGTCTTTCAGGCAATAAATTTCACTGCTGGAGCTCTCGTGTCCTCCTTCTTGAATGAGTGAATCAGGTAGCTGAAGAACCCCCCTTTCAATTTCGATACTGTGTTCCGTAATGATTGGATCTCTGACCGGAATTCACTCCTGAGTTCTTGAATATTTTTCTGTACCTCCATGAGCATGTTAATGATTTTTATTTTGAAATCCCTTTCAGGCAGATTCATGAGGCCGATTTCATTTGAATTTTTCTCAGGGGTTGTATTCATAATTTTACTTTGAACCAGGTTCCTTTGGCATTTCCTATCTGTATATGATGCCCTCTAGCGCCCAGAAGCTCTACTCTCTGGAGCTGCTCAGCCCCTGAAGCAATGTCGGGGGTTGCAGGGGAGTGGTATTGGTGCCTGGGGGGAGGAAAGACCTATTTCCTGCTTCCCAGCTGCAATGCCTGCCCTCACTGCCAGAACCAGTGGGCCGAGCACACAGGTATAAGCCTCTACGCTTTGTGTTTGTAGTTGCTGTAGATGGGGCTTCCCTCTGGCTGGCCTAACGCCAGGGTAGGGTTTGCCAGTTTGTGAGCCAGGTAGGGGCTGGCCAGGAGAAAGGCTCAGTAGGCTGCATATCATGGAGGGCATCCTTGGAGCTCTGTAGCCAGCCAGGGAGCTGGAGCTCCTGAAGATCGTGAAATCTGCCAACCTGCTGGGCAGAGTGCACCCGGACAATTTTGTCTACCTGTCCTCTCTCCTGAGCATAAGCTCTGTGCAATCCTTGCCCCTTTAGCAGCCCTCTTGCTGTTAGGAAGTCTCTCAGACTGCCCACCTTTCTTTTGTTCCAGAGCAGCCAGATATGGATCCCTGCTTTCACAAGCGGCTGGAATCTCAGTCTCTCCAGGAATTCTGCCTGTCTTACCTTTCCAACCCCCTAATCACAAGAGTGCCATGAAAACATCATGAAATGTAGGTTTTTGCTCCCAGATCAGATCTCCAGAGTTAGGTATTCAGTAGTGTCAGGCCTCTACCCCCTCCCCACTCTGTTTCTCTTCCTCCCACTGGTGAGCTGGGGTAGGGGAAGGGCTTGGGTCCCGCCAGACCATGGCTTTGGTACATTACCCTGTTCTGTGAGGTTTATTCTTTTCCCCAGGTGTATGCAGTCTGGCACAGTCCTCTTTCCTGTTGCTCTTTCAGGATTAGTTGCATTAATTATATTTTCGTATTATATGCAGTTTTAGGAGGAAGCCTCTGTCTCACCTCTCACGCCACCATCTTTAATCCAATATGAGGGTGATTTTAAGAGAAAAATTATGTTTCAGTAGCACCCCTTTACAGGTATTAGATTCTTATACCGTTGGTTGTAAACTGGACTGGATCCTGAATCCCTCCAGTTTTCTCCAATGTCTCACTCCTACACTCCAAACTGTGTTTCAGTTTTTCTCCCACCCTTGCAACTTGGAATCATTGAGAACTAAAACTGCCCTTTTCCTGAAACTGTGCAACTGAAGGTGGACTGTCCTGATAGGAACTTGAGAACAATCACAACAGCCCACGTTTAGACAAGTTTTCCCGCCTGTTACTGCAGGAGCCACCCAGACACACCAGGAGAGTGTCACTGGCTCTGTACTGCCTGCACTCGCTCTGTCTGTCTGTCTGTCTGAAGGGGCTTCAAGACTGACATCTAGAAATCCTCTCACTGAGTGGACCCAGAAGTTGGATACTGGGTTTATAACTTGCTCCAACCATTAACCTTTGTTTTCCTTTGGCCTCCATAAAAATGTCTCTCACTTAATATCTGACCACTTGAACCACAGGCCTGACTCTGGGGACTCGCCTGCACCATCATCATGCAAGTGAACTGACCCAGACTGATTCAGTGACATGGAACGTTCACCATCTCCATTTTTAATGTGAAGCTTCCAGGGAAGTTTCAGAGGAGGAAACTGTAGGGACCAAGGGCAGGCCACCCCAAGATGTGCCATTGTGACAGGCAGATTATTTTGAGTTGAAAACCATCAAGGCCAAAAAGACTCAGGAAGATACTTTGACCTCCAACCCCCTCAGCACATAGAAAGAATTTAGATGGAGGATGTGTTCAATACAGCTATAGGCTGTGGTAGCTATATTATAATGTTAACTAGGGGTGCTAGACTGGGGGGACATGGCTAAGTCTGTTTAGACTCCTTTTTGTGCCCCCTTGTTTCTGTGTGGCCAAGTGTTTTGTTTACCAAATGTCTACTCTTTCCTATTTCTGTGAATTACTTCCCTTTTCCTCCAAAGTGTCAGACCTTCACCCCTTCTCCTTCACTCAGGATGACATATATACCTCATTCACCCTGACTGTCTTTGGAATCCATGTGTATGGCTTCCCTATATGTATGTAATTAAACTTCTTTTCTCCTGTTAATCTGTCTCATGTCGATTTGATTCTTAAGACAAGCTAGAAGACCCTCGAGGGGAAGAGGAAATTCCCTTCTCCCTAGCAAAGACCTGGAACCAAAAAAAATATTCCAGTCTTTGCCAAGAGGCTGTGTGTGTGTTTGGGACACATCTTCAACCATCAGCGGGGCAGTTCCCAACTCTGCCTTAGCCGTCACTTCCTGCCCTTGTCAAGCCTCAAGGTGGTGACAGCTAAGGGCCTTCTCAGTCTTTCCTGAGGATATGCACTTGGCCTTTTAGATTCCTTAGAATATGTCAGAGCTTTCAAAATCCCTTAAGAACATCTCCTTCCCTGGCCTTTCCTCCCAAACTTTTAGGTTAGTCTATTTTTTGCCCCAACTGTTATCTATTGCTTCAAGCAGCAGCAGGAAATGTTTTCAACAAATACCCATAGACACACACCTTTAGCACTAGGCCAATTCTTGAATTAGGTGAAATACAAACAAATCTTTGGAACCGGTTTTCCAGAGCGCACAAGTCAGAACAAATACTTAATTACAATTCTTTGTGAACGAGGTCTGCTCTACATTTCCCAGTTTGGGGAACGTGGATTATTATTTGCACAGCTACTGTAGAGCTGACAAGCAAGGCATGAGACTGGCATGAGTTAAAATACCATAAAGTTCACCGCTCTTTCTGAGAATCATCTGTTTTTCTTAAATACGTAATCCTGGGGCTGCCAGAACCCTTTGGCTAATTTCCCGACTGCTGGAGGGAAAAGGTAGATGCTAACCGTTTTTGCCCATTTTTTTTTTCATTGTGTTAGAGAGGGGGAGAATTCAGAGTTCCTTACTCCACCAGCTTTGCTGACATCGCCCCACACTTCATCTTAAATTGGTGAATAATCACCCTTGGCTTTTCACCATGATCTCTCACCCACTGACAACACCCTGCATTAGCTACCCAATCCCACAGTCTTTATAATTATTCTCCCCAAAATCTCAGACGCTCGAGAGGTTGCTCCCACCAGGGCCGTCCCTTCCACCAGTTCCACCCCAATCCCCACGGAGGACATGTTCACGATTGAACCGCTAGCCCCACGCCTCACCTGCAGCCCAGCCCCAACTCCCAGTTCACAGTCTGCTTCCTAGGGCCACCTCTGGTGCCAACCGCCTTCACTCAGGTCTCCAGGAAACAGACTCTGGAGTGGACATTTGCAGACAGGTGGGTTATGAGGACAGCTCTCAGGTGGCACCTGCAGGAGAGTGAGGGATGCCAGACTGGGGGATGAGCACCAGAGGCCTCAGCTGATCCCATCCAGTCAAGGCAAGGGGACTGGGAATTGGTGTTCCTATGTCCACCAGCTGTGGATGCAGGCTCAAGCTCAGGTGAAGCAGCCCCTCTGGCGAGGCCATTCCTGGAGAAGTATTTAGGTGTGAGCCATCAGCAGACACACTCCCAGCAGCTTGAACGATGGGTGCCTCGGGCCTGAAGTGGGGCTCTGGGAAGGGCACCATAGCATGCCACTGTGGCCCAGCTCCTACCAGGGGCCCAATCTTCCACAGACAGAGATGGGGGTACTCAGAACACCTTGGCCCCCAGGGGGGCTGGTTTCTGAGTTGCCTCAACCTCCTGTCTAGCCTTTCTACTCTTCTCGCACCTTTGGACTCCTTTTCTGTACAAAACTCTCTCTTGAGCCACCTGACACGGGCTCTGGCGTCCCACCCAGCCTCGGGATAAGAAATAGGTGACTGCTAAGTCCCCTTCAACACTGACATTCTCACCCAGGGTCACCCAGCAAGCTTAGGCAGGCAGAGATTAGAACCCAAGCCCCTGCTCTTGTCTGGGGCTGCTGGCTAGACCCAGGCTTCCTCAGCTCCTAAATGGGGTCACCGGTCCTGACCTCTGGGGGCCACTGGGGTGTCCAAAGGCCTGGGAGCATGCAGGACAGTTCAGAACAGCGGGCAGATAGAGGCCAGCAGCTCCTGCAGGCCGAAGCTAGTCCCTCCCTTGGGTGGGTGTTTCCCTTTTACAGGGACCCCCCTCCTGCCCTCCGACTCCAGGCGGCGACTTGGAGGGACAGAGACGCTTTCCCCACGGGACAGAAATTCCAGGTAATGGCCTCCTAAAATCCTACCTTTATGAGGAGTGATGGAAAGAGGGTGTGCCAGGGAGAGAGGCGAGTCCCCAGGGGCCTTCCCTCTCCCCCTCCCAGGGCTGACTCAGAAACCTTCCCCCGTGGAACTACCTTTTCTGATAATAAAGGAACTACTTGCTCACTGTGAAAACATGTATAAATAAGTCTGAGCAAGACACAGTATGTGAATTATAGGGTGTACCTGCCCCTCAGCCCTGGGCCCTGGCAAGGACCCAATTAACACACTTGCATGCCAAAAGGAGCGTGAAGCCCTGGCGTGGACTCCCGGCCCGGCCCCTGGTGCTGGCGCGGGCGTTCCTGCAGGTCCCACACAGAGGCATTCAACAGACAAAGCTGGGGATCATGGCACGGGCAGAGTCAGACTGCGGCTTCCCTGCAGAGCCCCTCAGGGGCTCTGTACTCCCCACCCCTGTGTTCTTGACCCAGTAACCGCCTTTTCATTAATAAACTTTTTTAGAACAGTTTAAGAGTTACAGCCATCCTCCCACCCCACTTTCCCCGATATTAGCATCTCACATTCACCTGGGCCGTGGGTGGCAGCCAGCAGCCCGTGTGGGTATGGGCTTATCAACTGAATCCCTGCTGTGCTCGGATCCCCTTCGTCCTCCCTAGTGCCCTCGGACCAGGACCCCACCCAGGCCCCCACCTGATCGCAATCAGGTCTCCGCGGCAGCTTAGGCTGTGATAGTTTCCGGGGCTCTCCTTGTCTTTGGCCACCTTGACAATTTGGAGGACTGGCCAGGTGTTCTGTAGAATGGCCCTCAGCTGGGATGTCTGCTGTGTTCCTCACAAATGGACTGGGGTGGTGGGCTTGGGGGAGGACCACGGAGGGTGGCCTTCTCATGCGTCCTATCAGTGCACACTGTCCCAGGCCAAGGGGTGCGGGTCAAGCCTCCCTGTGGAGCCACTCTCCCCTCTGAACCACACTCTGTGGTTTTCGGGGTTGCAGGCTGCCTGTTATGGAACCATGCATTTGGAAACACTCAGCCAGTTCAAGCCTTGCACACAGTAGGTGCCTGGTTAGCCATTTCTGAATTGAATGGAATGTGGGAAATCAAGCCATGCTGCTGGCCTCATTAGGCATAAAATTTTCCCTTGATTAAAATCCCTCTTGGCTGTGGTCTAATTAAGCTCAGCCACTCGCTGGAGCCTGGCTCACTGCATTGCTCACGACTTGGGGAGTTCCCCACCAGGCCCCCCACTCCCAGCCTCCGCCCAGCCAGAAAGAACACACCTCCAGCCAGCACATCTGGCTCCCCCATAAAGGCCCCCTTTCTAACCACCATGTAGACACCCCAATCACACCAGCCCAGAACACCCCACAGCAATGGAAACAGGAGGGGCCGTCCTACCCTGTGGCGCTGGGCGTTTCTATGGAGACCTTTATCCACACTCTGAGCCCCTCAACCGCATGGACCGGGACACTCAGGACCCCAAGAAGGGGGTGATGGGGCGGCAGGCTGGGGGCTCCAGCTCCTCCTGTGGTCCGACAGCCCAGAGCCTGGCTTAGAGAGGGCCTGACGCCATGCCACTGTGCGCCCACGGGGAGGCTCCAGGGAGGCGTAGGGAGAAAGCAGGCTGCCCAGCAGGACGGGGAGGCGGGAGGGCCTGCTCTGCCATGGGGGAAGCCGGGTCAGCCCCTCGACGCCGCTCCCAGAGTTTGAGTCACACTGTGGCCTGTTTCCCTCCTGGACACCTACAATCCAGACAGGGTCTCACTGGCCACCATTAGTCAGGGAGCCTGGGCTGGAGGGGGCCAGAGTGGGGAGACCAGGGAGGGCCAGCCCCCCCACCTCACTGAGCCGGTGTCTTTCCTCAGAAGGCTGGCAGTCTATGGGGACTGGGAAGCAGAGGTGGGAGTCGAATCCAGCACCCTGGCGTTCTGCGCACTGTGGTGTGGGGGGCTAGGCTGCCAGGCCTCGGCCCGTCCTCCCTGGAGCCATCCCGAGGGCTTGCCAAAAGTGCCACCTCCCCCCACCATGGGGAAATCTCCACTCCCCGCCATGAGGCCCCCAGTCACACCACCCCTTTCCTGAGCAGAACTCTGTAGGAACAAGGGGGGTTTATGCTGGACCCCATCCCTGTGCCCACTTAGGTCACTGCACCTCCCTGTGCCAGTTTCCCCATCTGTACCACACAGAAAGCATTCATTTCTGCCCCCTACTCACCTTTGTGGGCGAGACCCTCAGACCCCTGCCAACCCCCTTGAGGCCCCACTATGGCCGTCCTCGGCCAGAGGGACGCACACAGCCACGGGCAGTGGCCCAGGCAGGTGGATGGACTCACTGTGGTGGGTACCCGGCGAGCAACCTCCAGAGCAGGAGATGGTGTCTCGCCAAAGGGTTTCAGTCCCAGACAAGTTCACTGTGGATTTGGTGAGACCGAAAAAATGACAGTGGAACATGCTTGAGGTGAAAGGGTCTTACCTAACTTTATTCCCACGGGGACAGGTCGGTCACTAGAATCCCGTCCACCTCAGAGTGAGTCTGCACGCAGCAAGCCGGCCTCGGCCTCTGGGCCTCTGTCCTCGGTGCCGCCCCCACTCCACCCCCTGCCCTCCTGCAGCCTGCAGCCCAGAGCCCCGGGCGGAGCTCATTATATAGAGTCAATAACGACATATTGCCCTCACGTGTGCGGCGAGCCAGCTGGCCAGGGCCGGGTGAGAATCCCGGCCACAGGAACCTTCACTTTCTCCAGAGACGGTCAGGGATTTGCAGGTGCCCAGAGTGGCCAGGAGGCAACATGGCGGCCCTGGCAGCCACAGAGCCCAGGCTCCTGCCTCCCACCTCCCATCTTCCAGGAGGACCCTGAATGCGACACTGAGGCCACTCCGACCCAAAGGCGAGTTTCCAGGGCCGTGGCCTGAAGCCGATCCCTTCATTTTTCTTCTGGAAAAATTCACAGCTTCCTGTTTCTCAAATAAAAGACCTAGGGACCCACTGAGACTGGGGCGACGTGTTCTGATGAGTTTGTGTGAATAAACCGGGAACAGATGGAAGAGAGACCCCACCAGACAAAACAGGGCCACACAGAGCTCCCCGGCCCCCCCAGGCCTGACCAAGTTCTGGGGCCTCACAGCTTCCAGGCAGAGGGGGGAGAGTGTGCAGCCGGGAGGGCCTGCGGAACCCGTCGGCAAGTCACCCTTCCAGGCGACCCAGCAGCCCTCAGCCCTGAGCCCCGTCAGCGTGGCTGCAGCCCCATCCACTCTCCTCTGAGCCTGCCCGGCCTCGGTTTCCCTGCACCAAATGTGTGCCCCGGCGCTCGCTGAGCACCCCCCGGGGGACCACGCTGGTTACTAATAGTCTCCGACTCCCATCCACTCACCACAGACCCATTTTTCCGCCATCACAGGGACACGGTGACTTGGAAACCGAGCCATTTGCAGCTGCCTATGTTGGCACTGCAGAGCGGACACCTCAGCCCTCAAACCGTCCGGTGCCGCACCCTCACCCTGTCGGGCAAGGCGGGTGGAAGGCCAGCTGGAGAACACACCGCCCCCCGGGACCACTGAGAGTGGTGGCCGGCTCTCAAGCTGGGGCTGCTGGGTCCAGCAGCCCTCCACAAGCTCTGTGCTGGGCGGGTGTCCGGGCTTCCAGAGCACCAGGCAGGTGGTGAGACTGAGGAGGACGGCAGAGGGCAAGGGCCGCTGGGCTGTGCGGGACTGGGGGAGGTCTGGGGAGCGCAGAGTGGGGACGTCCCAAGAGGGGCCGAGGCCAGGCCCAGAGTCCTCAGCCCATCCCTCAGGGCCCTGGGCACACTCCCGACCAGCCCAGACCTCAGGCCCGCAGCTCCCAAGGAGGGCGGTGGGGAGGTGGGAGAGGAGGCCTCGGAGAGGAAGGCCACAGCCCAGGAGCCGGGCACCCAGTCTCTCCTGGAACGTCCACTCAGCAAGGCCCTAGGAATGGGAATAAACAGACATTCCTGGCAGAGGTGCAGAGAGGCCATCGGGACGCACAGCAAGCAGTCCCCAGACCCAGGAAGATGGGCTCCCACTCCGACCGCAGGGGCCTGGGACACCCACCGCAGAGGGCGGCACCAGCGAGGCCCTGCCTGCCTCTTGTCCTCGGCAGGGGGTTGGCGACCCTGCCTGTCTGCTGGGTGGGAGGAAAACCAGAGGCCTCTGGGCCTGCACAGGGCTCAGGGCGTTCTCTAGCCACTGGGGGCACCGAAGGATTTTCAGAGGCCCCAGGGAAGCCAGCGGCACTGGAGAGAGGATCTGGCTGCCGTGCTCACTCGCATGCCTGGCTCGCTAAGTGCTCCTTGACCTCAGCACCCTCAGTCCGAGAGGGAACCCCAAAGCCTGAGCTCCCAGCTCCGTTTCACATTGCAGGAAGCAGGGCCTGGAGAGGGAGCAATGTGGCCACATCACAGGGGTTCTTGGGCCTAAAGTGCCCCATAACCTCCAGCCTGAGGCCCCTGCCCCCTGCCAGGGGTGATGGGGTGGCGGTGAGCACCCACGTGGAACAGGAAATGCTGAAATGTGTGTCCCACCACCTGCTACCAGCACACCCAGACTGCACACCGGGCGAGGTCCCAGCCCCGGAGAGGCCACGGCAAGCGGACGAAGGTGGGGAACAAAGAGAGAAAGCACAGCCCCCTGGTGTCCTTGAGGACAAGAAGGGGCCGCTGGCACCAAGGGTGGCAGGCTGCTCTGTCGAGGACGGGACCAGCTGCACATGGAGGTGCTGGACACAAAGGGAGGCAGGGGCGCCAGCCGACGGGGATTGTGTTCCTGGTGCCCCAGGTGGGCTGAAGGCTTTGCCCCGGCCGGGGCTGGCTGGCTCTGCACAGCAACCCTGGAAGAACCGAGGCTCCCTCCAACCCGAGGTGGGTCCAGAGAAAGGAGGGGGTGGTGGGCAAGGGCTGAAGAGAGGGCATGGCGGTGGTGGTGCCCTGCTTCCCCAGGGCACGATTTACAGAGTGGGCCAGGGATCAGGGACCCAGAGGTCCAGAGGGGCCAGGGGTCGTGGAGGCCTCAGTGGGCCTGTGCCCCTTAAGGCGGCCCCCAGGTGGGCCAGAGCCGCAGAGACCACTGTGATCGCACTCGCGCCCGGCACACGCAGTCTCTGCGGGTCAGGGACCCCAAGCACCATCCGCCTCAAAGATGTCCCATCCCCCAACCCTGCGCCCGGCCTGGAGTTCCACCTTCGAACTCCCTCCGTGGGCTGAGGCTGGGCAGCCAGGTGTGTCCCCTGCTGGAATGCAGACACGCACAGAAGGCACCTCTCTCAGCTAGCTCTGTGCAAGAGGCCCAGGAGGGGTGTGGGCTGCTCCATCCTCAGACCACCCACCCCTCCAGGCCCGGATTTAACACCACTCCAGTAAAGCACATCCCAAACGCCTTCTCTCTTGAGCCAAGGGGCTCTTTGGTTAGACGTCCCTTCTTGCCCTGGGTGCCCAGAAGACCAGCACTGCA
>JAQQAC010002172.1:2775858-2859192 GCA_029783875.1 Phataginus tricuspis
GCTGATGTCCAAGGGAAGTCACTGTAAAGGCTGGAAACTGCAGGGGGTGGCCTTGGGCAGGGGAAGGGGCTCTAGCACAGGCCCTGGGAGATAGCCAGGGGCATGGTGGCGGGGGGCCTCTCACCCTCCACAGGAGGGCTCCGCCTTTCCTTTAGACTAGGACCCCCAGCACCCATATTTAAGGGGCTGTCCCGTTTGGGCCCCAGCACCTCGTCTGCAGCCCTCGTAGGCCAGGGCCTGTGCTGGCCCTGGGAATAGCGGAGTGGCCTGGCCCCTGACAGAGGGGCTCCCAGTCACCACGGAAGGCAGCCAGCATCAGCCTCAAGATGGGGACAGAAAGGAGCCTTGCTATTTCAGGGCTGAGTGGGGGTGCCCAGGCAGGGGTCTCTCACCAAGTCTAGGATGCAAAGTAATAACAAGAAATTGGGGCCCTATTACATCAGGGTATGCCGAATAGTCTGGGGACACAGGGAGGGTGCCTTCACCGGCCTCCTGCTGGTGCCCAGACCCCAGCCTTTCGACACTCCATTTCACCGGGGACCCATGTCGGGGGCCAGCAGCCTTGGGAGCTGGAGAGAGGCTGGCAGCTGCCCTGTGTCCAAGCCCTCGGGTGCCCCTGAGGGTGAGCCCGGCTGTCCTTCGAGACGCTGGGGGCTGCTGCTCGCGCAGAGGCGGGCAGCTCCTGGTCTTCGTGCGGGCTGGTTGGAAGGGAGACAGAGTTCTTACACAGCTCAGTAAACAAGCCTAAAGGGTTTTGAAAGCCTCTGCCGAGATGAGGGGCGGAAATAAATGCAGGAATGGCAAGAAGGGAGTCAGCCTGCTGGGGGCAGGGCCGGCAGGAGGGCATCCAGGCCCGGCACGTCTGGGTGGGGCGGCCACCGTGTGCGCCCGCGCTCTGCACCACAGCCCGCGTGTCCAGCTAGGGGGTCTGCAGGCATGCACACGTGAGCCAGCCTGGGGCGTGTGAGCCTCTGGGTGTGAACCGGCAGCGTGCCCACCTGCCGGTGTGTCTGTGTCTTGGGGTGCCTCTGTGCATGTGGCTGGGCCAGGGGTGTCTGCACGCATGAGCACACACTTGTGAGTCCAACAACGCCCCCTGCTCACTCCCTCTTTCCTTGGAACCCAGCTGGAAGAGACCCAGGTCAGCACACCTCCTGGAAGGGAGCAGGTCGCCCTGTTCCCCAGAGAGCTAATTAAGGGCCAGTGGCGGCAAAGCGTCTGCCAGAACTGGGTGGGTGCCCAGGCGAAGAAGGCCTGCTTTGGGGCCTGGGGCCTGGTCACACAGCTGGCCTCTTAACTCACCCAGGAGTGTTTTACGTGGTAATGATGGTGCTGAGGTCACAGGAGCTCCTGTGGGGCTCCCCCAGGTATTGGGGGGGGCCGGGTACAGCCTCCGCTTGGCACAGATGTCAAAGCCTGGCCTCTTTGGCAAAGACCATTAAGAAAAAAAAAAGCCTCTCAGGCTCAGTCGCATCATGTACAATGGGCAGAACACCAGCTCCCTGTCCGGGTGATTGTGAAAGCTGTTGGGGACCCAAGGGGCTGGGCGAGGTGCCTGCACAGGGAAACATGTCCCCCCACCCCCTTTGCCGCCTGGGCAGGAGGCGTGTGGCCAGGTCTGGACCCTGTCCCCCGACTGCACTGGGGTTGACTGTCGGCCTGGCCCTGCTGCCCGGGCAGTGTCAGTCCCTCCTGAAGTCTGCCTGCCTCGGGGCTCGGGGCTTGGAGGGACCACACTCCGTTCTCGCCAGCTCGCCCTGAGACAGGCACGAACCAGGGCTGGGGCAGGTGGGTGGTGCCAAGCAGCAGGGCAGACACATGGTGGCCTTGGGACCCTGGCCAGCAGCCTGGAGACCCGGGAGTTCAGTGAAAGCTTCCTGGTGAAGGTGATGCGTGAGGCCTGAAGGCTGGGGAGGGGGGAAGATGAGGGCGGGGCGGACCGGAGCAGACGGGACTGGTGCTGGAAGAGGCACACAGGCGGTGCTCAACTAATGCCTGGGGGGGAATGACTGAACCCTGTGAGGCAGGACCCTGCAACCCGGGGGTGGGGTTTCAGCCCTCCCTGTAAGGTCGCAGATGTCCCCAGGCCTGCCCGCCCCTCGCCATGTGCTGCGAACACCTCGGAGGCCCGGGGCTCCCAGCCAGGAGCCACTCTGCCAAGCAGTGAAAGGCGGATTCCCTGGGTTCCTGCCTGAACCCCAGGGGTGGGGGGCCCGGGAGGTGGAAGAGCGTCAGCCTGGCCTCACTGCAGCAAGAAACACGCCAGCCAGGAGGCCCGTTTCGGAAACGGGTGGCAGGGAGGTGCTGTGGGGCGGGAGGGGGCAGTGGGGGCCAGCCAATGCCAGGGCTGCCAGGCCGTCCACCCCTCGGGCCCCCAGCGGTCAGTGGGGGGGACTCCCCAGCAGGGCTGAGCCCCTGGGTGCCTGTGGGCCAAAACCACTCAGAAACCACAGGCCAAATGAACACTTTCTGAAGTGCCCAGGGAGAATGGGGGACACCGCGGTTTCTGCTCCAGCAGCGGCGCCCAGCAAGGGGAAAGGCCGGCCGTGGCAAGGGGGCGGGGGTGGGGGGGCGACGTGCCCTGAGTTGCCCGCAGGTCCGCAGCCCCAGGTGGCCTGGGCACCATTCAGGACACCCTCGTGTAGGTCCCGCACGGGTCCTGGCCCCGAGAAGTCAGCCAACACCCAGCGTCCCCCACCCCTTCCCAGCCAGGGAGGGCACAGGACGGGAGGGGTATCACGGCCTTGCTGCCAAGACAGCCTTGCAGGGAGGGGACGGATCCGTGGGGCCCCACTGCTCCTCCCTCAGACTGGGTGCCTTCTGGGGGCCAGGCTGGGTCTGCCCTCCCTGGGCCCCCGCGTCCTCACAGCACCTGCTGTCAGCACCCCGGAGGCTGCAGACCCGGGCAGGGACTGCTGCTGTGCCAGGCCGGGTGTGCACAGCCTCAGTGCCCTGACACCTGAAGGCTTGGCCCAATGGCCATGCCAGGTGAGGCTGAGAAAGCCCACCTACCATGTCCAGGGTCACAGGGTCAGTGAGGGAGGAGGCCACAACCCCAGGATCTGCTCTGTTCCCAAGGGCAGAACGGCTGGGTCACAAAGGCCTCACCACCAATCCCCACCTGGGAAGGGAGGAAGGGTAGGAGGCAGGGACAGGGGCCCCAAAGCCCCCAGGGGTACGGAGATGCCAGGGAGGTGAGGCCAGAAAGCAGATGGGTGTGCGTGGGAGAGCGCAGCGTGTGTCTGTCCTGGGGGTGCGGGGGAGCTGCAGCCCACGGAAGGCGGTGGGCGGGCAGGAAGGCAGAACCTCCCCTCTGCAGGTGTGCAGGGCTTGCAGTGGGATGGGAGAAGGGGAGGCTGTAGGGGAGAGCTGGGGATGGGGGTGTGGGGACGGGGAAGGGGGAGGGGGGAGTCGGGGGAGACGGAGCCGGGCGGGAGCAGGCCGAGCCCCATACCCCTGGGGCGCTCAGCCCCGTCTCTGGCCTCCCTTCCCACGTCTGTGACGAGGGTTGAGCTGAAATAGGTTTCTTCTCCTCGGGTCCAGGCCGAGTCTGATGACTTCAGCAGGAGGGACACGCCAGCTCAGCCAGTTACTCACTGAACAGGGAGGGAGCCCCAGGCTCTGTGCCAGGCTCGGGAGTCAGCGAGAACCCGGCAAACAGGGCTCCTGCTCAGAAAGCCCCCCCCGGGTGACTATGCCCCAGGAAGCACACGAGACACAGGGAGGGCCTTCTCTGCACCTGGTGTCCTCTGCCTCCCTCCCCAGACCACAGCAGTCCCTTGCTAAACAAGCCTCCGTGGCTCCCCGGTTCCCCAGAATGAAAGTTCTCATCTCTCACAGGCTTCATCTCCCAAGGCTGGCCTCCCTTTCCCAGTTCGGCTCCCAGAATCGAGGTCCTTCCTTCTCCCGCTGGACCCTTTGCCCAGGGACCGTCACCATGAGACGCCTCCCAGTCTGCCCCACGCCCCTCATCACAATGGTCTCTGCCTGATCCTGTCCCTTCCCGGCTCTGAGTCCAAGCTGGTCTAAAGAAGTAATTCACACTAGAGGGGAAATGCCTGAAATATAGGTTGCTGGGACAATTTTCCCTGGAATTACATCACTATTTGCATGGAGCTCCTAGAAGTCATCCTGTAGCCAAAGGCATGGAGTTTTATTGCAGAAAAAGACCCCTGACTCAATGTGGGGGTCGTTGCCTAACCCACTGTGGGGCCTCACAGCCCCCCTGCTCCCCTCCAGCTCCCCTCCAGCGGGACAGGGACTTGACCAGCCCCTCTGCCAAGTTATTGGCAGGGCTGGGTCAGGATCTTAGGGGTCTGACCTGCAGTCCATGCAGACCCCGTCCCGTTCCTGACCCAGCTGAGAGAAGGAGGCTGAGAGCCCTCTGACCCACAGAAGTGTCCCCGGGTCTTGGGACTCCAGGAATCAGGGGAGAGACCCCAGGGGCAGGGCCCCGTGGGCAGCAGATCTACTGCCTTATCACCAGACCTCCAAATATGGCTAATTGGTGTCTGGCAGCGCACACTCCCACAGAAGGCCTGGTTTTCCTGCTCTGTGGACTGACACCACCATCTGAACACCCCCAAAATCCAAACTAACACAGCTCCACCCCTCCTGGACTGCCCCAGGAAGCCTCTGACCCAGACCCTCTTCCCTGCCAGGAGACAGCAAGGCACTGGAGCTGTGGGCCGGGGAGGAAGGTCTCTCTGACCTTGTGGCCTGAGCACTGCAGGGAACCCGGTCAGAGACAGACTCCGGCTCCAGAGGCTCTGCAGATTAGAGTGGCCACATAAACAGCGATAGGGAAACATGCCTGCACGAATCTGGACCCTGGGACGAGACTGCACGGCCCCCAGGAACTGCCCAATGGGTCTGTTGCAATGGGTTTAGATTCTGGGGCTGGCCCTGCAGTCATCTGCCCAAGGCCAAGACTCCCAGCCTCCCTGCCTCCTGGCTGCCCTGAGTGCCTAGGGTTTGGAGAAGACCAGGAGTCCTTGATTCCCGCACCCCATCATCTGTGGACAGGACATGAGGGGCAGGTGTTTGCACCCCAGAACAGGCCTGGGTGTCACCAGCTTGTCCCAGGCAGGAGGGAAACCCCAAGCCACTCGACCTCGCAGGCTGTGGGGCGTGGCAGCACCCTGCTTCTCCTCCCCACGCAAAGCCCCGGCCAGCCTGTTCCTTTTGGGGTCATTTATGAAGTCCCTCCATCTTTCTGCGGAATCAAGCCACCACTTGCTGACGACTGTCAAATGCAGGCAGTAATGATGCCGTCTCCTTCCCTGAGCTCCTCCGTGAGGCAGCTGCTGCCACCCCACCCTGCAGACGGGGACACCGAGGCCCAGGAGGGGCGCAGCCGCACGCCCAGAGCCACGGGCCTGGCCCCTTCAGCACCCGCCCTCCTCAGCCCATTGGCCCCGCCCATCTCCCTGCTGTCTGGCAAGCAGCCCCCCAACCTTGGGCCTCCTGTGGCCAGCCCGGTCCAGGGCCACTCAGCCCTGGCTGGCAGCACAGGCATGCAGACAGCCCCTGGGCGAGGAGGGCGGGTCAGGCAGGTGGCTGTGGCTTGCGTCTCCCTGGGCCTCTGTTCCCCTTTTGAAGTCAGGGTCCTGTGAGCACTCGGGAGGGCCGTCTATGAAGTGATGGCCCCCTTCCCACAGGCGGAGGGCCGACCCCAAAGGAGGGCATGTCCACTCCTGAAGATGCCCAATTCTGCGTTTGTTCCCCTGGTGAGACACCCGTCACCCAGGGGCTCCACCTCCCGGCCCACAACAAAAGCGCAGAGACTCCCGGGGCCTGGCTCCCCTGGGTCGGGTGCCCGGACACCATCCAGAGCCTCGGTTCTTGTCTGTAAGGCAGTAGGGGTTTACCTGGAGAGCTAGCTAGGAAGATGCATACTGACACCCATTTAGCACATGGGCTGGCTGGCACCACCTCCTTACCAAGGGACGGCTTCCTCTCCCCAACTTCCAGGGGCAGTCAGCTCCTCCTCTCACAGGCCCACCCCCTGCCTGCAGCCCCCACCCATCTCAGGAGATTTCAGGCCCCCTTCCCAGGCTGAGGCATTTGCCCTGGGGCTTCCTGACGCCCTCTGGGCTGGCATCCGCCCGGCATGCTGGCCCCTGGGCCCCACCTCCCAGCAAAGTCCACTTCATGATCATGGACTCCCAGGCAGAAAGCAGAACCTTCTGGAAGGTTCAAGGTGACCTGCCCTGGCCGAGAGGGTGGCTATGGCCATGCTCAGGGGCATGTCCAGGGCCGCAAACAGGCCCATCCACGCAGGACCCAGCGACTCTGCCCAAAGGAACATGGCTAGTTAAAAGTTTTATTGATTGAACACAACTGAGTGTTAAGTAGTAGAACCTCTCCTGATGTAACCCACTTTTTCTTAATGGGTAATCTCAGACACTCGAGTTTGTATGTTAAAGGAGCTTTAGGGCAATTTAATAGCTCATAAAATTTTATAGCCCCAGTTGAAATCAGAGTGATAACTCTGGCCTGCACAGCTATAGTTTGCTAAATGTCTCTCATCTATTTTTTTCCCCCGTTTATTGTAAAGTTAACATCTGCTCTGAGATGGGAGGAAAGGAAAGGAACATAATATCTGTTTTTCCAGAAGAGAGGTAAGAGATTCGGGTGCTCGTGCTATTTTCCAAACACAGTCTTCCTTCAGGTCAGGGAGGTTTGCAAACCGGCCGGCCCACGGCTCACGGAACACCACGGTCAGCACCGGCAGCTCTCCGGCGCCTGCTGAGAGCTTCGAGTCTATCCAGGCCACGGCCATGTCCTAGGAAGAGCCTGTGCTTGGCGGAGCCCATTAAGAGTCAGTACCTGGTAATTTATAAAGCACCCACTGTGTGCGTGGTCCTGCGGGACCCGCAAAGAACAAGGACACGAGTTCACCGTCTTTGAGGCGTTTACCTGCGGAAGCTGGAGCTGTCCCCGAGCTCTGCTCCCAGGCGGAGGAGCCAGAGGGCTCCGGGAGACAGCACTCCCTCCAAAAGTTTCCCTGTGGAGGCGGGGTGGGTGGGGGCTCCAGGGACGGGGCCTCCGGAAAGGGCCAAGATTGAGAAGCAGGACAGAATCCTGGCTGTGCCACTTAGCATGTCACCTGACCTCGGGAGCCCGGCTCTCCTGCGCATTGAATGGGACTCCCATCAGCCCCTCCCTCTCTGGGGCGGTGTGAGAATAAAGAAAATAAAGTATGTGGAAAGCCAGCCAGCAGCTGGTGCTTGAGACACACCCCAAAAGACAGAAATTCAGGAAAAGGGTTTGGTGGTTCCTCAAAGGCTTAAGCCTAGAATCACCACAGGATAGCACTCCTGTTCCTCCGTTAATGCCCAGAAGGACTGCAAACAGACTCCAGCAAGCCCACGAACACGCCGGCCACAGCCGCTCCGTTCAACAGCAGCCGAGAGGCGAGACTGGCCCACGTGCCCGTCAGCGGACAGACGGACAGACACAGGGGGCTCCTTCCACACGGTGCAGTCTGAGTCGGCCCTAAAGAGGAGTGAGGTATGGACCCCCGCTGCCATGCCGAGGGACCCCAAAACCATCCCTCTAGGGGGAGCCAGACCTCAGTGGCCAGGGGGTAGAGGATTCCTTTTACAGGAAAAGTCCAGGAGAAGTCCATCCTTAGAGTCAGAAAGCGGATTGTGGTGGCCAGAGGCCGGGGGCCGGGGGCCACAGGCTTTCCCTTCAGGGCGATAACGGCGTCCTAGTTGAGAGGTGATGTTTGCACAACATTGCAGACGCACTGCATCCCACATTTTAAAATGGTTAGTTTTACAATATGTGAATTTCACCTCAATAAAACAAATGTTTAAGAAGGAAGTTCATACGGACCAACATGGCCTATGGAATAGTCATGGCGACCAACCCCCAGACTCCGCCCCTCTTTCACCTCCAGCCCGTGAGGAGAGAGCTGCCTGCCGTCTCTCCCTCCGGCCGACTCTGGGGTCTGGGAGCCCGGCACCGGGCACCTGGCAGAGCCCAGGCTCAGGGGCAAGGGTGCAGGCGGGCTGCTCCACAGAGTGGGGGCTGAGGGGGGCTGCATCAAATTGGACGTCATCTGTGGAAGGGTGCCTATCAAGATGGAAGGACAAGCTCACAGGCGCACTGGCTGTCTGCACTCCGGCCGAGAGAGAGGGACATGCTCTGCTGGGAAACCCACTGGGGTCAGGGCAGGGCCCCCACCTGCCCCAGACCTCTGGGGAGCCTGCACCTCTCACCACCCCTACCACACCCCATCTCCTGCCTTCTCTGGACCCCCCCCAGATTTCCCATTCCTAGTTGCCACTGCGGAGGGGGAGCCTGGGTGGTGGGTCTCTACTGTGCCCTCTCTGAAGGCAGCCAGGCCCCCGGTGTCCGGCTGCCTGCAAGAGGCCTGTCCAGCCGAGCAGCCACAGAGGAGGTCCTGGCCACATGTGGCTGCCAGTGAGGTGGACCCCACCATCCCAACTGACCCGCCCCACCCCGACCAGCCCCCTGGGCTCTTGTCTACTCTTGTCCATAACACAAAATGAGAACCTTTATCCCCTGCCACGTGGAAGCACCCACACATGGGGAGGCCACTCTGTCACAGGGACCTCAGGGGCCAGAGGACTGACAGGCATTCAGTGGAGTTAGGCACAGCGGGCTGATGGGAACCCCATCCGCCTGGTGGGATTCCAGGCACCCCAGGTGGACCTTCGACCAGGCTAATGTTTACAGCCTCACCTGACTGGCAAGAAACATCCCTGCCAAGAAGTCCATGCATCTGCACATTCATAAATGCCCCGAGAGGGGCAGGAGGGTATTACAGAGAGGTGGGTGCGATCCCTTCCTACTCATTTCCGAGCTCTGGGCTTCTCCCGGGGCGAGCTTGCTGTCTTCTCCAGAGAGCAGGCTTCATCAGCTCTGGATGCCTGAGCACCTGACGAGCATCTGGCCACAGCAGGGTGGGGCTGGACAGCCTCCATGGGATGGGAGCACACGCCAGCCCCTCATCCAGCCCCACGTGCATCTCAGCAGAGGGCAAAGCCCACTCCCAGTGTGTGCTGCAACCTACAGGGCTGAAACCCCATGGCGCCCGGCCTCTCCTGTCCAGGGCAGGGTCCTCGTGCCTTCCAACCACCTCCAGGGCACCCCCAGGACCGTCCAGACCCCACCCACAAGGGCCCGCCCCAGCCCCGAGGCGTCCCCTTGCGGCCCCTTCGCAAAGCCCCCAGGCACAGTTAAGTCTTTCTGGTCTGTGACCACCTCGTGTTTATTTCCAGCCTTGGCCTCCGTGGGGCCTGACACGTTATCTGATGGATCCCACGCACTGAGCCCTGGAGGCAGGGAAATATATGTTGAACGATAACCGAATACTGAACCAGGGGACAGTCTGATCCAGACACCGGAGTGTGCATCCGAGCCCCACCGCTGAACTGTGCTGGGATATCAGGCCAGTGGCTTAACCTTTCCTGTCCATGAAATGAGCTGCGCCAGCCCTCCCCCAATCACCGCCTGCCCACCAAGCTTATGAAGGATTTTTCAGGTCCTGATGTCACCCCCACCCCCAAAGAAAGAAGCTGCAGTGAACTCTGCTTATCTGGCCCCCATGCTCCCAGGAGAGGTGCCGGCTGTGGCCCAGGGCATTGCGGGCGCTGAAATAACCCCGTTGCAGACGGAGGGAGAGAGGAAGTAAGGGCGATTGAGCATCAGTGAGGAAGCGCGTCTCAAGCTGGCTGTTTCATGTTTATTTCTCCTATTTATGTTTTCTAAGAGATCCCCCCCAAAAAACAGTTCTATTATTCTATGACTCATAAAATATACATTTTAGTTACAACCTATTATAGCCATAATCATAACTACCCATACTGAATACCTACTATGTGCCATAAAACTGTCAAGGTGCGTCCTATCTCCCACTTCACAGATGGGAAAACCGTGGCAGCCAAGTCGGGAGCCGGCTTCTCTCCCTGCCCCACTGCCTGTTAAAAGCCCTTTCCGGATTCAGCCGCTCACACTCGACCCCCTTTCATCACGGTTAGGCATACACTGCTTTTCATTTCCAAGCCTGGTTTCTTCAGATGCAAAATGAAAAATGAGCCAATAACCCAGGAAATCCGAGCAACTCCGCGCAGAATGCAATAACGGCGGTGAGGCCATTCCCGCCGCATATCAGGCAGGCGCCGTCCCGAGGAGCTGTCCTCTGGGGCACAAAAGGTCTCACCCTGGAGGACAGAGGGTCACAGCCTGGCCGGGGCAAGGGGGACGAGGGGATGCCAGGGCCCCAGGTTCCAGCTCTGACTCCCACGTCCTGGCGAGGGGCCAGGATGGCCCACTTTGCTCCTCTGTCCCTCAGCTGCCAGGTCTGCAGATGGGCGCCCGGGGCTGCCCTGGGACCCTTCAGGAATACACACACCTGGCAAGTCCTGGACCTGGCGAGGACCCCACCGCTGGTGCAATGGGGGTAATCCTGCTCATCCTGACCGACGGTCTTCCAAGAGAGAACCAAGTGGTGTGGGCCTTTTGAAAGGCACCTGTGCATAAAACATAACAGGTCTTGCTGTCCTGCCACACCATTTGCCCTCTCCCAGGACAGGACGGACAGTGGTGACAACGCTCACACCAGCAGTTTGCCACCACAGAGGCCAGGCAAGGTCCTGACGGTTCCCAGTCCTGGCTGAACAATGGAGTCCTCTGGGGAGGTTTTTAAACATTCGTGCCCAGGCCACGACCCCAGAGACTTGGAGTTTACTAGCTGGGTTTCGGCCTGACTGCCTGACAGCTTGTGCTGCACAGCGCACCCACCAAGTGGGCTCCCACCTCGGTGCCCTCCTGGGGGGCCAGGAGGCTGCAAACACCCACCACCCACCCACCCTCAGCCTGGTCTGGTCCTGCTCTGTAACAGCTCGCGTGCACTTAGTTATCCAGCCCCCAGACGGCCCTCAAGGGATCTGAGCCCAAGAGCTACACGTTGCAGTTAAGTCTTCGTCATTCATGGAACCCAGCTGGCTGCCACCCTGGGCCTCCCACTGGGCTCTGGGTCTGCCGGCTGTGCACCCAGCAGTGTGGCGAACTGAGGCCTCGCCTTGACTGGTACTTGGCAGCTTGGCCATGAAGAGTGCGGGATGCCTGCCTAGCCTCGCCAGAGCCTGATGCATACGGAAAAGCCAGTAATGCTGAGCCTCTGTAGTTAAGAATCGGGTATTGTTCTTATCACAGACCTTTTGCATTAAGGGATAGTGCATGGACGCATAATTTCTCTCGACTACAGAGCTTCCTGGAACCTGGGTCAAGAGGCCAGCTCTGCAGACTTGGTCCCAGCCCCAACCTCTCTGTCTGTGCTCCATCATGCTGGTGCCAGCCTGTCCACACTCTGGGCCTCTGGCCACTCTGCTGACCCACCAGACCCCCCAACTGGTGAAAATGTCCTCTGTTCAGGCTCTTTATATCCCCCAGAGCATTTATGGTCACCAGAGTACATCATGACGGTTAAAGCCAGGGGGCTCCACCTCTCAGCAGGCACTGTGGGCTTCCAGGAAGGGCTGCTTGGTCACATGACTGTGCATGGGGAGGCGCCCTTGACATGCGGAAAGCGGGCCCCTCAGTCATGCAGGCCAGCTCACCACCACTGGCCCAAGTCTCACACACGCTTGGGGAAGAGAAAGCCTGTACGGTCACCCAAACGAGACACTCAGATTCCTGAGCATCTCTGGGGCATGTTTCACAGTCTCTGTACTTGCCAGGAAAGCATCTGTCTGCGAGCAGAGTGCCTTGCTCTGCTGGGAACTTTACCATGTGGGGAAGTCACGCCACAGACAGACAGGCCCACAGGTGCCTGGCCGTGACCTGCACGCTGAGTCCGCAGTCCGTGGCGAGACCCGTGCAGCTCCTCCGGACACAGGGCCTGGCGTCAACATGCTGAGATATGTGGAGCTTTATTATCCATGATCCCCCTTTAATTCCTCCTTTATATTGCAGTCAGGACATTATATTGATTTGCTCCAAAATTATGTGTGAAATGAGTTATATTTCCTCTGATCTTCTGTTCAGACAGTAAAGAGAGTGTCAGGGGCCAGCCCAGGGGTCCCGCCTGTGCACCAAGTCACCCAGGAGTGTGACCGGATGCTGGGGCCTGGGCCCCGGCCCCAGATGCTGGCACAGTTGGCCTTGGAGGGCCTGGTGACTTGGTCTGACCATGGTCATGGTCCAGAGCTGAGGGAGCAGGGAGAGGCGGCAGAAATAAGGGCTAGAACCCTCCCAGGAACCCCTATGATGCCAATTACTGTCATGGAGGAGCTAATAGGGGGCCCCTTGGAAGAGAGCCCCCAGTGCTTACCTAGCCCACTACCTTCCCAACCACCAACTGGAACGGGCAGGACAGCCATGGAGTGGAATGGCTCTGGGATTCAGCCTCCGTCCTCCATCCTCCTCCCCACACTGTGGGACCACTGGGGGTTGGTGGGCTGGTGTTTTCAAAGGAGGAAGGCACCTCGGGAGCACAGCGCTGCCGCCCATCCCCTGAGGGTCCCCCTCTCCCAGGTCCGGAAGGACCAGAGCCTGGATGGTGAACCCTGGGGCCCCATTCCTGTCTCACTAGCAGCCCGGCCTGTAGGAGGGGACCCCCCAGAGCCCTTCTCCACTTCTCAATGAGCAGTGGCCCCAGGCCCAGAGAGGGGCAGAGGGACAGAGCACACAAGAGCCCTCGCTGGTTGTCACAGGGACACAGCAGAGTGCGCGGCCCAGCCCTGTCCCAGGCTGCCGTCTGTGTCTGGCGCGAGGGGATGCGTCCTCTCCTGGTTTTTTATGCTGTAATATACACACAGCCAAGCTCCCTCTTTCTTGTGCGCAACCCTGAGTCTTGACACATGCGTGCCGCCATGGAACCATCGCCATGACAGAGACACAGCATATTCCATCGCCCCAAATCCCCCCCGTGCCCATTTGCAGACGCCCCCACCCTACCCACTGGCAGTGCGCCTACTATGGTCACAGAAGCGGAAGCAGACGGCACGTGGCGTTTGGGGCCAGCACCGCGCGTGGAGGCTCCTCGGCGGCCTGCAGCCTCTCAATGCCGAGCAGCGTTCCACTCAGGCACTGTGTCGGCTTATCTGTTCCCCAGCTGAAGGACACTTAGGCGGTTTCCAGTCTTTGCTTGGCCAATATTTGAAAAAATGGATTTTCTGCCCACAGCAAGCTTCACAGGCACCAGCTCCGGAGCCCCCTCCAAATGGGCCACCCTGTGTAGACATCCAGGCATTCATGAGACTCGCTGGGGGCAGTAAGGGTCAGGGATGGAGCCACCAGCCGGTCCTTGACCCAGGGCCCCGCACCCCTGCCCTGCACGCCCTGCACTTGGCATGTTGAGGGGCTTCAGGCCATGGCAGACCACCCAGAGTCACTGTAGGGCTTCCTAGATGGGGCTACGACACCTGAGCTCCCCGGGCCCGGCACACCCCTCACGCCTCCCGTGGGGTGGCACTCGGGCTGCTCCCACCCTGGGTCCACCCTTGCGGCTGGAAAGAATGGCACAGACAATGTTCCTGGCAACAGATGAGCTGAGCTCAACCCCAGCACAGGTGAGGGAGGGACATGGGGGACACTGTGCAGCCACCTTTCAGCCCTGCCAGTACCTCCCTTTGTCCCCTAGGAGGGCCGCTGGGTGGCTGGACGCTCTGCCCCTGGTCTCTGCACCGCCTGCCAGTGAGGAGATCACTCAGGCCCTGATACGATCGCCGTGGGACAGGCGGAAATTGGAGTGTCCCCGGTGCTTGATGGTGCCGCGCCAGCTGCAGCCACAGGAACATCAGAGGCCAGCGTAATGGCCCACATTCAGCACCTCGCACAGCCCCGCCATGACCTTGGGCGGCTCAGAGCCCGCTGCAGTTTTAATGAAAAATCAGGAGTTAGGGAATGGCTGTGGCCTGGAGGGACACAAGGGGGCTCAGTGTGCGGCCCTGTGTCCATCTATCCACGCCAGCTGCAGGTCCCTCCGCTGCGCTGGCCCCTCATGACGGGCTGGCCACTCCTGAGGAGACAGAGTCCTACCCCCAGACGACCTTGGGTCCCACTGTGACGAGGATCCAGGGGAGACACGGGGGGGGGAAGGGACCCGATGGACAGCTGGTCATCAGTGGGAAGGGGACCCTCATGAATTTGTCATCACCGCGCCGGAACAAAAGGACGTCTGCGCAGGCTGGGCCAAGGTACCTGCTCTGCCACCCACTCACTAGCCTCAGTTTCCCCATCTCCAAGGGCCTGGCCTCCCAGTCAGGACCTATAGCTCAATGGGGCACCTGCTGTGTGTGTCCCCACAGTGCCCTGTGACGTGGGCTGTCATTCACCCATCTTCAGATGAGGAGACGGACCTGACCCCCACGTCACCCGGCAGGGGAACAGACCCTCTGACCGGTCCAGCAGGTGGCTGGCGCTACTCACCCCAGGGGCTGTTTCTCCAGGCTGTCTTCCAGAAGGCTAGACTCAAGGTCTCACCCTCCCAGGCCCCACTCCTGCTTCCCATCCCAAACCCTGCTGGGCCCTCTATGGACAGCTCCCCAAGGCAGGCGGGTGCCCACCCTGGCAGAGCGGCCCACGCATCCCCTCTGCTAATTGCAGCCACCCAGAGGCCCACATAGAACTCAAATAACAAAATCAAAGGCAGGGCTGAAGTCTCTGCTCGGTGGCCTCTGGTCTCCTGCCCCTCCCAGGGGCCTGGCAAAAAGGCCAGGCTGGTGCTGCCCCATGAAAAGCCCACGGGGCAACCACCCCCTTACAAAGGCACAAAGGCTCTGCAACCCCAGGCTGACCCTGGCATGGCCCAGTGGGAGTTCCCAGCCCTGCCTTGAACTGCAGAGTCCCTGGCCACCATTAGCCAGTTCCGTCCTGCCACTGGGGCCGAAAGAAGTGGAGGCTGGCTGGGCTGAGAGGCCTCCTGCACGCCCCCCACTCCTCCCCAGAGGTGCAGACAGCATCGGGAGGGGGGCCCAGCGGCTTTAGAGGGGATGCTCCCAGCGTCGCCGGGCCAGGGCCCCTCCCAGCCTGGGTCCCCTTTGGGGGGGGCTCCTGCCTCCTACCACAGTCCAAGACTAATGGGCAGGGCCAACCGACGGCCTGCAGCAAATTCGCCAGAAACCTTGACCTAGGCTTTCTCCTGCCGCCTCTTCCTTCTCTGGGCTCCCCTCCTTCGCCTCCTCTGGGGTGCGGGAAGGAGGGTGCTCCTCTCAGCCCTCCCTGCTCAGAGGGCCCCTCTCCTGGTCGTTCGTGGCCCCGATGTCGCCCCAGGTCTGCCCCCCGCTCTGGGCAGCTCCCCCTGGACAGCCAGCTCCTCTGTGAGGGCAGAGAGAAACCAAGCGCCCGGTGAGGAAGCCCAGGCGGGGCCCTCCCCGGAGGCTCTGCTCAGGCCCGCGCGTCTGCTCACACTGCAGTCCTCGCTGCGGCCCCGGAAGGCAAGGGCTCTCATCATACCCATTTTTCAAACCAGAGCACAGAGGTTAAGTGACTTCCCCAAAGTCACACAGTTCCTACATGGTGGGGCCAGGACACAAGCCCAGATCATGAGTCCCAGAATCCATGACCTTAATAAGGCGTCCCCCTGACCGTGAGGCTAAACACACTCCCCACCTTCCACGCCTTGCCTTGCTCTTCTATGACGTCCCACTCCTTTTTAGACAGTCATGCAATGTTAGTCCCATTTTCGTGCTGGGAGAACCAAGGCCGGAAGGGTTAACCTGACAGCCTACCACCTCCAGGGAGCCTTCCTGGATTACCACCGCTCCCAGTCCATGCCCCTGCATATCCATAGCCCCTCGGGGCCCTCACCCAACCCCCAAGGTGGCATGCCCTTGGGGCCGCTATCCTATCACCTCTTCCTCCTTCTAGTACAGCGCACAGCTACTGCAGGCAGCAGCCATCAGGACCGCTGACTTGCTAGATGACTCGTGGAGTCATGCAGCCGGGACCCTACACGAGAGCCAGAGACCAGGGGCGCACATGTTCTTCTGGGCCCGAGTGGGGAGGGAGGCGTCATTCACCACGTGCTGCCATGGTGGCTGAGCCACGTGGCACCCCTGAGTCAGAGGCTCTCCCCGCTTACAGATTAGGAAAACGGGCCCTGATAGCTGGGATTAGAATGGGGAGACGTCAGCAGCCTGCAAGAGGCAGGGGTGGGGCTTGAACGCAGCTCGTGATACCACCTCCCACTACTTGTTGATCCCTGGCCCATGGTGGGTGTCAACAACCATCAGAGGACAGAAGACCCTTGCCAATGGCTCCCGCAGCAAGTGCGGCCTGCACCCTCCCCCAGGCAGGACCCGGGCCGCCTGCAAGGGCACCGCCACCCTGGCCCCCAGCATGGCGGCTCGCGTCCCTCCGGGGTTCTTAATCACCCCCACGTGGAGTGCAGACGTGATTTATAAAGTGAGTCTTGGCCGCCGTTGCCCCTACTCGGCAGATTAATGCAGGGGCTTGGCAGCATACGCCAGGCTGAATGCTTGGTCCAGAATGAACGGCCCTTTGTGACTCCCTACCGCGTGCCAGCAGAGAAGAATACAGACCCGCGGTTCCCTTTGCCGGGGAGCGTGTCCTCACTGGGCCGCCTCAGGAGCCGGAGGGCGGGGGGTGCTGGGGAAATACTGCTGCTGCGGTGTGTTTCCTGTGAGGCAAGGCGGTGAAACAGCCGGTCCAGAGCCTGGCTGGGGAAATGCCCCTCGACAGGGAGCCACGAGTCCCTGCCCACCGCGTACAAGCCCCTTGAGCTCACTTCTTGAAGCAGAATGGCATTCACCTCTACCCTCTGCTCCAAAACTTCTGGGACTTCCTATCCCCAGACCAGTCTCCACCACTCCTCCAGCCTCGAGGCTTCTGCTGGCTTCTGCTGGTCCACAGGGACTCCATACCTTACCACGTTCAGCCCGGGAGGCCTCCCTGGAGCTGCAGCCTGGTTGGCCACGTGTTTACCCATGTGCTTGGATTCGTTTGTGGTGGAAAGGACAATGGGCTGGGGCCCAGGGAGGGAATGAACACCTCCTGTGAGCAGGACGACCTGGCTCAGACCCGGCAAGGGGAGAGCCTGTGGGGGCCCCAGCGGCAGCGCTCCGCTGTGCCAGAGGCCGCGCAGTGCGTGTCAGAGGTTCAGGGCCCAGGAAACATCCGGTTGTTGCAGACCTCAGCGCAGGGGTTCCAAGGACCTTTGCCCTGCTTATAAACCAACATATGCCAAGTTTAGCCTTGCTAAATAACTACCCAAATGGGTTTTTAGTAGAGAGTTGGAAGAGAGCGTTCAAGCTGCATCTAAAGACAAACGGAAGTGGAGAGTCAGAATTCGCTCGAGACCCCGGAGAGCATTTCGGGCCCATGAATGTCCATTGCCACGTGCTCGTGGGCGACAGGATGAAATTCAGGATGATGCGGGGGCCCAGGCTCCAAATCCACCAGGGACACTGGCTCACAGCTGTGGAAGTCATGGGGGCCACAGGCACACAGCAAGAGGACCGTGTCACAGCAGGCAGCCAGGGACCCCGGCTGTCAGCCCTGTTCCCAGGGCCTCTTGGAGGCTGAGTTAGTACCAGGGCCTCAGAAGCTCTGGTCCCCAGACTGGGCTCTGGTGGCGACAGCGTCTTCTGCCATCAGTGACAGACAAGAGCAGGACGTGTGGTGGCCCGTTCTCCACTCTGAGCTTACGTTGCTTCCACTGTGTGCTTAGATGTCCTTTGCTTTCTGAAATCACGGCGAGAGCAGGTGGCCCTTGGGTTCTACTTTATTAGAGTGTTTTGACTCAGTAAAGGAACCAGTTAGCAACTCTATACTCGGCCCCAGTGGCTCTCAGGACTTCATCTGGTCTGAGGAGCTGCTATTCAAGCTGTAGCGCATCTCAGGTCATCCTGGGTGTCTCACCTGTCACCACACCTGCTTCTATGCTTGTCATTAATTCAGTAAGTCCACGTGGAACCTGGACATGAACAAGGCAGACAAACCCACTGCTTCAGCAGGATTCCCGTTCCAGGGAGGGTGATGGGCGGCTCAGAAGTAAACTTAAACTACTGTGAAGAAAGGAGAGAGGGTGAAAATGCCTCAGAGACACTACGGCTGTGGCAGGCCCAGGAGGGAGCCGCCACGGTGTCAGTGGTGACCCCATCGTCCTCGTCAACGAGGCCGGCTCTCCCTGAACCTGTACGGGTCTGCGGGCTTCCCCTCACCTCCTGTCCCATCCCCACCTGCCTGGTTACCGGTCAAAACTCTTGGTGTCAGCAGGTTCTTGGCCGACTGAAAATAGGGTCCTACACGGTAGGTCTGACGACCCACCCCCTTCCACAGATAAGGACACTGGGACTCAGAGGCCCAGCCACCCATCCAGGGCACAGGCTGTAGGGGGATCCGGGTGGGTCAGCATGACCCACACCCCATGCTGCTCAGCCCTACACCGGGGCTTCAAGAGCCCTAAAACCATGGGCCTGAGCCACAGAGACGGCACGAACTCACTGCTAGCTCCAGCGGTCCCCTCTGGCCGTCATCCTTGACACCACAGCCAGATCAAGGTTCTGAAACCCCCTCCCGGAGGTCCCTCCCTCGGGGGTCCTGTGCGTGTCTCTGCTGTCCACAGGACACAGGATGGAGTCACTGGCCTTGGAGCGAGCCCCCGGCCCCATACGTGAGTCCCGGCAGTTCCTCCTACAGGAAGCGCATGGCCCGGTCTGCTGGGTCACCTCCCGCTCCTGTACTGCTGGCACGCAACGTTTCCCTGGAGGGGGTCTCCCCTGCCTGAGCCCCCTGGGTCCCACATTCGGCCTTTGGGTGGTGCCATCCCTATACGCTGAGCTCAAAGTTTCCCCCAAACCAGTACCTCCCTCCACTGTGCACTCAGCCTACACAGATAGGATCGTGTCTCTCCAGACAGAGCGCAGGGCCCTGGGGAGCAGAGACTGTCCGGCTGCAGGCTCCCATGCCTGGTGTCCACCGCTGTGCCAACGAAAGAGAGCCCCCAGACATGAACGAGGCAGACAAATTCACCGCTTTAGTGAAATTTCCATTCTAGGCAAGCAGATGGGCAGTTTGTTGGTGAATAAAAAACACAGATCCCGGTGGGTGCATTGGACGTCACACAGCAAACAGGGTCAGGGACTGGGAACAGTGGGGAGGGGCGGGTCAGGTGAGCTGAGTGCCCTGAGGATGGGACCCTGGAGCTGAGAGCTCACGGAGTGGAGTGGGCCGCGAGAGCATGTGGGGAGGCACCCCAAGTGGGAACAGCAGGTGCAAAGGCCAGAGGTGGGATGAGCCATGTGGCTGAACAGCGAGATGCAGGGAACAGTGTCTCAGGGAGTCCAGGAGGGTGTCACAAGGTCAGCAAGGCCAGACAGAGCAGGATGGCACCATTTAAGGGACAGACAGGCATGGGGACATCAGGTTCTTGGTGTGGACATGGTGCTTTTGAGCTGCTCAGTTAACACCTCAGGGGGTCGGGTGAGCGGTTGGATGTACAGGCGTCTGGACCTCAGGGCCAGGTCAGCAGTGGGTAGGCTCTGTGCAGCCATATGGATGGCGTTAAAAGGAATGGGTCTGGGGGAGGGCACTCCCAGGCGAAGAGGCGGAGGGGCCATCAGAGGCTGGGAAGGCACCGCTGAGGGCAGGACAGGTGGAGCAGGAGGGCGCTGAAGGCAGCACCAGGCCCGGACAGAGCTTCTGCGGGGACCACCTGATTTGCACGGGTGTGAGAAGGTGTCTGGCTGCAGCAGTGGCTGAGAGGTGTGTGGGCCAGACGGGGTGAGCCTGTTGGAAGCTGCTAGCCACGAGCCACATGGAGGAAGCTAGGAAAGCAGCTTTGAAGCCTCCTGGCCTAAAACCCAGAGGCCAGGGCATTTGGGTCCCCATCCCCACCCCCAGCTGTTCTTCATGTACTGTTGAAGGAAGTGATTTTCAAGGAAGACGGAGCCGCACAGCTCTTCTGCTAAAGCCCCCAAAAGGTGAAGTCAGACCTCCTCACAGCCAAGAGGGGCAAGCCCTGGCCTTGTTCTAACCCCCTCCAGGAAGGTCCCCAGCCCCGGGCACCAGGTGGGTCTTTTCTGCATGCTCAACGGGCAGGCTCACTCGTCACGGAGGCCCGCCCTCGAGGCTCTGCCCTGCAGACCTGAGACACGACTACAGGACCACAGACAGTGTCACCCGGGGAGACGGCAGGGGTCAGCCAGCCAGCCCACGCTCTCCGTCTTCCTCTCTGCCCTGGTGGTGCAGCTTCTGCTTGGGCGCCCCCTGTGACGGGGAGCTCCACACCACCAGGCAGCTGCGTCCCTGCTCTGGTTATTCCCTCCGGAAGCTGGTTCTGAGCTACCATCTCCAGGCTGTCGTGGAGGGAGGCATGCTCCGCGGCTCGGGCCTTGACTCTTTGCCTGCTCCAGGCCTGGGCACCCTTCAGCCACCCCTTCACAGGCAGCAAGATGGCTATCTCTGCTGGCCAAGCTCCTGGACACGCACTGTGACACCCACCCTTCCATTCGGACCCATTAGCATACCCAGTGGGAATGAAGCATCTATGACCTGAGAAAGAGTCACACAGGTGCTCCCAGGGCCTCTTCCCCACAGCCCTCGGGGGCCCGCCCGCCGTTCATGCCCATCATCTGGAAGAGGAATAACATCACTTCTATAACGCGCAGCCCCTCCCCGGAGGGGCTATAAATATGGGGAGATGACAACGCCGGCAGCGTGGTTGTGTGAGTGATGTCATCTTGGGGGTTGCCTAGCAACCCCACAACGTTTGGAAGGCTTTAATTCTTGAGTGGGGCAAAGTCACATTTCTGCAGTTCAGTTAATCAGCTTCCTGGCAACTCTGCTAAGATGATCTCATTTTATTCATGATTATTTTATGTGAAATGCACTTTTAGCTCTAAGAGAACACAAAGATTTAATTCAAAAGCCGCTGTTGCTTTATGTTTCCAGGGTGTCGTTAACACGGCATCCATGCAAATAACCATGGTAACACATGGGCAATTAGTATATATGGCACGCGATATTAATGCGGAGCCAGGGCTAGCTCCCAATCAGCACAGATTACCACACATTATTTCTGGAGTAATTACCTGCAGTAACACACAAATTGAACTAAATGGTCAATTGAAGTAAAGTGAATGGCTTTTATTCCAGTCCCTAAATAATGTGTCTGCTTGGCTGACTAGTTCAAGGTAAATAAAACTCTCAAATTGATGGCCTCCCACCCGCCCCACCACCCTGGGTGGAGAACTGGGCTTTCTTCCAGACGGGTATATTCCTGGGCACCATCGGCCACTCTGCCAGCTTCCCCACCTCAACAATGGGCACTCCTCTGAGAAGGGGACCCCGGTACCCAGGGCTCTGCAGAGCTCTGGCCCTTATTAAAAATCCCAAGCCTTCAGACAGCTGTCCTACTCATCCCCCCAGGGAGGAGGGCACAGAACTTTCCAGATAGAGGATGGGGTGAAAAGGCAACGGCCTTCCTCCCAGGGATGTTTTCTTGCCCCTCGGGTAGGTGGGGCAGAATCGCTCGCTTCCTGTTACAGGATATAAGGGGGAGGGGAGGTCAAAGGTTACCTCTGCCTTTATTAGCAGAGCGTTTCTCAAATTCCATAAACTCAGAAGATCTTCAAACAGGAAGTCACATTGGACCTCTCAAAGAGACCTCCATGGCCGCGCACATTCCAAGTGAGGCAGCCTTCCCCTTCCCTTCCCAGAGAGGCAGGAGGGCAGGTGGGCGGTCCTCAGAGTAGGGGATGAGTCTGTGTGGTCAGATGCTCAGCGGCAGACAAAAGGGAGCAAAACCAGTCTTGTTCTAGTCTTTTCCCGACAGAGACAACATGATAAAGGTGAGGCGGCCCGTGGAGTAAGTGTGGGCAACAGGCCTTGGTTTGATGGAAGCAGCAGCTCTTCCACCAGGCTGGCACCGTGGGCGAGCTCTCAGGATGACAGGGGGGCTGACACGGAGCCTGAAAGGGCACCAAATGCCATGAGGGCAGAGGCCGGGGTGCCAGGGGAGCACCGAGAGGTGGCCTGGCTAGGGGGCATCTCCAAGGGAGCTGCGCAGAAGTGTGAAGGAGGCTCCCGGGTGAAGGGGGTCTCAGCAGAGGAAGGCTGCAGTCAGGCTCTGTGAACAAGAAGGCTGTAACTCTGAGAGAAACCAATAGAGGCCACCTGACCTTATCACTGTCTTACACGCTGCATAAGCATGAATACACAAAGGTAGATGTATATGCAGAGGTAAGAAAAACGTGACTTAACCCACAGATATTTCTGCATTCCAAGGTGGGGCAGATTCATCTCAGGGGAAATATGTCTGGCTTTTCAGAAAAGGCCGAGATGAGAAGAGGGAACAAACTGCACTCCAAATCAAAGGTGAGTTCTGGCCAGATTAGCTTGTTGGTGCACACTTTCTCACTCCCCACGGTGCAGTGCAAGGCAGTGATATATGCAACATAAAGGGGGTGACCCAGAATGTATGGTGAGGCTAAAATCACACTAAACCTCTCCAGGGATGAGAAACGGGAGGTGGAGGGTGGTGGGCACTGTACCCGACTGGGCCCACGTCAGGAAGGTGTGGGGGATCTGCACTCTCAGCACTCACTATGGGGAACAGGGACATGAGTACATGTGGGGATGGGACACAGGCCTGTAAAAGGGGAGAAGAAAAGACTAGCGCAGCCCCCACACCAAGGTTGTCATTTAGAAGTGCTGCAGCCTCTGCAGGTGGATGGGGGTGACAGAGGAAGGCTCATGCCACAAGCTCAAAATGAGACACCCAGCCAAGTTGTCATCTGCCTGCAGGACTTGCTTTATCCCCAGTGTCACAACATTGCAGGAAAACCACCTCAAGTCCTGGTTCCTTGCTAGGGGCCCAGGGGCTGGGTAGACAAACACAAAAGTAATCAGGGCTAATAAGGGATGAAAAGTGTGAAAGGCACACAAAACCAGATGAAGCAAAACCCCAAAATCAGCCTGCACACTAGTATTTTAAAAACACAAGAAGAATTGGTAGAAAGAAGAAACTGAGTTTGTACAGCAGTCTGACAAAGACTTTAAAATGTAAACAAAAGCCTAACATCTATTAAAAATGAACAAGATCACAATACATTTGAAAATGTATATTAGATGTAAAGGGCAAATTTTAAAGAAAAATAAGTAAGATAATTCATCAAAACAAACTCAAGAAGAAACAGAAAACTAATAGAAATAGAAAAACTGAGCAGTCCTATAACCATTACAAGAATTTAATCAGCAAAAAAACAAAACAAAACAAAACTTCCTAAATAGTCTTGAGTCTGGGTGACTTCATCAGTAAGTTTTACCAAAAGTTTAAGAAATTCAATAACTCCAACTTTGCATAAACTCTCAGGAAATAGGATACATTTCTTAATTCGGTTCATGAGGATATCATAAACTTAAAATTAAACCTCAACAAAAACAATGAGAAAGGTAAGGCCAGGACCAGGGTGAAGTGAGTGAGGTACCAAGGACACATAATTTAAGGATGCAAGGTCAGGGCGAAAATAGGTGTCTCCTTGTTGGCTTAAAGATGGCGGTGTGAAAGGTGAGACAGAAATCTCTTCCAAAAACTACATATATTATGAAAATAGAGCAAATGCAATTAATCCTGAAAGAGCAACAGGAAAGAATGCTGCGACTGACTGCCTACACCTGGGGAAATGAGCAGACCTCACAGAAAAGGGTAAAGTACCAAAGCCATGATCCAGCAGGACCCAAGCCCTTCCCCCACCCCATCTTACCAGCAGGAGAAAGAGAAATGGAGTGTGGAGGGGGTGGAGGCCTAGGACTGCTGAACACCCAGCCCTGGATATCTGCTCTGGGAGCACGAACCTACATTACATGGTACTCTAAAGATTAGTGGGGTTGGAAAACTAGACAGGCAGAATACTTGGAGAGACTGAGATTCCACCCACTTGTGGAGAACAGGTACCTACAACCAGCTGCTCTGGGACAAAAGAAAGACATCCCAACAGCGAGAGGGCTGCTAAAGGGGCAAGAATTGCACAGAGTTTGCTGCTCAGGAGAAAGGACAGGTGGACAAAACTGTTCCAGTGCACTCAGCCCAGCAGGTTGGGAACTTTGCATCGCCCTGGCTGGCAATGCAGCTCCAAGGCCCCCCACTGCGATACGCAGCCTGTTGCTACTTCCTCCTGGCCGGCACCGCCTCACAAAACTGTTGACGCCGCCATTGCACCAGGCCAGCCAGAAGGCAGCCCTGCCTACGGTAGCTACAAGGGCATAGCATAGAGGCCCCTCCCTGCATGCACGGCCCGCTGGTCCTGGCAGTGGAGGCAGGCACTGCAGCTGGGAAGCAGGAAAGAGCTCTTTCCTCCTGGCAGGCACTAGTGCCACTCACCTGTGACCCCCGCCATCGCTCCAGGGGCTGAGCAGCTCCAGAGAGTAGGCCTTCTGGGCACTAAAGGACACCACCTACAAATATGAAACATCAAAGGACCTTAGTTCAAACCAAAATCCCACAAACACCAGAAAGAGGGCCAAGTGAAACTGAACTCACCAATCTGCCTGTAAGAGATTTCAAAATAAAAATGATAAACATGCTCACGGAGCTACAGAAGAATATTCAAGACCTCAGGGAGGAATTCAAGAAAGAGATAGAAACTTTGAAAATACAGTATCTGAAATGAAACATACAATGGAGGGATTTAAAAGCAGATTAGATGAAGTAGAGGAGACAATAAATGAAATTGAAATTAGAGAACAGGAATACAAAAAGGTAACTCACAGAGAGAAAAAAGGATCTCTAGGAATGAAAGAATATTGAGAGAACTGTGTGACCAATCCAAACGGAACAATATTCTCATTATAGGGGTAGAAGAAAGAAGAAAGAAGAAGAAGAAGAAAAGAAAGAAGAAGAAAGAAGAAAATAAGGAGAAGGAGAAGAGAGAAAAAGGGATAGAAAGTGTCATTGAGGAGGTAATTGCTGAAAACTTCCCCAATCTGGGGAAGGAGATAGTCTCTCAGGCCATGGAGATGCCCAGATCTCCCAATACAAGGGACCCAAGGAAGACAACACCAAGACATATAATAATTAAGATGGCAAAGATCAAGGATAAGGACAGAGTATTAAAAGCAGCCAAATAAGATCACATACAAAGGAAAACCCATCAGGCTATCATCAGACTTCTCAGCAGAAACCTTACAGGCTTGAAAAGAGTGGCAATGAAACAGAAGGGCCTCGACCCCTAAATACTCTACCAGGCAAGATTATCATTTAAATTTGAAGGAGGCATAAAACAATTTCCAGACAAGCAAAAGTCGAGAGAATTTACCTCCCACAAACCATCTCTACAGTGTATTTTGGAGGGACTGTTATAGATGGAAGTGCTGCTAAGGCTAAACAGCTGTCACCAGAGAAAATAAAACCACAGTAAAGGAAGTAGACAAATTAATTCCTAAGCAAATGCAAAATTAAATCAACTACCCCAAAGTCAGTCAAGGAATAGACAGAGTACAGAAGATGATACCTAATATATAAAGAATGGAGGAGGAAGAAAAGGAAGGGAGGAAAAATTTTTTATTGGGTTTGTAATAGCATACTGAGTTAATTAGACTGTTAGACAGTAAAGAAGCTATCCTTGAACCTGTGGTAACCACGAATCTAAAGCCTGCAATGGTAATAAATACATATCTATTGATAATCACCCTAAATGTAAATGGTTTGAATGCACCAATCAAAAGACATAGAGTCACTTAATGGATAAAAAAACAAGACCTGTCCATATGCTGCCTACAAGAGACTCACTTCAAACTCAAAAACATACACAGACTAAAAGTGAAGGGATGGAAAAAGATGTTTCATGCAAATAATAGGGAGAAAAAAGCATGAGTTGCAGTACTTGTATCAGAGAAAATAGATTTCAAAACAAAGAAAGTAACAAAAGACAAAGAAGGACATTACATAATGATAAAGGGGTCAGTCCAACACGAGGATATAACCATTATAAATATCTATGCACCCAACATAGGAGCACCTACATATGTGAAACAAATACTAACAGAATTAAAGGGGGAAATAGACAGCAATGCATTCATTCTAGGAGACTTCAACACACCACTCACTCCAAAGGACAGATCAACTAGAAAGAAAATAAGTAAGGAGACAGAGGCACTGAACAACACATTAGAACGGATGGACCTAACAGACAGCTACAGAACACTCCACCCAAAAGCAGCAGGATACACATTCTTCTCAAGTGCACAAGGAACATTTTCAAAAATAGATCATATACTAGGCCACAAAAAAGAGCCTTAGTAAATTCAGAAGGATTAAAATTGTACCAACCAGCTTCTCAGCCCAAAAGGTATGAAACTAGAAGTAAGTTATGCAAAAACAAAAAAAGCCCACAAACACATGCAGGCTTAACAACATGCTTCTAAATAACCAATGGATCAATGACTAAATAAAAACAGAAATTAAACAATACATGGAGATGAATAAAAACAAGAATTCAACACTGAAAAATAAATAAATAAAATCGAGAAATAATGAATAAATAAATAAATAAAATCAGAAAAAATAAAATCGAGAAGAATAAAACAATATAAAGAATCAATTAAACCAGAAGCTGGTTCTTCAAGAAAATTAACAAAATAGATAAATCCCTAGCCAGATTTATCAAGAAAAAAAGAAAGTCTACACACATAAACAGAATCAGAAATGAGAAAGGAAAAATCACTACAGACACCACAGAAATATAAAGAATTATTAGAGAATACTATGAAAAATTACATGCTAACAAATTGGATAACCTAGAAGAAACAGACAACTTTTTAGAAAAATACAACCTTTCAAGGCTGACCTAGAGAGAAACAGAAAATCAGAACAGACTAATTATCAGCAATGAAATTGAATTGGTAATCAAAAACTACCTAAAAATAAAACTCCTGAACCAGATGTTTTCACTGCTGAATTTTATCAAACGTTTAGTGAAGACCTAATATCCATCCTCCTTAAGTTTTCCAAAAAGTAGAAGAGGAGGGAATACTTCCAAACTCATTCTATGAGGCCAGCATGTCTTTATTACCAAAACCAGGCAAAGATGCCACAAAAAAAGAATATTATAGACCAATATCCCTGAGGAACATAGATGTAAAAATGCTCTACAAAATATTAGCAAACCAAATTCAAAAATACATCAAGAGATCAAGTGGGATTCATCCCAGGGATGCAAGGATGGTACAACATTTGAAAATCCATCAACATCATCCACCACATCAACAAAAAGGACAAAAACCATATGATCATCTCCATAGATGCTAAAAAAGCATTTGACAAAATTCAGCATCCATTCATGATTAAAACTCTCAACAAAATGGGTATAGATGGCAAGTACCTCAACATCATAAAGGCCATATATGACAAACCTACAGCTAACATCATACTTAACAGCGAGAAGCTGAAAGCTTTTCATCTAAGATCGGGAACAAGACAGGGATGCCCACTCTCTCCACTGCTATTCAACATAGTACTGGAGGTCCCAGCCACGGCAATCAGACAAAACAAAGAAATAAAAGGCATCCAGATTGGTAAAGAAGAAGTTAAATTGTCACTGTTTGCAGATTACATGATATTCTACACAAAAATCTCTAAAGAATCCAACCCAAAACTACTGGAACTAATAACTGAATTCAGCAAAGTTGTAGCATCCAAAATCAACACACAGAAATCTGTTGCTTTCCTATATACTAATGATGAACTAGCAGAAAGAGAAATCAGGAAAACAATTCCATTCACAATGGCAACAAAAAGAATAAAATACCTAGGAATAAACCTAACCAAGGAGGTGAAAGACCTATACCCTAAAGCTACAAGACACTCATGAGAGAAATTAGACACCAATAAAGGGAAATACATCCCGTACTCCTGTATAGGAAGAATTAATATTGTCAAAATGGCCATCCTGCCTAAAGCAATCTATAGATTCAATGTAATTCCTATCAAAATAACAATGTCATTATTCAACGAACTAGAACAAATAGTTCTAAAATTCATATGGAACCACAAAAACCCTGCATAGCCAAAGCAATTCTGAGAAGAATAAAGCTGGGGGGATTATGCTCCCTGACTTCAAGCTCTACTACAAAGCCACAGTAATAAAGACAATTTGGTACTGGCATAAGAACAGAACCATAGATCAATGGAACAGAATTGAGAGCCCAGATATAAACCCAACCATATATGATCAATTAGTATACGACAAAGGAGCCATGGATATACCATGGGGAAATGACAACCTCTTCAACAACTGGTGTTGGCAAAACTGGACAGCTACATGTAAGAGAATGAAACTGGATTACTGTCTAACTCCATACACAAAAGTAAACTCAAAATGGATCAAAGACCTGAATGTAAGTCATGAAACCATCAAACTCTTAGAAGGCAACATAAGCAAAAATCTCTTGAATATAAACATGAGCAACTTTTTCCTGAACACAGTGCCTTGGGTAAGGGAAACAAAAGCAAAAATGTATAAATGGGACTACATCAAACTAAAAAGCTTCTGTACAGTCAAGGACACCATCAGTAGAACAAAAAGGCACCCTACAGTATGGGAGAATATATTTGTAAATGACATATCCAACAAGGGGTTAAAATCCAAAATATATAAAGAACTCACTTGCCTCAACACCCAAAAAGCAAATAACCCAATTAAAAAATGGGCAGAGGATATGAACAAACACTTCTCCAAAGAAGAAATTCAGATGGCCAACAGACACATGCAAAGATGCTCCACATCGCTAATTACCAGGAAATGCAAATTAACACCACATGATATATCACCAGTTAGGATGGCCAACATCCAAAAGGCAAGGAAGAACAAATGCTGGCAAGGATGTGGAGAAAGGGGAACCCTCCTACACACTGGGAATGTAAGCTAGTTCAGCCATTGTGGAAAGCAATATGGAGGTTCCTCAAAAAACTAAAAGTAGAAATACCATTTGACCCAAGAATCCCACTCCTAGGAATTTCCCCAAAGAAAACAAGATCCCAGATGCAAAAAGACATATGTACCCCTATGTTTATTGCAGCGCTATTTACAATAGCCAAGATATGGAAGCAACCTCAGTGTCCATCAGTAGATGAATGGATAAAGAAGAGGTGGTACATATACACAATGGAATACTATTCAGCCATAAGAAGAAAACAAATCCTACCATTTGCAACAACATGGATGGAGCTAGAGGGTATTATGCTCAGTGAAATAAGCCAGGTAGAGAAAGACTAGTACCAAACAATTTCCCTCATTTGTGGAGTATAACAATGAAGCAAAACTGAAGGAACAAAACAGCAGCAGACTCACCACAGACTCTAAGAAGGGACTAGCAGTTATGAAAGGGGAGGGGTGGGAGAGAGTGGGTGTGGAGGGAGGGAGAAGGGGATTGAGGGGCATTATGATTGGCACACATGGTGGAGGGGCTCACAGGGAAGACAGTGTAGCACAGAGAAGACAAGTAGTGACTCTGTGGCATCTTACTACCCTGATGGACAGTGACTACAATGGCGTATGGGGGGATTCGATAATATGGGTGAATGTAGTAACCACAATGCTTTTCATGTGAAACCTTCATAAGAGTGTATATCAATGGTACTTTAATTAAAAAAAAAAGAATACCCACAGAAAGTACTGTTCTAGATGCTAAGGGAGCAGCAAGGAATAAGCATCTCTAGCCTCAGGGAGTTTATATACCAGGGGCTGATGTTGTCATAATTGTTAAGAATAAGAAGATTCTGAAATGGTATATATGATATGATCCTGTTTTACATATCCAAATATATAAATGTATATATTATAAAAAAGAGAACACATGTGTATAGTTATATATGAACAGAAAGTCAGAGAACAAGAGCAACAGAAACTTGGAAAGACAGATAAAAAAGCATTAACAGTGATTATAATTCAGTGCCAGAATTATCTTCTCTCATTTTTTTTATCTTTTTCCAAATTTGGGGACAATGAACTTTATACATCATGTTTTTTAAAAAAAGAAAGAAATAGGTGTCCCCTTACATCTCAAACCAGAGGTGCCTCCCTGCCTCACTTTACCCCTAGCCTTGCAGAAAGAAGACTATCACTCATATATAGAGAGGCAAAAATATAAAAGAAGCTATTAGCAAATTGAATTCAGCAATAAAAAAGATAGTGTTATATCAGATAAATAGTGTTTATATCAGAAATGCACTCATAGTTATCATTAGGAAAGCAACCAATATAATTCACCACATTGATACTTGAAGGAGAAAATTTAGATGGGAATCTTACTACTGGCAGCAAAGACATTCGAGAAAATTCAACATACATTCATGATTACAACTAAAACAACTCCTAGCAAACCAGAAATAAAAGGGAACCTCCTTAACTTATTTAAGAATATCCATAGGAAATCTGCAGCAATCATCATACTTAATGGTAAAATATTGAAAGCTTTCAATTTGAAATCAGAAACAAGGCAAGGATTTCTTCTCTCACCACTTATGTTCAATATTGTATTAGCAGCCCTCACCAATGCAATAAGATAAGAAAAATAAACAAATAAAAGTTGTAAGACTCGAAAGGAAGAAACAAAATTGTCATTTTTCACAGATAGCCTGATCATGTATATAGAAGATCCAAAATAACCTATAGATAATTAGTTATAGTTAGAACTACCAAGACTTTAATAAATTTGCTGGATAAAAATTAACATATAAAGTCAGATTTATTTCTATGTGATGGGAGTAAACGAATAGAAAACAATAATTTTTAAATGAAACCACCTACAGCAACATAAAAAAAATCAGGTACCTAAATTAAGTCCAGTAGAATATGCACAAGACCTCTAGAGAAAAAAATAATGTAACTTTATTGAATAAATGAAGAACTTATGAAGACTTAAATGAACAGGGGATGTATATCATATTTAGGATTTAGAAAGTTCAACATTAGAAAGATGTTAATGCTCCCCAAATTGGTTATTTTAAAATCAGATTTAATGAAGTATAATTATGGACAGTAAAATTCAACGTTTTTTTATTGTTCATTTCTGTAAATTTTGATAATTTAAATGAAATAATACTACATGCAGCTGTTAGTATGATTTATTTAACTTAGCATAATTCATTTGAAATTCATCCATGTATCAACAGCTCACTCACTTTTATTGCTGAAAAGTTTTTCATTATATGGATGTAGCACGGTTTGAAGACTATTTGAGTTACTTCCAGTATTTGGGGCAATTATAAATTGAGCTGCTACAAACACTCATGCACAGACTTTTGTGTGATTTCCTTGGGTAAAAACCTACAAGTAGAACTCCTGGACATATTTAAGAATATGTTTAACTTTATAAGAAGCAGCCAAACTATTTCCAGAGTGACTATACCATTTCGGGTTCCCACTTGTAAAGTATGAGAGTTCCAGTTGCTCTACATCCTCTGTCATCTACATCAAATATTAATAATTGATATTGTCAGTTTTTAAAAAACAATTATAATAGGTTATAATGATATCTTGTTCAGCATTGATGTAATGAGTAATTATATGGAGCATCTTTTTATATACTTATCTGGCATCTATATATATTCTTTCAATGAGGTGTCTACATTTTTTGTCCATTTTTAAATTGGGCTTTTTGTTTACTTAATATTGAATTTGGTGTTTTATATATTCCGAATATAAACTCTTTATCAGATTTGTGTTTTGAAATTATCTTTTACAAGTCAGTCGATTGTTTTCACATTTAATTTATTTTATTTTGATAAAGTCTAATTTATCAAATTTTTAATTGATTGTGCTTTTGCTGTCAGATGTAAGAAATCTTTGCCAAAACTACGGTCACAAAGATTTTTTTCTGTTTTCTTCCAGAAGTTTTATAATTTTATATTTTAAAGTTAGCTCTGTATTTTCTTTTCAGTTAATTTTTTAATATGGTGCAAGGTATGGGTCAAGCTTCTTTTTTTCTTTTTTGCATATGCATGTCCAGCTGATCCAGAATCATTTGTTTAAAAGACCATCCTTTCTAAATTGAATTATTTTGGACCATTAGTGAGAATTATTTAAACATATACATTATGGCCTGTTTCTGGATTCCAAATCCTGTTCCACTCACCTATATGTGTATCTTTCTGCCAATACCACACTTCTGGATTATTGCAGCTTTAAAGTAAATCTTAAAATGGGATAGCATGAATTCTCCAAGTTCAAAGCTATTTTGGTTCTCCTAAGTCCATGGCCTTCTACGTGAGTTTTAGAATCAACACACTGATTTCTACAAACACTTGTTCTGAGTTTTTTATTAGGATTGCATTAAATCTCAAATTTTGTAAGAAATGACATTTTAACCATATTGAGTTTTCCAATCCCAGAATATGGTATATCTCTCCTTTTATTTAGGTCTTCAGTGTTTTATAGTTTCAGCATTCAAATCTTATACATGTTTTGTTAGATTTATATCAAGATTTTGGGTGGGGAGGGGTTCTATTGTAAATGGTTTTGTTTCTTTTCTTATTTTAATTTTCAATGATTCATTTCTGGTATATAAAATTATAATTAATTTTTTGTATATTGACCTTGTATCCTGTGACTTTGCTAAACTCACTTATTAGTTCTAGTAACATTTTCATAGATCCTTTGAGATTTTCTACATAGATAATCATATTGAATGCAAATAGAAGCAGTTTTATTTCTTCCTTTCTAACCTGTATATCTTTTATTTCCTTTTCTTGCCTTGTTCCACTGGCTATACTCTTCAGTACAGTAATGAGTGAGAATAGTAACACTATATCTCCTTGCTTAGGTCCTGACCTTTCAGGAAAAGAATTCAGTATATCACCAGTAATTATGACATTAGCTATATGGGGTTTTTTGTAGATGCCCTTTGAGAGACTGAGGAAGCTCTCTTCTCTTTCTGGTTTGCTGAAAGCTTTTTCCCATGAACAGATGTTGGATTTCATCAAATGTTTTTTTTTATTTTTTTAACATCTATTGAAATGATCATTTGGTTTTTCTTCTTTAATCTGGTGATATGGTGAATTATCTTGATTGATTTTTTAATCTGAACCAGACTTGCATTCCTAGGACGTATCCCTTTGGGCATAGATTATCCTTTTGGATATTGCTGGATTTGATTTGCTAATGTTTTATTGAGAATTTTTGTGTCCATGTTTGTGAAGGATAGTGGTCAATCGTTGTCTTTACGTGTAATGTCTTTGTCAGGTTTTGGTATCGGGGTAATGTTGACCTCCTCTTTTATTTTCTAAAAGAGTTAGTAATTGTTCCCTCCTCTTTTATTTTCTAAAATAGATTGTGTAAGATTGTTATTAGTTCTTTCTTAAATGTTTGGTAGAATTTGTCAGGAAAATCATTTAGTTCTGGAGTTTGTTTTTGCTGTTGGAATGTTTCTAACAACAAACTCTTTAATATATATGAGATTTTAATATATTTGGGACAATCTATTTTTTCTTTAGTGAAATTTAGTTTCATCTTAGTTTATGTGTTTCAAGGAATTTGTCATTCATCTAAATTGTAGAAATGATGGTCATAAAATTATTTGTCATATTCTTTATTATCTTTTTATTATCTGTAGGATCTGTAATGATATCCCCTTTTTCATTCCTGATACTTGTAATTGATGTCTTCTGTCTTTTTTTTTGGTCAGTCTAACTAGAGATTTATGAATTTACATAATCTTTTCATGGAGGCAACTCTGGTTTCATTGGTTATTTTTCCTTATTGCCTTTCTATTTTCTATTTCATTGAATTCTGCTCATTACTGCATCCTTCCATTTGCTTTGAATTTAATTTGCTTCTTTTTCTAGTTTCTTAAGGCTGAAGCTCAAATTACCAATTTTCTTTCTTAATATAAACATCTAACTATAAATTTTCCACAAATAAATTTAAGCTCTAACTTTTCCCTTAAACATTGTTTTAGCTGCATCACACAAAGCTGATATGCTGTATTTAATTTTCATTCCATCAAAATATTTTGTCATTTCCCTTGCTCTGAACCAATTTCCTGTAATAGCTGTATGGCCCTGGACGAATGGAATAATCGGGGATTGGGGAACACCTAAGGAAGGAAGCACCAACTGGGGACCGTGGAACCCCATGCTCAGTATCCTGGCTGAGACTCTGTACTGCCCCAGGCCAATCCCAAAAGAGCTGTTCAAAGAGAAAGTGAGTCAGGATTCATCAGCCATCCCGGATGTCCTGTACCAGCTCATCCGTTTTTAGGCCACCCCGTCAGTGCAGTGGCAGGGCCTCAGCCTTCCTGATGGTCTGGTGGCCACTTAACCCCCATACACCACTGACCTCATGTCCCAGATTAGGGACTTCTCACCTCTGCAGCTCTGTGCGCACTGGCCCAGGCAAATATGATGATGACCGTCAAGAATCCTGGACTACAGACCAGGGACGGTGGGTTAGCACTTCCTAATCCTTACCTACCAAGTCCGTACTATCCCTTACAAAGTAAAGAGTATTATGATTTCTCTTTCAAATTCCTTATAGTCTTTACAATAGCCAAGATATGGAAGCAACCTAAGTGTCCATCAGTAGATGAATGGATAAAGAATAAGTGGTACATATACACAATGGAATATTATTCAGCCATAAGAAGAAAACAAATTCTGTCATTTGCAACAACATGGATGGAGCTGGAGGATATTATGCTCAGTGAAATAAGCCAGGTGGAGAAAGACAAGTGCCAAATGATTTCCCTCATTTGTGGAGTATAACAACGAAGCAAAACTGAAGGAACAAAAAATCAGCAGACTCAGAGACTCCAAGAAGGAACTAGTGGTTACCAAAGGGGAGGGTGGGAGAAGGGGATTGAGGGGTATTATGTTTAGTACACATGGTGTGGGGGTCACGGGGAAAACAGTGTAGCACAGAGAAGGCAAACAGTGAATCTGTGGCATCTTACTACACTGATGGACAGTGACTGCATTGGGGTATGGGTGGGGACTTGATAATATGGGTAAATGTAGTAACCACATTGTTTTTTCATGTGAAACCTTCATAAGAGTGCATATCAATAATACCTTAATAAAAAAAAAGAAAAGAAATTCCTTATAGTCACAGGGCCATAGGGTCCTGTGTCAGAGCAGAAGCTGCCTGTTTGACTCACAGAGGTTTCCTGAGAGCTCAGGAGCATGGTATGGGAAGGACTGAAGTCGGGACCCAGGATCAGAGCCGAAGCATCTCTCAGGGATAGCTCAGAAACACCCCGCCCACAGGTTCCCTATTTCTTTCCTGCCAGCCTAGAACCTAAGTGGGCATTTGTGTTTCTGAACCAAGGGCATGGATATGTTTTAGGAGAAATGCCGAGTCCTGAACTGGCAGCTTCAGCTCTCAGTCACCTGTGACCCCAGCATGGACACAGACACTCACCAGCCCAGCCCAGCCGTGGTGTCCCTGCCAGGCCTCTCATACCACGCCCACCCCCAGGATCCCCTATTACTCCATGCAAGGAGGGAGGTGAGAGAGACAGAGAGATGGGGAGAATGAGCAAGGCGGGCCCGGGGGCACACAGTCCTTGGGCTCTGCCGTCACCCTGACCTGTCACCACGCTGGAACCTAGTTGGTCCTTTCCGCTGGCTGCAGGTGCCCCACCCCAGCACCCCTGCCGGGGAAATGGCTGGCAGGGCCTGAGCCCCGTGTGTCTCTGTCCCCACCACACACACCAGATCCCTTGCACAGCACCACCACCACCGACCTGGCCCCACCCAGACTCTGGAACAGGCCTCACACTGTTCTGTTTTCTCTAAGATGCAGAGGTTGCCGGTAGTGTCTGTGTTCTTGAACCAAATTAGCCACACTTAAGTCAAGTGCCCGCCGCCTGCCCGCCTGTAGCGGCCTGACTCCCCGCATTGTGCCGGTGCTCAGCCCTCCCCCTGATCACCAGGCTGTGATGACTGGGCTGCAGGCCCGGCTCGGCTTAGCGGCTGTGTGACTCGAGGCAGCATGCCTCCCTCTCTGGACCTCACTTCCCCAGCACGCAACAGCAGTTTGGGGTAAACCAAACCTCTGTGCTCTTGTGAACCCCCCGCCGAGGGGAAGCTAGAGCACAGACACGGCCCAAACGCAGAAACATAGCGGCCCAGAGCCCCTCTGCCTCCCCTCCACCCGGCATACCTTGCATCAAGACGCCCACCCGTGCAGCCCAAAGAGCCCTCTCCTGGGGCTGCTACTGAGGATGGCCCTGCACAGGGGACCCCGCACTGAGGGTGTGGCAGAAGGCTTGCTGGCTGGGGCCAAGCCACTGAGGGGCTGGAAGTTTAAGAAAATGGGTTTGGGGGCTTTTGGGTGAGACCTGCCAGAGTCTCAGCATGGGGACAATAATCCCCAAATCACCACGTATTAAAAGAGCTACTGAATCAACTGGGTGTGGCGTGGCGCCTGGCACACACCACAAGCTCTGAGCATTTGTTGAATGGCTGAAGAAAATAATGTGTGTGTGTGTGCATGCCAGCCGACGGCACTCTGCGCCCGGAGCACTGGGGCTGATGGCCTCGGTTCTTGGGGTGCTCCCTGGGGAAGGACCTGCCGCAGTGCATGGCTGTGCTGAGAGCACTGGATGGACAGTCCAGAGACCCGTGCCTGGGCCCGGCTTGGCCTCCTTCCACCTGTGACTGCACCTGCCCTCAGCCTGTTCCCTCACCTGCTGACCCCGAAGAGTAGCTCCTGGGGTGAACAGCTGGGCAGGGGCTAAAAGCCAAGTCCTCGGTGGCCTTCTGTCCTTTCTCCCTCCCAGTGGAGATGACATGATACCCTCTTCTAAAATCTACATTTTGCCACATTAAAAAAATTGTACATAGAAAGTATATCGAATCTCACAGAGCTATAGACAAGATCAAAATAGAAAGTATATATAGTATATAAGTATGGATAGTATATAAGTTCATCTCATAAAAGAACAGTTTTTAAATAAAAATACTACAGCTCTTTGGATAAAAAATCATCGCTTCCAAAATAAATAAGCATTATCACCCCATCCAATTCCCATTCCCGGGGTTAAGCAGCGCCACAGAGGGGGTCGGGAGGCCGGCCCAGAATTGGGGGGCTTTTGGGGAATGGGGTGGTGGCTCTATACTTTGCCCCCTCTTTTTTTTTCACTGGATACCTACCTTTCCCTGTTGGGACATTAAGGGTCTTCAAGCTTAGGGGCCTCAGGAAAAAGACCACCCCAGTGATGGGCCAGGCGGGCAGAGCAGACGGGAGGCCTGAGCCCATGAGCAGGGCTCGGAGTGCCCCTTCCCCACGAGGGCTCTGGTGCTCCGGGTCCTGGCCCTGCTCTTCTGGCACGAGGGGAGGACACAGCCATGGCAGCAGGGCGGGGCGCACAGGCTGCTGCTGGCCTGCACCCCCAGGGTTCTGGGGCAATGCCACAGCCAGGGACCAGGGAGAGTGTCCAAAGGGCAGGAGCCCTGGCCTCACTCTTGACCTTGCCCACCGTGGTCCATCCCTGCAGCCCACCCCTCTCCTGCTTCTTCAGTCCACCTGGCCCAGGCCACACCGCCCTCGGGCCCCCATCGCCCTCGGCCTCCAGCCCCGCTCCCACAGCTGCCACAGCTCCAGGCCCCTGGCCTCTCTCTGCCAGCTTCTGTGCCTGGTTCCCACCCACAGGTAATGCCCACTCAACCTTCAGGAGTCACCTCCTCCTGGAAGCCTACCTGGATGCCCCTGCTAAGCCGGAGGTGCCTCTGTGCTCCACAGACCCCGTACGTGTGCGTGTCCAGCCCCTCGCTCAGTCCTGTTGTCGTGCGCTCTCGCATCTGTCCCGACAGCTACCTTGGGCACGGCAGACACACGGGCCCTCTGCACACAGGTCAGGGCAGCTCAAGTTGGTGTGAGGAACTTCCTGTGAGACAGTGAGGACATGGTGGAAAGGGGTCTGGACAGATGATCCCAGCAGGAAGGCCCCCCGAGTCCTCGAGCTTTGTGACTCAGAGCCTGAGATTCTGGATTCTGAGCCCTATGTGCCAGGGGCCCGACGCCCCAGAACCCAGCACCCACTCAGAGCCTGTGGGAGCCCCACCTCCTCACCAGGGGTCATGAAAAAGGGCCTCCAGGAGGAAGGCAGGACCCCCAGACCGCAAGTTCCAGAGCCAGCACCCCACCTGCGTGTCCCAGTGCAAGGCCACCCACAGTGGACGGCTGCTGAAACACTGGGCAGCCGGGTCCTGAAGGCAGCAGAAGTCGGCCTTGTGAAGGCAAAGGGGCCGCCCTCAGGGAGGCCTGGGTGAGACGGGGCTGGGTGTCATCTTTCGGCCTCTGGAGGGCAAAGGGCAAGGACTTAAACTTGACCCTGAGGGCACTGGGGAGCTATGGGGGGCTCAGAACAGGGGATGGCCAGGTCAGGGCCGGAGGCCGAGCAGCTGCCGCTCCTGCAGACACACAGCCCGGTCCTCCCACTCCCACCCCAAGTGGAGAGGGCAGGCGGGAGCCCCACACTTTGCCTCGGGGTTGGGCGCTTTAGCTATTTAGACAGCCAACGTCCAGTGGGTCCAGCAGCTTCAGGGACCGCTGGGCCCCCACTCCTGCCAGGACAGCGAGAACCCGCCATCTGCCTTCCCACACTCGGCAGCCCCAGGCCAGAGGCCACCCAGCATGGGCCGGTGACGGGAGAGCTGATGTCGTCCCCGCGGGGCCACCGCGGCTGGACGCCAACGGGGAGCAGGAATAAGCCCCACCCCTGGCTGGCCCGCTCTCAGTCCCTCAAAGGCCCCGGAGGCCCCGCGACCCCAGTGCAGAGGGTAGGCCGCGCCACCCGCGGGCACACGAGGCTCCACGCAAAGGGAGCAAGGGCACGAGTCAGTTCTACAGTCACCGTGGGCTGAGATGGGCAAATGTGCGGTATGTTAAGTCGCATAAAATATACTATCGAAGCCAGTTTCCCTGGCTTTTTACTTTTTTTTTTTAACGTGGCCACTAGAAATTTTAAAACCACATTTGAGGCTCTGACACGTTCCGGGTCTGGTGGCACCTGCTGCAGGGGACCAAGAAGCACAAGGGTGTGCAGGCAGCTCGTTCATGGCACAGAGAGGACCACGCTGGCAGGGAGGGGACCCGAGCGTGGGGACACACCTGGGAGGGCTCCAAATGCAAGTCGGGGCTACAGCAAAGGGGTGTGACTGCACCGGCCCCCTGGCCTCAGCCTCCAGTCTCCCTGCTTTTGGGCTCTGGCCCTCCTGGCCCCTGGTTGTGAGGTACGCCCAGCAAGGCCTTGGGTCCTGCACCCACTGGGGGCCCGGCCAAGCTGGCTCCCTCAGGCCCCACTTTGCAGGAAGGAGGGATGCAGCAGGGGAGCCTGGCCGCCAGGGTCCAGGCCACCCCACCGGCTGTGACAAGACCCTCAGGTGCCCCCCTTCCCCTGACTGCCCAAGAGGACACATCATCAGGTGGCCTTTCCGCCCTGGACACCGACCCCTGAGCACCCACCTCCACCGCCCTGGTTTCTCCCCTCCCCTGATCTTCTGCTGTCAGTCCATCTGTCTCTTCCCCTCCCTGGCCGTCTCTGCTCTCCCGGCCCCCCCGCCCCCCAGCATCAGGGGCGAGGACACGGCACAGCAGAGCAGCCGGCCAGAGTAACAAATCGTCCACATTATTCCCTCTCCTTTATTTACACCGGGCGCACAGTAGCAATTCAATCTGAAAAAGGGCCGTGTTTTCGGAGGCGTGCAGCCTGAGAAATTGATGTTTGTGTTAATCAGTCTTGTAGGAGCCTGTGGGCCACGACACCAGAGATTTCTTCTATTGATTAATTGGGCTCCACACAGGGACAGGTGGGGAGAAAATCAAACACTCCAAGTGCCCGAATGCTTGGGAGATGGGTCAGGCTTCTGTCTGCCCGACCAGACCTGTGTTTGGGGGTCCCCTGGGCCCCCGTAACTTCCTCCTCACTTAACAGGCAGCACTGAGCTAAGGGTCAGGACTCTGGGAAGACTCTGGGTCAGGGGACATCCCTGCCTCATGCCATCACCTCTCCACCTGGCCTGGGGTGTCTGAGGCCTCCAGAAGCTCAGGACCCCCTGTCCTGAGAGGACCCCGTGCAGCCCCACAGCCAGCACGGACGAGAACTGGGCTCTGGACAAGAGCGGCGGCATGTCGAGAGAGGGGGGAGGGCAGAGCCCCAGGTGGGGCCTCCCGCGGCCTCGGCCAAGCCCCAGAGGGAAGTCTCTGGGCACTGGCACGAGCTGCCTGCCTGCTGGCGGGGCCGGGGGAAATGCGGCAGACACCGGTGTTGGAGGCAGCCCAGGTGATCAGAGACAGGCCGGCAGCAAGTGCAGAGGCCACACCGGCCCCTTACAGCAAACCGAGTCCCAGACTCTGCAGATGGTTTTAGGGGTGTCACTTGACCTAACCGTGCCCCACCCGCCCCCACCCCTGGCCAAGACCTACAAGAAGCAGGAAGCGAAGGGCGCGACGTATTGGGAGAGCAGGATATACTGCGCTCTCTGTACGCTTATGGGGCTAACACCGAAACTGACCTGGCTTCTGGAGCGAGGCGGACAGACCCATTTTACAGATAGGAACACTGAGGCTTCCGCTGGAGAAAGACGGAGCCCAGGTCTTAGGGCCAGTCCTCCATTGTGAGTCTCCTGGATGTCATCCCTGTCACCCAGGCTGGCAGTAGGGACACGCGAGGTGGTCCTTTCTGGGGCATCCCTGGGAGGTTGGCCATCAACAACTGCCTGGGGGACAGGGCTACTCCTTCAGTGTGCACATCATGAGAGTCACTGACTGATTCCTTCCTGCCCAGGCCGAGAGCCCCGTGGGAATCATTAACGGAAGAACTCTGACAAGGTAATGCGAACCCCACCCTTTGCTGATCTGTCTTCTCACCGCTGCCTGGGCACCCAGTGCCTGCCAGTGACTCTGTTCTTTATCCAGTGGGATCCTGGGAATTGAGAGCTTATTCAGGAAGCATCCCCCACCTCGTGGAGGCAAGCAGTGGAAATGTGAGACTGGCCACAGCTGGGCTGGGAAAAGCTGTTTTTTCGGCAGCCCAGTGACAGCGGGGCAGAGACCCCTGCCCTCCACCCATCTGGCCTGTCACTCGCCCTGTGACTCCAGGCACCATGGCCCCACCACCAGGCCTCAGCTTCCCCACCTGTAAAGTGGGTGAAGAAAGACAGCAGGTCAGCCACCGCGGGCATTATACCGGGAAGCCTGCCAGCCACATGCTCTCTGTGCAGCCTGATGGAACACACTGGAAGGAGTGCAAGAGCCCTGTGCTTGCCTGCCTCTGGGGAGCCCCAGGTGCAGTAGGGCACTGGCCTGGGCGCCCCAGGGTCCCCTCCTTGGACACCCATGCGCTGCCCTCCTTATGTTGGTTGGGTCCATTCCAGAAAGACTCTCCGGTGACGCCAGGGAACTGAGAGCTGGCGGAAGGGGCCAAGCCCTGGCACTTCTTCGGACAGAGAAGGAAGTGGATTTCAAGGACAGTCAGAGGCTTTTTTCAAACTGCTAATTGGGTGAGTCTTGCCCCATCCCCACACACACTCACACGCACACACACACGCACGCACACTCACATATCTTTGATTTTCAACAAACAAACACAGCGTAATCTTTGTGACTGCACAGAGCGTCCTGTTTAGGTTGGCGAGACCGGAAGGGATGACCCCAAGCTGTCCCACCACGAAATGCTTTTCCAGGAAGAGCTCGATGGCACGGTGCATAACCCCCGCCAGAAAGCCCCACAGTAGCACAGAGAGGGATCGCAGCGAGCAGCCCCCCCCACCCCCCCGCCTCAAGGGCTGCCCTCCCCAGCACCCAGCCCACCTCTGCCAGGGAAAGAGCAACTTACACACAGAAGAACTAAGGTTCAAATCACAGACAAACTAAAGGGTCAAAGACATACACACTTGGAAAACTATTTGCAACATACATGGCTGGAAAAGTTTTTATATTATTCATATATATAAATGGTTCCTTTCCAAATGTTTAACTTCACCAAATTCAGAATTTAAAAAGGCAAAGACATCTCTTTACCCTTCCCCAGACTGGCAATGGTTCTTGTGCTGATACCCAAAACTAATGAGAAGGAGGAAAAGGCGCTCCACCGTCCTGCAAGGAAACGCGCGGCCCTCGCAGACACGCCCCACGCAGCTCGCCTCTGACCCGGGACCTCTCCTCCTCCTTTCTCCCTCCAAGAAATGGTCCAATTGTTGGTATTCGTTACGGCACATGCAGCCAAAGCCATTCATAGGGGAGTAAGTAAATCATGGGATTCTTATACAGTGGGGTGTCATGTGGTAGATCTCGTGATAGAGCACACGAAAAATGAGACAGAGGCGGCAGTCAAGTGTGACCCTAGAAACATTAAAACACGAACACTCGCTCCACACACATGTACACACAGGAAAGCAGCATGAACCGTACAGCAAAATGTTGACATGTGTGGTCTCTGGGTGGTAGAAGTGATTTTCTCTTCTACACTTTTCTATTTTTTGTCTACTGAATCTGTTTTCTCATGACAACAAAACTCTAACTTACATCTTTTCCAAAGCCCTCCACGGAGCCCAGAAAAGGGCTATGGACAGGCCAGGAAGACCTCTGCATCTGGGATCCCTTTCCCTACCTGAGGGGTGCTGGCCCCGGCTAACCTGCCCCGGCACCTCTGAGGGTGAGGCAGGCACAGAGCAGCGGTCTTTGAAACCACCCGGTGAATGCCTCCCCCCCTCTCCAGGGACCTGGACAGATGCTGCAGGTAGCGGCCTCTGAGGCAGGACTCACGCCCTCTGACACCTGTTTGGTCCTGAGCAGGCGGGGAGACCCCTTCCTGCCCTGAGGACCAACCTTCAGCAGGGGATCTCAAAGGCCACACCCAGTGTGGGGCCTGGAAGGGAATGGAGCAGGGGCGAGGGCGCTGTGGAAGGAGAGAAGGTGCCCACAGGTGGAGCACAGGTGGGCAGAGGGGGCAGCCTGCCCAGATGGCTGGGCTCTGCGGGGGAGGAGTTGGCAGTGTTAGGGGGACAGGGGGTGCCGGCTTCCACACTCCCTTCTGGGCCTGATGGGAAGGTTGATGGCACACTTTAAGCACAAGATAAACCCAGATGCTGGGGTCTACGAGCCCCTGGAATTGCATGCATGCACCCGCCCTCTTTCCTCTGGGGAGGGAACAGGCCTCTATCAGGACCCAACTGGCCCCTGACCCTCCCACTTCACAGACGCAAGGGCAGCTTCTGCAAAGCTGAGAAGGGACTGGTGACACAGTGGCTCAAACCCAGGTCCTGACCCCAGAAGGTCTCCTCCCCAGGGAGGGACAGAGCCCTCCACAGGGAGGGGCAGATCAGGGCTGGACACCTATCTTTGCCCTGCCACACCTGGCCTCACCACAGCCCACTTGACAGATGCAGAAACTGAGGCTAGAAGAGGTTAGTGGGTGAACAGCAACTGCAAAAAGATATGTCCCCTGAACCTGTGAGCATGATATCACTGGGAAAAAGTTAAGGGTCATGACAAGCATCCACTGACAAGCGTCCTGATAAGAGACAGAAGACAGATCTCATGTGAGGAGGGAGGCTGCCCCAAGCAAGGAGCCCCGGGGCCACCGGAGCTGGGAGAGGCAGGAGGGACCGTTCCTTAGGCTCTGGAGGAAGCTCCCGGGACAGCTGGATTTCTGGCCTCACTGCCCCAGGAGAATGAACTTCCGCAGCTCCAGCCGCCAGCCGCCCATTCTGGTAGTGGAGGGACCTCAGGCAGTTTCACTTGCACCCAGGTTCAAAGCAGGGATCAGCCGGATGAGATCCAGAGACTGAGCTGAACAGCCCTGCTTGGAGGGCTCCATGAGGCCAGGCCGCAAGCCTTGCCTTCACCTTCGGGCCCTGCCGCATCCCCAGCACTTGGCCCACGGCACTAGCAGGAGGGGCACAGTGACCCCCCCCACTGGCTGGGTGCCCGGAGTGGAGCCAGGCAGGGGGTCCAGATTGGAGCCAGTAGGGAGCTGGGGACAGGAGGAGGCCCAGGCTCAGCAGGGCCGGAAATAGCAGAGGCTGCTGGGGCCATAGGCCACCCCAGGGTCACCGGGTCAGGGACTCTGGCAACATGCAGGCCTCCTCCTGCGCCCGCCATCGCCTCATCCCCCCATGGAAACTTCTGAGTCACACCAGCCCCCGGGGCTGTGCTCTTGCTGTCTCCAAGCACGGGACCCAGGAGATGACAGCCCCCCACCTCGGCCGTGATCCCACCCTGGGCCTGCTGCCCCTCCAGGGAACACCCACTGCCTCCCCCTGGGGGGAGCCCCCCCTCCCCCCGGCTCAAAGCCAGCTCCAGGAATGGCATGACGGGGGCGAGGCGGAAGGCCACGCCAGGGACCTCCAACCTCCGTCACCAAGGGCAGCCCGAGGGCGGCGCCTCCTGCTCTTGTGTGCGGGGCTCCGAGCCTGGCACAGGGAAGGCACCCAGGTGCGCATGCAGACCTCATCCCAAACCTCTACCATCACCTGCTCCCTTCCAGGAGGAGCTGCCTGCTCCTCTCCCATAGGGCAGCACTTCCAAAGCGTGCGTGTGCGGAGTGCGGAGCCCAGAGCCACGGGGAGCTGCCGGCACTGCTCCATGGTGAGCAAAGGGGAGAAGATTTCCTCCACGCAGGACTTCCCAGAGCTCCAACATACTTGACCATGGGTGGCAGGAGGGGGAGTGTAGCTTTTGGCGGAAGTTCTGATTCCCCATCAGAGGGCAGGGCTGGCCGGGGCGTGGCAGTTACTCACAGCTGCCTCAGATCCCTTCTCTGTTCCCTTCTAGCTGGGGGTCCTCCCTGAACCTCAGCTTTCTCCTCTGTCACATGCAGAAAGCAAGGCCGAGGTCCCAGGGATACCCATCCTACTGCAAGGGCCTGGCTCAAGTCTGCACACAGTGGGCACTCCGAGGTGGGGGGGCGGCTTTCACTGGCCTGACTGGGAGCCGCTGCCTCCCACCTCCTCCACGGTCAGCCTCGCTGTCTGGCAGCATTAGGCAATTCTTTCCAGTCTCCAGTGAGTTTTGGTGCTGCAAGCAAAGAATATGCAAATGCTTCATCATCTGAATCCCCACCATCCCTGCCACACTGGGGGACCTGGCAGAGGAGAAGGGGCCCCCACCCTCTCTGGGGGGCGTGCTGGGGAGGATTAGGGCAAGTACGGCATGCTCATTATTCACAGCAGAGTATCTGGGACATTTACCAGGGCCCCCTCCTCCTGCAGGAGGTCCTCCACATCCAGCCCGAGGGACCAGGGCCCGTGGGGAGTTACCTCCCTGCCGTCTTTGGGGAACAGCGTGAATGCCCAGCCAGGGGACCACGGTGGGGTTTATCCAGCACCACTCCACGCTGGCTGTGGCCGTGGGGGCCGCCTGGGCCTCGGGGTCTGCCCTGTGAGGCAATGGGGCCACAGGTGGACCAAGGAAGCTGGGCATCCAGCAGCGCTGGGCTGGGCGTCCTTAGTGGCCAAGTTGTCCCTGTAATGACTTGTTTAAACATTTGTCTCCCCCTCCTGGAACCCCGAGGACTGGGCCTGGGAGGACCGCACACAGATGCAGAAGGACCTGGACACAGAACGTGTTACTGCCCTGTCCTGCCGAGCCACAGCCAGGGCTCCTGCAGGTGGAGGACAAGTCCCCCACCTGCCCAGCCCACATCAACAGACAACTGAAGGGGAGGGAAAGAAAGCCAGACTGCACCAGAGGCCTATCAACAGGCCTGGGGCAGCCTGAAAAGGCTCTGCAACGGCTCTGGGCGCGTGGATGGCCTGGGTTTGTTCCCACCCAGGACCGCAGGCCTGGGGCTCCCTCCCCTGGGCCTGGGACACTTGTCCCAGGGATATTTATATCCCAGAGAAAAGGCAGCCTCCATGCTCGGTCCTCAAAGAGCTTCCGGTCCTTCCAGGCCACAGGGACCAGGGGAAAAGCAGAGCCCTCCGGAGGCCAGTCTGGTCATGCAAGAAAGGCCTCAGGCCCAACGCCAGCCCTGGGAACGTGCTGTTCCCTCCTGCCTCCGCACGTCGGGGGGTCAGTGGTCACTATTAATAGCAGCCCCTGAGGGAAGGCCTCCCCAACCCCCAGAGGTCAGCACCTCCCTGCAGGCCTGGCCAAGTGCACTGGGGCCTCCCAATGGAGGGATCCACGGGGCCCCTGGGAGTGAGGCCAGGGGACATCACCACCCTGCCTGGAGGCTTCACAGAAGCAGCACGAGAAAAGCCGGTTTCAGGGATCACGTTTTCTCCCACCAACGACAAGGCAAAAGGCCAGCATTGATTTTGTGGCAGCTCTGCGGGCAAAGAGACGCCGCACCGACTTTGTGCTTTGACAGCAACAACCCAACCTCAGGATAAATGGGGCAAGGTGTCCACATCACAAGGAACATCCTGTTTTAAAGCCACCTGGGCCCCCAGCACACAGAGAGGAATCAGGAAAAGGATTCTCCAGAAAGGCCTTATCTGGACCTGCTCTTCCCTGCTCACCAGACCTCTCCGTGGGGTCATCCACTGCCAGGGAAACCATGGGAGACTTTGAAATAGGCACAAAGGTTACTGGGAGTCCTGCCTGAGGCACCCCTCCTGGGTTATCGCGAAACTATTCTGCAACTCTGTAATTTATAGGAAATAGGACACTGATAACAATGCAAATAATTGTCTGTAGAAATGCAAAAAAGCATGCCCATCCAAATGGCTGGTTGGTAAGATGGGGGCTACTTTGCCCCTGTGCGGTTTTAAGTGCGCACATGTTGGGTAGGTATTACTGTATAGTAGAAAAAAATGGACTTTTGAAAGCATTAATGCCAGAAGTGCCCAGGCTACACCTGGATGGAGATTTTATATGTCAGGCACATACCAGAAACCCCACAGACCCCACCAGCCCATGGCATCTCCCAGCATCTCTTGGTACCCCTGGAGACCCCAGAGCTGGCCACAGCTGAGGTATGACCTCTAGGCATCCTGTAAACACCCCGAGCCTCAGATTCCCTATCTGGAAAATGGGACAATAACAGCCAACCGCTACTGAGCCCTCCCAAGATCAAAGCCCTGAGCTCCAGTCCTGTCAGGGGCAGGAAACTGAGCACAGGGCCGTCAGGCAACTCGCCCAAGGCCACAGAGAGCCAGACTAAGCTAACAAAGCCAGCTCTGCTCCAGGGCTTGAGACTTAGGGAAGGTGGGAGGCTAGCGCCCCAGCTGGCTCCTCCGGCCCACCACGCAGACCCTGAGAGGTGCAAGCCCGCCCCCTGGTGCACACTCCTGGCATTGCCCAGCATGGCGCCCCTTCCCACAGAGCAAAGCAGGCGAGGGGCAGGAAGCTGCCGGCTACTGTCCAGCCAGCAGAATAGGAGCCAGAAGACAGGGGGCATCCACAGGCCAGGGTCTGCCCAACTCCAAAGGGCCCTGGTCTGTGTTGTAGCCATTAGTGGTGGCCTTGAAACCGCAGTTTGAAATGGGCCCTCTAGGCCCCAGCAGTCACTCCAAAAGTCTCGATGGCCCCAGGAGGGTCCCGGGTCAATGAGGCCTTCAGTTTCTAAATACAATGAGTTCTTGGGGCCTGTTGCTATTCCTGGCAATGTCACTGCTCTCCCCCCCTGCTGAGAACCGCCCAGGAACCTGGAAAGGCCTCTGGGGCCTCCTGGCCAGCAGGCGGAGGTCTGTGAGCTGGAGGGGAGCAGGGCTGACGGCCAGGCTCCCCCATTGCTGCCCCACCCTACCCCACGCAGCCCACAGATTCTGCCAGCAAGATATCTCCAGAAGATTCCCTCCATCATATTTAGCTCTAATCCCACCACGAAATCCCCAATTCTGCAGGATTGTGCTAGAGACAGGAGGGGCATCTACATGGTGCTCCCAACCCTGGGGCTCTGCCCTTCCCTGGGTGCCAAGAATTCAGAATTGTTGGAGCCAGCAGACCCGTGCCATCTGCACAGCTGGGTCTCTGGGGAGTGAAACCAACCACATTTGGGGGTCCAATCTGACCTCAGACTCCCCTCCAGCTGCCGATGCCCCGACTCTGACATTTCTCCAGACCTAGCACAGACTTCATCAGAGGTCTGGAAACTTCAAGTTCTCCACAGCCACTTGTGCCTGGAGAGAAGAATATCACACTCTGAGCAAAGAGGCTTTCCAGGTCATGTGTGCTGAGTGCTTCCCAGGAGCAGGCAGAGATGTGGACTTATGAATGGGCTGGCAGGGCAGAGCCAGCATCAAAACTCTGTCCCTGCAAATCCAGCGGCTGCCGCCAGGAGGTGCTCCAGCTGGCCAGGATCAGCTCGAAGAACTGTCCATGCCATCTGCCTTCCTCCCTGTCTCTGGCCTTCCACTGCTTCCCCTTCCCTGGCAGACCTCCATCCCACCAGCCCACTCACCGACAGACAACTACACAACACTTGCTCTCTCTAACTCCATGGCCCGCCACCAGGCTCTGCACCAATGGGGAGTGTGGAAGAATTCTGCGGTTTTGCTCAACACGGAATTCCCTGGGCAAGTTTCTTCCTTGCTTCTACGGGCATCTCGAGGGACAACGTGCTTCATCCAGTGGGACACTCTGGGAAATGCTGTTTCTTGACAAACACACTCTCCCTTCTTATCAGGGTCACCAAACTCCACAGATAAAAAAAATCAGGACACCCGGTTAAATGCGAAGGGATTTAGGGGCACTGCGGCCCAAAATATGACACCAAGGTTTGGAGACCTGGCCCAGGGCCTTCAGGGAAAAGATGACAGAGTTCTGGGTCTGGAATGGAAAATGCCAGGGCCAGAGGTTTGCTGACCAGAGCTGTGGAAGGCTGCTGGGCAGAGTCCTGCAAGAAGGTTGCGCTTAGTGAGAAATCACAGCCCCTCAACACGCAGGACTAAGGAGGCCCAGGCCCACTGTGACAGCTAAGGCAAGTGGACAGTGCAGTGACTGTCAACAGGGCCAATGCCCTTTGGAACTCACTCAGAAACGAAACCAACAGTGCTTCACTGTCCTGGCTCCAGGGTAACACCCAGGCCTCATGCTGCACAAGGGGAGTGAGGATGCCGGGCAGGGAGAGGCTTGCCCAGACTACACAAAACCCACTCCCAGCTGACAATGGCATTTACTCCAGGGACCCTGATGGAGGCCACTCCTCATTGCCTGCCTGTCCCCTGGTCACCTCGGCGCTTCTCTCCACAAACAATGCAAAAATGAGCAGAATTCCTCTGTCCACTCGGTTAGTTCTCTACCAGTGATTAAAGGGCTTGCCTCAAAACGTCTCAAGAGAGGACAGATGCAGGGCAGCTGGCCTACTGCAGGCAGCCCCTACCCCAGCCCACCCCGGCCTCACCAGCTGGACCCACTGACCACCACGTCCACTGCTGCTCTTCCCAGCCACAGCACCTGACCCCAGGTCTCCAGGGTGAGGAATTTAAAGAAATATAAGAACTACTTTAATCAACTGTGAAAATTAATAAAGAAAACCTCACTCAAATGGAGTCAGGAGGCCAGAAAGGGGAGGGGGACCACTCAACCTCCATTTCAGGGAGAATTTCCAGTTACAGACCCGGATAGACCTGCCAACAGGAAAGAACCATCGATTACATGTCCCAACAGGAAAAGATGTACATTGAACCTCCTGCAGAAAACTGAGGAACCCTGCGAGTCAGGCAGGCAGTGAGGAACTGTTGTCACCCCAAACTCTTGTTTTTCTCCAGTGGGTTTTCCTTTGAAAAGGAAAAGGAAAGCCCACTCCTCCTCCATGACGTAAGGGTTCCTTGCCTCTGTGGAACTAGCCTATGATTTTGCTGTAGTTGGCTTGTCCTGAGCGGCAATTCTCTGCTAGGTCCGAATAAGCCCATTGTTGTTGGCAAAATAACTGACTTTTATCTTTAAAGTCAGATTTACAGATTGTTTTGTTTCTTCTAATTAACAATTAGAAAATTCTAATCTGAGTTTTCTAATGCACAATTTGGAACACACACATCTCAAAAAAAGCAGAGAAATGCAATACAACCTTCACAGCCCACCGCCACCCAGCGTTGGCCATTGCGTTCTTTGCGCTTCCTTCCCGTGCACACATCGTGCAAATGGACACGCGTGCGCACACTCGAGACGCGTGCACGTGCACACACCACGCACATGCACACGCGCGCGTGCTCACACACGCTCTTTCTCCGCACGCGGGACCACAGCCCGCACACAGCCCGCGGACACGCGCGCCCGAGTCGTGGGGACGTGCCCCGTCACAGCCTCGGGCTGGGGCCTTGCGGGGAAGGGAGGCGGGAGCCGCATCGCCCCACCATCTACACCGCGGGGACAGCAAGCTCCCGAAGCATCGGCTTTAAATCTTAGCGCCCCAAGGAAAGAGTGGGCGGCGGGCAAAGCAGAGGCTAGTTTGGTCGACGTCGGGACTCGAACCAGTTGTCAGAGAGCGCGCAGCGCGCACGGAACTTCGGCGAGGGCCGAGCGCGGCAGGATCGGAGCACGCGCAGGCTGCGCCCACAGCACCCACAGTTCCTAGCGCAGAGCTGCGACCGGAAGTCTGTGGAGGGGATCTTCTTTCCTCATCCTCATTCGCTACTAACCACTTGCATTTCCGCAGGAAGTTCCGAGCCTCTTCCCGACCGTAATGGAGGCGTGTAGCCCTAGGAAGTACGCGCCGGGCCTGTTTTGTTTCCGGGGGAATATAGTTTCCTGAAGGGCGCTCGGAACTTCCAGGTGTTCTTCTCAGCTTCCGATTGGCTGGTGTTATGAATACATTAGAGCGCGGAAAAGGACAAGTTTTTCCTCCACGCTCACCGAATATAGGCGATTTGATGAGAATGGTGGCGAGCTCCCATTTTTGGCTGGCGCCTTCATCGACATGTAAGGCTGAAACGCAAACCCCAGTCACCATAAGCGAAAAGTGGCGCACCAGTGGGCCCTTAAATATCTTGCGCGCGGAAGGTCGGGCGTGTTGTATGAAAGGAGAGAAGGTTAGCACTCCCCTTGACAAGGATGGAAGAGGCCCTCGGGCCTGACAACACGCATACGGTTAAGGCATTGCCACCTACTTCGTGGCATCTAACCATCGTTTTCCCGCGGCCAAGCTGGGTGCGCTGCGCGAGAACTTGGCGCCGTCCCGCCAGAGGCGGCCGTATCTCCGCTCTGTACGGCCTGGGGCGAACGCGGGCCGAGGCTCCACTGCCTGGCCGGTTTTGACCATTTCCTCCACCTTGGACCCGCCTGAATTCCTGTCGGCTTCCATGTTGCCAGGGGAGCTCGGTGTGTGAATTCGACCTTGAACCGGAGGTCACACCTTACAAGTCCGCTCGGTGAAGTCATTGGGCACGTGCGCATCTGATTCGCGCGAGTCACGCCTTCGCCCTGTTTGGGCGCTAGCTCCCCGCCCTCCGCTCCCCGGTCGGGCTGAGTGTGGGCGCAGGGCCTCTGCGGGCAACCGCGTCTCCTCGGCAGCTCGGCAAAGGGAGCCCTTCCCGCAGGGTCGGAGCAGCGTGCGGAGGGCGGCAGGCACGGGAGGCCCGCAGCCCGCCCGCGGGGGTCCCCGAGGCTGGGCAGCGCGCTCTTAGGGACGAGGTACGTAGGTCCCCACGGGCGGAAATCCCCAGAAAGACAACCCAGAGGGTGTGAGGGTGTCTCCTCCCCTTTATGTTCAGAGCACACTCGGCCCTGTTTTAAAATGCAGGGCCGTTGAGGATCCAGAAAGACGTTTATCAAATTAAACCGACCTAATCAAGAACTCTACTGCTTAAAAGTGCATAAAGCACCGTCCACTAAGCGTTCTGGATCAAAAGCAGACTTAAGTCTGGTCAGCTTCCAGCCCTCAGCACCAGCTGGCAGGGAATGGGACACAGGAAGAGGTCAGCAGCCCCCTCGGGGGCACAACCAGGGACCCAGACCCGGGAGCCCGCAGAGCAGCTTTGTTTCCGCATATGGTAAGGAAAGAATGGGGAACGTGGAGCTTAAAACAGGCTGGAGTTCAACCAGCCAACTGCAGGTAAGGCCTTGATGGGGCCCTGGTTCAACCCACTGTGTATGCATGTGTGTGCACATGTGCATACGTATGCTTTTCTATGATACTAAGCTGGGGAAACCCGGACATCGGATGTTTGATTATACGATGTTTGTTTACGTGTGAAAATGCTACTGAAGTATGCTTTTGGAGAATTACCTTGATACCTTGCACTGTGTAAATAAATCGTCCAGGACTTACACCAAAATAACCAGGGATAGGGGACACAAGAGGCACTTTAAGTTGCCCGACACCACCACGAGGATTTTCTCCCTTTTATACACATTTGAAATGCTCCATAATAAAAAGGGTTTGTTCTTAATAAACATACTAGAATAAATTCCCCAAAGTGTTCGTGGCAGTAATAATATGGGTGACTTATCACCTTTGCCCATTTGTTTTACATAGTCAATAATGAGCACAAATATGTAACTTTCAGAGAAAGAAAGGGTGTTTTTTAAAAACCACGAACTTTCCGCCAGAGTTTGCTAGCATACAGGGCCCACGGCTCGCCCCCACCCCGATAGCGACATGTTAAGGTAAAACATTCTTAGGAACATAAGTATAAGACATGAAAACTTTATTTCAAAAAGAGAATGTTTTTTTACATAATCTACAACAGAGAATTCAAATGTAAAAAAAATAAACTATATTCAAGGATCCAACACTCCATATACACACCCCTCTCCTGCCAGAGGCAGCTATAACTCCAGGACCAAAGAACTCAAAAGACCCTCAACGTCTCAGGAAACCCCAAGGCAGAGCCACCGCAACACCCACACGCACAGCCTTCCCTCGTTTCCCAACACAAGAGCTGCACTGTGGTTCCAGGCCAAGTGCTGAACCCACTGTACTGGAGCAGTTCACGTCTGGAACACACCACCCATTTATGTGTCTACTTCCGGAGAGGATGGGGAGACAGCAGGCAGTTCACTGCCAGGTGTCTTTTAATGGTCCTCCCATGGGGCTCGGCAGCCTCTGGTGTTCCCAGGAAGCTGGCTGAGGGCAGACCCCCGCCTCTCTCTGCTGGGCCCTATCCAGCTAAAGCCCTGCAGGTTGTCCCCCAACTCAGCACTGCTCAGAGCCCTGGAGCCTGGGACTCTCGGCCGTAGGAAGGCAGAGCTAGCTGAGGCCCAGGCTAGCTCTACCTGCAAACCGAGCCGGAGCAGCAGCTCCCAGCAGGGGCGCACCTCCTGCACCTCTCAGCTGTGCCCTGGCACAGCAGCCCACCACAGAGCCCTCCCTGCTGGCAGGTCAGGGACAGGCGGCAGCCACAAACCCCCCGCCCTGCGGGCCCCACCCCAGCCCCCCAGCTCACCTGTGGGAAGCCAGGCACTCAGACGGCCCCCCTGAAGCAGGCTGAGCCCGATGCGGTGGGCGAGGCTGTGGAGAACACCCAGGTCCCAGCAAGGAGCCAGCTCCTGGGCCCCCAGAGTCCAAGGGGCCTGCTGGGCCTGCAGCCAGCAGCAGGAGGTGGGCGCCTGCCTGTGCACCTCATGCCCAGCTGAAGCCTTCGCCAGCCACGTGTGCCATTCCACAGAACAGGTCGGGGTCACCGGCTCATCAACTAAGAACATCCACCTCCTTCCCAGAGGGGTCCACTCCTGCTTCCAGTTACCCTATCAACCCACGAGGGCCTGCCCTCCCCCACAGCTCCAGGCTCCACAGGACAGGATTGGGTGCATTTGGGGTGTCTTTGGAGAAAAATCCTCCTCACCTCCTGCCCACTGTACTTTTCGTAACAAAGCCCAGTGGAGACGAGCTTCGCATGAGGACTCAGTTGCCACAACTGTGCACAAAATCCTACACTTTATTACAGCTCATGCCGTTGCCGAGCGCCATCACCACACTGTCAGCGCAGAACTACCAACTCCCGAGATACACAAGGTTTTGACATGGAAATAACCTGTTACAGTGCTGTTTTTTCCAGAAAGACTTTAAAACACACAGGGAAATCCTACAGGCAGGAGCTGGGGACAGTGGGACCCTGTCACAAGAGCTGCTGCGAGCAGAGGGGCTACCCCTTGGAGGCCGGGCGGGGACAGGCCACGGCGATGGGCCACAGCACTTGCACTCAACAGCAGAGGACGAAAAAGGTACAGAACACTTACTGGAAAAAAACACAACTCATGATAAGTTGAACTTCATCCTTTTGTAATAAAAAAATTAAAAATTTTGTTGACTTTTTGAACACAATACAAACTAGGGACTCTTCCCCAGACAGCATGAGAGGAACTGGCAAGAAATGTCAACAGCAACTTCTCGAACCTCCCAGTGGTAGACACCCCCTCAGCCGGGCCGTCTTCAGAGGCGGCTCGCTCAATCCAGGCCCCTCCCGGCCCCCCGGGCCTGGGCCAAGGGGCCTCGGAGATGCCCTGCTCCTTGCCACTCTGGTCCGCCTCCTGACAGCCCCTCCCGCAGCACCGGGGGCCACCCTAGCAGTCACTCTTCCAGAGCTTAATTGTTTTGTCATTTTCCAGCGCGGCCGAGGCAATGATGTTCTCCGTCGGGTGGCACGCTGTCGAGATGACCACATCTGAAACAGAGCCAAGAACGTTTCCCGCCTTGGTGCAGAGACCCCCCTCGCAATCCCTGGGCCCCTGCCACCCAGCCCCAACAGCACCCCCTGGCCTGCCCCCAGCCGTCATAGGAACGAGGACTCTGAGGCTACCGACAGCGACAAGCAGCGCACTGCCCACACTCAACCATCCTAGAGCCTGGTGGACCCCGAGCAGGACAGCAGGTGACAAGAGGGGGCATCTGCACTGGGAAGGCTGCAGGAAGCAGCGGCCCTGAGAGTGCCAGGCTGTCTGGTAAGGGACGGCTCCGTGGGTCCTGGCCTTGAACTGAGCAGCAGCGGCCAGGGGAGGGCTGGCCCCGCGGGTGGTCCTCAGGCTGCCGGGACCGAGGCTCCCGTGGGGTCAGGACTGGTCTGGGTCAACAACGCACCCTTTCACCTGGATGCCCAGCCAGCTGCCCCCAATGCCGCCCAGCACTGCTGAGCCCCGAATGCCCCGTGGGGGCAGGCTGTGTCACCATGAGGGAAGTCCCCCAGGCAGGGCGTCAGCTCTCATGAGCTGGAACTGGGGGTCAGCCAGGCTGATGAATTTATAGCCTGTAAATGAACTAAACCCCAGAACGTTCCCCCTTCCCTGTGTGGCTTCAGACAAGCCTGTGAGTGCACAACCCACACGGGAACCAGGACCCCCAGCAGCACAGGACATAGCACACGCGTGGGGCATGAAGCCCGCGAGCAGGAAGTGCAGAGCTGACCTCCGGGGTTCTGGCCCTGTTCCCAGCAGGTGAATGAGTGGATTCTACGGAACACAGTGTAGCACTTTCATCCCATTTTCAAGAGTTCAACATAGCAGAGAGGCACAGCCTGTGGGGCTACAAGGGCTGCCCCGGTGTTGAGGGGCCAGCACGGGCAGCCCCCCGAGATAAGGGCAGCAGGGAAATGAGTCACAGCCCAAGAGGAGCCAGAACTTCCAGAACAGACAGGGAGCCTCTCCCTGCCCTCAGCCAAGGTGAGACAGATGCGTGGGCCATGCCACGTAAGAAGCCACAGAGCCTGTGTGGCCTTCCAGGCAGCACAGCCAAGAAGATGAGCGTGGAGAGGTTAAAGCCAGGCCCGGCCCCAGCCAGCAGGGAGCTCGGACCAAGCCACGCCCCAGCTGCCCCCAAACGGACAGCGGCCCCCACCCCAGCAAGAGGCTAAGCAAGAAGACATGGAAGCAAGTGGCAAAACACTGCCGTGCTTCGTTTCTTGCAAAAACTGTCACTGTCTATGCGGCCTGTGGCCTGCACACACACTCACCTGTATGGCCCTGTAGTTTCTGTACAATCTCCTTTGTCTGCAGGTTCCAAATGTACACAAGGTTATCTTCCGAACCAGACACAATCCACTAGTACCGGCAGCGGGGAGACGATGGAGGAGGGCCCAGGTCAGAATGCATTTGTGTGGCACGGGCAGAATTACAGCCCCCGAACTCACACCCCCTCTTCTGGCTGAGATCAAGACACTAAGCTCCCAGGACAGCCTGCTCCATCTTCCCCAAGCAAAGCCAGCTCTGCCCTCAGCAACACAAGGCCCCACACATCACAGGGAGGTTTGTGGGATCTTCGATGTGTCTTTAATTACCATTTGCTAAGTGTGCGTGTCACCTCCATTTCATTATCTACTCCCAGCCACACCTCCCAGGACTGGACAGCTGAGAAAGATCCAGGGAGGGCTCGGGACAGAGTGGCCTATGAGGACACCCAGCCTCAGAGCTAGCAACTCCCTCAGTGGGGGCGCCCAGCCGCAGACGCGAAAAGGTGCCCCGTACAGGGAGCTGCCGATGCTTCCCACAGCAACCTCACTGTGGCAGGAAGATGGAGGGCTCCCACTCACTAGGGGTGCAGGAGAGCAGCCTGGGAGGAGATGGCAGCCAGGGGCAGGGGCACCCCAGCTGGAGACTCACCTTCCCACCAGTAACTGAGAAGTTGGCGAATATACAGTACTTTTCGTTCTTGTGGCCGGTGTATGTCTTCAGGCACTGGAACGGCAGAGACGTTGAGCGCTCAGTCACAGCTCCCAACTGCCTGTGCTCCAGGCCGCTCCCCCAGCCTGGAGGGACCCCTGTACTGAACCCAGAAAGCACTCCACACACTTTCCCACTGACCCACAGGGTCGAAGCTTTACCCTGCAGACTGGCAATCTGCAAACCCCCTGCTAGGGAGACCTGCACCAAGCCAGCCCAATGAGGACGGCTCTGGGTCTGCTCCTGCTCCAGATCCCGGCTCGGCTGTGCTACCACCCAGACCCGAGCGGTCCGCGTCCCAGCTGCTCACCTTCCCCTTGCTGTAGTCCCAGAGTTTCAGTGTGCTGGAAGGCAGAGAGAGGCAGTCAGCTACACTTCCGGGAGCCCCTCCGAGGAGCGTGTCTGCTGCCTCGCGCCCCACTCTGCTGCTCTCACTCCTGGAGCAAAGCCAGGGGCCGGAGCCCGCTCCCCCCCTCCCTCTCCCTGCAGGTGCCCAGCACAGCAGGGACACAGTGCCCAGTGACTTGAGGACATCCAAGAGCACAGTGAGAACCCCAACGTTGTAGCCCCAAGACAGAACTACGAAGTTCTGCGACTACAGGGAAGCTGTGGGGTCGCTAGTGGTCACCGCATTCCTGCAAGGAGGGGATGCGAGCATCGTGGATCCAGAAGACCCAGATTTCAGCGGCCACACTCCTTCCTCCCACAGGGAGCCGACAAAGCAAAGTGCTGACCGCGAGGCCTTCCAACAAGCTTGAGACCTAAGTGCAGCCCCAGGGGCACACAGGGCAGCCAGAGCTTACAGGGCCTCCCGGACAGGGTGATAGTCCCACAGCAGAATATGCCCCTGAGTTTGCTGGGGTGAAATCCAGGTGCTCCAGGGCTGAGGCAGAAGACGGCAACACAGGCCACGGGACCCCCAACCTACCCCTTCATTCAGGAGGGCCTGTCGGGAAGGGGCTGCCCTGGCCACACAGTCGCCTGGGAGAACACCAGACCCCAGATCCTTCAGACCTGAGGCTCAGCCCCCAGCAGAAGCTGATGCTGGTAGGAACTGGGGCCCCCTGCGCCTGCCCCGTAGGGAGGTAAGAACACTTACTTGTCCAAGGTGGCAGCCAGGATGTACTTGCCATTTGGAGAAAACTTCACAAAGGACACAGGAGGGTTGTCATCGTCTGCATGAACAGACAGGGGGACGCCCAGGCTCTGGGCCTCTGCTGGAGGACAGGCCTGCAGCCCCCATGGCCACCCGTGACCCTCCAGTGAGGAACTGCCACCGGTGCCACCACCACTCTCAGCCAGAGTCCCTGTGAAGCTGGCCATACCTCCCCTCACTGCCACGTGGTGCCAATCATGAGCCGATTTCCAGGGCGCTCTTGAGCCCTTAGCTCCTTGGGCCCTGGGCGGAGGCCACTCACCAGCCCTCTGACCCAAGGCTTTAGGAGCAAAGGGCCTGTGGCACGTCACTCAGGCTGCCAGCCTTCCACCAACACAGGGTATTGCAAGAGGACTCAGCAACTTCCTCACATGGAATAAAGTCTGCAAATACCCAACTGAACTAGGAAACTATGACCATTAATGGAAAGAGACTTGGGTAAAAATCCTGGTATTTTCTTACTACAAAGTAACAGTGAAAAATTCATGAACGCCCTTGAGAAACGGCCTTCCTGGTATTCTCCCAACCCTCACTTCTGATACTTGGAGTCTAAAGCTCACCCCCAACCGCCCCAGGAGTTTGGGTCAGAGCCCCTTCATAGAGCTGAAAAGGGGCGGGCAACCCCACTGAGGCTGGCACGGTCAGCCCCGTGACACCACTGTGATCCCCACACCCGGAGATGGCCTTTCCCCTGCCTGTGTGCGCAGAGAACCCAGGGGGCGTGCATCTGGGGGTGCAGGGGTGCTGGTGTGCCCCGAGCACCAGGAAAGGCAGCATCCTGCATTACCACCTGGGGAGACCTGTGCCCGGCTGCCACGCGCCGGGGGCCTCTGCTCCCTCTGGCTGGTCCCAGACACTGGAAAGGCAGGGGAAGGCAGGAGACCACATGGCCTCATCAGGGCAGGGAGCCACCCCAGGCAGGCAGGCCCGAGTGACTCAGGGAAGATGGAGCTGGTACTTCTGACCCAAGCTCTGTTCCAGAGCATCCCTGGGATGTGGAATGAAGTCCAGGAAGTTCCACTCCCCAGACCTGCAACCAGACGTGGGACAGGGGCCTCCTTCCCGACGCTCGCAACTTCAAGCTCAGCCCCAAACCCTGCTACCGGCCAGGCCAATCAATTCACCTCTCTGGGCCTCGTTTCCCACCTGGCTGCCGGGTGGCCACGAGGATTACATGTGCGAACATAACAGTGCTTAAAGCAGGGTGTCAGCGCTCTTCCATGGGGCCAAGGTGGCTGCACGCACCGGGGGAAGATGCTGCAGACCAAACGTCAGAGGTAAGGGTGCACACCAACAGGGAGCCTCAAAAAGCAAGGAGAGCACATGGGCCACTGCTATGAGCTGAGCTACGTCCCTCCCCAAATTCTCACATAGAAGCCCTAACCCCAGGACCGCAGACTAAGGCTGTATCTAGAGACAGAACCTTTAAATTAAAGGAGGCTGTTAAGGGGGCCCTAAGCCAACCTGACCCGTCTTTATAAGAGGAGATCTGGGGCCCAAGGGCACAGCACAGGGACACTGTGCAGAGGCCAAAGAGCAGCCACAGGAGGAAGCAGCCCTGTCCACACCTGCCCCAGGACCTCATGGGAAGCGGGAGCACATTTGTGCTGCTGTGTGGGGGTGGCAAGCTCAGGCACAGCACGCCTGCTCCCGGCCGCCCCAGGGGGCCCAGCCCCCAGCCCTCTACCCGGACTCCTCCTCAGGGCAGAAACTGACTTGACCTCCAGACCCTCCCGGCCCCCTTCTCAGAACACCCCCAACAATAACCCATCCAGGACTCCGCCTTCCTGAGGTCGAGGTCCTGTTCCCCACACCCTGCTGTCTAACGCTGTCGGCCTGCAGGCTCCTCCACGCCCCGCAAGGCACTACCGGCAGAGGAGGCCACTTCAGGGCAGGCGCGTGGTCACACCTGCCTGAGGAACACACAGAGGAGCTCCTGGGGCCAACCACCAGCAGAAGGTCCGAGGGGCCCCGGACCAGAGGGGAGACGGCACAGGGAGAAGCGGGCAGGACCCAGAAACGCCAGGAAAGGAGGATGCCTCTTGGAGGGAGCAGGGAGGGCAGGGGACAGGCTGGGGAGGCCCACCGAGCAGCGGGACAGCACTCACCGATCAGCGTCTTCAAGCACTGGCCTGAGGCCGTGTCCCAGATCCGACTGCAAGGCAAAAAAAAAAAGTTTTAAAAAGCAACTTACTTAATACGAGCTGCTTGGCATATTCTACATCCTTAATCAGCTATTAGATCTCTATGCAGTGTTTGTTACTGTTTTGTTTCATTCATTCAACAACTACTCACATCCTAGGGGGATGCCAGCAGCCAACCTGTCTCCCTGTGGTCTCCCCACGGACCCCCCCAACAGCTCACCCTGGCGGTCACTCGGGAGTGGCTGCTTTTTATTAGCAAAGAGTCTTGTACACAATCTCCTCGACATCCCTCTAAGCTCAGCAGCAGAACTTATTCAAAGAGCCGTCGTTCCCAGAACATGCTGCTCCACTCTGGACATCTGATTTCGCCCACTGAGATGCCACATTCTGGAAGCATCCACACAGCAGGCATGCCCCGCTTGCACACATCCCCAGCAGCAGCGGCACTGCCCCAAGGCTATGCAAACTCCACATCATCTCCGCGGGGCAGCTCCCGCGCCCCGACCTCTCTGCTCCTTCCGCAGGAGTCTCTGCTCCGCCACTGGCTGGAGCCTCTGGAGCCACAGCGCCGCCTCACCGACTGCCAGGCCGTCGCTCCCATCCACTCCCAACACCTTCCTCCCTTCCTGCCCCGCCAGGCGCCAACTCTGCGGGCAGCTCCTGGGCACTGGGTTTGCGCCCCATGTGGGCCACTGGCACCTGTTACCCCCGAGGTAACAGCAGGCCACCTCAGGCTCACCCCCAGAATGGCAGCCCCCTCCTTGCCGCTGGCCTTCAGTCTTCGGCATGCAGCTCCACTACTGCTGCTCCACAGAAGGTTCCAGATGGAACTGCTCAGGGTACCCGGCCCAGGCGGGACTCTCTGCGTATGTCCCCTTGGCTACATTTCATCCTGTTCTCCACGTGGGTCCTGTTCTTTCCTGAGTCCTAACGTCTGTGTCGCTACCACCTAGGGAACTTGTTCTCATCCTCTGCCGGCCAACTCCTCATATAGAGAAAAACCATTCCAACTTTGACCTTGCCAAATACTCAGCCATGTTTCTAAAGAGAAGGGCCTGGTAGCTCAGAGGCCAGACTGTGGAGCCTGATGTGTGGTCTGGATCCTGGCTGACCTACCAGCTGCTGGCAAGGGTTGATCCCCACGTCAGTTTCTCAACTGAAAAGTGGGATGGTGACAGCCATGGGCCCACATCACAGGGCCACTGCTACCAGTGCTGACTGGGTATCTGTCAAGTGCCATTATTGGTGCTTAACTTTTAAAAAGCATACAAATGTATCATGACAGAGAGAGAACTCTCCATCCAGTTTCTTACAATCACTTTTTTCTTCTCATCACTTAACCATAAACTTGAAACACTGAAAATGGGGGAAAGGTGTGCCTGATTTTAACAGAAGTGGTTTTTGAGGGTCCACTTGTTAGAAACTTTACTGGTTCTGGTGAACAGCCTACAATACCGGCCTGCTCTGCAGAGCTTTCATTAGGAATGGCTGCTAGGTTTTCTCAAGCACCGGATCTCTACTGAAACAGGTGTGGGTGCTGGCCTCTGACCTGCTGATGTAATGAGAACAGCACCCGGGCGTTTATCATGTAAGTCTTCCTTTACCCACTATGCATTCCCGGCCACGGTCGGCTTTCTGATGCACTGCCAGACCTTTGCCAACACTTTCTTCAGAATTCTGACACCGGTGTTCACAAGCGAAGGGTCCCCTGTGGTCTTTCTGGACTAGCCATCAAGCGCAGGGAATAAGGTCAGGCTAGACCCACGCTTCTGAGTGGTCGGGACAGTTCTGACAGCTTGGAAGTGTCTGCCACCAGCCGGCTCCCAGGGTGACACCCAGACCTTCCCACGCGTTCTCCAGCCCCTTCCCCGCGGACCGGTCCCTACGGGCCTCTAGTGCCACCCCGCCACCGCAGCACGGGGACTGATCCCGCTCTCCAGCCCAGCCGGTGGGGGGGCCACACCCCTTCTATTTTAATCTTGCTTATCTTTGCTCTTTTTTCCTTATCAGACTTATAAAGGCTACTTTATTGGCCATATTAAGAATATAGCTCATTTTAATCTTTCTATTATTTTCCCCTTCTCCATCTTTTAACTTTATAAATCTTCTATTTTTTGGTATGCTTGTTTTCTAATTAGAAAGTTTTTACAGCCGGTCCACAAGCAACCCTGAGGCTGTTCCACGCTCCCAAGAAAACATCCACTTCCTGTTGGCAGCACACGATACACTCCACACGCAGCCGAGAGACTGTGGTAATTGCTCAGTTCTGCCAGGTCCCAGATCCGAGTCTGCCAACGTCTGCACTGGGCTCCAGGCTCACACTCTCTCAGACCGCTGGCTGCTGGACACCCAGAGGTGCCGCACGCCTCGTCTTTCCATCACCTTCACCTGGTTCACTCCGTGGCACCCTCTCCCTGGTTATGCTCTGCCTTTCAATCTCACTCACGCTAAAGTTGCTCTCTGCTTTCTATCTGCCCGCCCTTCTTTTCCAAACCTTCCTAATTGCCTTGTTTCAGGAGTTTCTTGAAAACAACAAGAGTCAGAAAGGTTAACCCAAACACTACAGCCTTTGGTACAGGTACCAACTACTGTAAAACTCAGTACATTATATTTCATTTCTTCCTTGTTTTCATATATTTTGTTATTCTATTTTGTCTTTTTATTTTGCTGAACATGGACTAATTTCTAGTCACACTTCCTGTGTCCCTCCGTAAAGTTCCCAGTGGCCACCACACCACCCCCACCCTGACATCCACACCTCAACAGGCTGCGTTGCTACCCCTCCAAGCAACCTGACGCTTTGCAGCCACACCTGCCCCCACCAAAGGCCTTCCCCTGTGCTCTCCTACATCCCTTAAAACACCCTGACCACTGACCCGCAGCCTCCCAGCTCTACCAGCATTACCTGCCCTGAGGACACAGACATTCTGCACAAGACCATGCGTCCCTCCTCCCCTTCTGCTCAGGGTGGGGACACATCAAGGGGACCTGAGGCAGGCACTCCAGGAATCGCCCTACATCCTGAGTGCAAGAGTGAGGGGTGCACTTAGGCCCCTGCCAGGCTGCCGGTCTGCCCGCGGCCGCCCTGTGCCCCTCCGTCCACCTGCAGCCTGGCCGCAGTGCCGAATGTTGTGCCCCCTGCAGCTAAAACCGCACAAGAGGAGGCCTGTAATAAATGCCTGCTGACTGAGCCAAGTAAACTTTTTCACTTACCAGAGACCGTCGTAGCTACTTGAAACTATCAAGGATCCATCCCGATTAAAATGAACCTGAGGATGGAGGAGGGGAAGGAGAAAAAGAAACTCAATCGCAAGTCACCGACACAGGCTGCCTCCCACCCGTGCAGCCCTCCCGTCAGGGCGCTCGCGACAAAGGTGCGGCATGCCCGGTGGCTCACGAGCAGGTACTAGGGCCCTCATCCACTTCATCTACTCGTTTCCTGGAGACTCGAATAGACACAGGTGAGCAACACGGATAAAATCATCATCTGCGGCTGTTCCAACCGTCAGACTGTTTGATGAGGGATGACAGAACCACAAACCAACCAACCTTGAAACACAGCTTGACTGGTTAAACCACTTACTACTAAACAGTGCTGAAAGCACACGCACTCCCACCACCAGCCAAGACCCACTGGCCCCGCGGCTGCCAGAGCCTATCCTCAGACGGGTGCCACTGGGAGGGCAGCCTGGCCAGGGTGTCCCCCGCCTCCATGCTAAGGAGAGACCCTCCCACTTACCCAGTAACCATCCTAAGAATCACACTCACACATCCCTGCCCACTGACAGCCCAAGAACCCCAAATCCCAGACGCCAGGACCCCGGCACCACATGCACGGCGCTCAATGCTGTAGCCAGCTCAGCTTTCCAGGTGGGACGGAACCAAGACCCCGGCGGTTGCACACCTCCCGACAGCTGCTGGTCTCCGGCTGCCCACGGCATTTCCTCACCACTTACGTCACCTGAACACCTAACTCTGCCCACGACGTGTAGGAGAGAGACACCCTCTTATGAACAAACTGCAACCTGACAAGTCCCCTTCCTGTAACTCATCTACCTTTGGTTTTTTCCTTTTTCTTTTTTCCTGTTAAATCTTAATGGGAATAAAAGAAATAACAGTGTCAAGAATTGAGTTCATCATAAATTTTCTGAAGTCCTAGGCAGATTTTACCCAGGATAAACCCTTTTACTACAAATAACACCTCCCTGGAACTGTCCTGTGTGATGCATTTCCTCCGTGAGATCAGGCTGCACCAGGCAGCCCCCAGCGGGTCGGGGACTGAGGCTGTTCCTCTGCCGTCCAGACCACGGCCTCAATCTTGGCACTGCTGACATTTTGGTCGTGGCTTTTTGGTGAGTTTTTTTGCTATGGGGCTTTCCCGTGTGGCAGAACCCTTGTTCTTGACTCACAGGATGCCAACAGCCCCGGGAGCGAAGCCATGGGCCGTGGAGGGCTCCGCAGGGCAGAGGGCCAGCCCAGAGAGCCGCCCTTCTCATTCCCGGGCGATGCGGGCGCTGTGGCACCCAGGCCACACCTGGAGGACCACTGATCCAGACCCCAGGACACTGAGCCACCTGTGCTGTTCCTAATTTTCTAGTAGCTGCAGCAGAAAAGCACAGGTGAAACTGACTTGATTTCATTTAAGCCCACCTATCCAAAACACCATTTCAACCTGTGATCAATATTCGGTTATTAACAAGATACTTTACATCATTTTGTTTTACTGCGCCTTCCAAACCTGAAAGCGTACACAGCAGGTCTCAGTTGGGACTCGCCGACTCTGCCCCGTGCCTGCCCCATGCGCTGGCAGCCCCATCAGCGAGGTTCCTCGGCAGACACTCAGAGGCTTTCCCTCGTCTGTCCTACTGCCGCAGCTGTTCTTACAGACTGTCTTGCGGCACCAGCTACTTAACTGCAGCCGTCCATCACCAGCCTTTCAAGGTGATTGTCTTTGTGGCGCACAGCAACTGTTCTAGCCACATTCACCCCTTTCTTTGAATTTGCAAAATATCGACGCCACTATGCTAGACAATACTGAGTTGACATGAGTCCCTAAAACCTGCAATACCAACTCCATGGTTTGCTTTGTTCCCAACCACATCCAAACGTCACCCTTTGGCATATGCAGCACAAATTTCCCATTCAATCACACACAGGTATGAGCAAGGCAATACAGCCCAAACCTTACATTCTAGAAGACAACCAAAAATTTAAGTGCTACGAACAAAAAAAAACAAGACAGAACCTAGTGAGGAAGCCATGTCTCAGCTCAAATAAGGTTATCAAAGCTCTGCGGAAGCGACACCTGGCAGACACGTGAGCTTGAGCAGCTCTGAGCAGGAACTGCAGGTGCACAAGGAGAAGCCCAGGTGCGCGGCTGCAGAATGGGGCAGGCAGGCCTTTGCTTAAGAGGAGTCGTCCAGGCCAGAGAGAACAGTGGCCTGACTCAAGTGGGAGGAAGGCCAAGAATAGGGAGGAAGCCAGCAGAATGCCGACCAACAGCCTTGAGGCTTCTGGTTCCTCAACACACCTGCCCGAAAGCCAACATAGGCTAGGACACGGTGCGCCCCTCTATGTTCATGCGGCAGAAGCCATCATACTGCATGCAATGCTGAGTAAAGATGCTCGGGGCACTCCTCATGTAAGTGTGATCCTTACACAACAGTATCCACTGCGTAACTGGCAAACTGCCACCACCCACAAGTGTGCTGACACCAGTGGTCTGGGGTCACAGGTGGCACTTCCAGACACGGAAGATGCCAGGAAACCTTCCTGAAGCAGACAGACTGCTGCAGGACAGCAGCCGTGGGCAGTAACACTGCTACTGAGGCGGCAGCATGCTGGAACATACACACACAGTAGTCCCCAGTGCCTGGCAGGGGACACTCCACTACCTGCAGCTGGCCCAGAAGGGAGCACAGGAGACTGTTCTACTTGCTACATCCACTTGCCTTTTCTTTAAGTAAGCACACATTGGTTTTGTGAGAAACTCCTGCCAGTGCGTAAAGTGAGGCCCCCTCAGCCGTCCCCGGCCACTGTAATGCAGACAGGGCTCTTTCCACACACTTCCTGATCACGTCACACGTGCTGATCTGCCATGCCATGTCCGAGTCAGCTCGACCGGGACTCCACATCGGCACAGCGTCTGCCAGGCCTGCGAGCACACCACCACATGGATGCCGCCTCCCTCCGAGCCCCAGGCACCCACGGTGACTGCACAGCAAGGGCCGTGCCCTAGGGCAGAAGCCCGCAAGCCTGCTTCCACCAGCAGGTGCCCTGTGCCCTGCCTGTCAGGGCTCGGAGGTGGTCTCAGCCTGGCAAAAGGACCTCCCAGGCCTGGAAATGCCTAAATCGCTCCCCCGCGTGGCTCTAGGAGTGAGCAGTCGTGTGCTGGGAAAGAATGAGCACCCCGTTCACACATGACCCCTTCACCTCTTCAGAATGGAAAACTGGCTAGGAAGCCACCCCAGGCCCTTTGCTGGTGGGCAGGAGCACGTCACGTCGTGGCAGGGTGTGCGGCTGAATGCGTACGTTAATGCTGCGTACGTTGGCGGGACACAGTCCACGTGCAGTGTTCGCGGGACTCCGCCTCCCAGATCTCTCTCCCATGCCCTCCCCACCCACGCCCCACCAGTCACATCGACTCCACTCAAAACCCACGCTTCATCCCTGGCTCTACTTCCTAAGCCACGGTCCTCCCCCAGCCTGGCTGCCCTACCTGCCCTGGAAGATCTGGCTCAGGGACCTGTCCCCAGCACTGCACCTGGCTGCCCTTCCAAGGGCACGACTGCGAGACCTCTCGGGGTCCCCGGCGCCCATCTCTGTATGTCATGCTGTCCCACTGGGGGAATACCACGAGCGTGCTGGGCACCAGCACCGCCCTGGTTCCGAGGCACTTACGGCTGAGACAGGGTCTGAGTGTGCAGGCAGAGTCTTGAGGCACTTCCCCGTTTTCACATCCCATATCCTCACACTTTCATCAAACTGCAGACAAAAGGAGACATCAAAGCCATTCTACAGAGAGGAGATGACAGGCCCTCTGGACCCCAAGACCTGCCCGTCACCCAGACACAGCACTAAACCACTCAGCACTCACCCACCACACCCCTCACCCTCAGATGCATGGGCACCCCCAGGGGCGGGGGAGGTGGGTTGAGCACAGGGCCGGCGCCAACCCCTCCCCTCACACCAAGCAGGACAGAGCTCTCCCCACTTCCCACCTGGGGGACCAGCATTCACCCCTCCCCTCCCACCCAGGGGGCAGGAGTACTTACAGAGCCTGAGACAATGAGGTTGGACTGTGGGTTGAAGTTACAGCAAAAGACGTAATTACTGTGTCCCTTCAGGGTTTTCAGACACTTTCCCTAAAACCAAGCATTGTTAGAGTCAGTTACCCCAGCGCTATTTCCCCAAATTTCAGCATCAGGCTAAAACCCTATCCCTGCACAGCTGGACAGCACACATGCCTACCAGCAGGCTGCGAGTGACTGGTGATCCCCAAGTGCCACTCCGCATCCCCTGCAGCATCCCTCCACTACCCACACAAGCCCCAGGGAGGGAGACACACTGTGACTTACCGAGCTCACATCCCATATCTTTAGAGTTTTATCATCTGAGGCAGAAACGAGGAGGTTAGAATCCGACGACCAGGCCACATCTGATATCCCCTAAGGAGAAAACAGGGTCACCACCCAGTGGGATGAAACAGCAGAAGCCAAACATCCACCCAAAGTCAACTACGCCTGCCATTCCTCCCAGGGTCCTCCAGCTCGTGCTGACACACAGGCCTGGGAGACACGAGTCCCCTGCAGCTCTGCCAGGCCTCCCAGTGGGGCAGAAACTTGTCTGAGGAGGTCACAAGTATTTGCTTAAAAAACAACAGTCAAGTAACTACCCACAAATTCCCGGCAGCAGGTACGCTGTCCCAAATTTACATCTTAACTTGCTGGCAGGGAGAGGGACCTGCCCACCCACACTTCAATTGGAGCCACAGCACCCCACAGTGACCTCAGTGTGCAGCGTGAGACCTACCAGCTTGTGACCAGATATGGTCTTCTCAAATTTCCCATCATATGCGCCCCAGATTTTAATGAGTTTATCAGCAGCTGAAAGAAAGAAATACAAAGGAACTGGGGTAGTCTAGTCACCCCAATCCCAAATATGGGCTTTCCACAACACATGCCCACACTGGGACAGCCGGTCCTCAGGCCCTGTGGCCAGTGGCCCTGGCCCTTCAGAGTGGCAACAGGCAGTTCCACCAGGCAGGACTTCTGCCATTCAGCACACAGGGACACAGCAGGCTGCCCCGGCACAGGGATAGCTCTAGGAAGTGGACCCCCACTCTCCCGGGAGACTGCCTCTGGCAGCTGGCGGTCCAGATACCTACATGAACTTGCCAGCCACTCCCCGTTTGGGCTGAATTTCACAGAGGACACAGCTTTCGTGTGGCCGGCCAGGGTGAATTTGAGAGCATAGTTTGGTTTAACAGGTGTAGGCTGTTGAAGAAACGACACTCGTCATTAAACAGTAACCAGCACTGCCCAGCTCAGCAGACTGCCAGTTTGGATTTGGGTCCCAAAGCTTAATTTCAACCCTAGACCTATCTTATGAGTTCCAAGTCTATTCCCCAGCACCTACTGGAACCCTGTCTTGGATGTCACCTTTCAAATGGAACATGTCTACATTGGAGCTCAGTACTTCCCCTCAAAAATCTTTGCTTCTCCTGCAGCCCCCACCACCCTAGGTAGATATAGCAAAGCCCCTTGAGGCATTGCCCCACCCCAATGCACCTGGACCGTCTGACCCACTGCATCACACAAGTCTCAGCAGCACCCCTGCCCTCATGCCACTGCAGCCTCCCCAAAGCAAAACTGAAGGCTCACTGCCTTAGTAAAGCCTCTGTTCCCTGCCTGTCATCTACAAAAGGCATTTGCAAACTGCACAAACAGCAGAATTGTGGGGCCGGGGCAGGGTGCTTAGTAAGAGGTGTTTTCTGGGTCCCACAGAGACTCTTACAATCAGGACCAAGGACCCATACTGTTGATAAGCCCCCTCCCCAGGGGACAGGCCTGGGAATCCCAACAAGACACATCAAGCACTGGTTAGGCATGTAGTCAGTGGACACACACCAGCAGTATCTGAGAAGGGCAAACACACTTATGGTCCCAAATTTATACTTCCAGAATCTTCCCGCCTATGTGCCCCTGGCAGCTCCCCAGGAGGCCCCGGCACACACCTTGCTCTGTGTGGCCGATGACGAAGGGGTGGGCTGTGCTCTGGCAGCCTCGGTCTCTGGCTTCTTCTCCTCCGTTGCCATGGCTCTGAAGCCCACTGGACAGGGAGACACACGCCAAGGAGTTCACCACTCCGAGCGGAAGACTCAGTGGGAAGAGCTGTCTGCTAATCGAAACCTACAATGGGGGCCCTAGGCCAACAGACAAACAGTATTTTCAAAATTAATTTCCAGGGAATGGATAAAAAAGCACCAACCCCTTACTGAGCCCGGCAGCAGGTACGCTGTCCCAAACTGAAGGCTCTCACGATAAACCTAGGCCACCTGAGCCAACGCTCCTCAGACACTATGTGAAGGTACCCAGCTCTTGCTCCTTTTGTAATGTGGTCATAATCAAAGATCCCCCTTAAGGTGCTTCCTATTCTGTGACCCACACACAGTGCAATTTCCTTCAAAAAGTCTTTGATACCTTAAAAAAAAACAGACCAATCAAAGGCTTCTTGTCAGGAAACAAGACTGAACTTCAGGGTGTAGAAGTTTGGGAACTCATCCAACTCCTCAGATGAATCCCAAGAGATGCAACCGTGCTCACAGCCCCTCCCCAGGCTTTGCTGTCCCCGTGTGCAGGCTACAGACACGAGGCCACTGCCAGAAGGCTACCTGCTCGAAAGGCTGTCCCTGGGAGGAATCTACACGACACAGCTGGAAAGCGCAGAGACTCACACTGCACAGGAGGGGACGCTGCCTCAATTAGGACTCGCCATGCTGAGGGGAGCTACCTAGAGGCTGCACAGGAACAGACCCTCGCCTGGATGCACCGGACAGACGCACACCAGCAGACTGTGAACCAGGGAAAGCTTGCTCGATGAGGGAGCACCGAGGTGTTCTTGCAAAAAGCACTGTCCATTCGACCCCGGAAGCTGGTGCCACCATTAATCTTATGAGTTGACACACTGTGAGTTCTAGCTGGGTGTTTAAAACTGCAAGCACAGGCTCCTTACCACACCAGGTGACATGTAAGCCAGCACAAAAGAGCATGTCTCAAAGTCTTCATCCAGGAGGAGGGGAAATTACAGTGCAACTGGCTATTCAGAGCTCTCATGCGGCCACAGCTGGTTATCTGCAGCAAGGAACCTGGCCCAGGGGTGGGCCACCTGCACGCAAAGCCCAAGTACCTGCAGAGCCAGGTGGGGTAAGCCCACCAGGGGACAAACTGCTGGCACAAAGCTGGCACTCGTAAATGCAAGCCACTTGGTGACTACCTTTAGGATAACCTGGCCATGCCAATTAGCCCAGTGCTGCCTTCCCCGTGGTGGGCTGGACAAGTGGGAGCAAGAGAAGCAGAGGAAGGGAGCTGGAAAATCTGTTTCACAAAACTCAGCTTTGAGGAAGCCAGACCACGTTAGACCTGAGACAAGTGTGGCCTGTGGCCTGCCCAAAAGAAACACCAGCGAGAACAGAAGAGGGTTCCTTTGGGGTGAAAAGGACATTAATGGAGGCCCAAAACAGTTCCTTTCAACATTAACATTGAGACCCACCAGGGGGTGGGGCGTGATTCCCACAAACTGGCTGCCCTTAAGTGAGGACCAGGGGATACAATAGTCGTCTTAAGAAAAAGGTGCCCAACCCTTCGGCAAGCAAAACAATTACGTGCAAAAAACTCAGCTCACCACTTAATACAATTTGACTTAACACCCCGAGTTCCAATGTAAGAGATTACGAGGGAGTGATTTACATTTTCCATAAACACGCAGGTGATTCTTTCCAACAGTCCTTTTGAGGCAAATGAGAAGCTGGTTAGGAATTAGACCCTCAGGGAGGGTCCGAGAAGGTGCATACCGTCTGGCTGCAGGAAGGGCAATTTGGTCGGCGTTCAGAGCACAGGCTACCTATTAACCCCTAAAGACTTTTCACCCAGGTGAGCCGTGTAATCACCTAAGGCCAAGCCTCCCAAAGCGCCAGGGGTTCTCCTGGAGTGCTTGTAAAATGCAGAGACTGGGCCACCCAGCTGTGGGAACCCAGGAGGTTCCTGGTAAGTGGGGGAATGCCACCCTCCCCACCTCAACTCTGAGAAACGCTTCCGTTCCAGCTTACCTATCTGCCTTCCAGGGGGGCTGGCCAGCCTCAGAGGCAGTGTCTAGCACACCACCTGCCAGAGTGTTCCAAAAGCTTGTTAAAGGGACCTGGGTGGGAAAAAACGGGCATGAGAAGGCTGGTGGGGAGCGACTCTTACATCACCCAAAATGGCTCTGCAGACTCGTCTGGAAGTGGTCTGAGGCTCCCAGCAGGAGCCTGGGGTGTTCTCTCCCTTGGAGATCCCGCCCTGGACTCTCAGGGGAGAGATGGAGCCCCGGGCAGAGGAGTGAGCACCAGGTCGGAGGGGGGAGCGTTTCTGCAGCAGAAAAGAGCAGACAGGGGTGGGTCTGGCCCGATGGGCCTGGGGTCTTTCTTCGGAGGAGGAGAGAAGAAGGAGCCATGCACGCTAGCTGCATAAGCCACAGTCCCCCGGGCTGAGGGCTTGTCACTCGGCCGCCGGGGAAGAGCGAGGCGGGGTAGCGGCTGGCGGGGGAACCCAAGCTTCAGAGCAGGCTTGCGGGGGCCGTTTAGGGTGGGGACACAGGACCGCCGCGGCGGGCTCCGAGAGGGGGCGCGGCGGGGCCGGGGGCGCGGGGCTGGCCCCGAAGGCACGGCGGGGGGCCCGGGGCACAGCCCCGAGAGGGCCAGCGAGGCCAGGCTGCCGAACACGTGCGGCGGCTGGGCAGCCTGAAGCGCAGCTGGCCCCGCCGCGACCCGGAGCGTCTCGCCGGCCGGCGGCCCCGCTTACCTGCGGAGAGCGGCGGGCGGGCGGGCGCTCGTGGCGTCGCGTCGCCGCCGCCTGGGCGGGAGCCGGGCCGAGCTTGACGAGGCTGCGCAGGGGGGCGCCGGCAGTGCGCTTGCGCGTGCGCGGGGCGGGGCGGCGTCGGTAGGGGCGGGTACACAAAGCCGGCGTTTCGGAGGGGCACTACGGGGAGCGGCGAGGAGCAAGAAGTGTTCGCGCAGGCCCAACGCCTTAAAGGGGCAGGTGTTGCGCGGGGTTCCTGATGAACAGCGCCAACCCCGAAGTTGACCGGTGCGGGCCCGTCTGCTCCTCAACTTTCCAGAACCTGAAAAGTTCTGGAAAGCCCGTCTGCTCCTGAACTTTCCAGAACCTACGGGAAAGTGCTGTGTGCCCCTCGCACGTTCACAGCCTGTGCCCGCCCTGCAGGGGCGCCGCTCCAGGATTGGGGGGCAGCGAGCCCTACCCTCTCTTCTGGGACCGCCCTCCGGGGTGGCGTCCCGAGTGCCGGCGGCGCACGCGTTCTCGCCGTGTCTCCGCTGCAGCCCGAGACCCTCCTGTGCCCAGGGATCCGCACCTGTGCGCGGAGTCCCCTGAACGCCCGCTTTCCGTGCCCAGCGCCTGGGGCGCGCCCGCGACTCTGTTGAGCCCCCCTTCGGGAGTCAGCCCTCAGCACCGTCCCTGACGTGACAAACTGCGGGTGGTGGGACGTCGGCCCAGAGAGGAGGGCTCCAGGCACAGGCCGAAGCTGCAGCCGTGCCCTGGCCCTGAGCCCTGTGCGTTCTCACCCAGGGCCGCGCGCCTGCTACCCGTCCTGGCCTTAGGGTCTTAGAGTCTTGTAAGTGGCCGTGGTCTCTGCGACTCCAGCCCAGGCCTGTGGGTAGAATAAGATGATGTCTCTTATTTCCCATTAAAATTAGGAACACCCACTGTGATATCAGCAGGAACCAGTGCAGACAAAAGGACCGAACATTTGAAATGGAAATGCCCGGGGAGCTGAGGTGGGTGGTGGTCCTAGGGGCCCCCCTCCCAAGGGGGATGCGGGCGCGTCAAAGTGCGTGACTCCCTGTGGACCTCTATGCGCAGGAGGACTGTTCACGGTAGGCCAGACGCCCAGGTGCCCGAGGCAGTGTCCATGGAAGGTAATGGAACCAGTTCTGGATGAAGAAGGGTATCTCATCTGCTTGGCTTTCTCGGCTGCAAAGGAGCCCTCCGAGATACCCCTCCATCACCTCTCAGATAGCTCTCATAACCAGCCACTTCTCTCCATCCCACCCTGGCCCCATCTCCCAGCTGGCCTTTTCCAAACTTTTCTGAAGTGCAGTCAGAACTAAACCCCATCTCTGATCTGTCACCCGCTGTTTTAAGACTCAGACTGCCTTCCCATTGCGTTTGGGTCCAAATCCAAACTGCTGATGTGGTTTACCAGACTGGCCGCCTCCTCTAACCTAACGCCCCCCTCAAACTGTGCACCCCAGATCCCAGCCCCGAATCAAAAGTACTCCGAACTCTTCAAGCCTCCAGGAAGAGCAGGATAAAGATCCTGACCCCAGAACTCAGAAAAACCAGGGTCCCAGGTAAATTGTTCTCATCTCCTGCCCCCCCAACACACACCCAGAGATAGAATCTCCCAGTAAAAAACGAGAAAACCCTCTAACTCTGTTGAGTGTTTTGCAATCCATCCCTGCAGTCATAGCTAAAATCCTGAAACCAAATAACAGCAGGTAGAGCAGTTAAGCAGGTGATTTGCTCTATTGTCTAAGATTTAAATCCTTTTATATCCCTCCAGAAATGAGGTCCGGCTCAGAAAAATCACAGGTGGAAATGGGAGAGTGAATAAAAACTACAGAGAAAGGGAAAACATTTCAGAGGTATGATTTTACCATTTGGCTAATGGGAGCTAATTTGTAAATGAACCTGTCTCTGTGAATAGTTTTTATAAATACATCTCTCAAGGCTGTCTCATCAACCAGACAGTGTGAGCCTGTCTGGGCACCGTCCCCACTCACCCACATCTTTCCACCAGGCTCACCCCAGTGCTCACCCCAGTGCGGGTGGTGTGGGGTGAGAGGAGGCCGAGGAGGAGCATCTGTGTGCTTGATTCTCAAGTAAGTTTGTTGCGTGTGTCATCTCTGGCATCTTCACAACAAACCCGTGAAGTGGACGCCTTCATTTCTTTTCACAATGAAGAAACCAAAGCTCAGAGAGGTTGAGAAGCTGCCCGTGGATCCACAGGCAGTGGGTATAGCATGAAGTCAGGACTAGCTCAAGGTAGAATCTGCACTCCCAGCCACCGGACCTCACAACCCGCTCAGAGGTACCAATGGGGTGGATGACAGATGAATGGGCGGGGGGTAGAGAATACATGCCCGGATGGTGTGTGGATGCGTGCACAGATGAGTGATGAGTGGTGGGTAGATGGATGCATGGATGGATGGATAGATAACATGGATGAAAGAAGGATGATGGGTAGATGGATGGATGGATGAATAGATGAGTGAGTGATGGATACATGCGTGCATGGACGATGGAGGGTGGATGGATGCACGCATGGATGATGGATTGATGGATGGATAGATCCTGATGGTGGAAGGATGGTGGGTAGATGGATGGATGGATGATGGGTGGGTGGGTGGATGATGGATGGGTGAGTGAAGCAAGTGCTGAGGGCATTCAAAAAAGAGAGCAAACTGTGTCAGAAGGAACAGTCAGCAAGGGTCTATGGCAGTGACAGAGATGAGAATACCACCTTCTAATAGGACTTGAAGCTTGAAAAACCATATTTTGTCACCTAGCAATGAATACTTCGTCAGGGATGGTGGACTGCCAAACCCAAGGGCTTGCTGCGCAGTGGCAGAGGGCCAGACCACGTGGCAGGAATGCTGCGATGTCCCACAGCAGGCAGCAGGCTGGGTGGGGAGAGCTGGCCCTTTAATGGCCGAGCACAGAGCTTTGGATTCCGATGGCAGTCGATGAGGGAGGGTTGTGGAAGACAGGGGCGCAAGGGATGCCCAGCACGAGGACTTTCAGGAGCTGGTCGCCAGATTTCCAGACAGGATGGCTGCCTCCACTGGACCACCATTCCAGGGAGCAGCTGATGCTGTCTAGAGACCCCAAGGCTTCCACCAGCCCAGGTCAGTGCTGTTTTGTGTTAAATTCTTTTGCCCCTGGTACCTTTTCCCTATTTCCCCCTCCTTGGGCTCTGCTCTCCCTTCCCGCACAGCTCCCTGTGGCCCATCAGGGTAGGCCTTTGCCCACCGTCTCATGGATCCCAGTGGACTTCAGCTAACCTGAGTCAGGTTGGCTGCCCTCAGCCCTGCCATCCAGAAAGCCATTTCTAGCCCTAACTGTGTCACCATCCTACTCTTTCCCCCTGGCCTCAGTTTCCCAGGTACAGAAAGGGCAGGTTAGCCAGGAAGAATGCGTCACCTCCTGACATGGACTGTGGGCTGGGGGGTTTCTCCTGATGTTGAACTCTCTCCCTCCCTGGCCTTGGCCCATGTGTCCCCCTCCCCCACACACCCACCCCTTCACTGCCTTCCTCCCCCAGCCAGTGAGCACCCCCAGCTGCATTTCCCCTGCAACACCTCCCATCCTGGGACCACTGTCTCGAAGTCAACCTCTAGGTTGCCTATCTCTAGGGTGACTGGCTGTCCATTTTCCCCAGCACTGTTCTGTTTTGGAGCTGAAAGTCTGTCCTTGCAGCCCCTCCGTCCCAGGGAAGCCAGGACAGTCACCTGAACCCTTCCTCCAGAACCCAGCTGGGCCTAGGCTGCCCCCTCATGCTCCCATCCCTTCCTATCCTTGCTCACTACTGTGGGCTCATGGGAGCGGTGATAGCCCTCCAGGCTGCATTGCCTGCTGGCAGGGGTACACAGCAGGTACTCATTAAAGACCCTCCCAATGAATGAATCCTGGAATGTTTGCTTTCACTCCCTATTGGATTTAAACCTATCCTCACTTGCTTCAAAGTCCCCACAGCTAAATCTGCCTGCCTTTACCCTTCATGGACTCCAGGCCTTGGTGTCCCCATACAGGCCCCCTCCAGGTGGTGCTGGGTGCTCAGGGCACCGGCCTGACTCTGGGTGGCTGCCTAGCTGGAATCCCCGGAATGCGGCTCCCACTTCCAAAAACAGGCCCCACCTGTTCCGGTCTGCAGATCTCCTCCCCACTGCGATCTGGGCAAAATCCCCCTGGTCAGAGAAGGGTCTGTGCAAGCGGGAAAGAAGTGCCTCCTGTGCAGGCAGATGGCAATCGGGGGTCCAAAGGCCAGCGGAGCTTCAAAGGCCTTAGACTTTTCTCCGGGGCAGGGGGGAGGGCAGAATTGTGCAGCAAGGTTTGCAGACTCATTTTTAACAAATGTAAATCGACTGCTACTATCCCAGCTGTGTTTCCCTGTCATGTCAAACTATTTCCATTTGTCCATGTTATTAAAAACCACCACAGTTGGTCTTCCTGAGCACCTACTGTGTGCCTTTCACTCCCCTAGGCATTTTGATAGTCTCATTAAATCCCACACACAGTTGCATGCAATTCTGAGTTTTACAGATGAGGAAAACAGAGGTTCCGAGAGCCTCACGACTTGCCCAGGGCCATGCCGCAAGTGACCGCTGGGGCAGGACCTGCTCCTTTGGCCTCCAGAGCCTACCCTGTGTCCCAAGTGCCCCGGGAACCCCGGGGACGGCAGATACAGAGTCCCCCAACTATCAGCACAGGTGCTTTGAGTCTGCCCATCACACTGGTAGCCATCGCCAGCGTTTCCCATGTGGCCTCATGGGGCACTTTCTGTCACCCTCCCACCGCTGCTGGCGAGCCCTCAGAGCATGTCCGGGTAGTTCCCAGGCTTTCATGACTTCGGATGGTTTCTGTGGGATGAGATCCAGAAGCCCTGACTGGGTCACGAGGTGGGAAAATTCTCGATGGAGACACACCTGGGGAAAGAGGTGACCTTGATGCCAGCGGTGTGCCGGCCTGGGTGCACCCCTTGCTGGGGGCAAGTACACACAGAGCCAGTCCATCCAGCACTTGGGTGTCTGGGTTTCCCACAGCTTGCTGAGAATTCCCTAATGGCGGAGCAACCAGCCTGAAATAGAAAAGCTGACAAGGGAAAGCCAGGGTCGAAGTCCAGCCCTGTCCAGGCGCACACCCTCCTGCCAGCTGCAGGCCGGCTCTCTCCCGTCCCTGGCTCCCCCGGGAGCCTGGGTGTCCCCTCTGTCTGCCCAGCCATTCCCTCCTCCATCCACTGGACTCTTCAAATCCCCCAAAGCAGCAGAGGGCTGCATGTCCACAGGGAATGTAGCCGGGGCCTCTGGAGGCTGGCCGGCTGCCTGGGCTTGCTCGCAGCTGTTCCTGCAGGAGCCAGCCTATGGGAGGCCTCCCCAGCCCAGCCTGGGGGCCAACGCACCCCACTGTAAGGCTGCTCTGGGAAGTGGGGGCAAGCTCCAAATCACGGCCTCTGTGTCAGGGCCGAGAGGGTAGGCTGTGGGTGGTTCTGGATAGTTGCAATCCCAGGCATGGATTCCCCATCAACCTGGGGGGCTCATCTTAAAGCTCTCGGGGACCGAAGGGGGACTATGAGGGCGGGGGAGGGCACTTAAATCATAGAACCGTGGTCCCTAAAGCCCCAGTGAAAGCTGGACTTAAGGGCCCATGTAGACCACAGGCACAGCCACCCCTTCCAGGCCTCTCCCTCGGGAACAGCTGGGGAGGGCTCCAGGCTGCCGGAGGATGCGCGCGGCAGCTCTATTTATAATGATGAAATAGCGGACACCACCTAGATGTCCATCCCCAGAGGAAGAGGTGAATCAGTCATGGCACGTCGGGTACCGGAACCTTCCGCAGGGCAATCGAGGTGGCTGGGGACATTGTGCCATGGCATTCTGGAGAGAAAAAGCAAGCAATGGAAGAAGACGCACAGAACGGCACAATTTGCATAAAACGAAGCTCTGTGCAGGGAGAAAGATTCTGCAACAGCAAAGGCTCTGGAGGGACCTCCTGGGGAAGGTAAACGGGAAGATCTGAGCGGCATCTTTCAGTTTTCCTCTCATACCAGCACCGTTCTTCCAATTGGACATCCTGCTTTTGTGATTAAAGAAAATAACGAGTTTCATTCATTCCCAGGATAGGGGAGGGACCCCCAGCTTCACTAGGCACTGCAAATATCTCCTCCTGTCAAGCCCATGCCCTGCCCTCCTCCACCTGCACCCCAGGAAGGCCTCTGAACCGGGTGCTGCCAGGAGGCAGAGCTGTGGGTGTGAGGCTGGCTCCTCCCAGGGAGCCTTGGGGGGCTGTCTGTCTGAGGGAAGTCAGACCCACGGGCTGAGTCCACAGAACGTGCTGCCAGGTTCTAGAGGAGGCTGCCTGCACGGATGGCCATGCCAGTGGGTCAGTGGAAAGTCAGGGAGGCCTTTCCAGGTGGCGTTTGACCACAGGCCCCCAAAGAGCAGGGGCTGCCCTGCAGGCTAGCCATAGGCACTGGAGGGAAGGAGGGCCATGTAAACAAAGGCCAGTGGTGTGGGGGAGGCCAAGGGGAGACTGGACAGGAAGCTGGGGCTGCAGAGGTGAGGCAGCCCAATGCCAGCAAACCGGCAAGGGAAGGGACTTAGGATGCAGACAAGGAGACGAGGAATGCTTCCAGCGTCCCGTAGCTGGTGGCCGGGAGCCTGCTCCAGCAGGCGGGGAGGCAAGCCTGCAGCGCCTACATGAGGGATGGCACCAAACTTCTGGGAAGTTAAGAAGGCACAAGGATGAAAGAAACCAGCCCTTCTGGGGCAGCAAAAGAAACAGGACGGAGAGGTCAGACCATGGCACCAAATGCCTGCCTGGTCTCTCCAAGTGGCCTGGACACTCTGTGGGCTGTGATTCCTCCCCCAAAAAGTAGGGGTGGCCTGGGTGCAGACCTGCCTTGGAGGGCAAAGGCATTGCAAATCTGAAGCATATAGGCCTGTTCTCAGCTACGCAGTAAGCCCGATTCTCATTAGGAAATGGGATGAGGAGGCGGGCCGTGTCCCAGGGGTTGGGACTGCCTTTAGTGCGTCCCAGGCAAGGAGCCCCATGTGCCGGTTTCAACCTGAGGTCAGCATTGTTATCTGTATCTCTCTGAGCGCAAAGAGTGCCCCAATGCCCCTGGGCAAACGCTGGTGGGCGCAGGGGCTGCAGGAAGCAGTCCAGTGCTGTGGCAGAGGGCATCCTAGTGAAAGGGGCCGCAGCAGGACAAGGCCTCAGGGACCTCGCTGGGCAAAGAGCCTTTCAGACTTCAGGGCCCCCCATGTGTCTGGGCTACAGCCCAGGAGTCTGCAGTTCTAACCTGCCACCTGTAGGGTCCTGGCCACCCTTGGGGAAATCTGTGTCCATTCCTGATATGACTCGGGCACTCGGATGAGGCCATCCCTGCCACGTCTCCCTTAGCTGAGACCTCAGCCAGGCCTGGTGTCTCCCCCACTATCCAGCTTCTGCTCTAACATGGGCTGGTCTCGGCCTCAGGGGCCACACTGCCCACCCAGCCTCCCCCTGCCATCCTATTCAGCTTCACCTCTTCCTTCTGTGGGCCTCAGTCTCTCTGAATGTCCAGATCCCCTTCCCAGTGGCAAGCCCGGGAGGCCACCCCTGGCCTCACCTATGCTGTGGGAGGGGGGAGTGTCCCAGCTCAGGGCTACCCTTTTGGCAGGGCCTGTGGCAGCCAAGTGGAGCTTGGAAGCAGCTGTGCTGTGACCGGCTGCCTCAGTCTGCCTCAGTCTGCCTGGCCAAGCATGCAGACAGCTCCCACCGTCCTGGAATGCCCATCCATCCACCCACCCAGGCATTTCCTCAGGTGCCAGGAAGCAGGCCGCTCACATTCCACTCTCAACATGCGGAATCAGGACATGGATGTGGAACTCTTTCACAAGGCTCTCAACTGTGTACCGGTTAAAAGCATGAGATTTAGAGTCAGACACACCCAGGTGCCTTCCTACCCTCCAGTTTCCTCATCGGTAAAATGGGAATGGCCAGACCAACTCCTCTGGTGTTTTAAGGATTCTGAAAATATGGAATGCTTAGCTCAGGGTCCGGAACCCAGAAAGCGCTCAAAAGGTACAGTTGTGAACAACCCTTTTTTCTGTTTCAAACTGATACAACATTGCATTTGGGGAACTATACAGTTCTATGAGTTTTACACACATACAGTTTCATGTCACCACTGTCCATATATTGGAAAATCTTTTGGAGATTTCTGACAATTTGAAGAACATTTTATTTTCTCTAGCATACTTCTTGTAAGAATATGGTATATACAAAATGATGCGTCAGTCAACTCTTATGCTGTTGGTAAGGCTTCCCGTCAACAGTAGGCTATTAATAGTTCAGTTTTGGGGAATCAAAATCTCTACACTGATTTCAGCTGCGCCTGGGTTGGCACTCCTAACCCCCATGTTATTCAAGAGTCAACTGCATATAATTCAGCAGCAGTGCACGTTCATCACATTGCTATGCAGCCATCACCATGATCCATTTCCAGAATGTTTCTGTCCTCCTAAGCATAAACTCTGTGCCCAGTAAACAAAAGCTTCCTATTTCCGCCTCCCCCAGCCCAGCCCTAAAAGTCTCTATTCTTTCTGCCTCTGAATTTGCCTATTGTAGGTACATCATATAAGTGAATTATACAGTATGTGTCCTTACGCACCTGGCTTATTAGCACGATGTCTTCAAGGTTCATCCATGCTGTAACATGTCAGTACTCCATTCCTTTTTATGGACGAAGGTATCCCATTGTATGCATATACCACATTTTTTTAACCCACTCATCTGCTGACAGTCGGGTTGTTCCTGTGTCTGGGCTGTTGTGAATCGTGCTGCTCCGAACATCAATGTGCAAGTATTGCTGTGTCTCAGCTTCCAGTTCCTTTGGGTTTCTCGCTGTGGCTTTAATTTGCATTTCCCTATGGCTAATGATGTACTTTTAAAAAAAAAATCTCTGTATCTTCTTTAGTGAAGTGTCTAATATTTTGCTTATTTTTAAATCTGAGCTGTTTGTTTTTTTATTTTTGAGAGTTATTTCTGTACTGTGAATATATAATTTGTAGGATACGTAATTTACCAATATTTCCTCTGGTCTATATCTTGTCTTCATTCTCTTAACAATGTCTTTCACAAATCAAAGGCTTTTTATGTTAGTGAGGTCCAAACTTATAAAATTTTCTCTTTTATGGATTGTATTTTTATATCATCTCTAATAATCTGCCTAATCCATGGTCACAAAGGTTTTCCTTCCAAAAGAGTAATAGTTTTACATCTCATATTTGGATCTATGATCCAGATTGGGTTAATTTTTATATTAGGGGTGAGATGCAGATTAAGGTTCATTTTTTATGCAATGTGCTATTATTCCAACATTATTTATTGAAAGGACCCTCCTCTATTGAATTGCCTCTGCACTTTTGTCAAAAACCTGTTGAAAGAGATTCACTTTACATCTAAGGATACACATAGGTTGAATATGAAAGGGTGGGAAAAAGTAGTCCCAAGTGCTCATGGAACATTCTGCAACATAGACCATATGTTAACCATAGAACAAGCTTTTATTTATTTTTTAATATTGAAATCATTACAATATTGAAATCATACACTTTTTAAACTATCTAAATCATATCTTCTGATCACAATAGATACATGGAGTTTAAATAACACACTATTAAGCAACCAATGGGTCAAAGAAGAAAATATCTCAAGATAAGTGGAAACCAAAACACAACATGCCAAACATAGGGGTGCAGTAAAAGCAGTGCTAAGAGGGAAATAAATAGCTATAAAGACTTACATTAAAAAAAGACCACAAACCAACAGCCTAATCTTACACCCTAAAGAACTAGAAAAAGAACAATTTAAACCCAAAGCTAGCAGAAGGAAGAAAATAATAAAGATTAGAACAGAGATAAATGAAACAGAGAAAGAGAATACAAAAACAATAACGTTAATGAAACCAGAAGCTGTTTCTTTGAAATTATGACCTTTACTTCTTTTTCTTGCCTGACTGCAAGAAACTTCCAGTGCCATGTTGGCAAGCAAAAGGACTACCTACCCTTATTCCTGATCTTGGAGGAAAGCATCCAGTCTTTGACCATTCAGTATGAAATCGGATACAGGTTTTTTTGTAGATGCCCTTAATTAGGTTAAGGAACTATTCTTAGTTTCTAAGGATTCTTGTCATGGATTTTGACAAATTCTTCTTCTGCATCAATTAATATGATCACGTGGTTTTTCTATAGTCTGTTAACATGCTGGATTACCTTAATTGGTTTTCAAGTGTTGGACAACCCTGAATAAACCCCACTTAGTGTCAATATGTATTCTTCTGATGTTTTTCTGGGATTGACGTCTACTATTTTTTTTTTAATTTACAATTTATTTTGGTATCGTTAACCTACAATTACATGTGTAGTATTATGGTGGTTAAACTACCCCCTTCATCAGGTCCCCCCCACCAACCCCATTACAGTCACTGTCCATCAGCGTAGTGAGGTGCTACAGAATCACTACTTGTCTTCTCTGAGTTGTACAGCCCGCCCCATGCCCCCCCAACATTACGTCTGCTAATCATAATGCCCCTTTTACCCTCTTATCCCTCCCTTCCCACCCATCTTCCCCAGTCCCTTTCCATTTGGTAACTATTAGTCCGTTCTTGGGTTCTGTGAGTCTGCTGCTGTTTTGTTCCTTCAGTTTTTTTTTTTTCTTTGTTGTTATACTCCACATATGAGTGAGATCATTTGGTACTTGTCTTTTTCGGCCTGGCTTATTTCACTGAGCATAATACCCTCCAGCTCCATCCATGTTGTTGCAAATGGTAGAATTTGTTTTTTTCTTATGGCTGCGTAATATTCCATTGTGTATATGTACCACCTCTTCTTAATCCATTCATCTACTGATGGGCATTTAGGTGGCTTCCATTTCTTGGCTATTGTAAATAGTGCTGCAATAAACATAGGGGTGCATCTGTATTTCTCAAACTGGGCTGCTGCATTCTTAGGGTAAATTCCTAGGAGTGGGATTCCTGGGTCAAATGGAATTTCTCTTTTGAGTTTTTTGAGGAACCTCCATACTGCTTTCCACAATGGTTGAACTAATTTGCATTCCCACCAGCAATGTAGGAGGGTTCCCCTCTCTCCACATCCTCACCAACATTTGTTGTTGTTTGTGTTTTGGATGTTGGCCATCCTCACTGGTGTTAGGTGATATCTCATTGGGGTTTTAACTTGCATTTCTCTGATGATTAGCGATGTGGAGCATTTTTTCATGTGCCTGTTGGCCATCTGAATTTCTTCTTTAGAGAAGTGTCTATTCATGTCCTGTGCCCATTTCTTAATTGGGTTATTTGCTTTTTGTTTGTTAAGGTGCGTGAGTTCTTTGTATATTTTGGATGTCAACCCCTTATCAGATACATCATTTATGAATATATTTTCCCATATTGTAGGATGTCTTTTTGTTCTACTAATGGTGTCCTTTGCTGTACAGAAGCTTTTCAACTTGATATAGTCCCATTTGTTCATTTTTGCTTTTGTTTCCCTTGCCCGGGGGGATATGTTCATGAAGAAGTC
>JAQQAC010002172.1:2859692-2876181 GCA_029783875.1 Phataginus tricuspis
CTGGCTTCATAGAAAGAGTTTGGAAGTATTCCCTCCTCTTCTATTTTTTGGAAAACTTTAAGGAGAATAGGTGTTATTTCTTCTCTATATGTCTGGTAGAATTCAGAGGTGAATCCATCAGGTCTGGGGGTTTTGTTCTTGGGTAGTTTTTTGATTACCAATTCAATTTCGTTGCTGGTGATTGGTCTGTTTAGTTTTTCTGTTTCTTGCTTGGTCAGTCTTGCAAGGTTATAGTTTTCTAAGAAGTTGTCCATTTCTTCTAGGTTTTGCAGCTTGTTAGCATATAGATGCTCATAATATTCTCTTATAATTCTTTGTATTTCTGTGGGGTCCGTTGTTATTTTTCCTTTCTCATTTCTGATTCTGTTTACGTGTGTAGATTCTCTTTTTCTCTTAATGAGTCTGGCTAGGGGGTATCTATTTTGTTTATTTTTTCAAAGAACCAGCTCTTGGTTTCATTGATTTTTTCTATTGTTTTATTCTTCTCACTTTTATTTATTTCTTCTCTGATCTTTATTATGTCCCTCCTTCTGGTGACTTTGGGCCTCCTTTGTTCTTCTTTTTCCAATTTCAGTAATTGTGTCTTTCGACTGTTCATTTGGGAATGTTCTTCCTTCTTTAAATAGGCCTGGATTGCAATATACTTTCCTCTTAGAACTGCCTTTGCTGCGTCCCACAGAAGTTGTGGCTTTGTGTTGTTGTTGTCATTAGTCTCCATATATTCTTTGATTTCTGTTTTGATATGGTTGTTAACCCATTGATTAATTAGGAGAATGTTGTTAACTCTCCATGTATTTGTAAGCCTTTTTTATTTCTTTCTAAAATTTATTTCTAATTTTATACCTTTGTGATCTGAGAAGTTGGTTGGTAGGATTTCAATATTTTTGAAAGACTGAGGTTCTTTTTGTGGCCTAGTATGTGGTCTATTCTGGAAAATGTTCCATGTGCACTTGAGAAGAATGTGTATCCTGTTGCTTCTGGGTGCAGAGTTCTGTAGATGTCTGTTAGGTCCATCTGTTCTAGTGTGTTGTTCAGTGCCTCTGTGTCTTTACTTATTCTCTGTCTGGGTGATCTGTCCTTTGGAGTGAGTGGTGGGTTCAAGTCTCCTAAAATGAATGCATTGCTGTCTATTTCCTCCTTCAATTCTGTTAGTATTTGTTTCACATATGCTGACGCTCCTGTGTTGGGTGCATATATATTTATAATGGTTATATCTTCTTGTTGGACTGACCCCTTTATCATTATGTAATGTCCTTCTTTATCTCTTGCTACTTTCTTCGTTTTGAAGTCTATTTTATCTGATACAAGTACTGCAACACCTGCTTTTTTCTCTTTGTTGTTTGCATGAAATATCTTTTTCCATCCCTTCACTTTTAGTCTGTGTATATCTTTGGGTTTGAGGTGAGTCTCTTGTAAGCAGCATATAGATGGGTCTTGCTTTTTTATCCACTCTGTTACTCTGTGTCTTTTCATTGGTGCATTTAGTCCATTTACATTTAGGGTGATTATTGATAGATATGTACTTATTGCCATTGCTGGCTTTAGATTCGTGGTTACCAAAGGTTCAAGGGTTGCTTCTTTACTATCTAAGAATCTAACTTAACTTTCTTGTTAAGTTATTGTGAACGCCATCTGATGTTTCTTTATCTCTCCCTTCCTATTCTTCCTCCTCCATTCTTTATATATTAGGTGTTTTATTCTTTGCCTTTAGTTAGTATTTGAATGGTCTGCTTTCTTTGCTATGATTTTATTTTCTCTGGTGACATCTTTTTAGCCTTAGGAGTGCTTCCCTCTAGAGCAGTCTGTTTAAGATATCCTGTAGTGGTGGTTTATGAGAGGAAAAGTCTTTCAACTTTCGTTTGTCTGGAAATTGTTTAATCCCTCTGTCATATTTAAATGATAATCGTGCTGGATACAATATTCTTGGTTCGAGGCCCTTCTGTTTCATTACGTTAAATATATCATGCCATTCTCTTCTGGCCTATAAGGTTTCTGTTGAGAAGTCTGATGACAGTCTGATGTGTTTTCCTTTGTAGGTGATCTTTTTTCTGTCTCTCGCTGCCTTTAATACTCTGTCTTTATCTTTGACCTTTGCCATCTTAATTATTATGTGTCTTGGTGTTGTCTTCCTTGGGTCCCTTGTGTTGGGAGATCTGTGGGCTTCCGTGGACTGCGAGACTATTTCCTTCCCCAGTGTGGGAAAGTTTTCAGCAATTATTTCTTCAAAGACACTTTCTAGCCCTTTTTCTGTCTCTTCTTCCTCTGGTACTCCTATAATATGAATATTGTTCCGTTTGGATTGGTCACACAGTTCTCTTAATATTCTTTCATTCCTAGAGATCCTTTTATCTCTCTCTGCCTCAGCTTCTTTGTATTCCTGTTCTCTATTTTCTAATCCATTAGCTGTGTCTTGCACCTCATCCAGTTTGCTGTTAAGCCCGTTGATGGCTTGTCTGATTTCTGCATTGTCTTTCCTCACTTCCCTCACTTCCTCCCTCAGCTCTTGCACATTTCTCTGTAGATCCGTCAGCATGGCTATGACTTTTATTCTGAATTCTTCGTCAGGAAGACTGTGCATGTCCATCCCTTCAGGTTCCCTCTCTGGGGTTGTCTGGGTCTGAAGCTTTGTGTGTACCATATTCCTCTGTCTTTTTATGGCTATAGAATTGGTTGCTGGTAGTTGCCACGTATGTCAGCTGGGCTCTTTATGACCGCCTCACCGGGTGCCGAGTCCTCTCAGGTGTAGCTGCCTGCCGGTGCGCTGGGGTGGGGGAGTGCTCAGGTCCCGCCAGGTCGCGGCTCCGTATCTTACCTGCCTCACCGGGTGCTGAGTCCTCTCAAGTGAAGCTACACTCTGTGTGCTTTCTGTGTATGCTGATCTCTCTTTTAGGAATAGTTGTATTTGCTGTGTTTTCGTGAATAAATATAATATTGGGAGGAATTTTCTGCCGGTCGGTTCACGTTGCCATCTTCCCAGAAGTGACATCTACTATTATAGTGAGGATTTTGCACATGTGTTCATGAGGGTTATATAATTATCTTAAATTGTCTTTGTCATGTTTTGTGTCAGGTTAATGCTGATTTCATAAAATGAGTTAGGATTTCCTCCTCTTCTACGTAAGAGATCATATAGAATTGGTGTTATTTCTTCTCTAGATTTGAGCAGAATTGGCAGTAAAACTGTCTGGGCCTTGAGTATTTCCTTTTTTTCATAAAATTTTACATTGAAAATTCAATTTCTTTAGTAGATAGGAGACTGTTCATGTTATATATGTCTTCTCAGGTGAGTTTGGGTATATTCGTGCTCTTCAAGGAATTGGTTCATTTGACAGAAGTTGTTGAATTCTTGTACATAGAGTTGTTCATGGTATTCTCTTATTACCCTGTCAGTTCATGTCGGTGGGGTCTGCAGTGATATCTTCCTTTTCGTTTCTCATAGTAATAATTTGTGTTTTTTCTTTTTTTGATGAGTTTAGCTAGAGTTTTAATTTTATTGATCTTTTCAAAGAACCATCTCTTTTTTCATGGATTTTTTTCTATTGTTTTTGTTTCCAGTTTTATTTTTATCTGTATATTCCTTTCTGCTTGCTTTGGTTTTCTGTGACTCTTCCTTTTCCAGCTTAAAGAGGAAGCTTGTTACTGATCTGAGACCATTCTTCTGTTCTATTGTAAGTACTCAATGCTATATAAAGTTTCTTTCTAAGCGTACAATATATTATTGTTGACTAACAAGAAACCATTTACATTAAGTGTAATTATTGATATGTTTGGATTTTACTCTACCATTTTTTAATTTATTTTCTATTTGCCTTTTTTTTTGCTCCTCCATTCCTTTTTTTATACCTTTTAAAAATTATTTGAGTACTTTTTAATGTTCCATTTTAATTTATCAACTGGGTTTTTTGACTATGTGTTTTGTGTGTATAGTTTTTCAGTGGATTACCTAGGAATTAATAAGTATGTGCCTAAGTTTATTTCACAGTTTGCATCTTATGAATGTCACCACTTCATATACAATGTAGAGACCTCACCCGCGTGTTGGTCTCTTTACTCTCTGGCCTTTAGGTTGTAGTTGTCATATGCATCAGACCTAATACATTGAAAATCCCACTAGACAATGTAGGAGGTTTTCTTTCAAACATCATACATATTTTTAAAAACTTAAAAGAAGAAAAGTGGTCTATTTACCTAATATTTACAACTTCTGTTGTTCTTCCTCTATTCCTGACATTCCAATTTTTCCTCTTAATTTCCCTCATGCCTGAGAATGTCTGAATTCTTTTCGTTCTCCTTCATCTGAGAATGTCTGTATCCTTCTTGAAGGATAATTTTTGCTGCATTGACAGTTCTTTCAGCACTTTATCAATATTGTTCCACTCCTTCCGGCCTCCATAGTTTCCAGTGAGAAATCTGCTGTCAGTCTTTTTAAAAATTATATTTTTATAACAGTTGTTTCTCATTGCTCTCGAGATATTTTTCATTGTCTTTAGTATTTGGCAGAGTGACTATGATGCATCTTGGATGGATTTCTTTTAGTTTAATCTATTTGAGGCTCACTCGACTTCTTGAATCTGTAGGCAGGTTTGTGTCTTTTGCCAGATTTGGGGAGTTTTCAGCCATTTTTTATTTTGAGTTGTTTTTACACTCTTATTCCTCTCCCTTCTCCTTCCAGGACTCCAGCATCATAAATGTTAGAACTTTTATTATAGTCTCATAGGTCTCTGATATTCTGTTCTTTTTTTCTCTCCTCTATTTTCTCTCTGTTTTTCAAAATAGCTTATTTGGAATGTTCCATCTTCCAGTTCATTATTATTCTCTCCTGTTCTGCTGTTGAGTCTGAGCACATCCATTTAGCTTTTAAATTTCTGTTATTGGATTTTTTAGTTCTGAAATTTCCATTTGTTTCTTCTTTAAACATTTCCTTTGCAGACTTTTTCTCTTTCTTTCTTCTTTCTTTCTTTCTTCCTTTCTTTTCTTGTTTAGAATGTGTTAACAATTGCTCGTTAAAGCCTTTCTGTGATGGCCTGTTTAAAAAATTTGTCAAACAATTCTACAATCTCTGCTATTTCAATCATGGCATCCATTGCCTATCTTCTTTTAATCCCATCTTGGTTGGCTGTAGGTATACCCAGTGGTTTCTTTAATTGAAATTTGGACATCTGGGCATTGTGTCATGAGGCTCTGGATCTTATTTGAACCTGTTTTAGCTGCTTCTTCTGACAGCACTCTAGCAAGGGGATGAAGGGTGACACCTCACTGGTGCTACCAAGTGGGGGTCGAAGTTCAGCCCCCACCTGAGGGGGGGGGTTTCTCCTTGTTAGTGCAGAGCAAGGAGTTCCGGCTCCCCAGTGGGCCTCCACTGTTATCTGCCTGTCTGGAGGGGTAGGAGTGCCTCAGTACTGCTCCCCACATGGACTCCATAGACATTACAGCAGAGGGGGTGGAGGGGGTGCCTTACCATGCAGCAGGGATGAAATTCCCGGCTCTCTTATTGTCCTTCTCTGACACCACAAAGCAGCTTGTGGGTGGGATTAGCTGTGGCAGTACAGCCTGGCGAGGGTGGACGTCAGTTCCCTCCTTTCGCTGGCCTGGGTGGGGTGGTGCCCCGGTGTTCTCTGTGGTGCTGGGCTGCAGGAGAGCAGTTATTGTCTGAACATATTGTCCCACCAGGCTGCCCCTTTTCAGGTCCTCTGGCTTGAGAGAGGAGCTTTTGTTGGGCCTTGTGTCTGTGCCCAGATTGCTGGTTTCTCAGCTGCAGCATAGGAGCCCAAAGAAGCTTGCCACGGTGGCGTTCTCCAGGTCTCGAGATCCCCAGCTGCCTCTTCTCTGCGCTTCTCAGAGTCTTATGTTTTATATACAATGTTCAGTGTTCTTGGTTGTACTTAGCAGGAAGAATAGAGAGAAGTATGTCTCTACTCCGTCTTCCCAGGAGCAGAAGTCATTTAAATTTGATACATACCACTGAGCAGCCCTCAGAAAATGTTGCTGGTTCATCTTGAGCTAAGAAATGGCGTCTCTCAAGTCTGCTTTAGAAAGGTAAATGCATAACTGAGCTAAGACTTACGACGTTGTGATGCCTGCATGTTATATTCAATCTGCTAGATGGGTGGATGGATGAACAGAATACAGGAAAGGCCATCAGAGGGCCAGTGTACAGGCCAGGAGTGCCCCGTGGAATAAGAGAGGTTTCTGCAAAGATGTGAGCACACTGCCATGTGCCATATGGTCACCAAGAAGATTGTGATGGTGGCTTGCTCCAATGAGTCAAGGTTAAGCCAAGATTCACCATCTCCATCCACCTTGAGGGGCTCCAAACTCACCCAGCTTCCTCCCTCGTAGACCTCATCATGGTCTAATTACATCGTTATTGCTATAATAATTTGGGGTCTCTTTGCCCCACTCCAGCGTGTGTTCTATGAGGGGGAGGCCCTCCTCTCATGATGATCTCTGGAATCCCTCAAGCCAGGGACAGTGCTGGACCCAGAGCAGCAGCTTGACAAACTGCTATTTGCTGGACAAAAGGATGGACAAATATTTTATGAGCATTGACTTTATTCTGGTGCCATTACAGCAGTAGTCATACAGCTGGTGCTTAACAAAGACTTTCCAAAAGATGAAGTTAATCAGCTAGAGAGCTGGTGTGAAAGCCGTTGATATGAGCCTAGAGCATCTTGTGGTGACAGAAGGAAGTTCAAAAGCAAGAGGACGGGGGTGAGTCCAGGGTCATGGGGTCCCCCTGGAAGAGCACCAGTGACCAAAGCTGGAGCGATCTGAGCAACAAGCCCAGGTAAATAGCATAGCACCGCTTCATGACGCAGCATGAATGCATAAAATGCGTCCACCCCAGTCCACACTGATGACGTAAGTGAGGAGTAAGCTGGGGAGGGGAAGCAGATGTTCCCCACGTAAGACCCCCGGATCCTGTGTGCAGTCCCTGCCCTCTGGGGCGGAGTGGGGGCTTCATCCTCTGCCCCTCCAGGCGGCCTGAGCTTAGTGACTCAACTTCCAAGGACACAGCCTTAGGTGGTGAGGAAGGAACTGTGACTGGTGATACCTGCAGGGCGGCATGGATCCCGAAGGGCGGGACGGGGCCAGGCGAGAAGGGCTTTTTGCCGCTAGGCTTTTCTTTCCAAAACCCATAAGCCCAGAACTATTGTAAGAAAACATCAGATAAACCCAGACTGGGGCCATTCTGCAAGATACCTCACAGTGCTTCTGCAAACCGTCCCAGCTGAGAAGGCCAGAAGAACTGTCAGAGTCGGGAGGAGACCAGTGTTCAAGGCCTGGGTGGGTTCTGCAGAAGGAGGAAGCTAACCCCGAACACCGTCTGTGCTGCCGCTGCTTTCTTAGTTGTATGGGCTGCACCAGGGTCAAGTGAGGTGGCAACAACGGGGAGCCTGGGGGTGGAGGGTGGTCTCTGGGAACTCTGTGCTATCTGCAAGGTTTCTGTAAATATAAAGTCTTCCCAAAATGAAACACTTACTTAAAAAAGAAGGAGGTATGGCCCGCTTCTACCTGGCCAGCAGCGTATCTGGGGGCCTTGGCTCACTGCAGCATGGAGGCACTCTGGACGCGAGGTGGGCGACCGTCCTTCCCAGAATCTCTGTCAGCTACCAGTGTTGCTCTGGATGGCTTTGGACACAGGTTGGGGGATGGGGGGGTGTCCAAGGAAGCCGGACCTGGGGAGGACCAGCAGGCCCCGTTCCCCCTGTGGTGTCATCCCAGCCCTGCAAACTCGGTGGGTCACTGAATTGTGTGCTTTCCTTTCTCTGCTCTCTGACCCATTTCTTGACCTGGGGTCCCTACACCCCCATTGCCTCTGTGGACCACGTGGTGCTGGGTGCGTACTTTACACATATGGGTATGAAGCAGAGGAGCCTAGTGGTTAAGCCCATGGGTGTTGGCCAGTCCTGGCTCTGACGATGCCTCCTGATGTCTATGGCCTCTTAGCCTCTGTTTCCCCATCTGTAAGGTGATCAGTAACACCCAGTGCAGGGTGGAACGAGGCGCTCAGATGTCACTGTCCAGGGGCATGAGCAGGGGAGTGCCGTCTGGGTGGGGCATTCCGGTCCTGCATGTGGCATGGCTCGGAGAGAGCCCCCAAGTGGGAATAGGAATGAGACCCCTGGGAAGGAGAGGGACCCTCTTACTCCTTCCCTCCCCTGACCTCACTCTCCGCTCTGTCCCAAGGCACCTGGGAAGACAGCCTCTCAGGGGCAGCACACACAATCCCTTTCAGGGAAGGTTCAACTTGGCACCAGGTGCACAGGCATACTGGGGGGCGCAGATGGACTTGAACAGTGATTTCTTTCCCCACTTAAGACATCAATTCAGAGAGCTTTAAAACTCTTCTTTCTAAAATGAGCAGCTGGTAACAAACCAGCCATACATCAGCACTTTGTGGCTATTATGAACATTTATGTACAACTTTTTAAATGTCTGCTTTATTTTTTAATTGAAGTATCATTGATATACAATCTCATATTGCTTTTAAGTGTACAACACAGTGGTTCAACAGTTACCCATATTATTAAATCCTCACCCTCACTAGTTCAATTACTGTCAACAAAGAAAGATGTTACAGAATCCTTGGCTATACTCTCCATGCTGTACTACTACTCTCCCGGCAACCACCTTATATTATGATGGAGAATTCTTGTGCTCCTTTATCCCCTCACCCTCCCCACCCACCCACCCCAACCCCTTCCCCATGGTAAACACCAGTTACTCCTCAGTGTCTGTGAGTCTACTGCTATTTTTGAATGCATGCTTTTTAATTCTCTTGGGTGCCTATCTAGAAGAATTGCTGGGTCATATGGTAATTCTATGTTTAACTTTTTCAGGAACCACGAAACTGTTTTCCAAAGGGTATGCTCCATTTTACATTCCCACTAGCAACATAGGAAGGTTCCAACTTCTCCACAGCTTTGCCAACACTGGTTATTGCCCACACCACCACTACCTTTTTTATTATAGCTATTCCTCCTGGGTGTGAAGTGATATTCTCATTGTGGATTTGATGTTTATATCCTTGATGATTTAGGGTGTTGAGCGTTTTTTCATGTGCTCATTGGCCATTTCTCTATCTTTGGAAATACCAAAATTCTATTGTCTTACTAAGGTTTATTCAAATCCTTTGCCCATTTTTAAATTGGGCTGCTTCTCTTGTGTCTACTGAATTGTAAGAGTTCTTTATGTACTTTGGATACTAGGCCTTATCAGATATATGATTTTGCAAATATTTTCTCCCATTTTATGGTAATCTATTCACTTTCTTGATAGTGTGCATTTGGTATGCAAAAGTTTTTTATTTTGATGAGGTCAACTTTGTCTATTTTTTCTTCTGTTTCTTGTGGTTTTGCTTTAATATCTAAGAATTCATTGCCCAATACAAGGTTATGTCAGTTTATCCTCATGTTTTTTTCTAAGAGTTCTGTAGTTTTAGCTCTTACCTTTATGTCTCGGATTGATTTTTAAGTTAATTTTTGTACAGGATGTGAGGTAGGGGTCCAGTTTTATTCTTTTGCATGTTGATATCTAGTTATCCCAGAACCATTTGTTAAAAAAATTATTCCTTCTCTACATGTTAGTATCCACATTTCCAGTGTCCTTGTCATCTGGTATTGGGTTAAGCACTCCCCTAATGACCTCATTTTAACTTAACTGCCTCTTTAAAGACCCTATCTTCAAATATAATCACATTCTGAGACACTGGGGGTTATGACTTTAACATAAGAATTGGGAGTCAGGGGGACACAATTCAGCCTATAATGTGATCGTTTGTTTTTTTTTCCCCTTCATTCTTTCAATATTATGTATTATATTAATTGACTTCCATATGTTGAACCATCCTTTCATTCCTGGAATAAATCTGACTTGGTCAAATACGCAGTTTGCTAGTATTGTGTTGAGGATTTTCATGCCAATATCCCTAAGGGATATTGTTCTGTAGTTTTCTTTTGTTGTGGTAGCTTTGTCTGGCTTTGGTACGAAGGTAATAATGGTCTCATAAAAGATAAGTAAGTGTTCTTTATACTCTATTTTTGGGAAGAGATTGAGAAGGACTGGTGTTAATTCTTCATTAAATGTTTGATAGAATTCACCACCAAAGCTATTTGGTCCTGGGATTTAATTTGTTGGAAGTTTTTGATTATTCATTCAATCCCTTTACTTACAGGTTTATTCATATTTTGTGTCTCTCTTCATCAATTTGGGTAGTTTGGGTGTTTGTAGGGATTTGCCCAGTTCATCTAGGCTAATTCATTGGTGTATGATCGTTCATACTGCTCTTACAGTCCTTTTCATCTCTGTAAGGTCAATCAGTAGTAGCACCCCACTTTCATCCTGATTCTAGTGATCTGAGTCTTCCTTTTTCCTACATCAACCTAGCTGGAGACTTGCTGGTTTTGTTGATTTTTCCCCCCCAAAACAACTTTTAGTTTAGTTGATTCTATTCTTTTTCTATTCTTTATTTCACTTATCTCTAATCTTTATTATTTCTTTCCATTTGTTTGCTTTGAGTTTAGTTTATTCCTTTTCCAGTTGCTTTAGGTGAAAATTTAGGTTACTGATTTGAGATATTTCTTCTTGCTTAATACAGGCATTTACAGCTATAAATTTCTCTCTGAGACTGCTTTCACTGAATCCCATATGTTTTGGTATGTTTGGATTTTATTTTTCACTCATTTTGTATTTTGGAATTTCACTGTGATTTCTTCTTTGACCCATTGGTTGTTCAAGATGATGTTGTCTAATTTTCACATACTTGGGCATTTTTCATTTTTCTTTGTTAACTGGTTTCTTGCTTCAGTCCATTGTATTCAGAGGAGATACTTTGTATGAGTTTAATATTTTTAAGTTATTGAGACTTGTTTTGTGGCATAACATACAGTTTGTTCTAGAGAATGTTCCATATGCACCAGAGAAGAACATGTATCTGCTGGTGGGTACAGTGATCTATATATGTCTGTTATGTCTAGTTGGTTTATAGTGTTTTTCAAGTAATCTATTGCTTTGCTGATCTTCTGTCTAATTGTATCCATTATTGAAAATGAGGTGTTGATGTCTCCAACTATTGTTATTGAATTGTTATTTCTCCCTTTGATACTGTTAGTTTTTGCTGCATATGTTTTGGGGCTGTGTTGTTATGTGCATACATGTTTATTATTATAATATGTTCTTGATGCATTGAGCCCTTTATCATTACATAATATGTCTCTTTGTCTCTTGTAACAATTTTGTGTCAAAGTCTATTTTGTCTAGAAATATAGCCACTCCAGCCCTCTCAGGAACTATTAAATGGAATGTCTTTTTGTATTCTTTTACTTTTAACTTATTTGTTTCTTTGGTTCTAAAATGAGTCTCTTGTAGACAGCATATAGTTGGATTATTTTTTTCTTTTATCTCTTCTTTCAATTGATGCCTTTTAATTGGATAATTCAATACACTCGCACTTAATGTAATTATTTACAAAGAAACACTTCTCCTGTCTAGCCATTTGTTTTCTACATGTCTCGTACCTTTTCTGTGCCCCAGTTCTTCCACTATTGTCTTCTTTTGTGATAGATATTTGCTACTGTACCATTTTATTCTCTTTGATTAAATATTTTTTAGTTATTTTTTTATTAGTTGCCCTGGGATTATAATTAACATCATAATTTGTAATAAACCACTTCAGATAAGTTTCAATAGTATACAAAACCTTTGTTGCTGTATCAGGCCATCCATCCTCTCTCATGCTGTTATTGTTACAAAATACATCTTTATACATTGTGTACCCACTGACATAGATTTATAAGTATTGTTTCATGCAGTTGTCTTTTATATCATGTGGGGGAAAAGAGGTGTTACTAACCAAAAATATATTAATGCTGACTTTTATATTTACCTATGTAGTTACCTTTGCTGCTGTTCTTTATTTCTTCACCTGGATTCCAGTTGCTGTCTAATGTCCATTTATTTCAGCTGAAAGGACTCCACTTACCATTTATTAAAGAGCAGATATACTGGCAACCAATTCTCTCAGTTTGTTTGAGAATGTCTTGATTTCTCCTTCTTTTTTGAAAGATAGTTTTTACAGATACAGAATTCTTGGTTGACAGGAATTTTTTTCTTCTAGCACTTGAACTGTGTCATTCCTCTGCCTTCTGGCCTCCCTGGTTTCAGATAACAAATAAGCCATTAATCTTATTGAGGATTGCCCATACTTGTACATGACAAATCACTTCTCTCTTTCTCCTTTCAGGGTTCTCTCTCTCTGTCTTTGTCTTTCGACATTTTGATTATAATGTGGAGATCTCTGAGTTTTTCCCACCTTGGATAAACTTTTGAAGGTTCTTGGATATGCAGATTCACCTATTTCATTTGGGAGATTTGGGGCCATATTTTTCTAAACTATTATTTCTTCCCTATTCTCTCTTTCCCCTCTTCTGAGATAGCCATTGCACCTATATTCATATGCTTGATAGTATTCTGCAGGTCTCTTAGGCCCTGTTCATTTTCCTTTATTCAATTTCCTTTTTGTTCCTCAATTTGGATAATCTCAGTTGACTTATTTTTCAGTTCTCCAATTGTTTCTTCTGCTCACTCAAATCTGCTTTGGAACCCCTTGGTGAATTTTTTATTTCAGTTATTGTTCAACTCCAGAACTTCTGTTTGGTTCTTTTTTATATTTCTGTCTCTTTGTTGCTGTTCTCTATTTGGTCAGCTATCATGCTCATGGTTCCTTTAGTTCTGAGAACATGAGTTACTTCAGCTCTTGAGCATTGAACAGAATTGATTTGAAATCTTTGTCTAGTATGTCCAATGTCTGGGCTTCTTAAGGGACAGTTTCTATTACACTTTCCCCCCATGTATGGGCCATAATTTCTCATTTCTTTGCATGCCTCATAATTTTTTTTGTTGAAAACTGGACATTTTGAATATTATAATGTGGCAACTCTTGAAATCAGATTCCAACCACCCCACCCAGAGGTTGTTGATGCTCCATGTACATGTGGCTGCTGCTGTTTGGTGACTTTTCTGAACTAATTTCATCAAACCAGTATTCTGTACTGTGTGTGGCTATTGAAGTATCTGTTTGACTAGCTTAGTGGTCAGCTAATGATTCAACAGATTCCTTAGACACTGAGGGTAAGCTACCTTTTTCTTGAGTATTTTCCCACTTTATGTAAACCTTGAACTAGTTCCCAGAGTTCAGATAAAGTTTATGGCCAGTTTATTGGCTGTTTCTGTGGAGTTATGGGCCCTCAGAGTTTTCTCCACTGCAGTTTCTGCTGACTTCATCTCAGCCAATTATTATTATCTATAGTTACTGTATTTATGTAATTTCCTTATTTTTTATTAAAGTATCATTGATGTGAAATCTTATGTTGGCTTCAAATATACAACACAGTGATTCAGCAGTTACCCATATTGTTAAATCCTCACCCCCTCTAGTGCAGTCAGTGCCAACATAGTGAGATGTTACAGAATCATTAACTATAGTCTCCAGGCTATACTGCCTTCCCTGTGACCAACCTATATTGTGATTGCGAATTACTGTGCCCCTTAATCCCCTTCCCTCCCCCCTTAGTAACTACTAGTCCCTCTCCATGTCTATGAGTCTAGCTATTTTGTTCCTTCTGTTTTGCTCAGCCAATTAGTTTCCAGATATATTTGTCTTTGATGCTTTTTCAACTTCTCTGTGATACATTTAGGTGTGGACTTACTCCTGTTTGTCTTTCTTGTGAATTGTGCTTCCTGAGTCCAAAGATTCTTTTTTTTCCCATCTATTTTGTTAAAGTTTCATCTGTTATCTGTTCAAATATTTCTTCTACCCCTTAAAAAAAATGTTCTCTCAGGGGCATTACGATTGGCAGACATAGGGTGGGGGGGCACGGGGGGGACTGTACAGCTCAGAGAAGACAAGTAGTGATTCTCATCTCACTACACTGATGGACAGTGACTGTAATAGGGTTGGTGGGGGGGACCTGATGAAGGGGGTAGTTTAATCATCACAATATTGCTCATGTAATTGTAGGTTAATGATACTAAAATAAAATAAATTGTAAAAAATAAATAAATAAATAAAACCTAATCCCCCTTTCTGCCTGAAATGATAAAATAAAAAAATAAATAAATAAAAATAAAAATAAAACCTAATCCCCCTTTCTGCCTGAAATGATTAAAAAAAAAAAGTTCTCTCTCTGGAGCTCCTATTAAGGATGATATAACACCTCTTCCCTGTTTCTTAACTGAATTTTCCAATGTTTATATTTTCCATCAGCTTTGTCTAAGTTGCTATTTATCCTTTCCTCTGAGTTTTAAATTTCCATGTAGCCTATATTTATGATTTTTAGAAGTTACAGGATTTTTTTTCAAAACCTCCATATTTTTTGTTAGTCTTTTTTTTTAATTGTTTTTTATGTCTTCAAGCATTTTAAATAAACTTATTTTATAGTCTCAGGGTTCCTTCTCAGAAGCAGGGGATACAGTGAGGGGACACAGATAGGGTCATGATGTCACAGGATCTCAGTACAGAAAGCTTTCTTGTGGATGGCAAAGCCAAGAAGGGCTGGTGCCATCATCTTTCAAGCCATCAGAGCCCCAGCAATGCCAGGGACACCTAAACTTGGAGCAAGGGTCCCAGGAGACCTAGAGACTAGAGCACTTCCCAGGTCAGCCCTCTCCCCACTCTATCACAATGGTTGCTTCTTCAGACAAAACTTCATTCTCATTACATACTAATGTCTGTTTGCCATGGAAAAAAAACACATGATGGAGAAGAAAAATAAACTAAAACCACTCACAGTCCTAGTTCCCACATTTGGGTGTCACGACCACACTTGCCCAGTTCCCTGCTGCCTTCCTTGATTTTTCTCCATAGCACTGAGCATCGTCAGGCCAACCGCACATTTTACTTATTCACGAAGCCTGTGAAGCAGGTATTTATTACCCCTGTGTTGCAGATGGGTAGACTAACACTCCAGGGGCCGCCACTGTCTTCCCCCTCCTGCTGACTGTCTGTCTGTGGCCCCATTTCTGCCGCACAGCACAGCCCATTCTCTCTATTCCCAAGCCTCCAGGTCATACCCATCGCCTGCCTTTCCACTCTGTGCTGGTAAGGACACTACTATTATCTTCGTGCAAGTGATCTTACCCTTTGGGGCCAAGAAAACAGGGAAGTGAGGAGTCTCATCTCCAAACCCCATCTCAGTACCGGGGCTCCCATGGTTTTCTAAGAGAACCAGTTAATGAACTCATACCTGGGCATTTGCTTCCTCAAATACGTGCCTCATCTCCCCTCCCAAAGGGCAGGCTACTGGAATGTATTTTGCAGCTGAAATGTGAACCGCTCCCCCACCCCCGGGCTCACACCATGGCTCAGGGTAGGAGTTTGACCTCACTGGGTCTCCAGGTCACCTCTAAAGTAAGCATACGATTCCCTGCCTCGTAGGATTCAGTGAGATTCTGTAGGTAAAGTCCTTGACACAGCGCGTGGCACACAGAAAGTGGCCAACACACGATTGTATAATTAGGAACCTCTGCTCCCCCTGCTCTCTGTAACCCAGCCTTTGCTTTGCTTGGTGGAGACAGGAACTCTTTTATTTTTTAGTTTTGAGAGCTGATGTGTCCGCTGGGGAAGGACTCGTGATAACTAAGCTTTGAGGGGACTTGTGTATAAACTATAATGCAATAGCATAACTGCTGGGTGCCTCCAGGGTGAGATGGGTGCGCACTGCACGAGGGAGGAGCACACAGCTGGACCCTGGGCTCCAGCCTGGTCTCAGCCTGGGTTTAAGGCCAAGTACAAGCCTGGCGTTCTCGCACCGTGCCTCATGTGGGGGTGAGCAGGGCAGCTACCTACTGGTGGAGGTCTGGCTGTGCGGAGGTTGGCAGACAGAGGTGGGGTGGGGGTAGGGGGTGCGGGGGGACGGAGGTGCAGAAAAGATAGTTTTCATTCCCCCATGAGGTACCAGAGCCACAGCAGGCCCTGGGGGTGTAGAACTCTGTACTCTTGCAGCTGCCACGCTGGAGGCGCAAGAGCTCCCAAACCGGCACACTAAGCAAGAGATGAAGGCAGAGGTGAGCCGTGGCCAAGAAGGGGACAGGCCTGGCCTTTGCGCACACCCCTTTTCCCTCCTGCAGCCTGAGGACTGAATCCTATTTTTGTCCTCCTGTGACAGGAGGAAACCCTGGCTGGGGAGATTACGTGACTCCACTGTGGGCACCCAGCAGTCCCTGGAGGCCCAGCCTCAGTGCTGCTGAAATCCCCAGAGCCTGGGAAGGAACAGGATGGTGGCTGGCTGGGGTGGGGTCAGTGAGGGCCCCCAAGTCCCTTCCCAAGGCAGCCCTGCTTCTCAAGAGGCCCCAGGTAGGTGTCCTGCACTAGGCCTGAGGGGTAGTGTGAGCCCAGGGCCCAAGATGCCCACGTGCAAGATCCTGCCACATTCCTCTTACAGGTTCTGCTTCCCAGAGACTTGCCGTGTCTCAAGAAGGTCACTGTGCC
>JAQQAC010002172.1:2876681-2919259 GCA_029783875.1 Phataginus tricuspis
ACATTCAGGTCTTTGATCCACCTTGAGTTTACCTTTGTGTATGGGGTTAGACAGTAGTCCAGTTTCATTCTCTTACATGTAGCTGTCCAGTTTTTCCAACACCAGCTGCTGAAGAGGCTGTCCTCTCCCCATTGTATATCCAGGGCTCCTTTATCAAATATTAGTTGACTGTAGGTGTTTGGGTTAATGTTTGGATTTTCTATTGTGTTCCACTGGTCTGTGGGTCTGTTTTTGTGCCAGTACCAAATTGTCTTGATTACTGTGGCTTTGTAGTAGAGCTTGAAGTCAGGGAGCGTAATTCCCCCTGTTTGATTCCTCCTTCTCAGGATTGTTTTGGCTATTCGGGGTCTTTTCTGGTTCCATATGAATTTTAGAATTATTTGTTCCAGTTCATTGAAGAAAGCTGTTGGTATTTTAATAGGGATTGCGTTGAATCTGTAGATTGCTTTAGGTAGTATTGCCATTTTGACAATATTGATTCTTCCTAGCCAAGAGCATGGGATGCATTTCCATTTGTTAGTGTCTTCCTTAATTTCTCCTAGGAGTGTCTTGTAGTTTTCAGAGTACAGGTCTTTCACTTCCTTCGTTAGGTTTATTCCTAGGTATTTTATTCTTTTAGGTGCAATTGTGAATGGAATTGTTTTTCTGATTTCTCTTTCTGTTAGCTCATCATTAGTGTATAGGAAAGCAACAGATTTCTGTGTGTTAATTTTGTATCCTGCAACTTTGCTGAATTCAGATATTAGTTCTAGTAGTTTTGGAGTGGAGTCTTTAGGGTTTTTTATGTACAGTATCATATCATCTGCAAATAGTGACAATTTGACTTCTTCTTTACCAATCTGGATGCCTTGTATGTCTTTGTGTTGTCTGATTGCCGTGGCTAGGACCTCCAGTACTATGTTGAATAACAGTGGAGAGAGTGGGCACCCCTGTCTTGTTCCCGATCTTAGATGAAAAGCTTTCAGCTTCTCGCTGTTAAGTATGATGTTAGCTGTGGGTTTGTCATATATGGCCTTTATGATGTTGAGGTACTTGCCATCTATACCCATTCTGTTGAGAGTTTTAATCAAAAATGGATGCTGAATTTTGTCAAATGCTTTTTCAGCATCTATGGAGATGATCATGTGGGTTTTGTTCTTCTTTTTATTGATGTGATGGATGATGTTGATGGATTTTCGAATGTTGTACCATCCTTGCATCCCTGGGATGAATCCCACTTGATCATGGTGAGCCTCTTGCTTTTCTGACTGCAAAGGCAGGTGGTATGTGGGCGGACATGTGGGAACAGATGAGGGCAGTTCAGTCTGGCCCTCGGTACAGGGACCGTGCATCTCACCCAGACACTTGCATGTGTGCGTGGCGCTCTGCTGAAGTCTGCTGCTGCCCGTGCATTTCTGGGTGGGTCTGTAACAGCCCACCTCAAGCCCCGTCTGACAGGGCTGCTGGGGTGCTCTGCAGCAGCCCCTCGTCGTTGACTTCTGCGTTAGGCCCGGAGTCAGTCAGTCCCACCACAGGCACCCTCAGAGCTGGTTCAGTTCCAGACACCACCATGAAGCCGGCGTGGTGGGAAGCCGGTCAAATGAGGGCTGGTTTCCAGTGCACGTGGAAGTCCCATTCACACCATACTGTGTCTAAGAGAAAAGCACATACCTTCATTTAAAAACACTTTATTGCTAAAAAAATGCTAAGTGTCTGAGCTTTTCAGTGAGTTGTAGTCACCCACAGATCACTATAAAAAACACGACAACGAAGAAGTTTGAAATATTGTGAGAATCAGCAAACTGTGACGCAGAGACATGAAATGAGAAAATGCTGCTGGAAAAAGGATGCCGTAGATTTGTTTGTGCGGCGCTGCCACAAACCTATGATCTGTTCGAGGCACAGTTTCTGTGAGGCGCAGTATGAATGCGCCATGCCTGCACCCAGAACCTGTTCTCTCTGATCCTGTGGTCTGTTGCTTTTGATTCAGCACCAAAATTCTAGATGATGGGTCATCAGAAGACTTTCTCTTTGAAGAAAGAGTAACATTGTGAATATCTTTCCTCTTGCAGTATGCTTTCTTTTCACAGGACCCAAAGCATTTGTCATGTAAGGCATTCCTAGTCCCCCCCAGAGCCCTTCTGGGGGTGCTTCTGAGGTCCCAGGCCTCCTGTGTAGCTGCTGCAAGGGCCTCTCCAAAGGCAGTTTTGACAGCACAGTACTTTTGCCTTTTGAGTCAATTTTAAGAGGGAGATGTGATGCTGCAGTAAAATCAGAGGGTGAAGAAATGGGAAAGCATACTAGCTTCCAGACCCCATGCTGGGACCCAGAAAGGCCAGCCCAGAAGGAGGCGCCGGCTGTTTGGCAGTAGGTGCAGCCTCGCAGAGGCTCAGACCCAGAGGCCAACAAGACACGCAGATCTGCAGAAAGGCTGCGTGTGTAAGAGAGGGGGCTTGTGGGCGGTCCCCAGGAGGCGGGCCTGTGGCTGCCGGCCACATCCCCTGCCCCTGTGCCTGCACTCAGTGCCCAGAAAGGGAGGAAGGGTGTGCTGGGGGCCCATGCTGAGGAGGCCCCAGAAGTCAGGCGGTCGCTGCTCCCCACAGGACGTGTTCGAGATGCGGTTTGCCAAGATGCCGGATGAGCCGGCAGAGGTGCCGGCGCTGCCCGCTCCTGCGGCTCCTGTGGTCAGCAAGGGCACGGAGAGCAGCCGCAGCAGCGAGGAGAGCTCCTCGGACTCGGGCAGCTCAGATTCGGAGGAGGAGCGGGCCACGAGGCTGGCGGAGCTACAGGAGCAGGTGAGCGGCTGGGGCCTGAGCCAGCCAAGGCGCCACACGGCCCCCGGTGAGCCCATTCACTCCTCCCAAGGGCCGCGGCTGGCCTTCCCTGCCATGCCGCCAGGTGGGGAGCCTGGGAGGTGTCGGCTGAGGGCCCCTTGGCGGTGCCTGTGGGCCCTGGGTGCCTTGGTCTGCTCCAGAAAGGTCGGGAGGCGCCGGTGGAAGCCGTCTCGAGGTGCAGGGCCGGGGCAAGGACTCTGTGGCCTCCTCAAGAGCAAAGGTGGTGCACCTGGGCCTCTGGCCACCTGGGCCTCTGGCTCCCACTGCTCTGCTTTGCTTTCCTCATTTGCAAAATGAAACTAATGCTCTTCTTTGAGTTTCTGAAGATGAACTGAGGACAATGTAAATTGTTTTCCCCAAGCATTTGGCAGCCACCAGGTGCTGGATTTCGGGGCGCCTGGCAGGGAGAAGGGAGAGCAGAGCAGAGGTGGCCCTGCAGTCAGTGGAGCGGGGCTGGCGCCTGAATTTGAGCTGAGCCTCCTTAGAGGTGACCCTGTGGCCAGGCATGTGCGAGCATGGTGCACATCGTGGCCCCTGTAGCCTGCTAGAGACTGGAGGCGCCATTCCTCTCCTGTGAGGAGCCCCGCACCCAGAAGTGTGTAAGCGCTCAGCATGTGTCAGGCGCCTGGCAGCACTGGGTAAATGCAGGATCATTTTGATCGTGTAGACCTGCTGGGTCGTATCCAAACAGCTTCCAAGAGTGGCTGTGAAAATCTCCTTTGTACAGACATTTAACCCTCTATCTAGAGAGTCTTCCTCATCTGAAAAGTAATGAATAATAGGAAAAATGATAGCTACCACTTATCAAGTCCCTATCGTTCCCCCTCTGTGGTCTAAGCATCTCACCAGGCCTATCTGGTTGCTGTCAGCCGCCTGTGAGCCAGACACCTTACCTGTTTCTTCAGGTGAGGAAGTGGAGACCTAGGAGGCTCCACTGCTCTCCCCAGGGCATGGGTACTGAGCGCTCAGCGGGGCTTTGACACCATCTGCTCCTGGACCTGTCTGGCTTCCTAAGGAGGGGTGTGGCCCAGGCGCTCATGGTTCACCTCCCTGAACAGTGGCCCCAAGGGCACCCCAAACCCTGCCCCTGCCCCCTGTGGCCCTCTTGGGCCAGCCAGAGAGCCCTGCTCAGCCGCCTGCTCTTTTCTAGCTGAAGGCTGTGCACGAGCAGCTGGCCGCCCTGTCTCAGGCCCCAGTGAACAAGCCAAAGAGGAAGAAGGAGAAGAAAGAGAAGGACAAGAAGAAGAAGGACAAGGACAGGGACAGGGACAAGGAGAGGCACAAGGCGAAGTCCGAGGAAGAGAAGAAGGCCAAGGCGGCCCCGCCCGGCAAGCAGGCCCAGCAGAAGAAGGCCCCCACCAGGAAGGCCAGCAGCACGACTGCAGCCAGCAGGTGGGCCCCCTGAGCCCTGAGCTGCGGGCCGGGGCCGGGCTGGACTTCATGCCTCGCCTGAAGGTCCCGGGGCCCGGGGAAGGGGCTGGGGAGGTAGCGGTCCCCCCACCTGTGGGGACCCTAGGGATCAAGTGCAGTCTCTGCTGGGAAGACAGCGGGCCCTGGAGGGTGTTGCTCGACTGTCTGTGGGGCATTGGAGTGGTCACTCTGCCTGGTGAGGACCTCAACTTCTGGAGGCTCTGGGGACATTTTCCTGATCTGGGCCAGGGAGTTTTATTTGGGAGGCGCTGGACCTCCATGACGGGCTCCTGACACCCCTTTCCTGGCTTGCCTGGAAAGCAGAAGGTTGGGTGGTGGGATATGGCAGAGGCTCAGCTCCCTGGTCCGTCCACCTTCTGCCTGGGCTCCTGCCAGCGCCTGGCACTGCCCTGAGCAATGCTTGCCACTGACAGGCAGGGGCGACAAAGGGAGGTGAGGGGATGGGGACACCACTCAGGGCCCGATGCCTCTCCTGGCCAGGTGGAGGGAAGGCTTCCCAGAGGAGGGCTGATAGCTGTGCAGGAGCAAGCTTGGCAGCAGAGGAGGGTTTCCAAGAATCAGGAACAGTGAAGACAAAGCCATAGAGCCAGTAGACGTATCCTTGGGGGAGTTCGGGCAAGGTTGGCAGCACTGGAGAACAGGCCAGGTCGGGAAGAGGGTGGGTTGAGGCTGCCAAGGTCGGACAGCTTTGTTGAGGTCTTTGCCTTAATGCCATCTAAAGATGGGCGGGGTGGGGGGGTCATAAAAGTGTTTCCGCTGAAAGTAGTCACATCCTGGCCCGTGTGGAGGGTGGGTTAGTGGAGATAAGAATGGGAGAGAGGCTACCCCTTTGGAGGTCCTTGTGGTTATGCAGGAGAAGTCGGGTGGCTGTGGAGATGGAAACGTGTTGTTTTGAGAATGTTTGAGAGGCAGAAGGGACAGGCCCTTGTGCCTGGAAGTAGAAGGGCCGCGTGGAGCCAGGGGTCGGGCTTTGGTAGCTGGGTGGATGGTGGTACTGTAGAGTTACGGGTAGTGGGGATGGTCAGGGTTTTCCTCCCCCATCCCTCTCTCCCTTTTGGAGTGGGAGGCAGAAATCATGTTTTCTTGGGTCTCTGTCTGGTTCTGGTACAGGGTAATGCTGGCCTCAAAAGTAAGATGGGGTGTACCCTCACCTTCTATTTTCTATTTCTAGGGTAGATAGAATTAGTATCAGTTCTTAAATGTTTGGTAGAGCTCCCCAGTGAAGCCCTCTAGGCCTGGGATTTTCATTTTGGGAAGGTTTTTCACCACGAATGCATAGATAACAGGACTAGTCAGGTCATCTTTCCTTCTTGAGTGAGTTTTGGAGTTTTATGCCCCTCAAGGTGTTGCTCTGCTTCTCTTGAGTCGTGGAATCGCTGTTCAGAGGCTTGTGTGCAACAGTCCCTTATCCCTGTAACACCTATAGGGCCTGTAGTGATGTGTCCTTTCTTTCATTCCCAGGATGAGTGATCTGCCTCTGTTTTTCTAGTGAATCTGGAGAGAGATTGACTAGTTTTATTGGTAATTCAAAAAACCAGCATTTGATTTCTTTGGTTTTTCTCTGTTTTCGCTTTAATTCATTTATGGTCTTATTTTTGCTATTTCCTTTGTACTTAACTTGTGCTTCTTAAGCAGCAGGCTGATTTTGAACCTTTTCTCGTGTAAGCATTAACGCTACATGTTTCCATCTAAATTCTGCTTTGGCTATATATACCCCACAAACTGGACATGTTGTGTTTCATTTAGTTCAAAATATTTTCTAATTTCCCTCCAGGATTCTTTGACCATGGCTTACATAGAAGTGTGTTGTCCAAATATTTGGGGACTTTTTTCCCAGATATTTTTCAGTTACTGATTGCTAGTTTAATTCCATTAGGGTCAGAGAACTTTTGTATGGTTTCAGTACTTTTAAGTTTGTTAAGATGTATTTTATGGGTGAGAATATGGTCCATCTTAAAAAGAATGTGTTATCCTGCCATTGGGTGGAATGCTGTATAAATGTCAGTTAGGAAACAAAAAATCTTTAAAACCCTAAACAGACAAAAACATGTCAGTGAGGTTAATTTAAGGTTGGTGGTGGTGTTGGGGTCTTCTCCAGTCTTAACCATTTGTTGATTAATAACAGAGAGGGAATTGTTGAATTCTCCAGCTGGAGTAGTTGCGGATTTTTCTGCTTCCCTTCGGTTCTTTTCATTTTTTGCCTCGTATATTTTGAAGCTTGGCTTTTAGATGCACACGCATGTTGGACTGTGATGTCTTCCTAGTCAGTTGACCCTTTTATCATTATGTGATTGATTGGTGTTGGCATGGTGTGTATTCCCTCCGTTGTCCTGCCTCTAAGCTGCCTCTGCCATTATGTTTAAAGTGGGCTTTGCATAGACAGCATATAAGTTGGGTTTTGTTTCTTGTCCACCCTGACCAATCTTTCTTTTTTAATTGGTATGTTTAGACCATTTATAGTTAATGTGATGATTGATCCTGTTAGATTTTGGCCCACTATTCCATTCTGTTCTGTCTGTCCCTCTGTTTTTTTTTTTCCTTTGTCTCCTTTTCTGCCTTCTTTGGATTATTTGAATATGGAGGACAGATTCTGACCTGTTGAGTTTGAGATGTCTGTGGGCACTGAGGGGAGCTGTTCCCTGGCCGAGGCCTGGAACCCCCAGCGGCATCTGCTCGGGCCCCTGGAGCAGGGCCTTCCGGGTCCCCGGGGGCACAGGTGCCGTCCTCAGACAGCCCGGCTTCTCTGCCTGGGGTGCCCCTTTGGACCCGCCCCCCGGTTCTGGAGAGGAAGGCGGCCCGAGCGGGGCCGGGGCCCTGTGTCCTGACGGCCCGCGCCTCCCGCCTCAGACAGCCCAAGAAGACCGGCAAGCAGGCGTCGGCCTCCTATGACTCGGAGGAGGAGGAGGAGGGCCTGCCCATGAGCTACGACGAGAAGCGGCAGCTCAGCCTGGACATCAACCGCCTGCCCGGAGAGAAGCTGGGCCGCGTGGTGCACATCATTCAGTCCCGGGAGCCCTCGCTCCGCGACTCCAACCCTGACGAGATCGAGATCGACTTTGAGACTCTGAAACCCACCACTTTGCGGGAACTAGAGAGATATGTCAAGTCTTGTTTACAGAAAAAGCAAAGGAAGCCATTCTGTAAGTGGGTGGGGTGGTTGCAGCCCCCTCCCCCTCCCGCCTCTCCCCCTCCCCCTCCTCGTGGCCCCTTCAGTCCTGGGCAGAGAGCCAGGCAGCCTCCTGGCCTGGGAGCAGGTCACCACCACAGTGTTTTGTGCCCCAAGGACATCAGCCTGTGCTCAGCCGGGGGTAGAGGGCTTGGCCAAGATCCAGCTGCAGCTTCTCCCAGAGCCCTGCTCTAGCCTGGGGGCAGCGGTTGCCCGCCTTGGCCTTGCCCAGGGAGGGCAGGACCCCTCAGTCAGCCGTCAGTCCTGAGCTCCCTTTCATTCCTGTGCCAGTTAAGGTCCTGAGGCTCCATTAGGGGCCTGGGCTGCGGGTGATCTCCTGATGGTTTCTGCCAGGGCAGACGAGTTCCCTTTTGCCTGGGGTTGAGGGTCCAGAGGCCTCCGAGAATGGACACCAGCACTGGCCTGGGCTCACCCTGGACGTCAGTGACTTTACCAGCCAGGATCGCGGCACTGCCTGGGTCAGCAGGTCCTGGGAAGTGAAAGGAAGGGCAGGCCCCAGGCAGCCCCATAGCAGCAGAAGAGGGCAGTGGTCCTGGCCCGCAGAGACACCCGGGTGCCCCTAAGCCTGCGTGTGGCCCCCTCTGTGCTTGGTCTGCATTCCTGAGGAGGGCAGCCGCCTTCTCCTGGATGCAGCATGTGACCCCCCTGTAGTCGTGGTGCACTTGACCCTTGGTAAGTCACCCGTGGACTCAGAGTGGCTGCAGAGGCCAGGGGAGAGCCATGGCCCCAGCGAAGGAGAACTGTGAGTCAGAGGTCAGGGCTTCAGGTCCCAGCTCTGCCCTTCAAAGAGGGGGGTCGCCAAGCCACACACGCGTGTCTGTGTACCTGTCTGGATGGGAACAGTCCATCCCACCTCGGGAGTTTTGTGATAGTTATAGAGAAGGCTTGGCTTGGGGCGAGGCTCAGTGCATGTGGGGGGTTCCGTGGTGTCCCCTTGGGTAGGGCAGGCATTGGAAGCATTCCCCAGGGCAGGGGCTGTGCCACTGGGAAGCTGCCCGTCAGGACTCCTGCGGTGGCCAAGGGCAGTGAGGGCCAGTCTGCGCCCCGTCCTCCCTCTGCCCCTCCTGCCCCACAGCGTCAGCCTGGTGTTGTTCCTCAGCGACCAGCGGGAGGAAGCAGGCGGCCAGATCGAAGGAGGAGTTAGCTCAGGAGAAGAAGAAGGAGTTAGAGAAGCGGCTGCAGGACGTCAGTGGGCAGCTGAACAACAAGAAGCCGGCCAAGAAAGGTACCTGTCTGTGGGCCATGCGGCTCCCAGGCAGTGGGGTCTCCTGTCGGTCCCCACTGCTGCTCTCTGTCCGGAGTGGAGGTCAGCAGTAGCAGAATGGGCAGCAGACCCGGGTTGAGCTGTGGGTTCACCACTCAGTGAGCCGTGTTTCCTTAGACAAAGCTCTTGACCTCCTGAAACCCTGATTCCCTTGTCTGTAAACTGGGGACCACAACCCCAACCGGCATGGAAGGCATGTGTGAAACTCCCTGGAAAGGGCTCTCTGGAAGGGCCCAGCTGTGGTCTTTCTGGGGTTGGGCCCCATGGCTTGGGAGGGACTGGGGTCCCAGCCACAGCATCAGTGGGTCCCGGCCCCTGTCTGCGAGCTTCCAGGCTTCCGCAGGCGGTAACCCTAGTTCCCTGCACAGTAGCCAGTATCACAGGGAGGGGAGGCTCTAGCCACCAAGCCTATACTCTGTGGACTTCAGGGTCTTACTGTAGGTGAGCAGGGGATTTGGTTCCCTGCCTCCTTTCTCTGGGGCCAGTAAGAAAGGACAAATGCCTTTTTCCCCTCCAAGGATGGGTGGGGCCCACCTGGCAGCCAGAGTCCTCTGTCCTGGCAGTCACACAGCAGGTGGGTGGCCCAGCATGGCCGGGTCCTGCTTCATGGGGCGAATAGCCCCAAGCACTGTACCGAGGGCCGGCCCCATGGTCGGCCCTGGGAAGAACAGCCTGGGCACTGCATCATCACTGCTGTGACCGGGGACTGTCTTTACATGGTCAGCCTCCCCTGCCCCCGTCAGTTCCTCTGCGTAGATCACTTTCAGTGTCCCCAGGCGCTGGCATACTTAGTCTTGCTGACTCCTGCACTGTTTTTACACATGCTTCTGACATCCAGCTTGTGTGTCTCCTACCACCAGCACCCAGCAGTTCAGCCCTGACTGCGTCTAGCTGGAGTCAGTGCAGACCACACAGGTGAAGGGCTCAGCCCCAAAGGCTGCCCCCACCCAGGCCTCCCAGGCCTCTGACCGATGGGCTGTAATCGGGGCTTCCTGTAGCCCCAGTTCCATATCCGTCCTCAGGTTCAATAATTTGCTACCATAGCCCATAGAACTCAGAAACGTACTTTGCTTACTGTTATGGTTTCTGTGAAAGGACACAGTTCAGGAACAGCCCGATGGAAGAGGTGCACGGGGCAGGGTGTGAGGCAGGCCCTCTTCAAGCGCGGCCGTCCCCCAGCACCTCTGTGTGTGCCCCAGCCCCGAAACTCTCTGGATCGAGTTTTTGTAGGGCTCCATCTCCAGTGCTCCTGTCCCTGGAGATTGGGGGTGAGAGGGCTGTATTCCCCACCCCCAGTCACTTGGCCTGACTGGTGACAGCCCACCCAAAGTCACCCACTAGCATAAGCTCAGGTAAATAGCAAGCCATTTTTATTGGGAGATTCCAAGGGCATCGGGAGCTCTGTGCCAGGGCCCAGGACAAAGACCAAACACAGCCTCTTTGATGCATTCATTCATTTCAGCAAATAGTTGTTCATATTTATTAAGTGACCGGGTCCAGGACCAGGTGGGTGGTGGGTGTAAGGAGGCCATGCAAAGCCTGTGAGGATGCGCGCTGCCGGCGGGGTGGGGGGGGAACGTGGGCGCCTCTCACCTGCCCGTTTCCCCCAGAGAGATCGGGCTCTGCGCCCTCGGGAGGGCCGTCGCGGCTCAGCAGCAGCAGCTCCTCCGAGTCCGGGAGCAGCAGCTCCAGTGGATCCAGCTCCGACAGCAGCGACTCCGAGTGAGCTCCGGACTCAGTGCAGAGCAGCCCGCGATGTGTGCTCGCCGAACCCTGCAGAGTCCCCTTCGTTAATACACGACTTTGTTCCATGACGTGCAGGCTTTCTTTTTAATTCAGTGTTATGGTATCTTCCAGTTTTTGCTTTAATAGGTCAAAGATCTTTTTTGTGTGTCCATTAGACTTTATGAGAAGGTGTGAATCTTCAAAGTCTTTTTTGGTAACTGAATTCGATCGCTTGGAGATGACAATTTCAAACGCTGACCTGATAACCGTAGAAAAATGTCCAAGATATGACCTGAAGGTTCTTGCAAAATCCCTCTTCTGATGCCCCACCTCGTCTATAGCTCCAGAGAAAGTGTTTTCAGTGGAAATTTCTCTGAAGTGGTACTGTATTTGGAAGCTCTTCGCCTTGCAAGCAGGAGTTGTTTTGTCACTTGGGCTCTGAGCTCTGACCCCCGAGGCAGAGGAGGCACCCTCTCCTGAAGGACACAGGACGGACGTGCCTGGGAGAGCCAGAGTGGGCTCCAGTCAGCACCTCGTGGTGGGGGGCGGGTGGGGAGGCATGGAATGGGGGCACACGAGCAGTTCTGATCTCCCTGGTGTCAGGAGCCCCTGGGAGGGGACATGGCGGCTGCGTGTGTAACGTGGTTTCCATACACTGAAACTTTTACCTCAACTTAAAAAAAAAAGATACTTTTTTGTAAGGTTCAGCAGTTTTCTACGAAAGTCCAGCCCAATGTGTGTCCCCAACATGTTAGCGCTGCCGCACACTCTGGAACCATTTCCCGATTTCATGTATATATGAAAACTTTATTTATTAACATCATTGGTCATTTTTAAAAAAAACAAAACTGCAGGAGAAATGCATTAAAAAAAATAACAGAAATGCAGGCTTTTCAGTGGTTTGAAGGGGAGCCCCAGACCTGCCCAGACAAGGGCCTCTCCCCCGGGTGCTAGCTTCCTGTCACCTGCGCCGGTGCTCAACCTTGTCTGCATGCCCACCCTCTGGGTTCCGTGGGGTTTTTGTTCTTTCTTTTGTGTACAAACAGGTGCGGACCGCACATCTTAATTTTTTATTTTGTTTGTTTAGTCTTTTGTATTCACTTCTGGTCTCTCTAGGACTATTTTAAAAGAAATCAATTTAGGGAACCCCAGTTATATAATATAAACTTTGTAATCTGAGAGAAAAAAATGTATAGTAAATCTAAGTCTTGATTTTTAACTTTCTATTGTAAAAAATAATAATAATAATATACAGAGTTTAACCGAAGGTTCTGTTTTGGTTTTGTTTTTTTCCAGAGACTGCCATATGGCCTTTTGAGGGCAGGGTGCCCCGTGCTGCCTGCCCAGGCTCTGAGCATTGTGGCTGTGGTCTAGAATGCAAGGGTCAGCCTTCCAGGCCCCCACGCGGGGCACCCCTCACTCCATGCCTGCGGGGGCTGCGGCCGCACGGCCGTGCAGTCTTCCAGCCAGCCGGAAGGGCTCCCCTTGGCCTGGTTTCTGCCTCCAGGGCTGAAAGAGCCTCTGGCCCCAGGAGGGCTCCTCCCTGAAGACTCCGCAGGGCTCCCTGCTCAAGCATTTTCCGGGTAGCACAGAAATGACCAAAACAGGGCATTGTCCCAGGCCTCCCTGTGAGGCCTTCAGCAAGGTGGGTGCTGGAGGCGGAGCCGTGGGTGGCTGCCTTTTGCCCGGTGGGGGGTTCTTGTGCCAGCACTGCTGGATGGACAGTGGGACTAGTCGTCAGTTTCCTAATAGGTAGCAACTGTAAGGAATCATAAAATCAATGGTGATGCACCAACCCTTATAGTTATGGATACCCTTGATGGATACAGAACTCTGGTGAGGCAGTGGCTGGCGGATTACCATTTTTCATACTGCTGGTGATTCTGACACTTGGTGAGTTTTGAGCCAGTTTGTTAAACTTTTAATTAAGTTTTGTTTATAATAAAAATATATGTGGATTTTAAACTTGCCATTTTTTAAAGGTACCCTTGGTTTTCAAAGTTGTTTTCTAAACAGATCTTTAATGAGGTATTTAAACTATGACTTTAAGGAATTAATACATTGCAGAATCAATAGGTCTTAGAGCAGGATCACATCGGCAAGTCCAGCCGTGCACATCTGGGAGATAAACATCCGAGTCGCGGGTGCCTGGAGGTGCGTGTGGGCGTGCGTGGAACACCTCTCCAGCTGTGAGACAGAGAAGGGTTACCTGTGAGCTGCTCAGGGTGGGGGCAGGGGACATCTGGCCCTGGAGTCTAGCAGGCGGGAGCGCTTCAGAGCTTATCACGACCCACTGGCTCTCTGTGACATGTGGATTCTCAAGCCAGCTTTGCTCCATTCACCCAGGAAGGATGGATCACTGGTCTGGCAGCTCACCGAGGGCTGCCGTCCATACTGAGCAGGGGGTTCCTGGGTGCTGTGGCTTCTCAGGCTTTCTGTCCAGACTTCAGAGCTGGTTTCAGAGTTTTGGGGGAACCTGCTCAGCCCCCTCGAGATCAGCCTGCAGGGTTTGTCATTTCAATTTCTCTGTTCTGGGAGGACCGCAGTTGGACAAGCAGAGTTGGTGCAGTGCTGAGAACTGTAGGGCAACTTTTCAGGTGCTTTCTTCAAGGGTAAAGGAACAGTGTGTTAAAGGGCAGGTTGGCCAGTTAAGTGGGTGTGAGCCCCTGAGACCGAGGGGGCAGGCTTCGGGTGCTCACTGAATTCCAGAGACCCTTGCTCATGCTGTGTGGTGTCATCTTGCTTACAAACTGTTAAGATGCGTTTTCTTTTTCTTTTTGTTCTTTTGCAACATTCACGTCTTTTACAGTCGTTTGGGAAAAAACACCACCCACGATAAAGGATTTGTTATATCCAGTGTAGCGCTGTTCCTTAATACTTCCAGGAAGTTTTTTTTTATATTTAAAATGTTACTTTTCTGTATGATGTGCATGCAAGTTTACCGTAACTTTTCTTAAACTTTTTAGTGCCGTTTCTAGTATATTCCTGTAAATGTCAGTTACTGAAAATGAGTCCAATGTAAGTAGTTTTAGCTTGTTTATTGCAATGCTGGCCTCAACACAACAGAATAAAAATGGTAGAAAGTACTCTTTGATGTTTCTGGTAATCATGGACCCTTCTCCTGGGCATTTGTTTTTTTTTTCATAATAAAAGGAAAAACCCAACCAAACACGGAGGTGCCTGTGTGTGCCTATTACTGCGCTCTGGGCGGCCCCACCTCCGCCTGCGTGTGCTGCTGGCTGCGCCCACCTGGACGCTGCTCCCAGCGCTTCCCTCACTGGCGCACAATGGCTGGTAGGGGTGTGAGCGCCTCATTCTCCGCGTCCTGTAGCTCCTGGCTGAAATACCCAAAGCAGCCAAACGAGGATTTAAAAATCTGCTTCAGTAGCCTCTGGCCTCAGCCTGGACTGGGAGGCACCCAGATTTGGGGAGCGTCATTTTGTGCTTCACTAAGAATGTGAGTCCCTTCTTCTCAGTTAATTAGCATTCTAAGAACAGGCCACCCTCCTCATGGATATGCCACCCTCACTCAGTCACCGATCCTCCGGGCAAAGCCTCTGACCGAGTCCTCGGTCTGCACTGAAGTGGTATATCCAAGGCGGTAAGCGTCAGACTCCTGTCCAGCTGGCCAAATGGGACATCCCTGAAACCACATTGGACGAGCATTTACATGCTGAGGTTTCCACCATTCTGTGCGGAGCCCAACACAGTAGTGGCTTCAGGAGAGAAAGAATGAGGTGCCAAGACAAGTGAGAGTTGACACCGTTTGCAGAATAGTCACGGCTATTCAAGCCAGGCCTAGCAGACTTCTTGGGAAAAGGTTCACGTTGGCCCAGGTCCAGGCCTGATGACAGCCCATCCCTGGGCACGTGTCGCCCTAGTCCAGACTCTTACCCCTCTGTCATCTAGACTTCCCCAGGGACAGGGACTGGGCTCTGTCCCCCTCAGTGTCCCCAGCCCCAGTGGGGGAGGCCCACTCCCCAGGCTGCCTTCAGGCAGGTGGTGTTTTGGAGTACTGTAAGCAGCTTAGTGCCAGCTGTCTATGAGCAGCCTGGCCACCTGCCCGCCCTGACCTGTGCAGACGCGCTGTGGCCAGTGCTCATGCTTGCAGGCGCTGCCTCTGTGCTGAGGGCCGACCCCACTGGGGCTGTGGACACTGCCTGTCCTTAGGTTAATGGGGGGTGGTAAGCATGCAGCACAGGTTTTCCAGAGAACTCTGCAGTTCGTTTTCTTCCCAGGCAGGCCTTATAAACTGAAGAACTACAAAGATGTTGACGGCCTATGTACTGGGCCTGGTTGGACTAGCCCTCCTGCAGAGGGCTTTCTCGGTGGAGATGGCCAGGTTTCTTTTTTCAACTCCAGGAGGTGATTCAGGCAGTCCTGACTTGCGCCTCCCCACCTGAGGCAGCGAGCAGGCCGAGAACCTGGCAGCAAGCGCCAGGCCTCCAGCTGGGTGTGTTACGGGGTGGGCTGCAGCCTGACCCAGCAGTTCCACTCCAAGGAGGATGTTTGCCAGCAAGCGTGCATACCTGCGAGAAGCATGGTGAGACACACTCAGGACACGCTGCGCACGGCGGCAGCAGGAACCGTCTCTGCCCGCTGTGGACGCACAGGTGTGCTGCTAGCCGTTCATTCAAGGTGCGCTGTAAATGCCCTGCCTGTACAACTGAGCAAGAAAAGGTGACAGAACAAGATGCCTGGTGCGGGGCGCTGCCTCAGAACCCTGTGACGGCACGTACCTGCACCGAGCTGTGGCCCGTGGGCTCCGGAGGACACGTTTGCTTTGTGCATTTCTGTGTTGGGGCTTTTAGCCATCATGAGATCCTACTGTTGTAAAAAAAAAAAAGAAAAAACAAAAAACAAAACCAAGTTAAGATAGGAATGAACACAAAGAGGTGAGGAAGGAAGGAGAGCCCCAAAGGATATTTATTTAGAAAAAAAAATCAGCTTTGACAAGAGAGACACATTTGCATAGCCACACAGGCTTTACATAAAGCAGACAGCACATAAAATGACTCCTGAACTCTGCCCACAGGTAGGCTGGGGCTGCCTGTGTGCAGTACTGACCGACATGCCTCAGGCACACGGGCACGGGGAGCTGCGGCCATGGGGCACAGCGCGGCTGAAATGCCAGCTGAGCACCTGCTGATTTCAGCCACGTGACTAAATCTGAACCGACTAAACAACTGTAGAACCTAATTTTTGGTTTCCTTAAGTGTTTTTTGGATGCACCGGCCCACAAGCTAAGTATTTGGAAGCCAGTGAAGAAGCTACCGCAATACACTACACCTGATGAGCGTTTTGGTCGGCAGACAGGAAGTGCAGGGGCGGGAAGGTTCGTGTCGCAGAGCCGCGGCTGCCGCCGTTTAGATTAGATCCATCTCGGTCCTGCACGGGGACTTCCAAAAAGACATGATGCCAATCTCTTCACCTTTTTCAAGATCTGACTCATTCTTCATGGGGCAGAAGTGAATACTAAAAACAACTCGTACAACCACTTGAAATGGTTATGTTTGTACGGGGCGGCTCTCCTGCTCCAGCATCTGGTGGTGCCCAGCGGGGCTGTGCCTGTGGGGCCCGGCGGGCCAGAGTCCAGAGGCCAAGCCGTGCGACAGGGCTGGGGAGCCGTCGTCAGGGCTCTTGGGTTCCCACCCCACAGCCTGTTCACATTCACTGTTCAGAATGGACCAGAATCCACGGGACAGCTGAATGAAACAGGCGTATTCCTCACAGCGCAGCGCCTTGTCCAGTGGTTTTCATGCTGGAATTACATAATTGTGCAGAACCTGGACTGGCCTGTGTCCCGCGAGACCCCAAGCTTGTTTCTGTCCCGGACTAGGATGGCCTCGTTTCCGTACTGTGAGTACCACGCGCTCTGGCTCCTGCTCAGGTGCGTCCTGGGGGGGGCAGCCTCCAGCTTCAGCTGCTGCCTTTGCCAGATGGACAGGGAGGTGTCCCTGTACCGCTGCCGGGCGTGGCCCTCGGACAGCGCTTTCTCTGCCAGAGGGACACGGCCACTCATCACTGGCCCCCCGCACGGTGCTCCTCAGCCAGTCCTGTGTGGGCAGCTGCTGACCGCTTTGCATTAAGTGCACTAATTACGATTTTCAGCAGTTGGGTCTGGGGATCCCTTATTGAAATGAATAGTAGAAATGAATTCAGACCTTTTGTAGGCAACACCCTTAGGAGGGCTGCGTGGCAGGGAGACTTGAGGAGCCTCTGAGCATGGTGAGAAGACACCAAAGAACCATATGTGAGAGGGCACGCGGCTCAGTGGCGCCTTGGCCACAGCTCTTCCCGGTGACTGTCGCGTGCACTTATTTAGGTTTGGAGTGGCCAGGGACCAGGCACCCAGCTCGGGGACTTGTCAGGCGCCTACTGTGATTCAGATGCCATGGCTCGGACCGCTTAACTTGAAGAGATGTGCGTGGTGTCCTGAATGAAAGGACATTGTACAACTCGACGGAAATTGACAGCAGCTCCTTTAACTGCCGTGGCCGAGCTGCACTTGGGGCAGCACGGGGGTGCCGGGGACTTGGGGCCAGCGATGTTCAGCGCTGCTTCTCTGGCCTGTCTTCAGCTCTTCCCCGGGGTAGCGCTGCAAAGGAAGCGACAAGAAGGACCCGTGGCCAATGGTAGGTTTTACGGCGCAGCGCTTTTAACTCCTCGGCTCAAAGCCTTAATCAAGCTGCCTGACCCATGTCGGCATTTCCCTCCCTCCCTCCCTGGGGACCCAGACTGAGCCTGGGGTTAAGACACAGACCCGCCCCTCTCCCAGTTCCTTTATCACCTGACCGGGGTGACGCCGGGGAACCGCCGGTCCCGTTGGCGTCCGTATCTGTGCAGTAAGTCCCAAGAACTTGAAAGGGCCCAGGGTTCCGGGGGTGCTCCCGGCCGCGCCCCTGGGCTGCGCACGCTGGGACGGCCCGGTGCTCACCAGCCGCCATCCGCGAGGCCCTGGACCAGCGGGAAAACGGACGTCAGGAGAAAGCCAAACGGGGCGCGTCCACAACCGCCCCCGATGCTCTCCCACCAGGCAAACTCAGCTTCCCTTCTGCACGTGACCCCATTGCCCCTCCGCGCCTAGGGCGCCCCCACCCGCCTGACCGGCCCCGCGGGCGGTCCCGGGGCCTGGCCCACGCCCCCGTCCCCCGCCTCCCAACCACAGCCTGCGCCTCGCGTCGCCGTGCGTCCCCTCCCGAGTCCCCCGAGGCCGCGCCCCAATCACCGCCGCGGGCCCCAGCGACCGGCGGGCGGTGTCTCCATGGCAGCGCCGCAGGCGTGCGAGCCGAGCGCCGAGGACGGGACGGCCGGCGTGACGAGCCGGAGCCATCGATCGCCCCGCGGGGGCGGGGCCTTCGCCGTGGGGCGGGGCGGCCGAGCGGCCGCGTGGTTGCGCTCCGCCCTCGCTGGGTCCCGCAGTTGGACTGCCGGTGGTGCTGTGTTGCTGCGTGGCTGCGTGTGCGCTGCCCGTGCTGTTTCTCACTCCCGTTACTCGTTGCATCTGTTCTAATAATTCAGCGTTGCCCGGGCACACTCAGAAACGTGTCTCTAATTCACCCACGTCAGCAGCAGGCCGCGCCCACCCTGCCCTTGGAGATCAGGTGTTTCCCTCGCGCCCCACCTCAACCCTTACTCCCAAAATACTTTCACTTGGTGTCTGCCCTTTGCCTTACTGAAGTTTCAGTTTACGGTTTCCCCCAACGCTAGTTTAAAAACCCGTGGAAACGGCCATCCATAGAACAGTTTAAATGCACGCTCTTCCCAAGGACACAGAACCTTTGTATAAACTGGCCCCGCGCCAGACCATAAATCAGTTTCAACACATTTCCAAAGTATTTACATCGTGCATAAATAGGGCCACAGGAAAAATCCCCTATAAAACAACAGTAAAAAGACAACTAGAAGAAAACCCATTATACTTGACCATCAATAAATATATTTCTAAATTTTTCATGGACCAAAGAGGAATTCATACACAAAGTTTAAAATATTTTAACTGAAAGATGATAAAAATACAGCACATCAAAACTTCGGGGATGCTGTTTGTCTTGCCAATGGGTTTCAGCCCTGGGCAAGTTCGCTATGGATTCAGTGTGACCAAAGAAATGACAGTAGAACGTTCTTGGGGTGAAAGGGTTTATTACCCGGCTTGCTCTCCTGGTGGTAGATCGAACACTAGTGTCTCTGCCTCCGCCCGGAGCACTGGGCCGAGCCCTCTATATAGCGCAATAATAGCTTATTGCCTACGGGTGTGGAAGCAGTAGCCTAGCAACAGGCCAGTTACATCATCAAGTAGTTTAGGGTCAGGTGAGGATTCTGGCCATAGGAACTTCTGTTTTCCCCACATACACATACAGGGTATACATTTGACATAGGTGGAAACTCTTTGTACTGTCTTTGCAATTTTTCTGTGATTCTAAAACTGTCCCAAACTAAAATTTAAAAGTCGCAGAGGTGAGAAGAAATTTGCATTATGTATCATTGATAAGGGACTTAGAGTCCAACTGGAGGACAGAAATCACACCAATGATTTGACCAGAGAAAAATTAATAAGGATTTGCTCTCAACTAGGTGACTTTAAGGATGAAGTAAAGACCTCCAAAGGACCACAGAGGCAGCAATGTCAGGAAGCAACTACTCCCAAGTGTAAAGGACCAGAGAGAAGAGGGCAGAATTATGAAAGTTTAGAAGCCGAGAGGAGGGCTACTACAGAGCAGAAAGACGTGTGAGGAGGTGTGCTGACAGCCACAGCCCGTGTCTCTGCACCAAGAATAGGGTCCCCAAAGGTCTGGGACCCAGAGCCCGAGGAGGGGGCACCAGCCAGCTGCTACCTCCGTGCGGCTGCAACGGGATCAAGTGGGTTTTGTGCTTGCTGGAAAAACTACAGACTGAATTCAGCTGCTGCTTCAAGAGAGCCTATGAATTGTCGCTTGGGGGGTGGAGGGGACTGCAGGCTGGTTGGTGGGAAGCCCTCAAGGAGCAGAGGAGGGTGGCCAGGTCCAGCTTCCTTCCCTGGCTGCCGACTACCTCCAGCTCCCTTGCTTGCCGGAGCAAAAGGAAAATGAGGTTTGCAGATACCTGGCGCCTGCATCAGATACCAGGTGATGAAGGAGGTTTAGATCTGGGTTTAATGTTAAAGGTCTATGGGTGACAGTCACACATCATAACTGGTACGGACTGTTCATTTGTTCAGTCAACTTCCATACATACATTTCTACACATACTTGAATTTCGTTATTGTCTTGCCAGTGGGTTTCAGCCCGAGGCAAGTTCACTGTGGATTCAGTGAGACCAAAGAATGACAATGGAACATTCTTGGGGTGAAAGGATTTATACCCCACTTTATTCCCACAGTGACAGGTCAAGTGCTAGAACTGCATCACTCAGAGCGAGTCTGCCTGCAGCAAGCCGGTCTCTGCCTCTGGGCCTCTTCACCCCTACAGCGTCTCAGTCTCTGTCCTCTGCTCTCCTGCAGCCATGCGGCCGTGCCACCGTGTAGCCCAGAGCACTGGGCGGAGCTCTTTATATAGAGTCAGTAGCAATGTATTGCCCACAAGTGTGTAGTGAGCTACCCTAGCAGGACCAGGTGAGAATCCTGGCCATAGGAACCTTCATTGTATCCACAGTTATGACAAAAGCAAACAAAAATCAAATACACTTGTGCCCAGCAAGATGCCAACTATCTTCCCACTAGCGTGAGACAGTCTCCAGCTCTCCCCAAATCTGAGATGCAAAGTCCCAACAGCCATTGCCTTCTTATCTAGGCTTTGTTACTTACCTTTCCTATCCAGTCTCCTCTTTGAGTGTTCTTCTATCTGAAACTAAATTGCCAAGTTAACTTCTAAATGAACTTACTAAAAGCATTAAGGGGAATGGGGAGATAAAAGACTAACTAGATATAAATAGATGCATACTTAAGCTGGGGAAACATGGGCACCTTGTCCTTTTTCCTGTGACAGTCATAGGTGTGACCTGTGCTCTCAGCAAGCAGTTCAGCTGGTCTGGATTTCTCAGTAACTAGTGGGGTGACTTACACCGTCCTTCCTGAAGGGCATAGCCCCTCGGTTATCCTCTATTGGCTCATGTATTTTGGTTGCTGTAGTTTTCCATTTGGGGTAGAGATCCTAAAACACCCCTAGACTGATCCCCTGGGTTCCAGACTCAGTCCCGCCTGCCCTCAATCTGAGTCGACAGCTCATGTTCTCCTTGGTATCAGGGATCGCTCACCCAGCCAGGAAGGCCACCCACTTTTTAGTGATGAGATGCGGTGGTGTGGTGTGAGGAGCCCCACATTTCCAAGTGGAGATCTCATCTTCCAAATCAAAGGGGCCACAGCTGTGCTCCCTGGAACCTTCCATTCCTCCCTCAGGAGCCGCAACTTCTATGCTATCAGAGTGCAGAGATGTGGGTCAGGATTCAAACTTCTGGGAGGCACTGTCAGAAGTAGAAGAGATGAACCCACTTCCACTCTTGGGTCCTGGACACCTGTGGTCTGGCTGTGGGGGAGACAGCACCACATATTTGTCTGTGGGTCAAAGCATCCAGTTGAAACCATAATCTCACGCTGTCTTACCAATGGGTTTCAGCCCCGGGCAAGATCGCTATGGATTCAATGTGACCAAAGAAATTGACAGCAAAACAGTCTTTGGGGTGAAAGGGTCTATTACCCGGCTTGTTCTCCCAGCCGTAGGTCGAGCACTAGCGTCTCTACCTCCGCCCAGGGCACTGGGCCGAGCTCTCTCTATAGCACAATAATAGCTCATTGCCTAAAGGTGTGAAAGCGGTAGCCTAGCAACAGGCCAGTTCATCATCAGGTGGTTTAAGTTCAGGGAGGATCCTGGCCATAGGAACCCCAACTTCCCCACACAGACTTCCACGGTGGTGTCCCCAAGGGGTGCTGTAACCACGTCCTCGGGAGGCTTCTCCACTCTCTACTAGGCGGGCAGTTCTGGGTGACTGGGTACATGTAAGACCGGTGGCTTCCGCGGGCATGGGTGCCTTGTTTCCCTCCTTAGGCTCAAGGACGAGGTCCTTACTCGGGAGCACCGGCGTGGAGAACCTCAGTGATCCATGAGGCCTCCCTAGGTCCCCAGGTGACGGTCCTGACAGAAGAATTAAGGCAGAGAAAGCAGATCCACGTCCAGAATCCATGGTGATTCCGGGGAGACTGAATCTCTGTCCCCTCCACAATGGATGAGTCCAGTGCAGCAAGAGCGCCGCCACTTGGCCGGCTGGATCCCCCGGGTGCTGAGCCCATAACAGGCTCTGTGTGGCCCCTGTCCCTCCACCTGACCACATGACACATGGGCCCATGGAGCAAAGGGCACAGCAGCTGGGAAAAGAGGCCGAACACCTCAGCAGAACGGGATTCTTTCCAAATCCTTAACCATGCAGGCACACTGTTTGCAGCCCCTGGAGAATGGGTGTAGATCCACACGATAGAAGAGTACTGACTAATACAGAAAGAAACCAAGTATTGACACCTGCTTCAACATGGGGGACTCTTGCAGACGTTACACTAAGCGACGGGAGCCACTCACAAAAACCACAGGGGCATGACTCCACTGGGAGGAACTGTGCAGAGCGAACAAATCCACAGAGAGCAGAGTCAGGGTGCTCGGGGCTGAGGGGAGGAGGGAGGAATGCCAAGTGACAGCTAATAGTGAACAGGGCTTTTTCTCAAGGGGCTACCGGGTTCTAGAGTTACCTTGGGTGACGTCCCAAAGCCCCGTAAAAGCTATAAATTGTATGTCTTCAATGGGTGAACCGTATGGTGTATGACGATAGCTCTATAAAGCAGGTTTTTAAAGAGGAAACTTTCCCAAGATGTCAGCGGAAATGGTGGAACAGGGAACTCTGGGTTCTGCGCCTTCAGAAAGGCAAGGGAAAAAATAGGCACACACTGCCGGAATGAACTTTTTGCAAGTTGGGAAATTAACAAAAGGCTTGCAGCAACCCAAAAGCTTTATTAATTTTTTTTTTAAGACGGGTTTTGGGTAAGAACAGTGAAGATTTTAAGAGCTTCGTACTAGTGTTGACAGTGCCAGCTTCGTCCGTAGGGGCAGAGAAGGGACAAAATGAGAAGAGGACTTTGACCCCAAGCCTCAGACAACGCACCAACACAGGCGACAGTCATCAGAAAGGAAAAATAACTCGCAGAGTGCAGCCGAGAGCCGTGAGGAAGCAGCAGAGAGACTGACGGGCATATTTGGGGCTGTGCCGCAGGGCACTTCCTCAGCAGGACCTGCCACCTCCTCACCGTGGGGCTCTGGGTCAGGCCCTTTTCTTGAAACCAGGGAAGCAGCCATAAGCCTCCATTTTGGCAACTGAGGCCTGGGTTTGGGGGTGCCAGACCTGGAGATTCCCCTGCTCCAGAGGTCAAGCCACACTGTAGTGGCCGATTCGCTCCTGGGACCAGGCGACCAATTACACCGGCGTGGTTTCCCCTTCCAGGAGTGCCTGCTGCCCCTGTTCGGGATGGGCCCGTGTGGCTTTGGCACTTATGCTGCCGCTTGGTCTCAGCCGCTCTGGGACCGTGTGACCTTGAACCCCCCTGCAGCACCCTTGCTCTGCAGAGACAGCTGCCAGGCATTTCCCAGGGATCAGCGGCCCTGGCTGCTGTGGTTCTCAGTGTCTGAGGGTAGCGGAGGCGCTCTGGGACCACGCAGGGCATGCAGCGGGAGGTGGGCAGGGCCGGTAACTGGATAAATGGGCCCTCACCGTTGTGTTCCTTCTCTTTCATGCCCGTTGAGGCTCTGGCATTTCGATCTCATTAAACAAGCTGCTTTGGAGTCCAGATCCAGTCAACTCCAGCCACTCAAGCTCCACTTTAAGTCCTGACACTTGGGTAAGGGTGCTGGTATGGGTATGTCTGTCCTGGGTCTAGGGCTTAGAATCCATTCGCACCCACATCGCCCTGGTTTCTACCGATGTATATGAGCAAAATCTTCCCATCCTTTCAATGTGTGAACGGTTCCCTCTTGGATCAGCCTTCAGCCTTGCCCCCGGAGCACGCTGACATCTGAGCCTACATATGACTCAAGGGGCAATGGGGGTGTTTGGGGGGACTAAGCATCTCCTTCCATGACAGTCTCCCCAGGTGAGGTTATTACTGTGATTTGGAGTTATTTCCCGAGCAAGAGAGGCTCCCAGGGGCCGGGGATTGGAGGCCCTCGGCTTCCTCTGGGTCTAACCCGAGTCTCAGGGCCCCAGTCCTTCCCCACCAATGTCATGAACTTCGCAAGACAGACTTGGCAGGATGGGGAGTCACCCAGAGTGGTTCTGCAGCCCATCAAATATCACCTGGAGTCCAGCTCTCAGCAACACCGGCCTGGCGGCTGCAAGAAATAAGAAATTCCTTTAAGTTCTTGGTGGAGGTGCTGTGGGTTGTTTTTTTTTTCCACCATAACTCGAGCTGAGAACCTAAGGCCTTTGGTTTCCCTTCCTGTGCAACTCTTCCCGGTGCTCAGAAACGTCCACCCCACAGCCCGGCCCCTGCCGTGGTCACGTCAAATGGCCAAGCGTCCCCAGAGACACCTTCTGTAGGCTCCTCGTCTCCATCAGGCTTGGGGAGCCGCCGGATCGGCTGCGATGCTGCGACGTGCCTGGGTCACCCGAGCCCCCCTCTCAGCCTGGAGCTCAGCAGGCTGTCCATGCCCAACGCCCTGACCAGCCACTCTCCTAATTCCACATTTGAAAGTTGGCCCTCTGGGGCCCCACCTGCTACCAATTTAAGTATCGTCAAGGTCCCAAGAGGGAACAGAAACCACACCAGTTACTAGAATAAAGAGAACTTAAAAGAATTGTTAAGTATGGAAGGTGTTAACTTAGGTCACGGAAAGCAAAGAAACGCACGGAGGTAGCGAGTGCAGGAAGTAGTCACCCGCCCGGGGCCAGAGGACCAAGCGAAGAGGTGAAGATGGAGTTCGGGGATGGCCCGCGGAGACGGTGGGGGGGCTCTCTGGGCAGGGAGACAGACCTGCACCCAGGCCTCTGGGGAGCGGCTGGCGGCACGTCCCTGGGGCGTTCACGGGAGCCTGGTGCTGCCAGTGTTGAGAAGCTCCACTCCCCGTAAGTGCGACAAGACGGAAGCATGGCCGGCTCACCGCTGCAGCCAGAAACCGGCTGGAAGAATGGGTTCCTCTCAGCTTGTAGCCTCCCTGTAGCGCCCCCTGCTGGCGGAACCTGAGGGAGCTGCAGAAAGGCAGCCCCAGCATCACAAAGCTGAGTCTAGAAGGGGCCGGTTGGGGCTGACAGACATTAACTTCCCAGCTGGTGCAGGCCTCCTGTCCAGAATGTAAAAATGATACCTGCAATTTAATGAAGAGACGAACCAACACACAAAAAAAAGTAATCAGGAAAATCCGAATTCAGTTCACAATGTGAAACCACTGACATCCACAGAAAGTCGAAAAGTGAACACATGGACCAAGCCAAGCGCCGGTGATGGCAAGAACGGACAGCATGGTGGCGACTGCCTTATGCTGGCGCGGGAAGGCCAACTTATGAGACCGCTCTGGAATACGACGTGTCATTTCCATGAAACCTGAGGGTACCCATGACCTGTGATCCGGCAGGTCCACTCCTGGAGATCCTTCTGGCAGAATGGTGGGCGTGTAGGCACGTGGGAGGGAGTGTGCACAGGCCAGAAACCACCCGGCGTCCGTCCTCATTGCAATGAGGAAATAAATGGTGGCGCATTCACCCAGAGGAGTACTTAGAGGGTATAGCAATGACACTGAATTAATGATAACATATAAAAACATCAAGGAATCACAGAGACAAAACACTGAGAGAGTAGAAGTCAGCCCACAGATTGAAAACCTCTGCTGAATGATTCCATGCATGTAAAATTCAAAAAGAGGCATTACTACTTATAGTATTTAGGGTTGCGTGTGTAGATGGTAAAGCTGCCAATAAAAGTCAGGAAGTGAGGGCCGCAGATGCGCGCATAGCCGTGTGCTCGGTGGGCAGGGCAGGGGGTGCGACGGGGGAGAGACTGCTGAGCACTTCGAGGGCTCGTCAGAGTTCTGATTCCCAGCCTGGTGGTGGCTATGCAGGTTCCTATTTTGTAACATGACAAGAAGCCGTGCATTTGTGTTTTATGCATATTCCCATATGTTATTTCACAGAAAAAAATCTTAAAAAGGAAGCTAAGTGTAGGTTCTGAGAAAAACAGATATTACCTAATGCCAGACATATGATCGCGCCTATAAATACATTGTTATTTTTATGCATGGGCACAGTAACATAATCATCTTAAAGTAACAATTATTCATTGTATCTAATAACTAGTCAGCATTCCATTCTTACTCCCCTGATGATCTGATAAATGTCAGTATATAATCTGTTTGAAACAGGACCCAGACATTCAGTTACACTTGGTTGAATGGCTCTCAGACCTCTCTTCATCCATAATACTTCCCCATTGCTTCCCCCTCCACACGCACACTTAATTGTTGAGGAAGCCGGGCCAGATGTCCTGCAGAAGTCTGCACATCCTGAACTTGGCTGATTTCAGCCCCATGGTATTACTGACTTGTTCTCCCTCCTACAGGAAAACTGGGGGTTAGATCTAGAGCATCGATCAGACTGAAGTCCAATTTTTTTGACAACATGCTTTCATGGGTGGTGCTGTGAACTTCCAAGCACATCGCATGGTGGGTAGGCACATGCTGTGTGGCTTTCTCTCTTTCAGTATAAAGATTGACCAGTGGCTCTGGGGTTTGGCAGCCTGATCTCCCCAGGACAAATTTCCCCATCAGTTGTTTTTTAAAATTATTTTTCTAATTAAGATATTATTGATATACACTCTTATGAAGGTTTCACATGAAAAAACAATGTGGTTACTACATTTACCCATATTATCAAGTCCCCACCCATACCCCAATGCAGTCACTGTCCATCAGTGTAGTAAGATGCCACAGATTCACTGTTTGCCTTCTCTGTGCTACACTGTCTTCCCCGTGACCCCCCACACCATGTGTACTAAACATAATACCCCTCAATCCCCTTCTCCCACCCTCCCTCCCACACCCCTCCCCTTTGGTAACCACTAGTTCCTTCTTGGAGTCTCTGAGTCTGCTGCTATTTTGTTCCTTCAGTTTTGCTTCGTTGTTATACTCCACAAATGAGGGAAATCATTTGGCACTTGTCTTTCTCCGCCTGGCTTATTTCACTGAGCATAATACCCTCTAGCTCCATCCATGTTGTTGCAAATGGTAGGATTTGTTTCTTTCTTATGGCTGAATAGTATTCCATTGTGTATATGTACCACTTCTTTATCCATTCTTCTACTGATGGACACTTAGGTTGCTTCCATAGCTTGGTTATTGTAAAAAGTGCTGTGATAAACATAGGGGTGCATATGTCTTTTTGAATCTGAGAAGTTGTATTCCTTGAGTAAATTCCAAGGAGTGGGATTCCTGGGTCAAATGGCATTTCTATTTTTAGTTTTTTGAGGAACCTACATACTGCTTTCCACAATGGTTGAACTAGCTTACATTCCCACCAGCAGTGTAGGAGGGTTCCCTTTCTCTGCATCTTCGCCAGCATTTGTTGTTCTTAGTCTTTTGGATGCTGGCCATCCTAACTGGTGTGAGGTGATATCTCATTGTGGTTTTAATTTGCATTTCCTTGATGATTAGTGATGTGGAGCATCTTTTCATGTGTCTGTTGGCCATCTGAATTTCTTCTTTGGAGAACTGTCTCTTCATATCTTCTGCCCATTTTTAATCGGGTTATTTGCTTTTTGGCTGTTGAGGTGTGTGAGTTCTTTATATATTTTGGATGTTAACCCCTTGTCAAATATGTCATTAACAAATATATTCTCCCATACTGTAGGATGCCTTTTTGTTTTGTTGATGGTGTCCTTTGCTGTACAGAAACTTTTTAGTTTGATGGAGTCCCATGTGTTCATTTTTGATTTTGTTTCCCTTGCTCGAGGAGATACATTCAGGAAGAAGTTGCTCATGCTTATATTCAGGAGATTTTTGCCTGTGTTGTCTTCTAAGAGTTTTATGGTTTCATGACTTACATTCAGGTCCTTGATTCATTTCTAGTTTACTTTTGTGTATGGGGTTAAACAATAATCCAGTTTCATTCTCTTACATGTAGCTGTCCGGTTTTGCCAACACCAGTTGTTGAACAGGCTGTCATTTCCCCATTGTATGTCCATGGCTCCTTTATCATATATTAATTGACCATATATGCATGGGTTTATATCAGGGCTCTCTACTCTGTTCCACTGGTCTATGGGTCTGTTCTTGTGCCAGTACCAAATTGTCTTGATCACTGTGGCTTTGTAGTAGAGCTTGAAGTTGGGGAGCATAATCCCCCCAGCTTTATTCTTCCTTCTCAGGATTGCTTTGGCTATTTGGGGTCTTTTTTGGTTCCATATGAATTTTAGAACAATTTTCTCTAGTTTGTTGAAGAATGCTATTGTTATTTTGATAGGAATTGCATTGAATCTGTAGATTGCTTTAGGCAGGATGACCATTTTGACAATATTAATTCTTCCTATCCATGAGCATTGAGTGTGTTTCCATTTATTGGTGTCTTCTTTAATTTCTTTCATTCATGTCTTGTAGTTTTCAGAGTAAAGGTCTTTCCTTGGTTAGATTTATTCCTAGGTATTTTATTCTTTTTGATGAAACCGTGAATGGAATTGTTTTCTTGATTTCTCTCTCTGCTAGTTCAGTGTTAGTGTATAGGAATGCCACAGATTTCTGTGTATTAATTTTATATCCCACAACTTTGCTGAATTCAGATATTAGATCTAGTAGTTTTGGAGTGGATTCTTTAGGGTTTTTTATGTACAATATCATGTCATCTGCAGATAGGGACAGTTTAACTTCTTTGTTGCCAGTCTGGATGCCTTTTATTTCTTTGTGTTGTCTGATTGCCATGGCGAGGACCTCCAGGACTATGTTGAATAGAAGTGGGGAGAGTGGGCATCCTTGTCTCGTTCCTGATCTTAAAGGAAAAGCTTTCAGCTTCTCACTGTTGAGTATAATGTTGGCTGTGGGTTTGTCATATATGGCCTTTATGATGTTGAGGTACTTGCCCTCTATACCCATTTTGTTGAGAGTTTTTATCATGAATGGATGTTGAATTTTGTCAAATGCTTTTTCAGCATCTATGGAGATGATCATGTGGTGTTTGTCCTTCTTTTTGTTGATGTGGTGGGTGATGTTGATGGATTTTCAAATGTTGTACCATCCTTGCATCCCTGGGATGAATCCCACTTGATCCTGGTGTATGATCCTCTTGATGTATTTTTGAATTCAGTTTGCTAATATTTTGTTGAGTATTTTTGCATATAAGTATCTATGTTCATCAGGGATATTGGTCTGTAATTTTCTTTTTTTGTGGTGTCTTTGCCTGATTTTGGTATTAGAGTGATGCTGGCCTCAGAGAATGAGTTTGGAAGTATTCCCTCTTCTTCTACTCTTTGGAAAACTTTAAGGAGGATGGGTATTAGGTCTTCACTAGATGTTTGATAAAATTCAGCGGGGAAGCCATCTGGTCCAGGGGTTTTGTTCTTAGGTAGGTTTTTGTTTACCAGTTCTATTTTGTTGCTGGTAATTGGTCTGTTCAGATTTTTCTGTTTCTTTATGGGTCAGCCTTGGAAGGATGTATTTTTCTAGAAAGCTGTCCATTTCTTCTAGGTTATCCAGTTTGTTAGTATATAATTTTTCATAGTATTCTCTAATAATTCTTTGTATTTCTGTGGTGTCCGTGGTGATTTTTCCTTTCTCATTTCTGAGTCTGTTTATGTGTGTAGACTCTCTTTTTTCCTTGATAAGTCTGGCTAGGGGTTTATCTATTTTTTTTTTGAATTCTTTTTTTTTTTTTTTTACAATTTGTTTTATTTTAGTATCATTAACCTACAATTACATGAGCAATATTGTGATGATTAAACTACCCCCTTCATCAGATCCCCCCCACCAACCCTATTACAGTCACTGTCCATCAGTGTAGTGAGATGAGAATCACTACTTGTCTTCTCTGAGCTGTACAGTCCCCCCGGGGTTTATCTATTTTGTTTATTTTCTCAAAGAACCAGCTCCTGCTTTCATTGATTCTTTCTATTGTTTTATTCTTCTCAATTTTATTTATTTCTGCTCTGATCTTTATTATGTCCCTCCTTCTACTGACTTTGGGCTTCAGTTGTTCTTCTTTTTCTAGTTTTGTTAACTGTGAGTTTAGACTGCTCATATGGATTGTTCTTCTTTCCTGAGGTAGGCCTGTATTGCAATATACTTTCCTCTTAGCACAGCCTTCACTGCATCCCACAGATTTTGCAGCGTTGAATTATTGTTGTCATCTGTCTCCATATATTGCTTGATCTCTGTTTTTATTTGGTCATTGATCCATTGATTATTTAGGAGCATGTTGTGAAGCCTCCATGTGTTTGTGGTATTTTCATTTTCTTTGTGTAATTTATTTCTAGTTTCATATCTTCATGGTCTGAGAAACTGGTAGGTACAATTTCAATCTTTTTGAATTTACCATGGCTCTTTTTGTGGCCTAGTATATGATCAATTCTTGAAAATGTTCCATGTGCACTTGAGAAGAATGTGTATTCTGCTGCTTTTGGGTGTAGAGTTCTGTAGATGTCTGTTAGGTCCATCTGTTCTAGTGTGTTGTTCACTGCCTCTGTCTCCTTACTTATTTTCTCTCTTTGGTTGATCTGTCCTTCAGAGTGACTGGAGTGTTGAATGTCCTAGAATGAATGGATTGCATTCTATTTCTCTTTTTAATTCTGTTAGTATTTGTTTCACATATTTAGGTGCTCCTGTGTTGGGTGCATAGATATTTATAATGGTTATATCTTCTTGTTGGATTGACCCTTTATCATTATGTAATGTCCTTCTTTGTCTCTTGTGACTTTCTTTGTTTTGAAGTCTATTTTGTCTGATACAAGTACTGCAACTCCTGCTTTTTTCTCCCTATTAGTTGCATGAAATATCTTTTTCCATCCCTTCACTTTTAGTCTGTGTATGTCTTTGGGTTTAAAGTGAGTCTCTTGTGGGCAGCATATAGATGGGTCTTGTTCTTTTATCCATTCAGTGACTCTATGTCTTTTGATTGGTGCATTAAGTCCATTTACATTTAGGGTCATTATGGATAGGTATGTACTTATTGGCATTGCAGGCTTTAGATTTGTGGTTACCAAAGGTTCAAGGTTAACTTCCTTACTATCTAAGAGTCTAACTTACTTAATATGCTATTACAAACGCAATCTAAAGGTTCTTTTTTTTTCTTCCTCCTCCATTCTTTATATATTAGGTATCATATTCTGTACTCTTTGTCTATCCCTTGATTGACTTTGGAGATATTTTAATTTTTGCATTTGCTTAGTAATTAGCTTTTCTACTTTCTTTGCTGTGGTTTTATTACCTCTGGTGACAGCTATTAAACCGTAGGAACACTTCCATCTATAGCAATCCCTCCAAAATACACTGTAGAGATTGGTTTGTGGGAGGTAAATTCTCTCAGCTTTTGCTTATCTGGAAATTGTTTAATCCCTCCTTCAAATTTAAATGGTAATCTTGCTGGATAAAGTATTCTTGGTTCAAGACCCTTCTGCTTCATTGCATTAAATATATTATGCCACTCCCTTCTGGCCTGTAAGGTTTCTGCTGAGAAGTCTGATAGCCTGATGGTCTTTCCTTTGTATGTGATCTTATTTCTCTCTCTGGCTGCTTTTAATAGTCTGTCCTTATCCTTGATCTTTGCCATTTTAATTACTATATGTCTTAGTGTTGTCTTCCTTGGGTCCCTTGTGTTGGGAGATCTGTGCACCTCCATGGCCTAAGAGACTATCTCCTTCCACAGATTGGGGAAGTTTTCAGCAATTACCTCCTCAAAGACACTTTCTATCCCTTTCTCTCTCTCTTCTTCTGGTACCCCTATAATGCGAATATTGTTCTGTTTGGATTGGTCACACAGTTCTCTCAATATTCTTTCATTCTTAGAGATGCTTTTTCTCTCTGTGCCTCAGCTTCTTTGTATTCCTCTTCTCTAGTTTCTATTTCATTTATCGTCTCCTCCACCGTATCCAGTCTGCTTTTAATATTGTCCATTGTGCTCTTCAACGGTTAGATCTCCAACCAGAATTCATTCCTGAGTTCTTGAATATCTTTTCATACCTCCATGAGCATGCTGATGATTTTCATTTTGAACTCCCTTTCAGGGAGAGTCATGAGTTTGATGTCTTTAAATCTTTCTCAGGAGTGGTATTAATAATTTTACTCTGAACCAGGTTCCTTTGGCATTTCATATTTGTATATGGTGGCACCCTCTAGTGCCCAGAAGCTCTACTCCCTGGAGCTGCTCAGCCCCTGAAGCAATGTTGGGGGTCACAGGGGAGTGGTATTGGTGCCTGGGGGGAGGAAAGAGCTGTTTCCTGCTTCCTGGCTGCTATGCCTGACTCCACTGCCTGAACCAGTGGGATGAACACACAGGTATAAGCCTCTATGCTTTGCATTTGTAGTTGCTGTAGACAGATCTTCCCTCTGGCTGGCTGCTGGTTTGCGAGCCAGGTGGTGCTGGCCGGAAGAAAGGTGCAGTAGGCTGCCTATCACAGAAGGGGTCCTTGGAGCTGTGTAGCCAGCCAGGGAGTTGGAGCACCTGTAGATCATCTAAGGGGGAAGATTTATTTTTTCTCCATAAATATGAGAGTCTATATGGCAAAGCTCCCAACCTGCTGGGCAGAGTGCACCTGGACAGTTTTGTCTACCTGTCCTTTCTCCTGAGCAGTAAGCTCTGTGCAATCCTTGCCCCTTTAGCAGCCCTCTTGCTAAGGGCTTCCTTGTTAGGAAGTCTCTCAGACTGCCGGCCTTCGTTTTGTTCCAGAGCAGCCGGATATGGATCTGTGCTTTCCACAAGTGGCTGGAATCTCAGTCTCTCCAGGAATTCTGCCTGTCTTAGCTTTCCAACCCCGTAATCATGAGAGTATCATGCAAGTACTATAAATTGTAGGTTTGTGCTCCCAGAGCAGATCTCCGGAGTTAGGTATTCAGCAGTCCCAGGGCTCTGCTCCCTCCCTGCTCAGTTTCTCTTCCTCCCGCCAGTGAGCTGGGGTGAGGGAAGGACTTGGGCCCCCCGGGCCACAGCTTTGATACATACCCTGTTCTGGGAGGTCTGCTCTTGTCTCCAGGTGCATACAGTTTGGCGCAGTCCTCTTTCCTGTTGCTCTTTCAGGATTAGTTGTATTATATTTTCGTATTATATGCGGTTTTAGGGGGAAGCCTGTGTCTCACCTCTCACGCCGCCATCTTTAATCCTCTCTCCTCCCCATCAGTCTTTCACAGGGTAATTTCAGGTGTTGCTAGTGGTCATAACTTAGGTCAGTTATTTCATTAAGGTTTGTAAATTGGTGATTTTCTGATGCTAAGTTTACTTCTGCCTTTATGTTTTGGAATTGTTCTAGGGGGAAGACCTTTCTTCATCAAATGTTAGGTTATACCAAAACAGTCATACAGAAAAGGCAGAATAAATGCTTCATTCTTCCTATTACCTAACAGTTCTCAGAATAAGGAGTTGGTGCCCCATCAATTTCCAAAGGGACTTTTTTTTTAAGTGAGGGATTTAAAAAAAATCAGTATGACTTCATGAATTTTAATGTATTTGATGTCTTTCAATCAGTTGCATTCATTGCACGTCTGATGCTCCAGACCTCCCATGCCCGACCAGTAGGAAGTCAAGCTGCGGCAGGGCTGTGCTCCCTCTAGAAGATGTGCTGGAGAGAATGTGTTCCCTGTGTCTCTACAGGCTTCTGGAGGCTGCTGGGATGCCGGGCCTTCCGGGCCTCGTGGCTTAATCACCCGATCTCTGCCTCCGTCTCACATGACCTGTCCCCTCTGTGGGCCTCCAATAAAGACCCTTGTCACTGGATTCAGGGCCCAGATAATCCAGGAGGATCTCGTTTCCCGCTTTTCAGTGAATTATTCGGCAAAAGTCACCTTTTTCAAATAAGGTCACGTTCACAGTTTCAGGGATTTGATGTGGACTTCTTGGGGTCCCCCATCGAACCACTATAAACCCCAACACAGAATTGGCACAGAAAAAAATGGAGAGAATCTGGGGTTGATTATTTGGTCAGTCTGTGGCTAAACGCAAAGAAAATACAGCCTGTCAGGGAGCCGGGTGAAAGGGGCCATGCAGACAGACAAACCACTGTGGCCGCCTGGAGTGACATCCCAGTGAAGGGCTCTGGGGCACCGCAGGATGATGCCAAAAGCAGAAGTGAATGGCTGTGGTGTGGGGCCCTTTTTAAACGGCTCTTCAAGAAAGACAATAACAGGCTAAGATTCCTACATTTTAGTCCAAGACACAGACTTACTGGTACCCAAGGATGCTGTCTGCCAGCAGAGTGTGATGTCTCAGAAGGCAGGGGCGGCTAGGTGGTATTTTGACAGGGGGAAGGCTGGCCCTTGATGGGGAGACTGGCCACTTCTGCTGGCCCAGAGCTTCTAGTGCATTGACCTAAGTGTCCCCATCCCTATGAGTCCTGGGGCCCTACTGCTTCCCAATCAGGGCCCCAGTCTTGACCTAGAAGACTGGCTGGAGAGCTGAGTCTTCCCTGGAGTCCCTCTGCTTTTTCTGATTGCAGCTACGGGATGGAAGTCTCCTTCCATGCCTTTATATGCTGCTCCAGCTTTACACGTTGCTGTCTGTGGGTGACTGACCACACGCAGCCACCCACTGACTTTCCCCAGTGCAGCCTGGTGCAGACACAGCCCTCCGCTTCCATGCCTCCACTGGTTGCTCTTCTCCCAGCACTGGGTCTGAGACCACACCAGGGCACTCCTGCCACAGGCGTCTCTCCCAGTTCACTGCGGGGGAAGTGCCAACTGCTGGCCCATGCCAGGGACTCTGGGCACTCCACCTACCGTCCGTGGGGGTCTTGGTGCCCGCTGGCTGAGGTGAGCCAGTCCATCGTAGCAGGCTAGACTCTGGTTCTGGGGCCCCCTCCATGCACCAAATGTTCAGAGCAGGAAAGCCCCAGGTGTTGGGGGCACATGGCAGACAGCTGGGTCTGTTTTGCCTGAAAGGCAGGGGGGTCTAGGAAGTTGTCAGGCTGCTCCTGGCCCCTGGCTTAGGGGAGCCCCTGCCCCTCCCTGGCCAGGGCAGCAGGAGGAGCTGGCACGGCTGGGGTAGGCATGGCTGGTGTGGGCAGCTGTGGGCAAAGAACGGCCAGTGACAGCAACAGTGTAAACCAAGGGTCTGGCCCCTGGAAGTTGAGGCAAGTGGGATTCATGAGGTCACAGGTGGCCGGGCAGGAGAGGAGGTGGGTGCCCAGAAATACATAACATGGTGCCAGGTGAGGCTCAGGTTAAAACGTGCAGTGAGGAGACTCGACTCCAGTGCCCTCTGTTGGTGGATATGCCATTACCGAGCGACAGACGGTGACTGTGGCCAAGGGTGTGAACGCAAACCTCAAAGAGAGGTCCCTCTGAGTCAACACTGGAGGCAGCTGCGGCTTGCAGGGCAGGGGGCCAGGCTCCGAGCCAAGGTCTGAGGTGGCGTGTGGCTGCAGGGGCTGGGCATCCCGCCCGCTGTCCCCGGGCCGGGACCGGCTGGCCCTCAGCAGTGCCCCCTTGTGGCGGAGCCGCTGGCATCTGCAGGTGGGCTGCCTTCTGGACCAGGCCCCTGAGGGTTTGGACAGTTGAGGACAGCGGAGACCTGCCGCCAGGGGGAAGCTCTGCCTTCCTGAGTGAAACCAAATGAGGAGGCCACTGGCTAGGTAACCCCACCAGCCAGGACCGCACGCAGCCACCCTGAGTCCCTGCTCACAGGGCAGCCTCGGCCCTGGGCACCGGCATGTCCGTTTCACAGATAAGGACACTGAGGCTCAGAGACCGGCCAGCCCCCCACCACGCAGATGCTGCGGAACCGGACTGTCGTCTTCTCCCACCGGATGGAGGCACTGCAGAGTCTCCTTAAGGGGGCCTCGTCCTCTGCGCCCACCTAGGGGACCCCTGAGGTCACTCAGCTGTGGGGACCTCTGCTAGGGTTAGGACGGTCACCACATCACATCAGGATGAAGCTTGGGAATGTGCCCTGGGGGCAGTGGGGGCCCAGAATGTCTGCAGGGGGTGGAGCTCTGCTTCCAAACAACATGGTGCCCTCTGGGACCTGTGGAACCTCCCCCAGAGGCAAGAGGCCTGGGTGCAGCTCCTGCTGCCAGCACCCCTGAAGCCGCCCTCCTGATGGCGCTGACCCTGGGCCAGCTCCAGCTCGCCTGGAGGCAGGGCTCCTGCAGCTGGGAGCTCGGGAAGCATGTTCTGAATGGTTGGATAGAGGGACAAACAGACAAATGGATGGTGGGTGGGTGGTGAGTTCATGTTGGGCGCTGGGTGCTGGGAAGGCATGAAGGTGGTCCACAGACCAGGCCCAGAGGATCCTGCAGTCCACCCCACACCCAGGCAGACGTCTCCAAGCTAGGCACTGAAGGGGCGATGTGGAGGCAGGGGACAGTCCCTTAAGGAAGAGATGGCCAAGATGGGTTTTAGGAAGCCCACATTTCCCAAATGGGCCGATGGCGGAGGCTCTGTGCGGGCCGGGGAGTTCAGAGCTGCAGGTGCCGGAAGTCTGAGGCTCGCCTGCGGGGTGGGGGTTGGGACTGAGAGGCTGTGACGGGGTCAGGGACTCTGATCTTGGCGCCAGGAGTCCGGATGTGCTCAGACAGCAGTGAGTGCCGAGAAGTGTTTCTTTTGTCTTTAATGCGACAGCTTCATTGAGATAGAACTCTGTACAGGCCCCCCACTCACAGCGCACAGCACACAGCTTCTAGGGCAGCCTCAGTTGCGTGGCCATCATCAGCAGTTCGTTCACGGCATTCCCATCACCCCCAGAAGAAACCCTGTGCGTTAACAGTTGGTTCCCGCCCCCGCCCCCCACAGCCCCGCCTCTCTGCCCCCCCACCCTGCCAACCACTAACGTCCTCTCTGTCCCTATGAATTTCCTGTAAATGGAATCCTAGAATACATGGCTTTTTGTGTCTGGCTTCCTTCACTTAGCATAATGCTTTCTAGCCTGGTCCGTGTTATCATCCACACCAGTACTATGCTCCTTTTTGTATATTTGTGGGGAAATACACATTACATCAAATTGACCATTTAAGCCATTTTTTTTTTCATTTAAGCCATCTTTAAGTGCACAGTCCGGGCGCATTAAGGACGGTCTCACTGTGCAGCCATCCCCACATCCATCCACAGAACATTCTCCTCTTCCCAAACTGAAACTCTGTCCCCATTCAACACTCACTCCCCTCCCCTCCTCCTAGCTCCCAATAGTCACTAGTCTCCTTTCTGTCACTACAGATTACTGATTCTGGACATTTCACATAAATGGAGTCATGTAATATGCAACCTTTGGTGTCCGGCTTCTTTCACTCAGCATGTTTCGGGAGTTCGGCCGTGCTGCAGGGGGTGACAACATTCCACGGTATGGACGGACCACATTTTGTTTATCCATTTGTCTGTCAGTGAACATTTGGTTTGTGACCACCTTTTGGCCAATGTGAATAGTGCTCTGTGCACACGGGTGTGCAAGGTTTCGTGTGGACAGAGGGTGGGCTTTGAGCACAGGGAACATGATCAGCTTTTGTTTTTAAAGGGTCACTCCCGCCAGGAGATGGGGGGTGTGCAGGGGTCAGGTGGGGGAGAGAAGAGAAAGACATGGTCCGGCCTTGGGGAGTGTGTGTGTGGGGTGGGGTCAGGCACCAGAGACCCGCACTGCCCAGTACGGCAGCCACCATGAGCCACGTGTGGCTTTTGTGCTCCTGAATGTGGTTCTTCTGATTGAGAAACTGAATTTTAATTAACTTACGATATGATACTTGATTCGGTTTTTGGCAGACTTTTAAGTATATCTGAAATAATAGGCTATATGAATCTACCTTTTCAACGATAAATTTCATGAAGTCTGAATCCTGATCAGATGTTTCTGACGGCACCTTAGTGCTCTAGCTGAAAGGTGCTGTGAGTGTAAAATACAGCCTAGATTTGGAGACTTTCCATGAAAAGGGCAATGTAAAATATCTCATTATAATAAGTTTTTAGGTTTATTACATGTTGAGATGACAATGTTTCAGATACACTGGATTAAATAGCATGTATTATCAAAATGCATTCCACTTACGACAGGTTATTATTCAGCCACAAAAAGAGGGAACAAAGTCCTTAATGGACACACACACTCCATGAGTGACCCTTGACTTTATGCTGAATGAAAGAGGCCGGACAGCAACAGCCACGCGTTGTATGATTTCACTGATGCGGAGTGCCCAGAACAGGCAAGCCTGTGGAGACAGAAGGGAGATGAGTGGTTGCCAGGCTGGGGTGCGCAGGGCTTGGGGTGATGGCTAGAATGTTCTGCCGTTGAGAGCCCTGGCACTGTGGTCTAGCAACGGGGTCTAGCAGGCCCCTCTGCTGGGCTGGGCTGAAGATCGCCCCAGGAGGTGGCCGGGCTGCGGGAAGTCCTGGGGTTGCCGGGCAGGCTGTCCCTTGCCTGGGGTGAAGGGCAGTACTGACCACCAGGGAGGGCTGGGTCAGACTTTGAACCAGCCGGAGTGCCATGGGCAAGCCTGCTGAGGAACATGCTCGGTGGTGGCGGGCACCCTGGGTCCCGCCTGGGCCCCTGAACTCACAACCAGCTGCGTGGGGCACGGGTTCTCAGCCAGCCTGGGCATTCTGTCCTCTTTTGAGGTGGCCTGTTGGTGCCCTGGGAGGGTCCTGCAGAACTCTGGAATCTGCCCCAAATCCCTATTTCTCAGCATTATGCCCACAAATGAATTAAGTCCTGGAGGCTCCTTCCCCCTCCCTCAAAGCCGTAAGTAACCTTGCACCCTGACCTCACAGGCACCTCTCAGAAGAGAGCAAAGCCTCAGGCCCACCAAAGAAAGCTGCCCTGGGACTGTCGGAGGTGCCCAGACAAGGGCCATTTGGTAGCGAGGTGTCAGAGGTCACGGGTCAGGGACTAATCCACGGACAAGGGCGTTCGCCTTAAGTTTTGGAATGTGAAGCAACAAGCGGTAACACGACCACATTTTGCCTTTTCCAACGCCATGTACAGCAACCCCCCAGCGAGGCAAACCCCGACTCTGCGGCAGCCCAGATGGTCTTCTTCTACACCTAGAGTTTCCTGGGAAATTGTGACAGCTGAATTTGCATGATGTAGCTACAAATGGAATTTGCAAAATGTGTGTGTCCATGTGGTTTGGACGTGAGAGTAATTCCTTCATCCAGTCGTGCTGGGAAGAGTCAGGCATTCGCTTCCCCTTCCCCCAAGAGCAGAGCCATGCTTCCAGGACAAGGGATGTGGGAGGGAGGGATCGGGAAGAAGTGGGAGGGAAGGATGGGGGTGGGCTGCGGCCTCTGTGGTGGGGGGGGCCCTCTGCAGGAACAGCTCTCTGGGACCCTCGGCCCGGCTCCGTTGACAGGAGGCACAGAGACCCTGCAGCGGCTCTCGGCGTTGGCTGAGAAACAGCTGAGAAAGCCCCTGGTCTGGCTGCGTGTGGCGCTCCCACGAGGCTGTGTGGAAAGGAGTGGTCTAGGCCGTGACCTCTGGCCAAGTCGGTGGCTATGTGTTCTTAAACAGTGCCCTCCATTTTCCCTCATGGCCCACCCACCCAAATCAGCGTGTCGCGGGACAGCAGGAGGTCCCAGGCATGGACGCCCCTTTCAGCAGCGGCATGTGGGTGCCTGTGCAGGTGCCCAGGAGGCCTGGCGCCTGGACTGGGCTCTTTCACGCAATGCTGGGGGGCCCGGGGCAGCTCACCGGTGTGGGTGTTGGTTTCTGCACTTGACCCCTCAGGACGGAAAAAGCTAACATTAACAAATGGAGGCTCAACAGAGGTGAAGCATGCGTATGACGCCTCAGGCCAGGCACCCAGCCCTCAAACGGGAGTGGCTACTACAACTGTCAGTAGTGCTGGATTCAACACGCTGAGAGTGAAAATGTGCTACAGGGCATATCTTAGGTAGGGTAATGTCACACATCCACATAAGGATGTTAAAATATACTACAGACGTTGTTAAAACATGCTAGAGGAATTAAATAGGTTATATAGCCTATTTAAAAAAATCTTTGAATCAGTTTAGCACATTTCTGTGGCTTCTATGAAAGAGTATGTCATATTTTTAAATTGTAGTCGCAGTACTTTGCCAAGCTGTTGGTTTATTCATTTGGTGTTTCATTCAACAACTATTTCGGGACTACCTACTGTGGGCTGAGCCAGTTCGTAGTGCTGGGTGTGGGCTGGGGACAGGACAGAGATGGTGCCTGGGCACACAGCTGACAGTCTAGAGGGATGAGGCTGAGTGAACGGGCCTCATGGTGGGGGAAAGTGCAGAGAAGCAGAGGGGGGCAGGTGTGGGGAGGGGTTGGTGGAAGCAGCAAGGGTGTGAGCCGTGCGGCTACGTGGGCAAGAGTCTCAGGCGAGGGACGGTAAGTGCAAAGGCCCTGAGGTGGGGGTGTGCTGGGTGTGTCTGGAGAGCTGCAGTACGGGGGAGAGGGTGCACAATGTGGGGCCTGCCCAGGAAGGAACTGGGTTTTCCCCCTGGTGAGGGGAAAGGGCTCTTTTCTGGGCAGGAGAGTGACAGACAGGGTCTCACCAAGGTTTGATCAGGTCTTTGCTGGCTGCTGAGGACAGACTGAAGGGGAGAGGGTGGTACAGTGGATGCAGGGAGGGGGTCCGTGACCCTTCGTCCATACCCTGGGGATGTGGCTGGTATTGGCGCTTTATGTCCCCTGGGTTTCATCCCACTCCACCGTCCTGGCACTTAGTGCAGGGCCTCTCACTAGTGAAACCGGTCATGACTGGCTGTGCCCCACTGAGTCGCCGCCACTGCGAGGGTCATCTCTGGGCTCACCTCTGGGGCTCCGTCCCCACTGGAGGCGTGCTGCTGGTAGTCGGGCGGACAGCGCCGAGTGGCGGAGGATGTGGACGGCGGTAGGGTTTTCTGGAAGCATGCCCGTGCCTCCCGATGACCGCCGAGTAGGCTCAGTGTGGGTGTGCTCGTGGCCCGACCCCAAGCGTCCGGAGGAGAGCTTCTGCCAAGTTTTCATGCATTTACATTCAGCCTGCCTGCTGGACCTTCCCAGGTCCCCTCGAGGCACATGGGATGGGTGGGGATGCCCAGTGTCCAGATGAGGAAACTGGGAAGTGTTGTGATTGGCTCAGGACCACACCTGGGTGAGGCCTGGGTCCCCTGACTTGGCTTTCTCAAGCCGAAGCCCCAGATTCCGGGTGCAGCGGCCGCCCAACTGTGGGGCAGCCAGGGGGCAACAGTGCCCTCCCCACCCACCAGGGGGCAGCAGGCGACCGTGTGCATATCAGCAATGAGTGCCTGCCTCCCACCCCTGGGCTCATCATCTTGGTTGGTTCTCTGCCCAGGCAGGAAGGCCAAGGGCAGTGAGGACAGGGGCACCGTTCTTGCTGAGGGAGCTACCTGTGGGAGACACGGGCATTAATAGGGCACCATGAGTAGGGCACCCCAGGGAAGCCCCGCTCTGCCCCAAGCACTGTGCAAAGCCTCTGGCCAGTGAATCCTGTTGCTGAAAGCAACTCTGAAGGCGAGGGGTGCTCCCTATGCTCCAGAGTGCAGGCGTGCTGCCCGGGGAAGGGGCCTGTCGCTCTCAGAGTGAGGGCTGGAAGGGCTGGGTTCGGCTCCACCAGAGGTGGTATTTTCTCAGGGCGAAGCTGCAGCGGGTCACCTGCTTTGTCTCCAGCTGGGCAGGCTCGATCCCGCCCCCAGAGGCAGGGTCCTTCCGGCGCTTGTGCACCAAGGTTTCCTCAGAGGGACACCTGGACAGGAACTTGGAGCTCACTAGTCAGTTGGCCTGGTTCCACTCCTGCCAGGACCACTGTGAGCACAGCCTGGGTGTGCCCTGGGAGGCCAGCACCCCCACCCCCGCCTCTCTCCAGGGGCCAGACCCTGGCCTGGGCCCCCCTGCTGCTTCCTGAGTTTGGGAAGGGGCAAGCCGGACTTTGCAGAGGCCAGTTCTCAGCACTGAGGCCCAGGGGATGGTCTCTGAGCTGGCAATGGGATGGGTGCGTCACCTTGTCTGGCCCCTGCTCCAGGAATGCCAAAGGGCATGGGCCTGGCCCAAAGGGGCGGCTGCCCAGTGCTGCCCAGCTAACACAGGCCCAGGGTTCAACTACTAGTGTCCAAGGCAGGTGTCCCCTCAGAGACTGGTCACCCCACCTCCAGCTCATGACTGAGTCAGTTTCAGAGAACGGCTCAGACTTGCCCAGAGTGGCCAAGGGCACTGGCCCTGGGCACCCAGAGCTCCTGACATCTGAGCCAGGGCCCACACCATACCATTGCCAGATTGGCCCTTTGAGGGCTTGGAGCCCTCCCACTGTCACAGGAGGCCCTGAGAACAGGGCTGAGAACAGGGCCTTCCAGCCCCCCAGGGTGTGGCCCAGGGAGTAGTTTAGGGCCGTGGGCCCTGCAGGCTGTGTGGGGGTGGGGGAGGCCGTGGGCAGCCATCTGGTCCTCTTCTCCTTCCCTCTCTCCCACTTACTTTTTTCACATACTCCATCTCCAACGCCAGGATGTGCCCTCTGGGCAGCTGCGAGTGCCAGACGCCTGGGTCCTAAAGCAGGGAACCTTCCTTTTGGTCTTTGTGCCCGGCCTGGGGCTTCCTGCGGGTCTCTGGCCAGGAAGGATCCGGGAAGGGGGCTCTGGGCACGTACCCTGGCCCGTGCGCCTCTGGCTCGAGTCGTCCTGCAGCGGCCGCTTGATGGGCCTTGGGGGCCTAGTCGGTGACCCCTTCTGGGTCTGTCCTTCCGCAAGGGCCATTCGGAGGTCCCCCGAGCGACGGGGGTCACCTCCTGAGATTCACGAGCACCACGCTGGACGGACGCACAGACAGCGACCGAGCCATCACTCCGCAAGCGAGGTCGCTCGCCCAGGGCATGAGCTCCGGAAAAGTCCAGGCGCCTCTCGGAGAGAGTCGGCGGGACCCGGGACGCTGCCCGAGCCGCAACCCCCGCCCTCCGCAACTTTGGCGGGCGGCGGCGGGACAGGAAGTGGGGGGGCGGGGGCGGGGCTTGGGGCGCGGGGAGGGGCCCGGCCGGCGCGCGGGCCCCGCCCCGCCCCGCCCCGCCCGAGGCCGCGCCCCCCGGCCCCCAGCG
>JAQQAC010002172.1:2919759-2943899 GCA_029783875.1 Phataginus tricuspis
CTCGGGCGGGGCAGGAGCGGCCGCGGCCGCGGGGCGCCCAGAGCGCAGAATGCGGCGCCCGGTGGGGCGGGTCGCTGAGCGCTGCGGCGGCCGGCTGAGGGGAGCCCGGCCCGGGACCCGCGGGGACTTGTGTGTGTGAAGGGGGGACCCGCGCTCTCCCCAGCGCCCACCCCGCGGCCGCACGTGGGCGGGAGCGGCGCCCCGGAGAAAAGCCGTAGGAGGAGGAGGAAGAGGAGGGGACGCTCGGTGGCGCAGCGGGGACCCGGGGCTGCCCGCGCGAAGCCCCGCCCCGGCCGCCGACCCCCGCGCGGGCGGGCGGCATGCCCCGCGACCGCCGCACTTTGGCCCAAGCGCTGTCCTGAGCGGGCGGCCCTGCGGCCGCCGCGGGCGCCATGGAGCAGTGGCGGCAGTGCGGCCGTTGGCTAATTGACTGCAAGGTCCTGCCGCCCAACCACCGGGTCGTGTGGCCCTCGGCCGTGGTCTTCGACCTGGCGCAGGCGCTGCGCGACGGCGTGCTCCTGTGCCAGCTGCTGCACAACCTCTCCCCCGGCTCCATCGACCTCAAGGACATCAACTTCCGGCCGCAGATGTCCCAGGTGAGGGTCCGCGCGCGCGGGAGGCCCCGGGACGCCGGCCGGCGCGGTGGGGCTCGGGGACGTCTGCGGGCGGCGAGACGGGGAGCCGAGAGAGGGACGCGCTCCGTGCCCGGAGCCGGCTCCGCTCGGCGACCCGGAGGCGCGAAGTTGACCAAAGTCCCCCAAGCCTGGGGCGCGTCTCCGCCGCCCGCGGGCACTGCCTGGGAGCGCCCGTTGCCGGGTCCGCGCCTCCTGGGGCTCGGGGAGTCTCGGCCCCTGGCGGGGCGCCCTCCTCCGTGGTCCCCTGTCGGTGTCCTCTCCGACCCCGGGGCCCGCCTCTCCGGGTGGTCTCGTTGGGCTTCGGGTCCTCCAGCTTAGCTTCTGGGGGCTGGAGTCCAAGGAGGACGGGCAGGCGCGGCGGTGCTCGGGGCGCGGCCCTAGCGGCCCGGCCGGGCGGGGCGGGGAGCAAGAGCGCCCAGGCCGCAGGGAGCGGGTGGGCGGGGGGCGCCGCCCCCTCGCCGGCCTCCACCTCCGCCTGGACCGGGTTGGACGCCAGCGGCATCCGGACCTGGGGAGGGGGGGCTGCTCAACTTGGTGCGAGCGGGAGCCCCTCTCTGCTTCCCCGGCACCCTCAAGTGTGGCCTTTGTCGTGGCCAAGGCGCGTGTGGCCCGCGGCCGGCAGGAAAATGTCTGCTCAGTGGGCAGGAGCTGCTTTTCTTGGCCCTTTAAAGGGAACTTGGCTAAGACTTCAGCGGACTGGAAGCTCCCGTCCTGCCCTCCCGGGTCACAGAACCCGCACCCCAGCAAGCGTGGAAGGGGCCCTGGGTGCTCAAGGGACCGGGGGACTTTCCTGTTAGCCCTGTAGCCTCTTTCTCTCTGTCCCTCTACAAGTCCGCGTGGACAACGGCCATTCACAAATGTGACAGCGGAAAACGGGCTGGGGGAAGGAGGGATGGAGTGAGTCACTGCTTTTCCAGGCTGGGCTGCGTGACCTCTGCCCTTTGGCCAGCATGGTGTTTCCAAGGAGATGGGCCCCCCTTCCGGGGAGGATTGGGGTGGCCGCTGACAAAGAAGAGCCCTAAGGGACAGGGGACCGCCTTCCCACTCAGGCGGGCCCAGAGAGGCAGCCCTGGTGAGCCTCTGGCGCTCTGGTGCTCAGGGCTCCCCGAAGCCTGAGCCATCCTTAGGCACTCCCGGTGCTGACTGGCCCAGGGCCCAGGCAGGTGCCCTGCCGCCCAGGGCTAGCCCAGATCCAGTCCCCGCCACCCCTGAGGCTGGGGAAACTGAGGGGAAGAAGGGCTGTGGAGGGCAGAGCTGGGCCCGCCGGAGCGTCTGCCTTTGCTGTGAGCGGCCGGGGCTGCCCGGGCTTGCTGGCTGCTGCGCCGTTCTGGCTGATTAGCAGGGGGATGGCTCCGGCTGAGCCTGTGTGGGTAGGTCCGCTCAGCAGAGGCCCCGCCCGGCCTGTGGTTGGGCAGCGGGGGGTGGGGGGTGGCTCTTGGCCCCGCCGGGGTGCTGGGGTTCCTGAAGCCATGGAGGGGTGGGGGGCAGCATTGATACCCACACAGCCCCTTTGAGCCCCTTGCCGCAGCTTGGGGGAAGGGGTGTTAAGGCGGTGGGGGGCACGGAGAACCTGATGGGCGAGTTTCTGTGTGTTGTCATGGCCACAGGCTCTGATTGAAACCTGGCACTGCCCCCTCCCAGGTAGGTGACCACCTTTGGAGCCTCAGTTTCTTCGTCTGTTGAATGAGGAGAGTGACAGTAACCTCACAGCCACGCTGGGAGAATTTGGTAAAGCAAGGCAGAGAAGGCCCTTAGTGGGGTGCTGAGTTACTGTCAGTCATTTTCAGGTGGTCATCTGGACCCCGGCGGTGCTGCCCGTGGCTGTGGGCTGGTCTCCCTGACTGCTGGCCTGTGGCCGCGTGGAGGGTGGGGTGGTTACCCTGGGCTCTGCGTGTCTTTTGCTGTCACCCAGGCCTGCACGTGCGCTGGGAGCCCACATGCATTAGGCCCGGGGGCTAGCTGGTGGCTTCAACTGTGCGTTGCAATGAAAGAAACCGTTCTCTTACCGAGTGTGGCCATGCGGGGTTTGGGAGAGGACCTGGGTGGCCTTTCTGCACGGCTTCTCTTTGTTATCTGGGAAACTTAAAGAGTCCTGGAGAAGGGATGGGAGGTGTACTCTCAGTCCATGGTGGTTAGCGTACAAGAAAGATCACAGCTGCCCTTTCATTCTGGTCCTGCCCTGGGCGAGGCACGACCCTGGGAGGGGTACGCCGTCCCTGTCTCATGGGTATGGCAGCTGAAGCCCAGAGAGGTAGAGGTATGTGCCCCAGGTTACACAGCTGGTAAATGGCAAAACAAAAAAACATGACCTTAGGTTGGCCAGGATTATGAACCACCTATGATCTCAGACGACTTCCCTAACTGTCTTGCTGACTTTCTGGGGTGTTCCTGGCCTGCTTCTCGGTTGCCTGGTGGCATGTGTCTGTTTCCACTGGACAGGTGGGGTGTGGAGTGCGTGCCTGCCCTCCCTGGGGATCCGGATGCCTGGCTGGCAAGTCGGTCGGCAGGGCCTTTGTCTCCCTGCTCCCAGGGCATGCCCGGGACCTGTCTAGTGCAGAGGCTCCATGGGGTCCCTGTGTTTCAGAATGCCATGCTGGCTTGTCATGGTGACGTCCTGCTCTCAGAGGAGAGCATCTGGGGCGCCCCTCCTCTCTGAGCTGATCCCAGTCATTGGCCCTGAGGAGCCCAGGAGCAGTGTGCACTTATTGAGTATCTGCTGTGTGCAGAGCCAGGTACCAGGAGGTGTTTGCAGAGAGATCCAAGTTGCCCCTTTGTTGTGCCCCCTGGAGCTGGCAGGGTATGCTTTATTCTTTTATCCAAAATGCCTAGACGCCACCTTGGGTTTAATTAAACTAATTAAGTATGGCCACAATCTGCTGATCCTGATAAGAGATTGCAGGCGTCTGGAAGGAGCTTTGGGTGTGAGGTTGCTGAAGCCAGCAGGCAGCCTTGCGTTTGGTGTGCAGTTTGAACGTTTAGGGTGCCACCCACCTGGCTCTTGCCCACACCACCCTGGCAGGCCTCCCCCCCATAAGACAGGTTGGGAAGCCTGTCTGCAGGACATGGCATAGGGGGGCCCCGGGCCTCTGGCTGCTACGGCTGTTCTCTGCCCACTCTTCTGGCACCAACACTCCTTCCTACCCGTCCCTGCGTAACACCTGATCTTCCAGCCCGTCGGCCGTGCCCCATGCCTTTTCCCTTGGGTCCCTCATGTGCTGTGCCTATGTGGGAAGACCTCCCCTCTTAGCCTGGCTCTTCCTGCAAGAGCTAGGCTGGGGGCCCTTTCCTCTAGAAAGTCTCCTCTGATTTCACTTTCTTCTGTTCTGCCTTCTGGTGAGCCTGGCCTTGACCCTCCAGTATACCCCATGTGTGTCCCCAACCCCACACTTAGGCACTTTGTTTTAATGCACACGTCACTTGGGAGCCACACACTCTTGCTGCTGACGCTCCAACCCGGGTGCTGGACGGATTTTGAGTGAGGAACGCCGGCATCGCTGTGAGGTTGTCTGCCCCTCTCTTGACTGGTGGGAGTCCCGCCGAGCCCGGCAGCGCTTGGTTCCTTCACGCCTCTGGCACTGTGTCCCTTCGTTGGAGGAACAACCGTTGAGCCCCTGCACTGGCAGGCAGGCTCTCGGCTTGGTGAGGGCTGCTGGGGGTAGGCCAGCTGGGGTCCCCCGCTCTCCTCGTTTCCAGGTGGGCAGGATGTGCAGCACAGCACAGCAGGTGTGGGCGAGATGACCGCAGAGTGGCCTCCGAGTGTGCCACGCGTCCCCGGGGGCCAGCAGGAGGGTGCTCGGCTCCTGTAGCTCAGGGGTGCCGGGCCGGGGCTTCCGGAGAGCAGGGGAGGGACACTGATTCCCGTGGGAACAAGGACACCGTTCTGCTCTTTCAGGTAGATTTCTTTTTCTCTTTTTCTCTTTTGGGAAAATATCTCAGGCTCACAGAAAAGCTGTAAGGGCAGAATACCTAACTTTCCCTCAACTTCTTTGCGAGTAAGTCGGTGACTCGATGCCCCAATCCGTGGGTGTTTCAGTGTGTCTCCCATGCGCTGGGCATTCCCTCCATAGCTGTAGGGCAGTCATCTAACCCTGAGCACAGTGCGGCAGTCCCACCGCATAGTCCACTCAGGCCTTAACAAGTGTCTCAGTAAAATGCCCTTTTTCAGCAGAGGATCCACTGGGGTGCTGCCAGCAGCTGCTGCTTTTTAGTCTGGGATGGCACCTCAGCCTTCCCTGGGTTTTCATGACCTTGACACTTTTGAAAGTTACGGGTGCCTTTGGTTGCCGGAACATTCCCTCCATTGGGGGCCTGACAGCTCAGGATTAGAATCAGGTCGCCCACCTATGGGGGAGAGCAGCGACGCTACTGTATCCTCCTTGCGTCCTGTCTTGCAGGCAGCACGTGCTTTAGATTTGCCCCGTTGCTGGAATGTTGACTTGAATCCCTTGGCTAAGGTGCTGTTTGCAGGCCGCTCCACTGTGAAGTCATTTTGTCCCCCTCGTGGTTCACAAATATTCCCACGAAGCCACTTGGAGGCAGTACAGATGCCTCGTCCTCTCTCTCCACCTCTTTCCTTTCCTTTCCTTTCCTCTCCCTCCCTTCCTTTCTTTCTTTCTGCCAGCTTGGATTATGGTTTCCTGTTTTATTTCATGGGTTAGAATCTGTAGCTGCCATTATTTTGATGCTCAAATTTGACCAGTGGGAACTGCTTCTGACTGTCCTCTGTTGGCTTACTGACAGGTTCCCTTCCTTTTTTGAGCACCGCCTTCCTTTTCTGGCACAAGACGTCTGGGCTCATCTTGTATTTTTCTTTGTCCCAGTTCAGGAATCAGCCCTTTCTTTGAGGAGCTCTGGTTCATAGTGGAGTGGGGTATTTAGAAGCCAAGATCTGGGTGCAAGTGTGCATACTGCTGCGGGGGTGTGCATGCTTGCAGGCACTCAGGTCAGACCTGGGAGTTTGTGTGCGTGTGTCGGTGAGTACACACAGGTGTGTGTGTATGTGCCTAGGTACATATACATACCTACACGCATTTACATTTGTTTTTGTTTTCTGTCTATCTCAGTACTGCCAAACAGAAATATGTGAGCCACATCTGTGTTTTCAAATTTCTGGTGGTCGTGCTGTAGAAGTAATAAGAAATGTGCAACATTAAGTTTAATAACTTATTTAACCCGAGCATTCTCAATAGGGGGTATATTGCCCCCAAAGGGGCAGAAGTCAGATCTTTGGATGTGAAGAAATCATATTTTTTTATGTGTAAAGCGCAGACGTGAATAGAGACCAAACAACATATCTGTGGTAGGGAAGCTTCAAGTGGGGAGGGTGACTAGGACGAATCCCTGAAAAGCCTCCTTAGGTAGGGCGGTAGTGGAAAGAAGGTTTAGCAGGTCTGGTTTCCAGAACACTAGCAGTTCCACATGGCCGGGTTTGTGGCACCATCATGAGGGAGAACCTGCCTTTGTCTGTGGTCTGGACCCTGAAAATGGGGCATCTCAGTGCCGGGAATGGGGAGCACAGCTGTGTGTGGGCTCAGGGGTCGGGCAGCAACCTTGTTGGGAGCCTGACAAGGGTGAATAGCCACAGTGTGACCCCCACTCATTTGAACCCTTTTTTGCCCTGAGGCTTGGGTGAGTAACGATGTCCCTCCCTGGAGGGACTCTCCATCATCCTTCCAGAGATGCGCTGCATCCTGTGTGGGCACTCGGCAGTGTGATGCCCTCCAGCCCCTCCTCCCGTCCCTGTACAGGCCGTGCCTGTGGCTGCGGCTGTTTTCAGAGCCTCCCGATTGTGGGAGGGAGATGCAGTGCTGGTGGGGCTGCCTCATGTGGCCCTGGGTTAGCAGGTGCCCAGGCTCAAACCCTGTCACCCCACAGCTGAGGCCCTGCCGGGTGGGCCTCCCTCCTGACTGCCCCTTAGTCCAGCTCCTCCCCCCGTGCCCTGAGCACGGGTTGGCAAGCAGTTTCCATGGAGGGCCAGACATTAAATATCTTGGGCCCTGTGGTCTGTTCTCTGTTGCAGCCGCTCAACTCTGCCCTCCTAGTGGGAAAGCAGCCGTCGACAATCTGTAACGAGTGAGTGTGGGCGTGCACCAATAAAGTATTTATGGAGAATGAAATTTGAATTTCATGTGTCACAAAATACTGTTCTCTTGATTTTTTTCCCAACTGTTTAAAACTGAAAATCTCTCTTAGCTCGTAGGTCAGACAAAGCCAGACAGTGTGCCAGCCTGCTGCCACCACGTGCGTAGGGCCTTTGAAGGTGTCCTGGTGTCCTCGGCCCCCTCGCCTGTCCCATCACAGTTTGCAGTTATGTCTCCATTTGTATCTAGGGCCCTTGGCCTGGTCTCCTCCAACAGGCAGTGCTCAACAAGGACAAAGCTTTCTCCACGCTTATCTCGCGCCAGAGCCCGTGCTAAGTGCTGCGGGACCGTGTGAAGGCACCTCATCCTTTGGACCATCTGTGGCTGGGGTTCTGCTCTCAGCTCCACTTTTTAGATGAGGAAGCTGAGGCTTCCAGAGGCTGAGCCCCTCGTGTTTGCAACGGTGCTGGCCATAAATAGATCCTGGAACATTCAGTGAAATGGCCGTGGAGGGGCCCATGCTGTGCTGTTCATCCACCTGCTGTGAGAGTCTTGGTGGTGATGGTGTCAGTGGCCTGGCTGAACCTCGGTCTCCTTCTCTGAAATGCGGATGATGGTGGGCACCTTGCAGGCTGCCGGGAGGATCCGGTGGAAAAACGTGGGCCTGCCAAGGCAGGTGCACCTGCCCGGCACCTGGCCTTGTAAGCCTCAGAACACTGCCCCAGCCAAGCCTGCGTGGCTGGCTTCTCCCGCTGGCTGGGCACTGGCCCTCACTTGGTGGCCCAACAAGGGTGGAGGATTCTGAACTGGTGGATGGTAGCCCTGCCTTCTCCCAGGGAGCTCCCAGGTTGGACAGGGCAGGAGCTGGGAACAGACCCAGGATTTGCCATCAGGTCATTTGGGGCTGTGCTAGTCTGTAGTGGGTGGGTTGACTGGGTGCTGGGGGCAGGGTGACTGCAGAGGGCTTCACGGTGGAGGTGGCGCTTGAGCCGGCCTTGAAAACCAGATGCCTTTAGGTGATAAAGGTTGGAGATGGGTGTTTGCTTCAGGGACGGGCCTCAGGAGACTCTGTGAGGCACTGGGTTAGATGGCTGTGCCCTGTTTAATGGAGGAGATGGGCCAGCCTGAGGTCACGCAGCTTCTGGAGCGCTGGCCACTTTGCTCCTCTGTCCACCATCAAAGCTGCCCTCAGCAGGGCCCGCCGTTGGTGAGGATGTTGTGTGACTGTGGTGCCTGAATCCAGAGGTGGCCCAGGGCTGGCCGGCGCACCCCCTGTCTTCATGGCTTCAGAGCCTGTCCCCTACCTGCTCCCAGGTGGCCGGAGGAGCTCTCTCCGCCATTGACTCAGCTCCCGTTCGCCGCCATCCACTTGTGGGCAGTGGGTCAAAGAGTCAGGGCCCTTGTCCTTGGGTCACTGACCTTCTGGAGGGGACATGGAGAAAGAGCTCATAGAGAAATGGAGCTGGCACTTTGAGATGCAGGAGGATAGCGGGCAGAGCTGGGGCGGCCACTCGGAGTTCAGGCAGTGTCCAGGACCTGGAGGTGGCCCCCTGACAGTCATGCTTGCCTGCGAGACTCGTGTAGTCCTGTCTACCCTGTCCTGCACCTGCCGTCCTCAAATCTGTGTGAGCTCTGGGCTGGAACCGGGCAGAGGGGCCGCAGAGGTGCCCTTGGGGCCTGTTGGGGACGGGGCCTGCCAGTTACAGTGTGCTGGGCATGGGCTCGGGGCAGCTCTTCGTCCCCACAGAGCGGCTGTGGCTCCTGGACTCCTGTCTGTGCCACACAGGAGGTCTCCTGTCCAGGCCTCGTCCTGCCAGGTCTGATGATTGCAGGGCACCTGCTCCTTCAAGCCCCCTGGGACCGTGGGCCCCCTGTGGGCGTCTTGGTGTCCTGCGGCCTGGGCAACCTGATTTCTCCCCGTGTAGCCCCATGTGCTGTCAGGTGGTAGGGCGGCCAGCAGCTCGTCCCTGGGTTGGAGATGGGCGCAGTGCCTGACCCTCTCCGATGTGGGTTCAAATCCTGCCTCGCTGCTTCTTGGCTGTGCGACTTCAGGGCCTCTGCTTCCTTGTTGGTGAAAGGGAGTTTCTGACAGCCACCTCTGGTGGTTTGGCCGAGACCAGAGGGCCCAGAGGGGACCCGAGCTCTCAGCCCAGCATCTGGATGTGGTGTGTGCTCAGTGAACAGTGCTCCTTGCCCCGTGGTGGAAGTTCTCTCCTCGAATATCCCCCACTCTGGGCCCTCCAGGGCCTCAGAGTCTGAGGCATTGGCTTTTCCTTGTAAGGGTCCCCCTGACACGTGTCCTTGAACATGACTGGGAGGCCAGTCCAGTGCCTGGGGTTCAGTTTGGAAATTCTGCCCTTGGGAGGGTTGAGCCCCGCCCCCCAGCCTGGACGAGCCCCTGCTCGGGTGCTGTGTACTTCCTCCTCTGAAGCTCTGCTCTGGGGCAGAGGGGGTGCGGGGAGGGCACGGGTGGGCGGCTCTGGACCGGCATTCTGCAGCTGCTGCGCCTGTTTGGTTTCTGAATCCAAAAGATAAACTAGAATAACAAACATGCGGCCGCAGAGGGAAGCAGGGGTGTGCACTGGGTGCTTGAACCGCCTGCTGGGACCGGGGGTGCATCCACGTGGGGCTCCCCGTCTGCTGGCCATAGGTTCTGGGACTCTGAGCAATGTTGGAAACACGTGGTGTTTCTGTTTTGTGGGGTTCATTTGTCAGCCTTTTTAGAGTCTGTACAAGGATTAAAATAAGCATTAGTAACAACACCGTTCTCACCTCCTGAGCCAGCCCACACGTGAGGCCATAAATGCTTCTCTTGGTTTGGTTTTGTGCCTTTGCTGGGGCAGCGTGCACACATGTGGTCCGGGTGAGAGCCGGCCAGCTCCGAGCCGGGGCTTGTGAGCCCACAGGACTTTCCAGGAGTGCGGGGCCTACCGTGAGGCCCCCAGGCCCGTGTGGGGGGCGCCTGCCTGTCTTCTGCTGTCCGAGGACTTCTGAGATGCTGCCGTGCTGCCTCTGGGCTCACCTCTGACAGGTGCAGCCGCTGCTCGGCTTCAGTGGCTGCAGCAGGTCAGCTGGAGGTGGATCCTAACACGGCAGTGGTGGGGGTAGGGGTTGGGGTGCCGGGAGGATGTCACCAGGACCGAGTCATTCTGCAGAGAGGCAGGTTTGCATTCCAGATGTTTCTCTGCTGCGTGCCGTCCTCCATCCGCGCCAGCCCTGCCTCGGCCAGCCTCCCTCCTGAAAACCCTTGATTTCCCTCGTCATACACGTTTCCAGTTTTTATCAATATTCACTTGATGATCATCATTCTGTCTCTTAAACAGAGGATGCCACTGGGAGCTCTGGGCTGAGGGGGCTGCCGTGGCCACACTGATGGCCGAGGGGCTGAGAGCCGGGCCACCTGCCAGGGCCGCACGGCTTGTGAGAAGCTGGTCTCCCGCCTGCCCTGGCCTTCCTGCGCCCGCTTCCCAAGGCTCATGTTGCGGCTCTTTGGCCTCGTCCTCCCATGGGGGCTTCGCTGTGGTCTGGGGCAGGCCTGGGGTTGAGGGGAGGCCGGCTGTGTGCTGCCAGGACTGGAGGTGTGCCGCGTGACCGGATGTAGATGGAGCACGGACCGTCCTGTCTTTCACGTGCTTGAGGGGTTCTGCCTCCCAGAGCTGCAGAGCGTGTCCCGGGGTCCGGGACGCTCCCTGCAGCTCATAGCCCGCCTCCTGCAGGGGCGGAAGGCTGTGGCCCCTCATGCTCGTACCAGCCACCTCCTGAGGCCCTCCCTCCCTTACCTCTAAGCTCCTCTCCCTCTTCATTCCCCTCCAGCTCAGTGTCTGTGCTGTCTTCCCCCAGCCCCCAGAGTCTCTGCTGCCTGGACAGGAGAGAGAAAAATCTGACAGTCATTTTGGTGAGAGACAAGGCACCTTTCAGGTCTGAGCTGTTCCCCTATTGACGGAGGGAGGGCTGCCCACAAGCACTGATGCTGGGCACCCATCTGGGTGCCTCTCGGTTCTGTTTTCACCCCAGGGCCTGAAGTAAGCAGGCGTGAGGCAGGGCGGTGGGCTGTGACCAGGCCAGAGACAGGGTGTGCGGGCTCCCTGGGGCTTGCCGCATCGCTGCTGCCCCTGGGCCCGTGTGTTTCACTGTAGCAGGACCCAGACTCCCCAACTCCTGTGCTGTCCAGGCACAGTCGGTGTGGTTGGGCTCAAGGCTGGTGTCCTGGCTCTGCCCCTGACCACTGTGGGTCCTTGGGCTCGACCATCAGGGAGGCTCAGCTTCCTCCCCTGTAGGATGGGGATGAAAACAGCGTCTTCTCAGCAGATGATGGAGAGACAGAGTGTGGTCTGTCCAGACAAAGGAATGTTACTCAGCCACGACATGGGTGAAGTACGGACACCCCACAATACAGACGGGCCTGAAAACACTGTGCCGAGTGAAGGAAGCCCGATGCAAGAGGCCACCTAGGGTGTGATACTTCTACAGGAAGTGTCCAGAACAGGCAAATCTAGACACAGAGCACATCAGTGGTTGTCAGGGGTGGGGTGGGAAATGGGGAGTGACTGCCAGCGGGAGCCGGTTTCTGTTCGGGGGGTTGATGAAGTTCTGGAACTAGATGGTGGGGGTGGTTGCCCAGCCTTGTGAATGTCGTTGAATGTTACATTATGCGTGTCTCACCACAGTAAACAAGTGGCGACTCCCTTGTGGGCTGGAGGATTGCCTGAGGAATTTGAGCAGGTGGTGGTGGACCAGCCCCTGGAACCCGTGCTCACTGTGGCTGGGCCTCGGGGCCACAGCGTGACTTCTGTGGGTCTGGACACCTCTGCCTGTGTGGGCTCCGTCCTCTGTAAGGGATGTTAAAAGTTATGTTTTACCATTGTGCTAATAAACGCAAATACACTAATCGTATACATTAAACCCAGTTGGGCCTTGAACAGCATGGGGTTGGCGGGGCACCGACCCCTGCCCCCCACACAGTTGAAAATGGCCTACTGTTGAATTTATGGTAGTAAATGATAAAATAGACTAGTATCTACATATACTCTATGCATTCATGACATACCTTTTCAAAAAATGTTTTCTGTATTTCTAGGCTACAGAGTTTGGGAGTTTTTTTTTTAAATAATCACAAATCGCTAAAAACTTTTCCAATAGACTTATTGAAAAAAAATCCATGTATGGGTGGGTGGACCTGCTCAGCTCAAACCCGTGTCATTTGCAGGCCTGAGACGCTTCCGGGGGCCCCTGAGAGTGCTGGCCTCCTGTGCCAGCTGGGTGAGTGGGTCCCCCAGGCGCGACGGTGGGGGAATGGGCTGTGGGAAGAGCTCCATTTTGTGTCCCAACTTGCTGGTTCCCGCTGTGTGACGTTGGGCAGATCGGGTCACCTCTCTGACTCCAGTTCCTCCTCCCTAAATGCGGATCATTACGCCCACCCCCCTGTTTGGAAATTCGAATGAGCTTGTGTGAGAGGTGCGCTCTGCCCAGTGTCCTGCACATTCTAAGTCCCGTGCAAGGGTCTTCGCCGGCCCCCTGGAGATCATGCGCCGGGTTGGCCCTGGCCAGGCAGGACCCCAAGCCTGACAGAGGGTGGCTGCTGGCTGCCATACATCTGTAGGCAAGAGGCCCTTGTCCAAGTCCCCTGTGTCCCACATGGCTTCCTGTGGCTTTCTTTGTGGCACGTTTCTCGGCCCCTTTGTTGCCCTAGGTTGGCACTGCCCCCTGACCTGGGATACTGAGGCAGGATCGGTGCCCCAGGCAGGGCCACCAGGGGTTCCCCAAGACTTGCTTGCTGTGAGGAGAGAGGCTCCCATGGTGCTGGGCTAGGAAATGGCCTCCTTTGCTCCAAGCTCGGGCCTCTGTGCCTCACAAGGAGAGCTCCTTGCCTGAGCCGTGAGGAGAAAAGTCCCCTCTCCTCCTCACCTCCTGTGCGTGGCTAGCACCTGCTTCGGGGCAGCTGATGAAGGACGATGGTCCAGTGAGCGCGTGGGCTCTCAGGCCCCAGGCTTCGTGCCTGCCTATCGGTTGCCCCATCTGTAAAGTGGGGCCATGATTTCTGCTCCTGGGAAGCCTTCTTAGCCTTCTTCCAGGAACACATAGCAGCAGCCCCCGCCGTCTGGGTGGGGAGGGGAAACCAGATCTGTGTGTGTCATTGCTTGTGTGGGAAGCCGCCCTGCCTCTGGCGAGGCCCTACGCATTCTCCTGCCGCTCTGGAAGAAGGGTGTTTTCCCACGACGCCTTGCAGTAGGCCAGCCCCCCGGGAGCTGCGGTTGTCTGGGAACCAGCTCAGAGGCAGCGCCTGCTCTCAGCCATGACATGGGCTTTCTGCCACATCTTTGGGAGTCTCAGTTTCCCTGGGTGAGCTAACGAGGCTGTGCTCCTGCACCCCCTGCCCGCTGCTCCCCCAATGCTTGGTGGAAGCCTGCAGGTGGGGTCAGGCGCTTCCCGATGGTCTCATGGGCGGGAGCTGAGGGGGTGCTGCGGAGGACCTGTGCCTTGTCTGGAGTGAGTGACGGCCAGTAAATCCAGGCTGTAAGCTCACCGTCCACAGTGGCCATGGGTCCACTTGGTCTGGCTTGTCTCTGCTGGGGACGTGCCGCTGAGCTTGGCAGCATGATGCCCTCTTTTTTCTGGGACTAGGTGCGTGTGTGAACGAATTGAGGGGACTTTGGGTCAGGAGGCCAGGCTGGGTCTCCTGTGCCCTCCAGCCCGAGGCTCCACTCTCTGCATCTGTCGGCATCCCTGATAAGCCTCCGTGATGTCGTCCACCTCTGGGTTGTTTGGGGCTTGTGTCTACCCTCCCTGCTTGTGGGAGCCCTGGCTGTCTTCTGGCCTTGAGTCAGGGCCCACAGGTAGGTGACCACTGAACAGCTGGTTCTCTTGATGCTGGGGTTGTGTGGCCATGGCTTCACCACACTCTGGACTAGCTCTGGGGCCTCGGTCCTGCCCTCCCTACCACGGCCTGGGCCTCTGGCCGCTGGTGGTTGCCTCATGCAGGGTGGGAAATCAGCAGCCGGGCAGGGGGCCAGAGTGTCATCACCCAGCCGAGCAGCTCCAGCCCTCAGCCTTTCCTTTGCTTTGCCATCTGTGTCCCGGGAAGTGCGGCCAGTTCCCGGGTTGCTCCTTGGTGGTGGACAGTGGACCCAGCCAGTATCGTTTCTCTCACGTGTGGGACTGGTCAGCCCACCCAACTTTCTATGGGCACAGTGCAGTGAGCTGCCACGCTGGGCCTGCCCGGCCATCCAAGTGTGTCATAGCTAGGCACACCCCAGAGGCACTCGGCTGTGGGCCTGAGCCTGGCAGAGGGCAGCCCCGTGCAGCCCTGTGCAGAGGTCATCACCACCCATGCGACAGCTTTGGAAACCAAGGCACAGAGCGCGAGGGCTCGCCGGACAGAGGCTTAGATGGTGGCCTGCCCACTGGGGCCTCAGCGTCCTCGCTTGTGCAGAGCTGGGCTTCTGAGAGAGGGATTCATAGCCATCTGAACATTCCCAGTGGGAATTCGTGTGCTGGCATCCACTCTCTTTTTTCTCAACGTGCGTGTAATATTTTTTTTTTCCTCAGAAAAGGGAAGATAGAATTTTCACACACCACTCCCTTCTCATGCAAATAAGCCTTGGGAGAAATTGGCCTGTCATCTCTTTGGGTGTATTTTGTGGTAATTTAGCTCCTTAAATGAAACATCTGTTAGCCAGCAGGACTCAGGGAGAGCAGAGCTGTGGATCACATGAGCATTCACCAGCCAGCCGTGCGGGTCTGGAGGAGCCCCTGATGTGGGGAGCTCTGGGGGTGGGGCCAGGAATCGGTTCCCGGCCCCCTGGGGTCCCTGAGGACAGCTGCCCCAGGTGGGAGCGGGGGCTTGGTGCTGGCCGGCACTTGGGGAGAAGCTGCCCCTGTCTCTGCAGCTGCACTCGCCCCCTAAGGGGCCTGTGAACCCGGACAGCCCTGGCTGTGTGGCCTCCTTCAGGGGAGGAAGGGCCGGCACCCTGTTGTGGTGGTGAGGCCGGGCCTGACCTGGGACCTGCCCCACTGCTCATGAGGTGGTGTGTGGCCCCAGGAAGACCTCAGTCACCCAGGTCTCAGAGGCGCCTCTGTGAAATGTGTCCCAGCGGGCGCTGGAACATGGCAGCTGGTTCCCTGTCCTTTGCTTTGGAAACGCCGCTCCGTGTGAAATGCACTTTCGGGACCCCAGGCACTGGTTTCTCTCTGAGTTGTGTGGTGTAGTGGGACCGTGCGGGGGCACAGGTGGGCTCCTGTGGGGGGCACCTGGTCCCAGGCCTTTCTGTGCCCGTGAGAGAGGTGGTGGTCAGTCTCTTCCCTTGTAGTTAGATTCCGTGCCGGGTGGTGGGTGTGGAGTGGGGGGTGGTTTTCTCGAGGGCCCTCCCGCCCCGCTGCCTGTCTGAGCTCCGGCTTCCTTTAAGGAGCGCCAGGCCCCTCGCCTCCCCGGGCAGTCTTCCCAGGTTTCGCCAGCTCTTCCCGCAGCTCCCACGGGTCGTCTGGGCCTCCTAGAGCTCAGGGCGCCCTCACTGAGTTCCTCTTGCCTCTGATGGGTTGGCCTTTGGGTTGATGGAAAGATAGGTGAGGACCACTTCCAGGGGTCCAGGGTCTGGGGGGACGGCACACACAGTGGTCACATTCAGGGGAGGGGACAGGGACTCAGGGCCACTGCCTCCAGGCTTCAGGGAGGCAGGGCGGTGAGCGGGTGGCTTCGTCCTGGGGTGCCAGGGGTCCCGGATGGGCTCGGAGAGGAGGTGGCGTGCTCGGATGGGGCTTCAGAAGCTGCAGGGGCTGCTGGGCGGGGCGGCTTGGAGGTGGGCCGTCCAGGAGCTGGGAGGAGGCAGATGCGCTTCCCGGGCAGGAAAGCCGATCAGGCCTGTGGTGGCGGGGGCGTGGGGGGTGGGAGAGAGACGCCAGGCTCCAGGGCTGTGGAGGAGGGACAGGACTGGCCACTGGTCACATGTGGGGTGGGAGGCCCCCTGGTGTCGGGCTTGGGCAGTGGGGTGCCTGGTGGGGCCCCCCAGATTCATTCCCCGGGGTTCAAGGTCTGCCATTGGCCCAGGGCCCAGGGAAGGCCTGGCTCTCCCAGTGGTCTGTCCGGAATCTGCCCCGACCAGGGTGGGGGGCGTTTCAGCCCCACCCCGTCATGTTCTCCGTCCGGCTCTGAGCTTCCTGCCTCTTTTCCGGTCTCTGTGTGTCTGACCACAGCAGTGTCCAGGCAGGACTTGGCGGTGGGGGGAGTTATCATGCTGGCCCGGCCTCATGTACCAATTTCAGCCTCTGCCAAGCCGGATCCATGGAGAGAAACACCTTTGACCAGCAAGGGCCCTCGTGCCGCTTCTCCTTGGTAACTATGTTCTCCGCCGTGCTAACAGCTTTCCTTCCGAAGCGCACAGTTCATGCCAGAGGTTGTAAACAGGGGCTGACGTGCTTTACTCAGAGGGGGTGGGGGTGTTGGAATCCAGCTCCCAGGGGAAGCGTAGATCCCGGATTCAGGTGTGATTCATCTCCAGGTAGCACAACGGCCTTTGCAGGGAGCCAGCGGAACCGCCCACAAACCCCAAGTAGTCGTGTGTGTTATTTCTCAGTGGTTTTTGCCTGTGGAAAGAGTGGTTTTTCTTAAAAAAGGCATTGCCTTAAGTCAGTTTCTTTGGGACTGCTTTATCGCTATTGATCCAGGAAACAACCACGTGCTGGCTCCGTGGAGGGTGACGTGCCAGCCTCGTCGGTTCTTCAGTGGGGAGCATTTGCCACGACTCATGAGCCAGCTGTTTGGGGGCTCATCCCCAGAGCCCAGGAGGGAGCCCAGGGCTGTCAGAGGACGGGGCGCCGCCGTCTGACCCTGTGGGAGGCAGAGATCCAGGATGAGTCTCCTCTCCCCGCTGCCCCTTCCTCCCTTTCTGAGGGACGCCATGTTCTGAAACAGGGGGCGCTGTGTAGCAGGACGCTGGTGCACCATGAGACGAAAGAGGTCAGCGTTGCTGGGACGCTGACTCCGTCAAGAGTTGTCTGCGCTCTACGCTCTCCAGGACACACACAGCTTTATCCAGGCCCCCGAGGGTCTCAGGCCTGTCCCCAGCCAGCACATCCCCCATCTTCCGAGGGCCCTGGTGTGAGCGGTACCAGGTATACACACGCGTGTGTGAGGCTTCCCACCTGGAGGAAAACGCGCCCGGATAACTGTGCACCCTGCTTCAGTTTCAGCCCTGGGGCTGTGCCTTCCTTACCAGTTTGGAACCTGCTTCTCTCATGTCCATGCCCACCCCAAAGGCTTTTCGTGCACCTTATCTCATCATGCCCAGATAAGTATTTTTCATGTTCTAACATCTCTGAGAACGGCCTGGGTCTTAGAGTGTGTCAGAGTTTCTTATTCACTTTTTTCCCTGGCGACACACAAAATCATGCCTTGTCTTACATCTCACTGTGCCTTCCGTGCGATGAAGTGTGGCATTTGACACCCTTGTTTGTAACGGCTGCCTGGTGTCAGGCAGTTCCAGAAGCCCCCAGCCCCCAGTGACTGGATGCTCCCAGCCCTCCTGTTTACAGAGCTTGTGTGGCTTACCCCGCCCTCGAGGGTGGGACAGCCGGCACGCCCCCTCCATCTGTGGCTCCCGTCAGGGCCGGCCTCCTGGGGTGTCCTGACCATTCCAGTGAGTGCCGATGGCTGACTCTTTGGAGGGCTCAGATCTCTGACTGACTGATTATTAACTAATACTCAGCACCTCCTGAAGCTGAGTCCTCATGAGCTTGTCTCAAGGGAAGGGTCCCTGTGGGGCCTGTGCAGAGCGGGTGTGGATAAAACGAAAGTTTCTGTGGCCAGAATTCTCACCTAGCCCTGGTCGACTAGCTCACTACACACGTGTGGGCAATACGTTGTTATTGACTCTATATAAAGAGCTCCGCCCGGTGCTCTGGGTGACACAGTGGCACGGCTGCAACGCTGCGGGAGAGCAGAGCAGAGGCTGGAGTGGTGGCGGCGCCGAGGACAGAGACTCAGAGGACGGCTGTGCAGGCAGAGAGGCCCAGAAGCAGAGACCGGCCTGCTGCATGCAGACTCGCTCTGAGTGAACAGGATTTTAGTGATTGACCTGCCACCTGGAAATAAAGTTGGTTATAACCCTTTCACCCCAAGAATGTTCTACTGCCATTTCTTTGGTCACACTGAATCCATAGTGAAATTGCCTGGGGCTGAAATCCATTGGCAAGACAGCAGGTCTCACTGTGCCCATTGCCTCATTTGTGCTGCTTGAAGGCGCCTTTGCTGTAGGACATAAAGACCATCACCTGTCAATAATTTGCAGGATTCGTATGGGTGGGGATGACTCATAAAAAGGTGACCTTGGTAAAACTGCGCGAGGTAAAGCCTGTTACTGACTGGAGTGGATGGAACGTCAGACCTCTGGACGAAGCCGAGGTCTGCAGTCTGCACTGGAGGAGTGAGAGCTGACGGGATGACGCTCTAGGGGGAGCCTGGGGGTGACCGGAGGCCCCAGAGGGCAGGGCAGGCATCTCCTGGGGAACTTTCAGGAAAGAAAACTGACAGGTGAGGCAAACACAACAGTCCACATCAAACTACTGTTTCTAGAAAATCGTGCAAGGAGTGAATTGGCCCAGCAGAGCCACCCGAATGGTGTTTGCATTTCCCTCCTTGTTGATGAAACCCCTGAAACGCTGGTGGGCGCAGCACAGAGTCCAGGGACTGGGACCCCATGGGGTGGGGGTGGGGGCCTCTCTGCTGGGCTGGGGAGAGGGAACCGGGAGGGGGCCTGGGGACTGTGGAGGAGCCACAGGAACCTGGGGGGATGGCTCCTTGCCTTCTCCCCTCCCTCTGCCCAGCTGAATGTTCCTGAGCCTCTGCCCCAGTGCCCATGAGTGTCAAGGAGGGGGCAGAGTTGGGTTGGGGGCCCCCTTGTGTCTACCTGGCTTGCTGGCACTGGGCTGGCTTGTGTGGCTGTGTTCTCGCCCAGCTTCTGGCTTCCATGTGGCCAAGGGGATGACGTGGAAACGTCCCAGGAGCGAGCTACCAGGAGGCTGGGGGACAAGGCAGGGGCTCTGTAGGCCCCTGTGGGATGAGAGTGCGGGTCAGGGTGGGGGTCTTCGGGGGGTACCCCTTCCTCACTGTAGGCCTGGGGTGGGGGCAGAGCCTCTGAGGGCCCGAGGCCGCCCTTCTGCCCCCTTCAGACTCATCGGCCCAGGTGTGTTGGTTCATGGATGGATTCAGTTCCCCAGCACTCTTGCTTCTTCAAGGGCGGGCTGCTGCCGGCTGCGAGGCTCTCCACGCTGGCCAGCATGGGGTTGCGAGTGGGAAGTGAGGCAGGCATGGGCCTTGTGTGCTGTGGGAACCAGAAACCAGCCATCTGGGGCTCGCCGCGGCCCCTGGCAGTTTTCTCCAAGCCAGCCCCGTGGTCTGTGTTGGGCAGGGGAGGCCGGCTGCTGTAGACCCTCCAGCAGTGAAAGTGGTGCTGGGGATGAGGCCAGGCACACACTCCCTTGGGGACCCATCCCAGGTCTCCCGAGGCCTGGCCAGAGTGAAGAGGGGATTGCAGCCCCAGACGGCAGTGCCCCCGACTCCGGTTCTCATCAGAGGAGCCCTGACTGCTTCTGATGCATTTGTGGCCACGCAGGCCCCACGTTTCCCTCTGCTGCCCTTGTGTCCTTGGGCCAGCCCTCAGCCCTCCCTGGCGGGCTCCAGACCCCCGTTCTGGGCTCAGCCTGCTTGGAAGCTGTGCTGAGAGGAGGGGGAGAGGCAGGTCGGCCGGGCTGCCTGGGCGTGGGTGATGGAGGGGGCACACCACTTACCTGTCCTGCCTGGTGCCAGCGTCTGTATTCAGCCTCGGAACTGCCGTGTTACTGCCGCTCTGAGCCCCAGCCCCCTGCTCCCCCTCCTCAGGGCCCCTCCGGCCTGCTGAAGCGCCCCCTCCCCGGCTCTGTGCTCCCAGCTCTGCCCCCGCCCTGGAGGTTTCCTGGCCACCTGGCCTGGGGTGGTGGGGGTCTGCTCAGTGCTACCCGTGAAGAGCCTGTCCTCCCCACCCTTCTCTCTGGATCCAGACCCCTTGTCCTTAAGTCCGAGAGCCCTCTCCTGAGCAGGGGTAATGTGGGGCCGGGGTGACAGGGCGCCAAGTGCCTGGGCTGGCAGATCATCCCCTGGAAGCTGTCTGGGAGGGATTTCAGCCTTACCCTGATTTAGGAGCACTGTACTGTGACTGTTGGCATCAGCTGACTCCGAGCAAAGGGGAAAAGTAACACACTGAGCTTCCCCTTTCCCCTCTCTCATCGGCTTGATTTCCTGGCTCGAGGAAACAATTGGTGGTGCTGTTAAGTGGAGGCAGGGCCTGGCACTCAGCTCTGCGGAGCCGTCCTCCCAGCTGGAGGCTGCCCTGGCCAGTGCTCAGGGTGAGCCTCTCAGGCAGCGGCTCTGGCAGGATCCTGTGCATCCCTGAGTGGCCCTGGACACTTGGCCTCTGTCCGGTGGTGGAGGCCCCTCCAGGGACGGGCGGAGGCAGGGAAATAAGTCCTCAGTCTCTTATGATTTAGCACTTAAACAGCAAGATAATGAACTTCCCCACAGATGAGAACTTCCTCGGCTCAGCTGGGCCTGGGTGGCAGCACAGGCCCCCCAGTGTGCCAGCAGTGCGGATGCTGTGAGCGGGCCACATTCGTGTGGGGAGGGCTTGGTGTCAAAGTGCTGGAATGTCCGGTCTCCGGGAGCATATGGACTCCGATGCTGGGCTGACTCTTCCCTGTGATGGCATCAACCCCAGGAACGACCTGGCACCAGGTGAGGGCCCAGAGGCCGGGGCATGCACATTTCCCAGGCTGTCCTGTGCACTCGTGTCCTGGGGTGCCACCGATGGGGAGGGGCATGGGGGGCATGGCTTACAACAGAAATGTGTTCTCTCCTGGTCCTGGAGGGCAGAGGTTCAAAACCAAGGTGTTGCAGGGGGGTGCTGCCTCGGGAGGCTCCAGGGCATGGTCTCTCCTGGCTCTCGCAGCCCCTGGTGGCCCTGGGTGTCCTTGGCTTGTGGCCATGTCCCTTCAGCCTCTCTCTTCTGGGTGGTCTCTTAGACACTTTTTATTGCATGTAAGGCATGATCTCTGCAGAGATCTGTAAAGACCCTTATCCCTGATAAGGTCAGATCCTGAAGTTCTGGGGTAAGGACACGGACACATATTGGCGACTGTTGTCACAGTGTGGCAGCTGCACCGTGTTTCCTCGTTCTTCTGTGCAGACATCCACTGAGTACCCGGTGCCCAGGAGCCCTCGGGCAGGGCCAGGCCTTGCTGAGCAGCTGAACTGGAGGGTGTGTGGGAGACGGGGGAATGGAGGGGCGGCTGCCCCCAGGAAAGGGAGGGCTGGCAGGCCTCCCAGGATTGGTGGCATTTCAGCTGGGCCAAGAAGGTGGGCAGGAGGTGGAGGCTGCCTTGGAGAAGTGTGGAGAGAAGCCTGCAGCGGGCAGGTGGGGGCCGGGGTGTCTGGATCCTGTGGCCAGGGCTTTCCACAGGGCAGCTGCCTGCAGATTCAGCCCAGGCCTGGACCGCCATTGTGGGAGACTTCTGAGTGCCCCTCGTCTGGCTGGCTGGTGGGGGGACAGCAGGTCCCCTTGGTGCCTTTGGGTTTTCCATTTTGTCTTCTGTCTGCACGCAGGAGGCTCCCCCAAAGTTCCGGCCTCTGGGGCTCGCCTTTCCGTCCCCGCCTGCCGGCCCTGTGGTCTGCGCTGCTGGGCTGGGCTGGGCTGGGCTCAGTCCTCGCCTCCTCGGCCGGCTCTGCTGCCTCTTCCGTCTGGAGATAGCATGGGGTGGGTGGGCACCTTGCAGGCACAGCCCGGGACCCTCCGTTAGCTGTCTCTTCCCATGGCGGGCTGGGCCGGGGCCTGCGCTGTCCTTGGCACCCTTGCACCTGGCACAGAATGGGGCCTGACGGCTGTTGGGCTGAGGGATGAGTGAGTGAATGAAGGTGGGCAGTGGGGGCTCGGGGCTTTCTGAGGTCCTGGTTGACGGTCAGCCATCTCACTGGGGGAGCACATGTCCCTGAAGGCTGCAGAGTTGCGACCTCAGGCATAAGGGTGGCCCACTGAGATGCACCCTGAGAGTGGCTCACCCTCAACGGCAGAATGCCGACAGGAGGGGCTCGCCTGAGGAACACGGCCCTGGGCGCAGGGCAGGTGTGAGCGAGGCCCTTGTACTGCCTGTGAGGAAAAGCAGGGACTCAAAACGCATGTATGCCCAGCAGTTAAATTTGTAAAAACAAAAGCAGAGTCAAGAGGCTGAATAGAAAACCCCCAACTGCCAAGGGGTGCCCTTGGGGGATCATGCAGGGTTTTATTTTATTCCACCTCCCTCATCTGGAACAAGTTGTTTCTACATCTGGAGGAAAGATAAGTTTTATCCCATGGTGTGATGTCCAAATCACACAAGACCCACTGGGAGCTTCCACAGGGCTGGCCTAGGCCTCAGTTTCCCTACCTGGTAAAGTGGCAGTGGTTATTCCAGCCCAGAGAGACTGCAGCGGTGTGAGCCCTGGCCGACTCCAGCCCTGGGGCCTGTGGGCAGGTGAGCAGACAGGTGAGCCACCGCACCCCCCACGGGGACGGCCCTCCCTGTGCACCTGCAGGAGCTGGACTGGGACTGGGGCTGGGCTCCGGGCCGCTGAAATACCAGCTCTGGCTCGGCTTTCCCCGTCAGGGACAGCTGGGGCCCTTTCCTGCCCAGTGCTTCCCTAGGGCGGGCTGTCCCCAGGCCCAGGGCAGCCTCCTTCCTCCGCCGTGGCTCCCACCCCCCGGCAAGCAGAGGGCGAGTCTGCAGCTGTGAGCATTTCTGACCTGCAGTTCAGGGGAGAGGGCCCAGCTGCTCGCCTGGTAGACGGGCGGCCCGTGCCCACCCCGCTGCCCCCTCGCGCTCTGCCCCAGGATGTGGCGCTGGCGTGGCTGGAATTTCCACCAAGTGCTGTCTCTCCAGTTGATCACATTTCTGACTGTCGGGGACTGTGACCTCCTCAGACACCTGCTGTGCTGGGCCCGCTCCTCCCAAGTCCAGTCCGACGTGGAGCGGCCTTTCCGAGAGGCCTCAGAGTGATGCCCACTGATTGGGAAAATAGAATCAACTCAGAGAGGCAGTTCCCTGGGCCCAGTGTCCCTCGACTCCTGCTTCCAGGCCCGGGACCCACGGCATCCGGCACTGAGAGAGCCAGACACGCTGCCACAAGGTGGGCGGCTTTGGGCCTCATGGCAGGAAGGGGGTGTGGGTGGGCACAGGGGAAGCCCAGGGTGAATCACATGGGGCCTATGCTGGGGGCACCCGGGAGGCCGTCTAGTTTCCAAGGTTTTCACACCAGTTTAATTGTGGTAAAACACTTGATATTTACCATGTCAGCCATTGTGAGTGTGTGCTTCGGAGGTTACTGAATACGTTCGCGGGGTTGTGTGGCCATGTCCATCAGCCACGCCATCACTCTTTTCATCTTGTAAAACTTAAACTCTGCACCCGGTAAACGCTCACTTCCATCCCCCTCCCCCGGCCGCGGCCCCCACCAGTGTGCGTTCTGTCTCGTGAGCTTGGCCGTGCAAAGGGCCTCGGGAGAGGACCCGCACCATCGGAGTTTTCTGGGTCTGGCTCCTCTCACTGCGTGCCGTGTCCTCCAGGTTCACCCACATGGTGGCTGCTGTCTGAATTACCTTCCTTTTTTTTTTTTTTTTTGAGTTTGGATTTGTTATTTTTTTATTTATTTGTTTTATTTTATTTTATTTTATTATTATTTTTTTATTTATTTACAATTTATTTTGGTATTGTTAACCTACAGTTACATGTGCGGTATTATGGTGGTTAAACTCCCCCCTTCATCAGATCCCCCCCACCAACTCCATTACAGTCACTGTCCATCAGCGTAGTGAGATGAGAATCACTACTTGTCTTCTCTGAGCTGTACAGTCCCCCCCGTGCCCCCCCCCCCTTAAGGGGGGGCGGGGGGGGAGGCTTGGCTCCTTCTAATCCCTCCCTTCCCACCCATCTCCCCAGTCCCTTTCCCTTTGGTAACTATTAGTCCGTTCTTGGGTTCTGTGAGTCTGCTGCTGTTTTGTTCCTTCAGTTTTTTTCTTTGCTCTTATGCTCCACATATGAGTGAAATCATTTGATCCTTGTCTTTTTCGGCTTGGCTTATTTCACTAAGCATAATACCCTCTAGCTCTGTCCATGTTGTTGCAAATGGTAGGATTTGTTTTCTTCTTATGGCTGAATAATACTCCATTGTGTATATGTACCACATCTTCTTAATCCATTCATCTACTGATGGACACTTAGGCTGCTTCCATTTCTTGGCTATTGTAAATAGTGCTGCAATAAACAGGGGTTCATCTGTCTTTTTGAAACTGGGCTGCTGCATTCTTAGGGTAAATTCCTAGGAGTGGGATTCCTGGGTCAAATGGTATTTCTATTTTGAGTTTTTTGAGGAACC
>JAQQAC010002172.1:2944399-2963444 GCA_029783875.1 Phataginus tricuspis
GGGGGATATGTTCATGAAGAAGTCGCTCATGTTTATGTCCAAGAGATTTTTGCCTATGTTTTTTTCTAAGAGTTTTATGGTTTCATGACTTACATTCAGGTCTTTGATCCACCTTGAGTTTACCTTTGTGTATGGGGCTAGACAGTAGTCCAGTTTCATTCTCTTACATGTATGTAGCTGTCCAGTTTTTCCAACACCATCTGCTGAAGAGGCTGTCATCTCCCCATTGTATATCCAGGGCTCCTTTATCAAATATTAATTGACTGTAAATGTTTGGGTTAATGTTTGGATTTTCTATTCTGTTCCACTGGTCTGTGGGTCTGTTTTTGTGCCAGTACCAAACTGTCTTGATTACTGTGGCTTTGTAGTAGAGCTTGAAGTCAGGGAGCGTAATTCCCCCTGTTTGATTCCTCCTTCTCAGGATTGCTTTGGCTATTCGGGGTCTTTTGTGGTTCCATATGAATTTTAGAATTATTTGTTCGAGTTCATTGAAGAAAGCTGTTGGTAGTTTGACAGGGATTGCGTTGAATCTGTAGATTGCTTTAGGTAGTATAACCATTTTGACAATATTTATTCTTCCTAGCCAAGAGCATGGGATGCATTTCCATTTGTTGGTGTCCTCTTTAATTTCTCCTAGGAGTGTCTTGTAGTTTTCAGAGTACAGGTCTTTCACTTCCTTCGTTAGGTTTATTCCTAGGTATTTTATTCTTTTAGATGCAATTGTGAATGGAATTGTTTTTCGATTTCTCTTTCTGTTAGTTCATCATTAGTGTATAGGAAAGCAACAGATTTCTGTGTGTTAATTTCGTATCCTGCAACTTTGCTGAATTCAGATATTAGTTCTAGTAGTTTTGGAGTGGAGTCTTTAGGGTTTTTTATGTACAGTATCATGTCATCTGCAAATAGTGACAATTTGACTTCTTCTTTACCAATCTGGATGCCTTGTATATCTTTGTTTTGTCTGATTGCCGTGGCTAGGACCTCCAGTACTATGTTGAATAACAGTGGAGAGAGTGGGCATCCCTGTCTTGTTCCTGATGTTAGATGAAAAGCTTTCAGCTTCTCACTATTAAGTATGATGTTAGTTGTGGGTTTGTCATATATAGCCTTTATGATGTTGAGGTACTTGCCGTCTATACCCATTTTGTTGAGAGTTTTAATCATGAATGGATGCTGAATTTTGTCTAATGCTTTTTCAGCATGTATGGAGATGATCATGTGGTTTTTGTTCTTTTGTTGATGTGGTGGATGATGTTGATGGATTTTCGAATGTTGTACCATCCTTGCATCCCTGGGATGAATCCCACTTGATCATGGTGTATGATCCTTTTGATGTATTTTTGAATTCGGTTTGCTAATATTTTGTTGAGTATTTTTGCATCTATGTTCATCAGGGATATTGGTCTGTAATTTTCTTTTTTGGTGAGGTCTTTGCACGGTTTTGGTATTAGAGTGATGCTGGCTTCATAGAAAGAGTTTGAAAGTATTCCCTCGTCTTCCACTTTTTGGAAAACTTTAAGGAGAATGGGTGTTATTTCTTCTCTATATGTCTGGTAGAATTCAGAGGTGAATCCATCAGGTCCGGGGGTTTTGTTCTTGGGTAGTTTTTTGATTACCGATTCAATTTCGTTGCTGGTGATTGGTCTGTTTAGTTTTTCTGTTTCTTGCTTGGTCAGTCTTGGAAGGTTGTATTTTTCTAAGAAGTTGTCCATTTCTTCTAGGTTTTTCAGCTTGTTAGCATACAGATGCTCATAATATTCTCTTATAATTCTTTGTATTTCTGTGGGGTCCATCGTTAGTCTTCCTTTCTCATTTCTGATTCTGTTTATGTGTGTAGATTCTCTTTTTCTCTTAATGAGTCTGGCTAGGGGTTTATTTTGTTTATTTTTTCAAAGAACCAGCTCTTGGTTTCATTGATTTTTTTCTATTGTTTTATTCTTCTCAATTTTATTTATTTCTTCGCTGATCTTTATTATATCCCTCCTTCTGGTGACTCTGGGCCTCCTTTGTTCTTCTTTTTCCAATTTCAATAATTGTGTCTTTAGACTGTTCATTTGGGAATGCTCTTCCTTCTTTAAATAGGCCTGGATTGCAATATACTTTCCTCTTAGAACTGCCTTTGCTGCGTCCCACAGAAGTTGTGGCTTTGTGTTGTTGTTGTCATTAGTCTCCATATATTCTTTGATTTCTGTTTTGATTTGGTCGTTAACCCATTGATTAATTAGGAGAATGTTGTTAAGTCTCCATGTATTTGTGAGCCTTTTTTATTTCTTTCTAAAATTTATTTCTAATTTTATACCTTTGTGATCTGAGAAGTTGGTTGGTAGGATTTCAATATTTTTGAATTTACTGAGGTTCTTTTTGTGGCCTAGTATGTGGTCTGTTCTGGAAAATGTTCCATGTGCACTTGAGAAGAATGTGTATCCTGCTGCTTTTGGGTGCAGAGTTCTGTAGATATCTGTTAGGTCCATCTGTTCTAGTGTGTTGTTCAGTGCCTCTGTGTCTTCACTTATTCTCTGTCTGGTTGATCTGTCCTTTGGAGTGAGTGGTGTGTTGAAGTCTCCTAAAATGAATGCATTGCTGTCTAGTTCCTCTTCACTTCTGTTAGTATTTGTTTCACATATGCTGATGCTCCTGTGTTGGGTGCATATATATTTATAATGGTTATATCTTCTTGTTGGACTGACCCCTTTGTCATTATGTAATGTCCTTCTTTATCTCTTGCTACTTTCTTCGTTCTGAAGTCTATTTTGTCTGATACAAGTACTGCAACACCTGATTTTTTCTCTTTGTTGTTTGCATGAAACATCTTTTTCTATCCCTTCACTTTTAGTCTGTGTATGTCTTTGGGTTTGAGGTGAGTCTTTTGTAAGCAGCATATAGATGGGTCTTGCTTTTTTATCCACTCTGTTACTCTGTGTCTTTTGATTGGTGCATTTACATTTAGGGTGATTATTGATAGATATGTACTTATTGCCGTTGCTGGCTTTGGATTTGTGGTTACCAAAGGTTCAAGGGTTGCTTCTTTACTATCTAAAAATTTAACTTAACTTTCTTGTTAAGTTATTGTGAACGCCGTCTGATGTTTCTTTATCTCTCCCTTCCTATTCTTCCTCCTCCTTTCTTTATATATTAGGTGTTTTATTCTTTGCCTTTAGTTAGTATTTGGATGGTGTGCTTTCTTTGCTATGATTTTATTTTCTCTGGTGACATCTTTTTAGCCTTAGGGGTGTTTCCCTCTAGAGCAGTCCGTTTAAGATATCCTGTAGTGTGGTTTATGAGAGGCAAACTCTTTCAACTTTTGTTTGTCTGGAAATTGTTTAATCCCTCCGTCATATTTAAATGATAATCGTACTGGATAAAATATTCTTGGTTTGAGGCCCTTCTGTTTCATTACGTTAAATATATCATGCCATTCTCTTCTGGCCTGTAAGGTTTCTATTGAGAAGTCTGATGATAGTCTGATGGGTTTTCCTTTGTAGGTGATCTTTTTTCTCTCTGTAGCTGCCTTTAATACTCTGTCTTTATCTTTGACTTTTGCCATCTTAATTATTATGTGTCTTGGTGTTGTCTTCCTTGGGTCCCTTGTGTTGGGAGATCTGTGGGCTTCCGTGGACTGCGAGACTATTTCCTTCCCCAGTGTGGGAAAGTTTTCAGCAATTATTTCTTCAAAGACACTTTCTATCCCTTTTTCTTTCTCTTCTTCCTCTGGTACTCCTATAATGTGAATATTGTTCCGTTTGGATTGGTCACACAGTTCTCTTAATATTCTTCCATTCCTAGAGATCCTTTTATCTCTCTCTGCCTCAGCTTCTCTGTATTCCTGTTCTCTATTTTGTAATCCATTAACTGTCTCTTGCATCTCATCCAGTTTGCTGTTAAGCCTGTTGACGGCTTGTCTGATTTCTGCATATTCTTTCCTCAGTTCCCTAACTTACTCCCTCAGCTCTTGCATGTTTCTCTGTAGATCCGTCAGCATGGCTATGACTTTTATCCTGAATTCTTTTTCAGGAAGACTGTGCATGTCCATCCCTTCAGGTTCCCTCTCTGGGGTTGTCTGGGTCTGAAGCTTTGTCTGTACCATATTCCTCTGTCTTTTCATGGCTGTAGAAGTGGTTGCCGGTAGTTGCCACGTATGTCAGCTGGGCTCTTTATGACCGCCTCGCCTGGTGCCGAGTCCTCTCAGGTGAAGCTGCATGCACGCTGTGCACTTTTCTGTGTATTCTGGTCTCTCTTTTAGGAATAGTTGTATTTGCTGCGTTTTCGTGAATAAATATAATGTTGGGAGGAATTTTCTGCCGGTTGGTTCACGTCGCCTTCTTCCCGGAAGTCCTCTGAATCCCCTTCCTTTTTAAGGCTTAGTAATATTCCTCCACATGGATGGACGTTCATCTGTTGCTGGCTCTTGCATCCCTGCTGTGGCTGCTGTGAATGTGGATATACAGAGAGCTCTTTGAGACTCTGGCTTTGACTCTTAGGGTGAATACCTAGAAGTGGGACTGCTGGGTCACGTGGTAATTCGTTTTTATTTTTCGAGGAGCTGCCATCCCGTTTTACATTCCCACCGGCAGGGTGCAGGGTCCGGTTTCTCCGCATTCTCGCCAGGGTTTGTGTCCCATGGTGGTGAAAGTAGCCGACCTGAAGGGTCAGGTGGTATCTCACACCAACTAGTATTGAAGCTGCTGCAGAACCGTGCACCCTGCTATGAATCTGGGAGGAGGTCTGCCTCCTTGGGACTCCAGGGACCACATTCAGCTTCACTCAACTGGGGACGCTGGGGCTCAAAGGGACAGAGACTTGTTGGGTCCCCCAACAAGCTGCCTGCCAGCAGGTGTGTCTCTGCTGTCCTGCCCTCACTGCTGACAGGGTGACACACACAGGCAGGAGAGCCAGGGCCCTGGGTCTGGAGTTTTGGCTGGCACATCGTCTCCGGACACAGAGTAGAGGCTGCTGCACTGGAAGCCACGGCTGGTCTCCCAGGGCCCATGGATGAGCAGTTGTTGGACCGACTTGGGAACAACAGTTTCTTCCCCACGTGAGTGGGAAGAGAAGTGACTTCAGAAGCCAAGCCTGAGCCTTATTACTGAGGATGTTCCCTGGGCCCGGGAGGCCTGGGGAGTGGCGAGGAGGGTGGGGGCACTGGTGTCGGACCAGGACCCTCTCTTTGGCTTCCTGGTGGTGGGTGTGGCTCCCCGTGGGGTCCCTGCAGCCTCTGTGATACGTGGCCCTTTGGGGCACCAGTGACTTGAGTGTTTGAATGAGGGATTGTGATGTTGAAGGGGCTTCTGACCCGCAGACAGGTGTGCCCAGGTGCAGGACCCCGGCCGTCCTGCAGGCCTGCATCTCCCTGCAGACCAAGCCAGCGGCGTCTGTGCATTGCATCTGGTTTCACGTCGAGTGGGGGCTATAGGGGCACAGCAGCCCGAGGGGGAGCGCCTTCTGCTCCCTCACCTGGTGAAACCTGCATTCAGGGCATGTACAGGGCAGTAGAAGAAGAGGAAGTACGTTTACAAATGGGCAAAACGTGTTTACCCCTTACCTCCCACCTTGGGGTACTTGGCCCCTCTCAGTCCTTGTCCACATGCAGGTGCCGAACTTTGCTGATCACCAGACTGACACGGCCGCCACCCCCGTGCACACCCACACTGCCGCGAGCCCCGCCAGGCAAGCTGTGGGGTGAGTGGGTGCCGTAAGCTCTAGGCCCCACCACAGCCTGGCCTTCTGTCCCTGGTCAGGGAAGCTCCTGTTTATGCGGTTACATTTCACTGAGTGCCCACCGGGTGCTGCTCCGCCTGGGCCCGTGCTCTCTGGGAGGCATGCTCTCTGGAGCTCCCCGTGGCACCTGCAGAGAGCGAGTCGGTCCGAAAGGGCCTCCCCTGTTTGGGTCCCCTGCGTGGACATGCCCCTTGATGGGCCTTGCCGGTTGACTCTGGTGACCCCCTGCACCCCTCCATGCCCGGTGACGGCATTGACTCAGCAGCCTCGGCCACGCCTGTGGGGCAGCAGGCCTCTGCGGGTGGCCTTCGGACAGGCGGGCGGACTTTAGCTGTGGTGGGCCCACGCCTCTTCCCAGGAGCCACTGGAGTCATGGGGGCGATAGCTGACCTTGTCACTCGGCTCTTTCTCCTGCCGACGGTGTGCTGGCCCGCTGAGGGGCCCCCAAGCGTCTAGCATGCTGCTTGGGTGGCATTTGCTGCCTCATTTCCTTGGTGTTTGTGGTGCTGGGACCATAAAAATGCAACATGCGATGCAGTGGGTGAGGTGCCTTCCTGATCGGGAAGTAAGGGTGAGTGGGAGGGGGTTTCAGCGGCCACCAGGTGCTGGCCCAGCCCCTGGGTGAGTGGGGGTGGCTTTCATGGAGCGGGGACCCCTGAGGATGGAGAACCACAGGCCTGTTTGGGTCCCCTGATTTTGGGGTACTTGAGCTGGGCACCTTCTCACAGGGACATCGAGGCAGCTGCTGGGCAGGTCTGGGGCCTGGAGTGGCGGTCAGGGGATGAAGTTCCTAGAGAGAGTGGGGCGGGCGAGAGCTCAGGATTCGAACCCCTGTCTCTGAGTCGGCTGGGTCTGCCTGAGCCCCCACCCCAGGCGCAGTGCTGCCCCGAGGAGGCGGCAAGCAGGTGGGTCTGCGGCCCGGCACAGCTGCTTTCTGGCTGCCCCACCTGGCTGGGGGTCTCTTCGGGCCCCCCAAGGCCCCTGGGTTGGACCTGGGGGATCAGACCATATGTGCTAAAGTCCAGGGCCCAGGGGCTCCCGGCTGAGGGCCAGCGTGGATGTGGCGAGCTGGGGTGACTGGTGCACGAAGCTGGGACTCTTGCCTCAGTTTCTGTCTGTCCCCCAAGCCTTGGCCTGTGGCGCTGGCACCGTGTCACCCATTGTCTGGAGGTCGCGGGCATGTGGCTCGGGGTGGAAGAGCTGTGCCCCCCCGCTGGCGGCCTCAGCCTGCTGTAACGGGACCATCGACTAGGGCTCTCAGCAGAAGTTCATTCTCTCCCAGCGCTGAGGCCAGAAGTCTGAGATCTGGGTGTTGGCTGGGCCTGGACCTCAGGGGAGGCCCTGGGAGGTCCTTCTGCCTCCCCAGTTCCTGGTTGTCCCCCCAGTCTCTGCCGCATCCTCACACAGCCTCTCCTCTTGTCCCGCTCTGTGTGTCTCTTATGATGACGCTTATTGGATGTAGCCCATCCTAATTCAAAATGATCTCATCTCAATCCCTAATTACATCTGTTTAAACCCTTATTCCATATAAGGTCATACCCACAGGTTCTGGGGGTCAGGACATGAGCACGTCTCTGGGGGCCATCATTCGACACTTGGCCAACGGCTCTCTCCAGCCTAAGTGTCCTTACCTGTAAAATGGGGATAAAGCCTCTACCTCAGGGATCATGCTGACACCGGAAGGGCTGACCTGCCCACAGGCCTGAGCATGCTCCCTAGCACCGGGAACGTGGCCCAGCCGTGGTGGCGGCCGCTGTGGGTGTGACCCCCCAACCCTATTTGCCAGATGAGGCTTGGAGAGGTGGAGTGTCGGGTCCTGGGTGCACAGGCCGAGCTCCTGGCGGTGGGCCTCCCAGAGCACCTTGGCTGCTGGGGAGGAGGTGAGGCTCCCCACGCAGGTCTGGGCCCTGCCTCGGTGGATGACTGCTGCTCCCGCATGACTGGGGCTCTGTGGGCATCCCGGGAGGGGAGGCTGGGTCTCCGGGGGGTGCATCTGGCAGCAGAGGAGAGGTGGGACCTTGGATTCTGGGGCTTTGGGGTGGTGGTGGTAGGGGGATGGGCAGCACGCCAGGCAGCGGCTGAGCTAATCTCTCTGAGCCACGTCTGCCCGGAGAAGCCAGGCAGCGGGAGAGCGGGATTTGGACCCTCGGGCGGGGAGAAGCCGGCTCAGGGAGGATGGTTTGGCTGCACAGAGAAATACGAGAAAAGTAATTTCCTGTTGGCTTTGTAGAAAACCTTTGGTTTGACCCTGACCTTGAAGCCTTGATGAAGTGGATGACTCTTTATCCCCCCCGGATCAAATAGGCCATTAGCTGGAGCAGCGGATCTTTTGAGGACTGCTGGGAACAAGGTCCATCCAGGTACAGGGAGGAAATCAGATTTTCCCTCAGATAGCTGCGGGCTCAGAGGAGTCCCTGCTGCACCTTGCCTGTGTTCTCGGAGCCTGGGACCCTGGTAGGGCCTGGCACGCAGCGGGCGCCTATTAAACGTTTGCTGACTGTGGATTGAATGGGGACGCAGCCGCCCACCCGCTCTGCTCAGACTTCCAAGCTAGTACTTTTCCAGGATTGTTTTTCTTGGTGAGTTTCCCTGCAAGTGTTGATGAGGAAGTACTTTAAGGTCAGCGCAGCGTAATCATTTTCAGCCATCACCAGCTTGGCACGGCCAGGCATTGCCTGCTGCCAGCACACCCCCACTTCTGCTGGAAAGCTCAACTTCCTAACCTTTCAGAGCCCACTTCCCATGGCGCAGGGCTGCACACAGGCAGACTGGCCTGGCAGTTGGTGGGGCCCCCAGGGCCTGGGTGTGTCTGGGTGGTCCTGGCTCTTGCCGGTGCTTGCCGGGAGCTGGAGGTCCCAGCAGACCTCGTCCCCAAGCCTGGCCTACGTAGCCAGGCCCCCTGAGAAAAACAAAGTGAAGACATGAGGGTGGACAAGACCCCCTGGGCGGGACCTCAGCCTCCCCTCGCCACCTGTTGGAGTGGTCGGTCCCCAAGCCGTCCCCCACCCATGACCATGGATACGTGAGAGCTGTGAATCATGTTGAGGAATGAACCCCACAATGAGCATAAAGGGCTTAGCGCAGCGCCTGGGCGGCCCCATGGCTGTAATCAGAGAGCCTGACCTGGTTCAGTGTGAGTAAGTGAGACATAAAACACCAAAACCTTCACCAAACACTGAAATTAAACTCTGTCCTTTCTGTCTCTTTGGTGACAAAACCTAACAGCTGTGGGTTAAGCTGCCTGACAACAGGCAGTGGGTCTGGGCGAGGCCGGCCCCTGGAAGACCTCCTGCATGGGGAAGCTGCCGCCCCTCTGCCAGCACCTCTCCCTCCCTGCACAGCTGGTGCAGGCTCTGCACAAAGGCAGCTCATGTTCATTAATCAGCCTGCTGGCGCTCGCCTGCACCTCCGTCTCCCGGTATGCATGGCTGCAGAAACGGCTGGAGTGGAGGAAGTGTTCATGTTAAATTGTCCAGACATAATCGAGTCCCTAGCACTCCTCAGACACACTCCACCTGGACTGGGGCTTTCTCGGCCTGGAGCCGCGGAGGAGCTGGAGGCCACCAGCACTGGGTGCTGGTGGCAGTCACAGAGGCTTTGGTCCTGGTGCTGGGCCCTGGCTGTGGAGAGCCAGCCGGCCCCAGGTGCCGTCTTCCGAGCCTCACTTCCCTCCTCTGTGAGATGGCTGGTAAAGGGTCCCCACGTCCCAGAGCTGTGGTTGGGCCTGTCAGTTGGTGCGTTGGCGTGGGTAGTGGGGATGTGTGCAGGAACGAGATGTTGTGTGGGAGCGGCAGCTGTGGGTGCAGATGGGGGCCTTGGATGCCTCCCCCGTGGGTGCCCACTCCCTGGGGGGGAACTACAGCCTCTGTGGAGATGTCAGCACTCGGGCACCCGGGAGCACTCTGTAGACCTTCCTTCCCTAGATGTGTACCCCTGCAGTGGGTCGCTGTCCAGGGTATTTAGGACCTGGGGGAGGAGATGGTCTCAGCTTCTGTCCCCATGGGGCATCCAGTCAGCTTGTCACCTCAAGGCCAGCTGTTGACCCCAAGGGCCCTAAGTTTGAAAGCACCCTGCCAGCAAGCTTCATCTATTGAGTAGTAATGAGGTCATTGTAAAAGGCTTCTGGAGTGAGCATGACATAAAGACAGGAAGAAGTTAATTCACTTTCCCAATTTTTACTGATCAAAGACACCGTTGGCTGCCAGTCAGAGCGTGTGACGGGCAGGCCTCAGCGTGCGGCCCCGGCAGCCTGCGCCTGTCCCACTAGAGCAGAGCCGTGCCTCGCCGTTTGCCACTGTGCCCCTTGTTGAAATTATTCAAGAAAACTCAGTGGTGTCCATGGAAATTTGAATATAGAGACCTGCGCCTTTCTCAGAAAGATACACGGGTTTTAAAAGAAATTCTTCTTCTCTCAATGGCTGGGGAGCCGACGTGCTGTGGCTCTCCCGCGGCAGGGAGGGCAGGGAGGGCGGGCACTGCCCCGTTGTCCTGCAGCTTTGGCCTTGAGCAGAGAGCCTCAGGCCAGCCGCCTCCTGGAGACCACTGGTCGCCTGTGGTCTCTCCTCCCCGAGACAGTAGACCTCAGCTGCAGGGTGCTGGCGGCTGGGGGTGCGGACGCAGGGCTGGGGCCTCTCCTCAGCTCCAGCTGACTGCTCCCAGGAGCGATGTTGGCCCCGAGTGCCAACCACAGGATCCTGGAGGGGCCGTGGGGGCCAGACCCCCGTCTCCGTCCTTCCAGGGCATGATGTCGCCGGACCCTGGGCTCAGGGCTTCAGGAGCTGTTGAGGGGCCCGGCCTGGCTCTGCTCCCTCCCCATCTCTGGGTCATTGTCCTAACTGACAAGGGAGATAGGCAGTGACCAGAGAGCTTGCCTTTGGATCCAGGCCACCTGTGAGGGAAACAGGCACTGGTGATAAGCACCCAGGGTAACTGGAGGGACCTGGGGCTCAGGGACGCCCTGGAGAGAGACCCAGCCTCTTAAAGGCCTTCACTGCTCTGAAGCAGATGGGGGTCCAAATATTGGCCCTGCTGCCTTCTCATTGGGAGCAGCAGTTCTTCGCCCACTGTGCCTCAGTTTCCTTACCTGTAAAATGGGGTGACTCATTGGAGGGTGGGGAATAAAAATCTCAGGTGGGCAAAACACGCGGCTCGGTGCCAGGAGCAGAGGAGGCCCTGTGAGAAGAGGTCGGCTCCTGCGATGCCTCGTCTCCCTGTGGAGCCTGACGCCAGCTCCCAGACCCACGGCCTCCCTTTCCCTGAAGTCCAGATCTGTGCAGGCTGCCCAGTTTGCCAGGGGCCGTCCCAGGGTGCCTGGGGAGGGCCCAGAGCTGCAGGTCGCGGTCCTGGAAGTTAGGGGCCTGAGTGGCTACAGTGGGCGTGGGGCTGAGCGGGTAGACGCTGTGCCCACTGGGCAAGGGGCGCCTGCCCGCTCTCAGTCCCAAAGGAAGCCTGGACTTGCCGGCTGCAATTATGGGTTAGGAGCCATGTAATTAACTCTAAAAATGGGAGGCTGAGGGGGAATTAAAATACATGCTTAGTGGAAATTAGAGACGAGTGATGTGCAAAGAACTGTGGGGCTGGAGGCTGCAGGCATCCTGTGGGCAGGCGGGAGGGGGCGCCCAACTGCACAGCCGCCCGGGAGGTTGGGGCAGAACCGCCTCCCCGCCTCCTCAGTGTGGCTGTGTGGGCTGGGTCCAGGGCCCGTACACGGGGTGCTTAGAGCAACAGAAATGCCAGCTCTCGCAGATGCAGAGGCCAGACGTAGATGTTTGAGGTCCGGGTGTCCGCAGGCCCGGCTCTTCCTTGGGGGCTCTGATCTGCCCCTGCTTTGCCGGCTCGTGGTGGTTTGCTGCCCTGGCTCGGGAGCATCACCCCATTTCCACCCTCTCTCACATGGCCTCCCTGTGGGTCTGTTCCTCTGTCTCTCTTTCTCTTGGTTAATTTGTTTTATTGTGGTAGAACATACAAAATGTAACATCTCCTCTTTTAACCATGTTTGCACGTCCAGCTCCGTGGGTTGAAGGCACGCACAGTGTCACGGACAAGCACCGCAGTTATTTCCAGAGCTTGTTCCTCCTCCCAAACTGAAACCCCACCCCGCTGAGCCCTCCCCCGCACTCCAGCCCCCGGCCCCAGCGTTCCGGTCTGCAGACATACCTGTCCCAGGCGCCTCATGGAGGTGGGACCCTACAGTCCCAGTGCTTTCGTGTCTGTGGTCTTCAAAAATGCCAGGTCGTGGAGGACACAGACCGGAGGGTTTTCGATCCACACTGTCCACGCCAGGAGGTGTAGCCACATGGGGCTATTACATTTAAATCAACTAGAAGGAAGTTAAATTAAAAATGCAGCTTTTCAGTTGGACTCACCATGGTTCAAGTACTTAATGGGCACGTGGCAAGTGGCTACTCTACTGGATAGTGTACACACTGAACACGTCCACCCTTCCAGAAAGTTCTGTTACAGAACACTGCTCTAGTTGGTGGAGACGAAAGACGCGGCACGAAAATCCGGTGTGGACCGGAATCTGACCCCAGGCCAGAATTTGTTTTTGCTATCGGGGCATTGGTTGTCATTTTATCTTTATGTACTGAGGAAATGTAAGTAGGTACAGTCTGTAGAGACCCACGTTCATGTCCGGATGTTGGGCTAGGTGCCGTGACTGGGGATGGGATGGGTCCTGTTAGGAAATACACACTCATGTATTCGGGGAAGTTGGAGGTCGTGTCTGTAGTTTATTTTCACATTTCAGAAAAAAATTAGTCAGAAAAAACACACAGACATGCACACAGCTCCACACATGGAGGCATGCACACACACACACAGGCCCATGGCCATGTACACGCGTGCGTGTGCGCACACACACACACACACACACACACACAGAACAAAGCAAATAAGTCCGTGTCTTCTGTGACCAATGACCAGCCCCCACCAGGACAGGAGAACCCAGCAGGGGTGCTCCCGGACAGGGGCCCTGCTCCGAGCGGGTGGGCTGTGGGCACGTGTGTGTATCCGCTGGGGTAGCACATGCCTCCATGGAAATACGTGCAGCTGGGTTTATGCTGGGCTTGCTGTAGCTTCTGATTCTGGCCTGTCCTTCATCTGGGTCTGTCCATTCTTCGGAGCTTTCGGTGGGTAGCTACAAGCCCTCTGCGGCTCGCTTGAAATCAAGCCTTAGGGCCTTCAGCGAATGGTTACTGACGGGGACGACGGGTCTGAGAACCCGGGTGCTTCAGCCTTGTGAATCTCCTGACCAGCTGCCCTGGTGGGGCCGATGGCTCCCACATACCACATGCCCACCTGTGCCATGAAGGTAGTAGTCAACCCAGCGAGGCACATCGGGTGAGGGGACCGGGCCACAGCCACTCTCCTCTGGTCCCAGAGTCAGAACAGTGGACAGGATTCAAACCAGGGGCCCGAGGGGCTCCAGATCCTGCTGCCCCCAGAGTCCTTCGCCAGCCCCTCCATAAGGACCGGAGGACGGGCATCCTGTCTGCCCCAGCCCATGCCTCCCGCCCAGTTGCATTGCCAGCTGGGCCCAGTGCAGACTGGGAGCTTCAGATGTTGGGTTACCGGGTGGAGGGGATGCCCCAGATGTTGATCTGGGAATTCTGGCTTTGTGCCCTCAGCAGCCCTCTCTCTGTGGTGGTGGGTGTGCGCCCCTTCCATAGTGGAAGTCCACCGTGGCTTCCTAGGGGCAGTTCCTGGGTGTCAGCTTTGTCCCGTGTACAGTCACCGTGGGTCTGTGCTGGGGAAGGTGGTGCATGTGTACACACAAGCGCGTCTGTGCTCTGTCTCTGCGACTCAAGGCCAGCATATTTGGTCCTAGTTCTGATCTCTGGAGTGGAATGTGCTAGATCTCCGTGGGCAGGTGGTCATGAACACCATGGCGAGCCGGGGGCCAGAGGTGGCGAGGCTCCCCGGGCAGCAGCGTGCGCGTCCATGTCGGCACCCGGAAGCAGAGCTTACTGCCGCTGTCACCACCATGCTTCCGGGCTCTGCGGCGCTAATGATTTCCCCTTCTCCCCTCTAGTTCCTGTGTCTGAAGAACATACGCACCTTCCTTAAAGTCTGCCAGGAGAAGTTTGGATTAAGAACCAGTGAGCTGTTTGACCCCTTTGACCTCTTTGATGTTCGAGACTTCGGGAAGGTGAGTGGCCTTTTTCGCTCTCCTCCAGGCATGGTGGCCGAGGGCTGGCTCAGCAGCAGGTGGGCCAAATAAATAGAACGGGGCCGTGGCCGTCAGACACAGAGTGGAGTGGGATTTTCTGTGCCCATGGCCCGCACGGGCAGGCTGGATGGTGTCACAAACAGGAGGGCACGCTTCGGGGCTGGGGTTGGGAGATGGCCCCTCCTCTCCTGCTCCAGTGGTGAAGTCTGGCTCATGAACCCAGGAGGGTGGAGGGAAGGCAGGGCGTGGGGGAGGACAGACCTGCGGCTGGAGCCCAGGCCCTGCCTTCCCAGCTGGGGGGCCCTGAGCCTTTACCACCTGGGTCTCTGATTCCTTGTGAGAGACTGGGCCCAGGTTACCAGCTCCTGAGGAGCTGACAGAGATGCATTTATTGTGCAAAATCGTTTATTGTGGCCTTCTGTGAAAGGAGCCATCGTAGTCAGACCTGAAATGATCAGGTTTCTATCTCTGGCTCTGAGCAGGTGTTGAGCAAGGAAGGGATTACCTGAACCCCCAAGTTCCTTGGAGGTGATCCCCGAGGTCGGTGGCAGACATCGCAGGAAGCCTCCCTGTGTTCTCAGGAAGTGTCGCCTGGCAGCTGTCATGCAGAAGCCCTGCTGGCGCAGTTGAGGGTATCTGAGGCTGGGCGGGCACAGAAGCTGAGGTGGGTGGCAGGCGCTGCAGCTCACTGTTGGTGACCCTAGGTCTAGAATGACACAGGGTGTCACAGGCCATCCGAAAGCACAGCAGGTCCATGGTCACTTCTTTTAAATCGCTGGGATCAGGCTGGTGACATCTTCTGGATGGGCAGGGGCCTGAGGCTTGAGTGTAGGCCCGGGTCTGTGCTGTCTATAGCCAGGTATCCCCAAGTACCTGCGTACCCTTGGAGGACTGGGCGGCCAGGCCCTTCCCTCTGCCTCTGGCATGGTCTCCGCGAATTGGCCACTTCCCATACGACCTGAGCAGTGAGTTTCCACCTGCTGATGGGAAGTATCAGAAGATATTTATTGCCTAATTTGTCTGAGGGCCATTACCAGGGACTTGGTGTTTGAGGACATGTTCTATGAATACATGATTTGTGAAACGCAAAGGGAGGTTTGTATGTGCAATTGCAAACGCTGAGAGGTCAGTTCCAAGAAGGGCCCTTACTTGAAGTACCATAAAGTGTCAAATTAGCATCAGTAACTAGGACTTTCCCATAAGCCACCTGGGCCTGATGCTACTGTTTCCTAGTTCTGAAATTCTCTAGAAGGGACCTTGAGGGACCCATTAAAGAGTCCATCTCTGCGTGTAGCCAATGAGCAGTTCTTAGAGGTTTCTGTCCCCTCAAAATGACTCACTCGGGTCCCTCCTGCTGCGGAGCCTGCCTGGGCCTCCAAGGCTACTGTGCTCCCCTCCACCTCGGGGCACGGCTGCCAGGGTGGGAGCCCCCGAAGCGTGAATGGGGCCGTGCTGGTTTCCTTTCCCATGAGTGGGATTTGCTTTCAAATGAATTGGAAACTGTCTCCTATTCTTTCTCCTTGTGAATAGCTGTGCTATGGGTGGGGAGAAGCCTATGGCTCCAGACTCTGGAGAAGGGCCTTGAGAACACAGACACACTCACTCAGGCACATACAGTCTTTTTCTAAATAGCTGCCTCTCAGCTTCTGAAGCCTCTCATGTAGTTGGAGTCATTCCTTGGGAAGAGCAAAGGCATTCATTCATTCATTCATTCATTTCCTCATCCACCCATCCACCCATCATCCATCCATCAATTCACCTATCCATCCACCCATCCATCCACCCATCCGCACACCCACCCATCCATCCATTTACCCCTCCACCCACCTGTCTGTCCATCCATCCATCCTTCCCTCCACCCAACCATCTATCCAGCATTCACCCCACCAAGTATTTGTTGAGCACTTACTATGCTGGAGACAGAGCAAAGAGAAAGCCTTGCGTGGCCTTTGCTCTCCAAGGAGGCACCCACTTTAGCTGTTGTGAGTTGAGGGTAGACAAAGGTGTGAGAAAGTGAAAACTCCGGAACCTTCCCCTGGGAGCTGGCTGCTCGGGCCAGTCAGCTGCGGCCCTGGAGCTGTCCTCTGCGATTCCGTGGAGACCCCACGCGTTGTGACAGTGCAGCTCCTGCCCCTAAGGGAAGTCCCGAGCTCCATCCCAGGCATGACTGCCTCTAGGGCCTGGAGGCTGGGGCTGATTCCCCGGAGTGCTTCCTGTTTACAGAGCCATCTGCCCTGTGCTGTTTAAACCCAGACCCGCCCTCTGGCCTTGGGCTTGGCTTTCCATAGAGCAGAGTAACCAAGCTAGGTGTTTGTGGAGGGGAGCTGATGTTTTGGGGTGCAGGAAGCTCTGAAAAGTGTTTCCTTATCCTAGGAGGGGCAGCCCCATATTGTCTGGGTTCTCTCTGCCCCTGGCCTGGGGACCTGGGGAGACCTTTGGCAGAGGCCTCGGCAGGGCAGCTGGCAGGTGGACTCCTGGACACCCTCTACCCAGCCACCAAGGGAGCAGGCCCCACTCACCCAGGGCGCCCGCCAGGTCCCCCACGGTGCCTCCTTCCTCTGCCTTCTCTCATCTGGGTTCTGCTGGAGCCGGTGATGGAGGAGGTGGGCGGGAGAGGCGCCTCCTGTCAGCCAGACCTGGTGGTGTCTGGCCTCCGCCAGTACCTGGGCTCTTTGAGCGTCCCTGCAGGGTGCAGTGAGGTCGTCAGCCACCCAGCGTGTGGCCCCGTTGTCAGGCCTCAGAGAGGAAGTGAGCACACAGGTCCAGGTCACTTCTGTTAGTCCTCTGTTCTGCTGGTTGCTCACCCACCCAGCCTGCTCCAGTGGGGCCGAGGGATCCAGAAAGTGGGTTCCGGGAGTCTCCTGGCTGCCTTCCCTCGGGTTTTCCCAGAAGATCACATTAAAGGTGTCAGGTTTCAGCTCCGACCAGCAGGGGAAAGCTTCCTGCACAGCCCTGGGCAGAGCTGGGCCAGTGTGGAGAGCTGGAGCCGGGGGGCTTGCTGATGAAATCCTGCTGGGGAATCCTTCGGCATTCTCCTGTGCTCCTCGTTGCGGGCATCTACCTGACGGGGACCAGGAGAGGAAGGTGTGCGGGAAGGCTAGTTAGGTGCCCAGCATCCGCCAGATCTTCCTGGGCCACCGTTTCCCTCACGTGGAATCCGGTTGGGAATTTTGGAGGGAGGATCCTGGTGAGAGTGCAGGGTTTCTCTGGCTCTCTCCTGGTGTTTTGGTCCCTGGAGATCACAGATAATAACCGTTAGGACGTGACAGCCCCACTCCTTGCTGTCACTGGCCCTTTCTGTCAGCTGCCTCACATTCCCAGCGTGTACCAAGACAGAGGTTCTCATTAACCCATCTTACAGAACAGGAGGGGACAGCTCAGAGGGTAAAGCAACTTGCTCAAGGTCGAATGGCTCAGTGTCTGGGCCTGGCATCGCCTCTGGGGTCCAGCCAGTGGCCCTGGCCAGGTGACACTGGCTGTGCCTTAATGTCCTCATCTGGAAAATGGGAACAGCTGTACCAGCTCTCCCGGTTGTGCTATGGGCTGGGACGCTGTGAGCCACGAGCAGGTGGGGAGTAGGCGTTTTTACCATCTTCACCATCAGCAGCATCGTAGTCCTTTGTGGTAATAGCCACCCTCCAGCGGGTGTACTTGCACCATTAAGCCAGGCGTGGAGGAGAGCGTGCCTTCCAGGAGGCGAGTCTGTCCTTCTGTGCAAAGGATGCAGGAAAGGCTGGCAGCAGGGAGGAAGGAAGGAGGGAGGAGGGAGCTTCTCCTAAGTGGCTTGGGAGCCCCAACGGGGCAGAACCCCAGCCTGTGGGGCTACAGGGGCGTCTGGCTTGGGACCTGCTGCCCGCTTCCTGCAGTGCTAACCCCCGGCGGCTGGACAGCTTTGCACACTCCCATTCTGGGCTCTCCTGCATGTGGCCTTCTTCCCAAGGGTTCTCCCCAGAGCTGCAGGGCCGCTCTCTCACCAACTTGGGGCCTTTGCTCCAGTCTTGCTATTTAAAACGGTGGCTCCCCCTTCACTCCTGACTCCTTTCTGCACAGCGCCGCCCACTCTCCAAGCAGTTTCCTTGCTTCCAGTCGGCCTCCCGTGACTGGACCGGGAGCTTCCTGGCCAGAGGGACTTCCCAGCTTCTGCCTGATGTCCCCCAGGCCCTTCGGATCGCACCTGGCCTGCTGGGCTCTGGTCTGTGTTTGTGTGGACACATGACTCTCACAAGAGGAGCCCGGGAGCCTTTGGGGGGTTGGTGGGGGGCACCTTGCAAGAGGCCCCCCTGCCCTCAGTAGGGTCAGGAGGCCCAGCTGCCTCCCGGGGCCTGGGGAACTGGACATCCCGGTGCCCTCCACGTCGTCCCTGGGGGGCACCCGTGACCATGTCAGGGACCATTTCCAGTCCCTGCCTGCCCTGGCTAGGCCTTCCTGCCCACCTCGGACCTCCAGCTCCACCGGCCCAGGGCGGCTAACTCTCCGTTGTGGTGGAATCCGCAGCCCTAGAGGAGGCCCTGCGAGGCTGAGCCTCTCATCTGAGTTAAAGAGAAGAGCATACACTTTAAGAGATGGGCTTGACCCTCCCGTTTATTATTCATTAAAACATTTTGCTAGGCTCAGACACTTCCCAAGCCGTTCACCCTGGCCTTCAGCAAGGTGGGGGCCGACTGGCAGACCGCTTATTAATTTGGTGTGTGGAGCGGGGCCAGCTCACCAAGCGTGGGCCTGACGGGCGCTCCGCCCACCCTGGCCTTCCTTCTCCCACGGCGGCAGTCACTCAGGGGACGGACCACAGTGCGCTGTGTGCCCACAACTCCTGCCCCTTGGGGACCGCACAAAGTAAGGAAGGGCAGTGAGCCTCAGAACACACCTCTTGCTTGTGTTCCACAGGCCCTGGGCTGTTCCAGCCCAGCTGGTGGCACAGGTAGAGGCCCTGCATGTTCTGCTCTGCCCCCTCCTCTCTGCCAGGCAAGGCAGCTGTTTGCAGGGACAGGGCGTGGTTGGCCCGCCATGTGCAGGGGTTTGGGAAGCCAAGCTAGAGCCGTGTGGGGGCTAGGAGGGCAGATTGGAGGCCAGGAGACAGTGAGGACGCCAGGAGATAGGAGGCTTGAAGAGCAGTGTGGAGGCCAGGAGGACACACTGGAGACCAGGGGGGCAGCGTGGAGG